>CAWUFW010000280.1:1410000-2035000 GCA_963921515.1 Calotriton arnoldi
TATGCGTCACCTTAGTACAAGATATATAAACACTCCCTAATCTATTTTTAGGCCTCTGGGGATACGCTTTCCACATATTTATATATTTATAAATACAAATACATATTACCTCTCAGCATCCTGTACAATAAATAACAGTGTGCACCCTTACTTGTCAGCTAGTTTTATAATGTATTACCCGACATCTTGAATGGGATCATACACAATGCAAGCCCTTTGCAATAGGTGGTCCTACACAATGAAAGCACTTTGTAATCTGTTTGGAAGTGTGCACTGTAAATGGTTTCAAAGGATCCTGTGGGAATACTGAAAAGGGCAGCTCCCCAACCATTGCCATCAGGTGGCAAACGTACCGGGCAGCAGCTATCGAGAGCGAGTACTCTGATTGGCTGACAACAACATGAGAAAAGTTTTGCTGGCAGCCATTACAGGACTCTGGGTCTTAGACCCCTGTCCTGAAGTTGTGAAAAAAAGGATATATGGGGGCAGGGTAGGGATACTCTGACCCCCTTGGCCCTATCGGGCCAGGGGGTACCAAGAGGGACCCCCTGGGGCCCAAAAAAACCTCGCAAACATCATGCTGTGATCTTAGAGAATCCCATTATTTATTTTTTTCGAGGTCGGGGAGCCAGCAAATTAGGGGCCTGTGCACAAACCGAGCCATGAACATGTTTGACATGTAAATCAATCAGCAAACATCATGTAAAAATAAGAAAGTCTTTTCACAATTCATAAAAGTGTTTCACCATTGTGCATCACTATTACAGGCCTCGAAAAATCTACTCGCCCACTCGCAATTGCTAGTAAAATTTTATCAGGTCGAGCTATTTTTAGCACCTACTAGTCCCATCTGGCAAGTAAACTTAGGCTGGAAAGGAACAGTTGTTCTGTTCATTCAGAAAGTGAATGAGCAATAAAGATGCCATTTAATCTTGTTTTTGTCTTGACACATTTGCTGCCTGGTCAGGGAAAGAGGTCAAATGTCAGTTTGTCTTTTAACTAATTGCTGCTTGGAAAATTAGGTTTATTTTTCTCTCTCTTACTAGAGTTAGAGGTTTTTGTCGTGAGCTGTCTGAAGATGTCAGTTATTTTCCTCTAACACATAATATTTAAATAGATAGCCTGTACATTAATATTACAAATATTACAAAATATATCAGGAATTACAAAAGCATATTTTTTTTGTAATTAAGAAGTGTGATGCAAACAAAGAACTATATAAGAGCAAAAGAAACCTGAACACTTTACTTGGTGATGTGCAAATGATACATATTTGCAGAAACTCTATTTCCAAACATTATTGTTTGTACACTATGTAGCTTTGTCAGTAAAGCTGCAGGTCAGTGGGGGCGTTTGTGGCCATTTCAGTGGAAAATCTGCTGATTACAACTACCACTTTATGCTTAGTTATGTATTTATTAAAAGTGATAGTTTTTAAATGTTAATGAACTAAGAGGCAAGTCAGGGGTCATGTGTATCCTATATGTATCTAGATTTGTATTATATATGGAAAGAAAGTTTAGTCTATTAAATCAAACAAGAGTTTTTTGTAAAGCAGACATGCTGAACTCGCACATTTGAAGGTGGTTTCATATGTGATAATGAAGAAAATGGCGGCTCAACAAATTAAATTATTTGCCCACGATCACATCATTTGAAACCAGTTTATGCACCAAGGGCATTACAAATGGGTGGAGTAGATTATTTAAGTCACTAGACCTGTAGGTCTAGTAACATTTTTATGATTTTTCGAGGCCTGTATTATTTTATTGAATCGAGCGGCATTTAATAAAAGTGATAGTTTTAAAATATGACATTGCTGCCCTCACTCCCCACCCTAACAATGCCACTAGTGAACTAAGAGACAAATTAGTTATCATGTGTACCTTGTATTAGATTCTTTTAAACCGTGGCACAACATTATGGCCTAGTAAAACACAAACAAGGTTTTTGCACAGTGCCCATACTGAACCTATTTTTTAATTTTTATTGGAAGAGTTCATACAATCATGGAGTGATTTCTATATTAAAGCAATACTTCATGATAAAAAACGATGTTAAAATTTCCGATATAACAAACATAAACCACAATATGATAAAGCTAGTAAAGTACCTTATGTTGCATTGCATACCCACTCTCATATTAATTTGTTGATCTTTTAAACTTTACTCCGGTAAGCGGGAGGAAGCCTCCATCTATCCCCCCCAACAATCCCAACTTCCCCCATAATCTCTGAAATTTGTTATGTGATCCTGACCTTAATGCATATCGATATTCTCTCTCCTTGATTTTTAATTTTTGTGACCGCCATTGTTGGAAATTCGGGATTGTTTCCGAACGCCAATTCTGAAGAAGTATTGATCTTGCAATTAATACAATAATAAACAGTCGTTTTTTTCTGCAAGGGTTCTATTTTGATGACGGGCGAGTACACCAGAATGGCTGTTTGCGCATCTATTAAATGCTCGGTCTCTAATATGTGAAAGCAATATTCCTGAATCCCTGCCTGCCCAAAATTGATTTAATTTAGAACATCCCCAGATAATATGAGTCCAGTTACCCTCCCCCTCCACTAAACACCTAAAACTATTTTCTGGTATCTGGGGGTTCATTTTATGCAAATAAACCGGGGTTCTATAGAGTAGCCACTTTGTGTAAAATTGCATTTGTCGGAAATTTGCTCCTTTCATTATTGAGAAATTAAACTTATTTATCTTAGTCCAGGCCTCTACTGAGATCTGGAGCCCTTCCTTAGACTGCCACTTATCTCGAGACTTCTTAAACACCTCATTAGCCGCCTTTTGTCTGCGGATGGAAACCCAACAGCTAATGGATCTCCGGGTTCTCATTTCTATCAAGCCTTCGACCAGATCTAGGCTTGTCAAAATTCTACTAAGGTCCAGATTCCCTCAGAAAAGATCTTATCTTAATAAAGGACCAGTGCAGCATTATTTTGAAGGGCCTACTAAAGGGCTCAAGTTCGGGCCAGTGCTTCCAGGCATCTAAATTAGGGAAGTCCACGATCTTTCAATACCCATTGCTTTCCCATCTAGAGACTATGTTCTTATCTACAATTGTCTGCCAAGTAGGTAATGCCACTAATAATGGAGATATCATAATGTTTAAACAGTTGGTTTTTGCGTTTTAAGGACCACTGCAGAGTCTTACATCTAACCTTTTTAGACTATCTTGTGAGGCATAAAAATCATCAATCTTGTATTCCTGAAATATCAAGTTTAAAAAAGTATCTGTTCAATTTATTCCTGGGCATTTGAAATACCTATAAGACCCATGTGCAAAGTTTGCAAAAATAATATTCTCTTGAATTTGGCAGAGCAAGACCCCCTTCTTTCACTGGTTTACATAATGTGTCTAATACCAATCTAGGCGTTTTATTAGCCCTTATAAAGGCAGAAAACATTCCCTCCATTATCCTTAAAAAACATCATCTGGAGGGCGCAAGGAATCGCATCAAACAGAAAATTATACAAAGGTAAAATTGACATCTGAATCAGTGCAACCCTGCCCATTATTGAAAGAGGTAAATGCGCAATTACATAATAAAATCTCAGTTTTCAACTTATGGATTTTATACCCACCCAGTGCTTGATACTCTTTAAAGATTTGAAAGACCTGCTTCTGAATCTGTATATCCAGTTTTTAAAATAAAGGTATATCGTCGGCTTCTAACTTGATGTTAGTCATACCACTTATTAGGGGCTGTATGCCTTTATCGGTCCGGATCGCTATAGCTAAGGTTTCTATAAAAAAAGCAAAAAGTATAGGTCACAGGGGACATCCCTGCCTCGTTCCCCTTCTAACCTCACAAGCGCAAATATTACGAGAATTAATGATTATTTGTGCTGTTGCACCTTTATGTAGCCGAGATATAATCTGGATAAAATTAGTATGAAATCCAAACTCCCTGAGTCTAAAAAAAACACTTTTCCAACACAATAGATCTGATGCCTTTTCTACATCTAAAAATAGGACCTGGACGGGGATTCGTTTTTGTGCAAAATATTCTAAGGCTTCGATCAGAAAATTCATATTGGAGAACAACTGTCTACCAGAAACAAAGCCACACTGATCCGGATGAACAACTGTGTGAAGGATTCTGCTCAAACATTGGCCAATAATTTTGTGATGATCTTATAGTCGGTGTTTAAAAAGCCTATGTGAATTAACATTTTCCTTGTTTTTATCCCTTTTTAAGAAACTGACCTCTATTGCGGTGCAAAATGATGCTGGAACTTCTCCCCTCCAATGATATGATAGGCGAGTTTCAGTAGCACTACATTTAAAACAGGCCCAAAATTCTTGAAAAACCCGGCAGGTAAGCCATCTTCACAACAAGCTTTCCCATTAGCTAGTGATTTCACTACTTCCTCAATTACCTCAGGTCAAAATTTAGCTACCAAAGCTTGTGCGTGTCTTAATTTTAGCTTTGGAATAGGAAGCTGTCTTAGGGGCGTGGCCTGCTGAGCTGCGCAATGGCCGCTCTCTGAGTGAGCTCCGCCGGCCGAGATATAATCCTGCAGTGATGCTTGCATCTGGAAAGCTACTACCGAGCAGAACACTCGCCCACAGAAAGCCGACAACGAGAGGAATCGAATGCAGTGACCCGCGTCTCTGTGCTTCGCTCCTGTGCCGAGAAGTGAGCCTAATTGGAGGAGGGCCAACCACGCGCGCTCGCTCTGTCGCTGTGAGTGCGGGCTGCCCTGGAAATCGAGCCTGCGGCGGTCCCTGTGGCGTGGGCCTCAATCGCGGCAGCTGCGGTCTGGCTCCTCCATGACCGGAAAGCCTGGGAGTGAGCATCGGTCCTGAGGAGGCGAAGTGCAGGTCTGCCCGAAGATATTTGACCGCGCTGCCTGGGTCCTGGCGGTGAGGCGCGGAGGCAGAACAGCGGCGCAGAGGTGCGGGAGGTGGCAGCGTCGTCCTGCAATCCGGGTGAGTGGAGGGCTTGCCTGTTGACCTGCGGTGACGTTCGTCGGGCCAGTGCTGAGGCCCCGTTCAGCCAGGGGCGCAGTGGGTGCCACTGCCACAAGTGGATTTGTGCCTGGGAGTGTGGTCTGAAGCTGGGCACGCGCCCTACGCGCCATTTTGTGACTTTGAGCCATTGCACGCCATAGCGGCCATACTGACATGGGGTGCCCAGCGGTGGAGTGAACCATTGGGCTGCCACGAGAGTGTGGTTCACGCACGTGGGGCGCTCTGAGGGCCCAACCCTGACGCTGCTGCGACCTGGAAAGTTTGGCGCACCCGTAAGGAGCGGTGACTCCCTGAAGCGCACACTGGACCCCGACGACACATACATTATCTGAATACGGTGGAGGAGGGATCCCCTGGCCAATTCCGCGGGCTGTGGTTGCGCGCTGCCCCCGTTGCCTCACGGATTGTAGGTGGGCGACCCGTGGGGGTAAGCCTGTCGCGCGTACACTGCTCGCGTTGCGTGCAGCTGGAGAGTCCTGATAGGAAAGTCGGCGACACCTACACGAGATATGGGAAAGCAAGACGCAAAGCAGCCGAAGCTGACCTTCGACCAGAGGAGGACCACGAGGCTTACGGAATCAGACCCAGAAGCCGGGGCGGAGAGGCCTGCAGAGTCACTGATGGAAGACCGAGGGGAGGACCTGTGCACTCTGATGCTCGAGATGAGGTCTAGTTTGCGGAACATCGACACCAAGTTGGATGCGCTTACTACCCAACTAGATGCTTTCAAAACACAAGTGGGAACGCATGAGACCAGACTTGACGTGCTTGAAAATAAAGCCTCAGATTTTCATGAGTTCCAAGTAGAAACGAAGGAACAGCTTCTACAGATGGACAAAGTGCTGGGACTAATCCGTGCCAAGAACGAGGATTTGGAGGCGAGGTCGCGCCGCAATAACCTGCGAATCACGGGCATACCGGAGACCACAGCCATTGCCAAGATGGAGACCAACGTGGCTGACCTGCTCCGTGAGCTCTTCGATACCCATCTATCTGCGGTATTCGCGGTCGAGAGGGCGCACTGTGCCTTGGGCCCTAAACCACCGATCGGGGCTCCACCCAGACCCATCTTGGCCAGGATTCTAAACTAGCAGGATCGCAATCTAATTCTGCGCCTAGCACGAGAGAAGGGAACCATCATGCACAAGGGCAATGAAATCTCATTTTACCCGGACTTCACGCCCGCGGTGCAGTCGGCGAGGCGAGAATTCCTGCCTGCTAAACATCTCCTGCTGCAGGCCCAGATTCCCTACTCGCTGTTATACCCGGCCAAACTAAAAGTCACTCACGATGGAACTGCACATTTCTTCACGGATGCCAAATTCGCCCTTAAATTTGCAAAACACAGGCGGTAAACAGCCCAAACAAGGTTCCAAGACTGCGGCCTCAGCTGAGGCCCAGCTTAGTGACAATGATTGATGCGGCTCCAGTCAAGTTATATCCTTTGCTCAAGCTGTTCTGCACTATGTTGGAGGGTGGGAGCCTTGTGTGTGTTTTTTTCACTGCTGGGAAGTGGTTGCTATGCCTCAGTTCTGTTTCACACTCTCTGTAATGGGCGTGATTGGTCCTATATAAAAAAGGCCTGCAGGTCGGACTTGGCAGGGTCTACGACAGTCTAGAGTGTGACGGAGCACGTCCGGTCGGACTGGGTTGCAGAACTGTCCATGCACCTGATCTATTGTTACGATGTGTGAGTGTCTTGTTCGAATTTTTTGTGTAATTGGTACAGCTCTCTGCAGTTTTCTTGGCCACCCTGTCTTGACAGGGGAGTACGCTGGTGGTTCTGCGCCCCTATGGGAGAATTCCCTTTTGTGTCTGTTTCTTTATGATGTTGAGGGTGGGTTCTCTACAACCTATTTGGGGGGTTGGAGTGGGTGGTGGGTTGGGAGGGGGGTTTAATGTTATGTTCTTAGCCAGTAAGTCACTATGCAGCTCAACGGACTGCAACTGTATGCCTATGAGCATGATGCGCTGCCTTGACCCCACTGTAATTTTGCAATGTATTCAGCCAGTCCTCACGCAACCAGTTTGAACTTTTTAACATGGAACACTAAATGACGGTAGGAAATCCAGGCTAGTGCATGCCTATCTGCTGAGGCATAACGTGGACGTATGTGTGCTACAGGAAACGCATCTAAATGTTGTACCCTCCCCCAGGCTGAAGCATAATCGATGGGGCTCAGTGTACTCTTCCATATACTCCAACTTTTCTCGGGGGGTCGCTGTGCTGATCAGGCGTGGCCTGGACTGGAGGGAAAGGGAATTACACACTGACCCAGAGGGATGGTTCATTGTCATACTGGGCACTCTGGGTGGGTTCCCGGTCGTGATAGTTGCACTGTATGGCCCCAATGTGGACTCCCCGAGCTTTTTTCAGGATATTTGGGCCAGAGTTAAAGCGACCGGCTGCGACACCATTATCTGGGGTGGGGACTTTAATGCAATTTTAAACGATGACTTGGACAGGAAAGGGACATCCCGAGCATTACACCCCTCAGCTAGTGCAGCATTGAATGCCGTCATTTCGGATGGAAACTTGGTAGACTTTTGGAGATGTAGACACCCAACGATTAAAGAGGGAACCTGCATCTCTGAGCACCATGGCGCATGGTCAAGGTTGGATTTCTGGTTGGTGTTGCGAGATGTAGCCACCTGGACTAAAGAAGTATCACATCTCCCCAGATCCCTGTCGGATCACGCTCCTTGCCTTTTGCAATTAGTACTTCCCGACTCACCTCCACGTTTATTCACATGGCGGTTACCACCAAATGCCCTTTTGGATGAGGCCTTCAAAGAAGAAATCAGAGTAGACATTACTGACTATTTTACCCTTAATTCCGGTTCGGTGGACACGGAGGCCTCCCTTTGGGAGGCATTCAAGGTGGTCATCAGGGGTAAATGCATTGCCCGACAAGCTGGGGTGTTAAAGGCAATACGGGGCTCGCACGCATCCCTAGAGACTCAGATCAGGGAACTCGAAACACAGTATTACTCCTCCAACGATCCCAAGACGCTAGCCCTCTTAAAGGACAGACTGCTTGACTTTGAGGAGGAGGCGCAGCGCAAGGTCAAGTTCTTGGGGAAATACGCTGAGGAGCGGAGATACGGAGAGGGTGACAGGCCGGGGAGAACTCTAGCGGCGATGATTCGTGCCCCACGAACTACTGCTTACATACCTGAACTGATAGGTACACAACAGACTGTCATTAGAGGCCAAACAGGAATATTAGACGAATTCTCCCGCTTTTACTCCAACCTCTATACCGCTACCCAAGAGTCAAGTCCGGAAGGCCTGCTGGCCTTTCTTGACTCGCTAGAACTGCTTTGGTTCAGTCAAAGACATAGGGACTACTTAGATTTCCCGTTCACAGTAGAGGACGTCTCCCAGGTAATCAGAAGTTTGCCGCTGGACAAGGCCCCCGGGTCTGACGGTCTAACCACCGCCTTCTACAAAACCTATGTAGAAGAATTGGCGCCGCACCTAATAGCGCTATATGAAGAAGCCCAAGCCTCTGGCATTTTACCGCCGACCATGCGCGAAGCAATAAGAATAGGAAGCTGTCTTAAAAAGCACATCCACCTTCTCGTGTGCGCGATATAGTTTCATGTTTGAGGAATTTTTCCTGAATTAGACCAGGATCTACATTGTGTGTTTTAGTTTCCTCATCGAGGAGTGAAGTTACCCTATTCTGTGCTTCGTACTTGAAGGCCTGCCAAGCTAATAGTTTTCCTGCATATTCGCTTTCTTCATAAATCTTCTGAAATGCGTCATTGGTGACGTACCCTTGTACATAATAATAATCTTGCATACTTAGTCTAGCCTGTCTGAGCGCCATCTTATTAGCGATGGTTCTAGTTCGTAAATATTCCATATTTGCCTGATAGACCTCCACTTCTAACCCTGTCCTGCGTCCTGATAAGCATTTCCTCTCCAAGATTTCTTTAGACGTTATGCAGCCCGATAGTTGCTTTAAATACATCCCATATGGCCGTGTTTGTATTCGCCTCAAAATATTGTACTATCTCACTTTGCATCTCTTTGCAATATTCTTCATCTTCCACTTTTACTTTACTGAAAGACCATCTACCACGGGCCTTTCTACCTTAATCCCTGACACTTCTATCTCTACCATAGAGTGATCAGAAAAAATATTCAGGGCATGTGTATACTGCTTAGCTTTAGTTCACGAGAGGAAAGAAAGTAATCTAAACGTTCATCAGATTTATGCAGAATAACGTGAATATTCCCTCTTGTCCTGGTGTTTCTCTCGCCACAAATCTACTAAGTTCAGGCTCTTGATAAAGTCTGACATAACTCTAGTCGTTCTCTTTCATTACTGAATAACGACATGAAAATACTCGCCAAGGTTCTGGCCAACAGACTCAGTTTACTAATGGACAAGTTGGTGCTGCCAGATCAAGCAGGATTCATTCCTGGCAGAGCAACATTGCACAACCTGCGTACCCTCTTCTCCATTCTGCGAACTGTTGATCCACAGCTGGCACTGGTGGCGGTCTTCTTGGACGCTACCAAGGCCTTCGATTCCGTTGAGTGGGATTACCTCTTCATCATACTTCAAAATATGGGTATGCCGAAGGGTTTCTCATCTTGGATAAGACTACTGTATACTTCCCCCTCGCCCAGCGTGCTCATACACCTATGATGTACCCTCCCCTTCTTCCCGTGTTACCACCCTGAGATGCCATTATTACAGGAAGGAATATTTCACAAAACTAAAGCAAAATTTCATATCACCTGTTGGGGGGACCTCTATCTTAATGGCAAGTTCCGCACCTTACAACAGATGTTTGCTGGGGTGACCCCCTCCTCCATGGATATCTTTTTATACGTCCGACTCAGACAAGGCATAAACGAGCACACTCCCTTGTTTCCTCAAGAGCCGCAGGTACTTTCCCCGCTGCACTCACTGTTGCGCAGCGCTGATGCATCACATGCAGTAGCGACGCTATACCACAGCCTGTACACTACCCCGACTTTGGATCACTGCCCAGCTAGAGCTAAGTGGGTCGCTGTTAGAAATGGGGGTCTCTAGTTGGCAATGGCTGGACACTGTCCAAGTAGGGACCCTTCTTCCTAAGTCAGAGTGCGAGGGCTACACCCTTTGATAACCCCTGCTCAACCCTGTGGTAACGTAGCACGAGCAGCTAGGCTTATCTCAGAGGCAGTGTGTGAAGCATTTATGACCATACACAGTAACACAGTGAGGAACACTACAAAGGGACACCACACAAGTAGTTATCAAAAATAAGTATCTTTATATATAGACTTAACACAAGACCAATAACGATAAAAAGCCACAATACTGTAAAATAGGATTACTCTTGAAATGCTGCAAAAATAGTTCAAAGTGTGCCAAGAGGAGTTCAGTTCAAAGCAGTGGTCTCTGCGACCCTTTTACTTACAAAGTACCTGGATTTCGTAGCAAAACCAACAAATTGTCGCAAAGAAGCTGTAGCGATGATTTTCTGCACGCGAGGCCGGCGATGCGATAAATCCTTGCCGCGAGGGAGGATGATGCGCCGATCTGCTGATGCGTGCGGAGACGATGCGACAAACTTCTGCACGCTAGGCCGTTGCTGCGATGACTCCTTGCCGCGAGGGAGGAGGCGATGCGACGATCCTGTTGCGTGTGCGATCAGGTTGCGATGCGAAGAAAATGGCGGACGCCCGGCGTCCGCGCTGCGATGTCGTGAAGCTATGATCTCGGTGCGATGATCTCTTGGAGTTAGCGAGCACTTGGAAGCCTGCAAACGTGCGATGCGATGATCTTTGGAGTTAGCGAGCACTTGGCGGCCCGCAAACGTGCGATGAGTCGATCTTTGGTTGCGAGCACTCAGCGGCAGCAGCGCGATGATTTTCCGGGCGCTTTCGGCTGCGGCGGCTCGCAAACGTGCGTTAGCGACGATTTCAGCACTCTCTTCTCTGTAGTAGAACTAGAGGCCCTGGAACTCACAGGAGCCTCACCTGCAGATAGAAATCCTCGCTGGGAGGAATCAGGAGGCTGGTGGTGAAGTCTGATGTGCCTGAGACTTCAACAGGAGGCTAGCTCTCTTCTAGCCCTTGGGTGATTGCTTTAGCAAGATTAATAAAAGTTCTCTCAAAGTCCTTTTCCCTCTTCTTCCAAGTCCAATGGTAACCACTGCAGGCCAATCCAAGAAACAGCACACAGGCACAAGGATAGTCACCTCCTGCAGATTCCTTCAGTTACACGGACAGAGGTTCGTCTTGATGTCCAGGAGCAATACAATTTGTAGGGGTTTCAGCACAGATATTTATACCCCAAAAGTCTTTGTTCTCAAAAGCTACAAGCCACTGAGCCTAGCCAGAACCAGTTCTGTTCAGTCCTGGAGCACTTTGTTTACCAGGCTGCATCCTTCCTTTCAGGAAGAGGGGGTCTGCCATCAGACGCACAGTAGGAGGTGGAGCCAGCATTCACCTTGCCAGGCACAGCCCTATTCAGGTCAAGGAGCTACCCCTCCCCATACTCCAAATGCAGTTCTCTCTATTCAACCCAGGTCTGACTCAGCCTGCCCTGTCCCTCCAAAACCAGACAGCCAATACACATAACAGCAGAGCACACTGGAAGGCTTAGGCAAGAAAATACCTACTTTCTAAAAGTGGTATTTTCAAACACAGAATATAAAAATAAACTTTACTAAAAGATGTATTTTAATATTCTGAACTCAGGCATACTAAATTCGTTTTTCTACCATGTTCCTGGGGTCAGTTAGGACTATAGAATGTAATAGTCAAACTGCCCATTCTGGTCTATGGGGAACAGGTAGCCTTACAGTAGTGAAAAACGAAATTGGGTGTAATTCACTACCAGGACATGCTTCACACACCAAGGCATGTCCTACCTTACACATACAATGCACCCTACCATAGGGGGGACTTACATGATGCCAAGGGAAGGTTCAGGGGCTGGGAAGTGGGTGCACTTCACAGCCAAGATGGCAGTTCTAGACTGCACACAGACTCTGCAGCGGCAGGTCTGAGACACACTTTACAAGCTGCTTCTGTGGGTGGCGCAAACCAGCGCTGCAGGCCCACCAGCAGCATTTGGTTTACCAGCCCTGGGCACACACAGGCCACGCTACTAGGGACTAACAGGTAAACCAAATAAGCCAATCATGGATATACCAATTCACATGTCATATTTACACAGGGAGCATTCGCGCTGTGGCACCGAAGGGCAGTGGCACAGCGCCCACAGCATCTAACACCAGCAAAAACAGAGGAGACAACAGCGAAAAAAGGAAGGGAGACCCACGCCAATGGTGCCAGGTCTAACACGTGTCCCCTCCAGCTGAAATGTGGGGAGAACTACCCATCCCCTTGGGAGTTCTCATCACTAAGGCGGAAAAATCTGGACAGACCATCAGCATTGGCGTGTTCTGTACCAGGGCGGTGTTCCACCGTGAAGTCCATACCCTGTAGGGAAATGGACCACCTCAACAACTTGGGATTCTCACCCCTCATCTGCATCAACCATCTGAGGGGCCTGTGGTCTGTCTGAACCCGGAAGTGAGTCCCAAACAGGTATGGTCTCAGCTTCTTCAGTGCCCAGACCACAGCAAATGCCTCACGCTCAATTGCACTCCACCTCTGTTCCCGTGGAAGTAACCTCCTACTGATGAAGGCTACAGGTTGGTCTAGTCCCTCCTCATTTATCTGTGACAGAACAGCCCCCACCCCATGCTCTGAAGCGTCTGTCTGGACAATAAATTCCTTAGCAAAATTGGGCGCCTGGAGTACGGGTGCTGTACACATGGCAGTCTTGAGGGCATCAAAAACTTTCTGACAGGTGTCAGTCCAGTTCACAATCTTTGGCTGCTTTTTGGAAGTCAGCTCAGTCAAGGGTGCAACAATGTTGCCATACCCCTTGACAAACCTCCTGTAGTAACCCGTGAGTCCTAAGAAGGCCCTCACCTGGGTCTGGGTCCTTGGGGGCTCCCAAGCCAGGATGGTTTCAATCTTGGGCTGCAGGGGTGCCACTTGGCCACTCCCCACCTGGTGTCCCAAATACACCACAGAACCCTGCCCAATCTGGCACTTACTGGCCTTGATTGTGAGGCCTGCTCTGCGCAGCGCCATCAACACTTCCCAGAGGTGGCGCAAGTGGTCCTCCCAGGAGGAACTGAACACTGCAATGTCATCCAGGTAGGCGGCACTGAAATCCTCCAGCCCAACCAACACCTGGTTGACCAACCTCTGAAAGGTGGCAGGGGCATTCTTCATCCCAAAGGGCATCACACGGAACTGGTAGTGCCCATCTGGTGTGGAGAATGCTGACCTCTCTTTGCCCCATCAGTTAAGGCGATCTGCCAGTACCCAGACGTCAGATCAAACGTGCTGAGGTACTGGGCAGCCCCTAGCCGATCTATGAGCTCATCAGCTCTGGGGATGGGGTGCGCGTCGGTCTTCGTGACCGAATTGAGACCTCGGTAGTCCACACAGAACCTAAGTTCAGGTGTGGCACCAGGCGTTGCAGCTTTTGGTACCAAAACCACGGGGCTGGACCAAGGGCTGCTAGAGGACTCAATCACCCCTAGGGCAAACATTTTGGAGACCTCCTCCTTAATGTAAGCCCTGACCCTGTCAGTCACTCTGTAAGCCTTGTGCTTGACAGGAGGACTGTCACCGGTGTCCACCTCATGGACGCACCAATCAGTGACACCAGGCATCAGGGAGAACAAATCAGAAAATTGCCCCAACAGTTGGCGACAATCTCTCTGCTGCTCAGGGGTCAGTGTGGTGGAGAGGACCACACCCTCCACTCTCTCCTGCACACCGGAGGTCAGGAAGAGGCTCACTCTCCTCCTCCATCCCAGCATCTGTGGCAAGAAGCATGCCCACTTCAGACCTCTCAAAGTGGGGCTTCAGGCGGTTCACATGCAGGACCCGCAAGGGGTTCCTGGGAGATTGAAAGTCCACCAAGTAGGTAACTGGACTTTTGCGCTCCACCACCTCAAATGGGCCGGTCCACTTATCTTGGAGCGCACAAGGCTCCACTGGGGCCAGTACCCAAACCTTCTGACCAGGTTGAAATTCGACCAGAGTGGCATTCTGGTCGTGCCAACGTTTCATTTCCGCCTGGCTGGCTTCCAGATTTGCCTCAGCAATTTTTCTGAAACGCCGAGTCTGGTTCCTGAAGGCCAACATGTAGCTAAATACATCTTGGGGAGGTTTTCTGGGAGATTGCTCCCAGCCTTCCTTGACCAGACTCAGAGGCCCTCTTACCTGATGGCCATAGAGGAGTTCAAAGGGACTGAACCCTAAGGACTTCTGTGGCACCTCACGGTAGGCAAACAACTGGCATGGCAAGAGGACGTCCCACTTACGCCTCAGGGCCTCTTCTAGGCCCATGATCATGCCCTTCAAGGTCCGGTTGAACCTTTCAACCAGACCATTACCTTGGGGGTGGTAAGGAGTGGTGAACTTATAAGTTACCCCACACTCCTTCCACAGAGACTTCATGTACTGGGAGATGAAGTTGGTCCCCCTGTCAGACACCACCTCTCTGGGGAACCCCACACGGGAGAAAATCCCCATCAGTGCACGTCCCACCACGGGTGCCGTCACTGTCCTGCGCGGGATGGCTTCGGGGTACCGGGTGGCATGGTCCACCAAGACGAGGATGAACCTGTTGCCCATGGCTGTCTTGGGGTCCAGAGGCCCCACAATGTCAATGCCCACTCGCTCGAATGGGGACTAACAACTGGAAAGGGCTGGAGTGGGGCCTTGATCTTCCCCCCACTCTTCCCACTTGCCTGGCAAGTCTCGCTTGTCCTGCAATAAGTGTCTGAACTCTTGCGCATCTGGGGCCAATAAAAGTGGGTGGCCAGCCTCTCAAAGGTCTTGGTCTGCCCCAGATGTCCTGCCAATGGAATGTCATGAGCCAACCCCAGTAGGAAGGCTCTGAAGCACTCGGGTACCACCAGCACATGGGCTGACCCCGGCTCAGCAGCCTTAGGCTCGCTATACAGGAGACTGTTCTCTCAATAAATCAGATGTGAACCAGACAGGTCACCTGCTGCCTGGGCTGCAGCCTGACGCCGCATACCCTCAAGAGAAGGGCAAACCCTTTGCTGCTCACAAAATTCCTCCCTGGTGGGTCCCCCTTCCTGCTGCCAATGGGTCAGCTCAGGCAGGTCCCCCAGTTCGGTGATCTGCTCCCCGGTAGGCTCCAGGGCATCCCCCTCAGGGTCTGCTCCCTCCTGGGCCGTGGGAACCAAGGGGGCCGGCTCCCCGCGCCCCCTGCCCCTTCTCTCTAAGGCAGGAATCTGGGCCATACTCTCAGGCTCCAGGTCCTTCTCAACACCCTCCTTGGCTGCCATGGACCGAGTGGTAGCACACGCCCACTCAGGCAGACCCAACATCTCCAAGTGAGATCTCCTCTCCACCGTAGCCCACGGGGAGTTCTCTAAATCATTGCCCAACAGACAGTCTACAGGCATGGCGGGCCTCACAGCCACCTGAAGAGTTCCTGAGACCCCCCCCCCCACTCAAATCGAACCTGAGCCACCTCACATTGGCTCTCTGAGTTGTCTGCGGACACTACTGGGTAGAATGCATGGGGGACAACCTGCTCTTTGGACACCAACCGGGAGCTGACAGCAGTTACACTGGCTCCTATGTCTCTTAGAGCCTCCACTCTATGGCCATTGATGGTCACCCACTGCCTGTACTTTTTAGTGTTATCAGGCAGTGCAGGCTTAGGGACCATCTCAAAGTCTCCTAATGAGACAAGGGTCAACTCTGCGGGATCCCACCCCTCTTGGGCACCCATCTCCTCCCCCCCCAGGGCTACACTCGCAAGCTGGCGGGGTGGTGCACGGGGTGGTGCACTAGTATCCCTCTGAGGACACTGGGGATCATAGTATCTGTGGCCCACTTGACCACACTTATAACAAGTAAGGGGCCCCCTCTGAACAGGCCTACCTGTCGGGGGCACTGGCTTCTTCTCTTGGGGAGGCTGGGACACCACTGCTTGGTTCCCTTGGGAATTACTTTAGGGCCCTCTTTGGAACTCCCTCGGTTTACCCCTGTCCCCACCACTTCTCTGCTGGGGACCCTGCCCACCTTTGGCGAAGTCTCCCACTGGACCCTTGCGAACCCGGGTGCTCACCCAGCGGTCCGCCTCCTCAGCAAGCTTCCTAGGGTTAGTCAGCTTGCAATCAATCAGGTGCTGGGATAGCTCAGGAAAACAGTTACTAGATAAATGCTCCCATGCAATCAAATCATAAAGCTGCTCAAAAGTTTCTACTTTGCTGCCTTTTACCCAGCGTTCCATTGCTCTGCAAAAAAAAGACACATATTCAACCCACGTGGTACCCTCTAGCTTCTTGCAGGTCCTAAACCTCTGCCTATACATCTCAGGGGTCAAACCATAGCGGGTCATCAAAGCTTCCTTCATGTGGCCATAAACCATTCGACTTTCTGGGGGCAGGTCCAACAAGGTATCCCTCCCCTCACTCACAAAGCGTCCCCACAACCCCGCTCCCCAATCCTTCTCAGGGACCCGGTGGGACATCATGGCTAATTCATAAGCGGCAAACCATTGCCCAATATCTTCACTTTTGTGGAAATCCTTAATAACCTCCTTGGGTATATACACTCTATTCTCAGTATGCACTACAGGTATGCTGCCACCAGAGGGGGAGATCTCTACACTCTTTGCTTTAATCTCCAACTCCCTCAATATTCTCTCATGCTCAAGTTTCATTTTCATAATCTCAAATTCTAACTTCTTGTTCTCTAGGTCCCTGTGACCATCCATTTTAAGCTTAGCCATCTCCATATTATGCCGCCTATCTCTCTCCCTGTCCTCCATCTCTTCTGGGGACAGACCCTGACGGACACACTAGTGCCCGGGCTGAAAATTGCTTTATCTCCCACCAAATCTACTTCCTCACCCTCCTGCATTCTCTTCCCCCTCCACAGGCTCTCCCATATTCTTAGGGGCATCCCTGGCTTCTAGCCAGGCCTTCAGCGCCTTGTAATACTCCTCCCTTTTAGTGAGACCTGTGATAGGGACTGTGAAGCGTTTGCAAAAATATTTGAGCTGCTTGGCATTGTAGGTTTCTAATTTCTCTTCTTCCCAGGAGAGATCCTCCGAGGCATTGGATCTGGGCTTCCCCATCGTAGCAATAACTGGCAATATTAATCAAAAATAGAATCAGAAAAAACCTCAAAACGTATGTGGTTGCGTTATGGTCTGCACTCACTAGTAGTGAACACTATAATTACTGTATGCGATCATAAATGCAAGTCCAGATCCTCACCGCTGACCACCAATGTTAGAAATGGGGGTCTCTAGTTGGCAATGGCTGGCCACTGTCCAAGTAGGGACCCTTCTTCCTAAGTCAGAGTGCGAGGGCTACACCCTTTGATAACCCCTGCTCAACCCTGTGGTAACGTAGCACGAGCAGCTAGGCTTATCTCAGAGGCAGTGTGTGAAGCATTTATGACCATACACAGTAACACAGTGAGGAACACTACACAAGGACACCACACAAGTAGTTATCAAAAATAAGTATCTTTATATATAGACTTAACACAAGACCAATAACGATAAAAAGCCACAATACTGTAAAATAGGATTACTCTTGAAATACTGCAAAAATAGTTCAAAGTGTGCCAAGAGGAGTTCAGTTCAAAGCAGTGGTCTCTGCGACCCTTTTACTTACAAAGTACCTGGATTTCGTAGCAAAACCAACAAATTGTCGCAAAGAAGCTGTAGCGATGATTTTCTGCACGCGAGGCCGGCGATGCGATAAATCCTTGCCGCGAGGGAGGATGATGCGCCGATCTGCTGATGCGTGCGGAGACGATGCGACAAACTTCTGCACGCTAGGCCGATGCTGCGATGACTCCTTGCCGCGAGGGAGGAGGCGATGCGACGATCCTGTTGCGTGTGCGATCAGGTTGCGATGCGAAGAAATGGCGCTCCGCGAGGGAGCAACGTTCCTGATGCGATGCGATGAAAATGGCGGACGCCCGGCGTCCGCGCTGCGATGTCGTGAAGCGATGATCTCGGTGCGATGATCTCTTGGAGTTAGCGAGCACTTGGAAGCCCGCAAACGTGCGATGCGATGATCTTTGGAGTTAGCGAGCACTTGGCGGCCCGCAAACGTGCGATGAGTCGATCTTTGGTTGCGAGCACTCAGCGGCAGCAGCGCGATGATTTTCCGGGCGCTTTCGGCTGCGGCGGCTCGCAAACGTGCGTTAGCGACGATTTCAGCACTCTCTTCTCTGTAGTAGAACTAAAGGCCCTGGAACTCACAGGAGCCTCACCTGCAGATAGAAATCCTCGCTGGGAGGAATCAGGAGGCTGATGGTGAAGTCTGATGTGCCTGAGACTTCAACAGGAGGCTAGCTCTCTTCTAGCCCTTGGGTGATTGCTTTAGCAAGATTAATAAAAGTTCTCTCAAAGTCCTTTTCCCTCTTCTTCCAAGTCCAATGGTAACCACTGCAGGCCAATCCAAGAAACAGCACACAGGCACAAGGATAGTCACCTCCTGCAGATTCCTTCAGTTACACGGACAGAGGTTCGTCTTGATGTCCAGGAGCAATACAATTTGTAGGGGGTTTCAGCACAGATATTTATATCCCAAAATACTTTGTTCTCAAAACTACAAGCCACTGAGCCTAGCCAGAACCAGTTCTGTTCAGTCCTGGAGCACTTTGTTTACCAGGCTGCATCCTTCCTTTCAGGAAGAGGGGGTCTGCCATCAGACGCACAGTAGGAGGTGGAGCCAGCATTCACCTTGCCAGGCACAGCCCTATTCAGGTCAAGGAGCTAGCCCTCCCCATACTCCAAATGCAGATCTCTCTATTCAACCCAGGTCTGACTCAGCCTGCCCTGTCCCTCCAAAACCAGACAGCCAATACACATAACAGCAGAGCACACTGGAAGGCTTAGGCAAGAAAATACCTACTTTCTAAAAGTGGTATTTTCAAACACAGAATATAAAAATAAACTTTACTAAAAGATGTATTTTAGTATTCTGAGCTCAGGCATACTAAATTCGTTTTTCTACCATGTTCCTGGGGTCAGTTAGGACTATAGAATGTAATAGTCAAACTGCCCATTCTGGCCTATGGGGAACAGGTAGCCTTACAGTAGTGAAAAACGAAATTGGGTGTAATTCACTACCAGGACATGCTTCACACACCAAGGCATGTCCTACCTTACACATACAATGCACCCTACCATAGGGGGGACTTACATGATGCCAAGGGAAGGTTCAGGGGCTGGGAAGTGGGTCAAGATGGCAGTTCTAGACTGCACACAGACTCTGCAGCGGCAGGTCTGAGACACACTTTACAAGCTGCTTCTGTGGGTGGCGCAAACCAGCGCTTCAGGCCCACCAGCAGCATTTGGTTTACCAGCCCTGGGCACACACAGGCCACGCTACTAGGGACTAACAGGTAAACCAAATAAGTCAATCATGGATATACCAATTCACATGTCATATTTACACAGGGAGCATTCGCGTTGT
Source organism: Calotriton arnoldi (assembly GCA_963921515.1). Taxonomy (NCBI): domain Eukaryota; kingdom Metazoa; phylum Chordata; class Amphibia; order Caudata; family Salamandridae; genus Calotriton; species Calotriton arnoldi. Next base: position 1,429,523 of record CAWUFW010000280.1, read on the forward strand.
GGCAGTGAAGGGCAGTGGCACAGCGCCCAGAGCATCTAACACCAGCAAAAACAGAGGAGACAACAGCGAAAAAAGGACGGGAGACCCACGCCAATGGTGCCAGGTCTAACAGTCGCGGATTTAGCTCAAGATATAACTGATAAACAGTGGGGGTACTGCTGCTCACAAACGGAGCGCATCTCGTCTAGCAGTGGGTTACGCATGATACATTATAGGTTTTTACATCGCACTTACTATACCCCTGCCACACTGTATAAATATAAACTGCGAGACAGCAACAAATGCGATAGATGTGGCGCAGATGGAGCCGACTTTCTCCACCTTGCGTGGAACTGTGGCGCGATACAGACATGTTGGCAACAGACCCTACATGCATTGGAACAGATGACATCATTACCATTACCTACTTCCCCATTGTTAGTTCTGTTGGGGTACACGGCAGAAATTAGTGTTGCAACCCGTCGCTTTGTATCCCTTGCTCTATTACTAGCCAAAAGGCGAATAGCATGTAGCTGAGGGCGTGGCAGAGCTCCAAAATTTAAGGAGTGGATCAAGGACATGATGTTCTGGCAGGAACAGTCGATCACATATGCCGAACTGCTCCCTCTTACATCCCGCCCCAAAGATATCTGGGACCCCCTTAAGCGATATCTTCTTGAGCACCCGATAGAAGCCCCCCTTGAGACGCAGGCAGCCCCACAAGAAACAGACCCACAAGTCCCTGTGACTACTGACACACACCCCTGAGGCGCTCTCCAGCCACTCCACCGTCCGTGCCTTCATGACCATTGAAATGTATTATTGCTTGTATCTGATGTGTTATCGAATATGCAATTTCTGTATTATGACACTGCTATGTGTGTAGATTATCTTTTTTCCTCTTTTCTTTTTCCAAATGTAATAAGCATGTATCTCATTGAACACTGTATTTGCTGAGATGGGTGTATGTTTATTAAGTTAATAAAAACCACAAGAAAAAAAAAAAAACTCTAGTCGTTCTCGGCTTATTTTGCTTACGAGTATCAGAAGTAGAATCTATTTCAGAATTTAGAAGAAAGTTAAAATCCCCTCCTAATATTACTAACCCCGGGATAATAATGGCAATTTTGGTCACTGGGAGGCCTTGAAAAGTGGTTATTTAACGTAAGGCGCTATTCAATTGACATTTTGAATCATTTTTTGTACAGTCAAAAACATCCATTTTCTGATGAAAAACAATTACCCCGGAACTGAGGAACATTCTCCGAATGGTCAGTAATAGTGATTTTTTGACTGTTTAATCTTTTGACTATCAGATGTGAATCATCACTTTTGGAACTAAAATAAGTGTGTTTTTGTACAGTTCAAAAATTTATTTTCTGATGAAAACGATTCCCCCGGACCTGATGAACCTGCTCCAAATGGTCAGTAATGGCGATTTTTTGAATGTTTAATCTTTTGACTGTAAATGACTGACATATGTTAACCTTCACTTTTGGAACTAAAATAAGTGTGTTTAGAGTCATTTTCATGCTTGAAATCGGGGAAAATATAAGCTTCTGAGTAGGATGAAAAGTCTTTAAAAATGGCAGTTTTTGTCACTGTGAGGCCTTACAAAGTGGTTATTCAACATGAGGTGTGATGCAATTGACATTCTGTATCATTTTTTGTATAGTCCAAAAAAATCAATTTTCTGATGAAAATCGATGACCTCGGACCTGAGGAACTTTCGCTGAATGGTCAGTAATGGGGATTTTTTGAATGTTTAATCTTTTGACTGTAAGTGACTATCGCATGTGAAAAATCACTTTTGGCACTAAAATTAGTGTGTTTAGAGTCATTTTCATGCTCGAAATCAGGCAAAATACAAGCTTCTGAGTAGGAGTAAAAGTCTATAAAAATGGCAAGTGTGGTCACTGAGAGGCCTTATAAAGTCGTTATTCAACATGAGCCATTATACAATTGACATTTTGAATCCTTTTTGGAACAGTCCAAAAAATCCATTGTCTGATGAACAACGATGACCCAGGACCTGAGGCACTTTCTCCGAATGGTGAGTATTGGTGAATTTTTGAATGTTTAATCTTTTGACTGTAAATGACTGTCAGATGCGAATCATCGCTTTTGGAACTAAAATAAGTGTGTTTACAGTCATTTTCATGCTTGAAATCGGGCAAAATACAAGCTTCTGAGTAGGAGGAAAAGTCTATAAAAATGGCAATTTTGGTGACAGGGAGGCCTTAAGAAGTGGTTATTCAACATGATGCGTGATTCAATTGACATTTTGAATCATTTTTTGTATAGTCCAAAAAATCCATTTTCTGATGAAAAACGATGACACCGGACCTGAGGAACCTTCTCTAAAGGTCAGTAATTGTGATTTTTTGAATGTTTAATCTTTTGATTGTAAATGATTGTTGGATGTGAATCATATCTTTTGGAACTAAAATTAGTATTACTAGAGTCATCTTCATGCTCGAAATCGGGCAAAATATAGGTTTATGAGTAGGAGGAAAAGTCTAAAAATATGGCAATTTTGGTCAGTGGGAGGACTTATAAAGTGGTTATTCAACATGAGGCGCGATACAATTGAAATTTTGAATCATTTTTTGTACAGTACAAAAATCAATTTTCTGATGAAAACGATTACCCCGGACCTGATGAACCTTCTCCAAATGGTCAGTAATGGCAAGTTTCTTGAATGTTTAATCTTTTGACTATAAATGACTGTCGGATGTGAACCATCAATTTTGGAACTAAAATAAGTGTGTTTAGTTTCATTTTCATGTTCGAAATCGGGGAAAATACAAGCTTCTGACTAGTAGGAAAAGTCTAAAAAAGGCAATTTTGGTCACTGGGAGGCCATATAAAGTGGTTATTCAACATGAGGTGAGATATAAATAATATTTTGAATCATTTTTTGTACTGTCCAAAAACCAATTTTCTGATACAAAACAATGACCCGTACCTGAGGAATGTTCTCCAAATGGTCAGTAATGGTGATTTTTTTGAATATTTAATTCTTTGACTGTAAATGACTGTCGGATGTGAATCATCACTTTTGGAACTAAAATGAGTATAGAGTCATTTTCATGCTAGAAATCGGTCAAAATATAAGTTTCTGATTAGGAGGAAAAGTCTATAAAAATGGCAATTTTGGTCAGTGGGAGGCCTTATAAAGTGGTTATTCAATATGAGGCGCAATACAGTTGACATTTTGACTCATTTTTTGTACCTTCCCAAAAATCAATTTTCTGATGAAAAACGATGACTTTGGACCTGATAAACCTTCTACAAATGGTCAGTAATGGCGATTTTTTTTCAATGTTTATGACTGTAAATGACTGTCGGATGTGAACCATAACTTTTGGAACTGAAATAAGTGTGTTTAGAGTCATTTTCATGCTTGAATTCGGGCAAAATATAAGCTTCTGATTAGGAGGAAAAGTCTATAAATATGGCAATTTTGGTCAGTGGGAGGACTTATAAAGTGGTTTTTCAATATGAGGCGCGATACAATTGACATTTTGACTCATTTTTTGTACCTTCCAAAAAATCAATTTTCTGATGAAAAACGATGACTCCGGACCTGATGAACCTTCTACAAATGGTCAGTAATGGCGATTTTTTGAATGTTTAATCTTTTGACTGTAAATGATTGTCGGATGTGAACCATCACTTCTGGAACTAAAATAAGTGTGTTTAGAGGTATTTTTATGCTCGAAATCGGGCTAAATACATGCTTCTGATTAGGAGGAAAAGTCTATAAAAATGGCAATTTTGGTCACTGGGAGGCCTTATAAAGTAGTTATTCAACATGAGGCGGCCGGCCTGGAGCTGAGGAGGAGCCGCAGGGCAGCAGCACGCGGTCTCCTCCGGGGCAGAGTGAGCAGCGGCAGTAGGCGTCAAGCCTGCTCCGTCGTGGAGGAGGAAGCTGTCCTGGCTGGTGAGGAGGTGAGTAAGACGGAGGAGATCCGTGAATCTCACAGGCAATCCTTGAGTCTGCAGCAAGGACAAGAAAATCATCTGGATCATCTGAATCCAGCCTCGTCAAAGGAAGGCAAAGGGAATTGGGGTGTGTCCTTGAGGCCCCCGAAATCGGCACACAGGGGGAGAAGACAGGCTCCTACGAGGGAGAAGGCAGCCGGGGGGGGAGGAAAAAGGGTCTCCCCCTTCCCATGCAAGGAATAACACAGGATCCTGAGGAGGGATTTAACACTTGCGCTTTTCAGCGGTGCAAGGTGAAAAGTCGAAGCATCAAAGCAGGAAGGGGCAAAGTAAAGTCTGGTGATCACAAGCCAAAAATCACCCCCTCCCTAAGATCATATTTTAAAGTACAACCCATTGTGGTCGATATCGCAAGGCAGGCAGAGGCGCTCAGGAAAGGGTCAGTGGCTCAGTCTAAGAGCAAATGGTGGCTACGGGGGGGCTCCCCTCCAATAAACCCCTCAAGTAGTCAGGGGCAGTTACATATAGGAGCGGCGGGGGATACTAATGCCTTCGGGGTCACCACACCACCGGACCAGAGGAGGGGAGGTGAGCCAGCCATAGCTGAAATAGGCTCTGGAACCTCATAGGGACTCCGCCAGCATCCATATCCATGGATGCTGGCGTTGTTTCGTACCTTTTCAGAAGACATCAAAAAGGGGTTCGCAGTATCTGAATCCAATCAAGGTGAGATCAGGAGTTTCTGTGAATCTCTGGAAAAGAAGATTGATCTACTAAACTTGAGAACTGAGACTCTTGAAAACTCCGTAGGGGTATTAAAAGACTAGCTAAGTACAGCAAAAGCTGACATATTGGTCCTCAAAAGGGAGGAGCAGGAGGTTCAAGACAAGCTGGAACTATTAGAGAATAACTCTAGAAGAAGTAACCTTTGGGTCCTGAATGTCCCAGAGTGGAAGGAAGGAGAGGACCTAAAGTCCATCACTGTCACACTAATAAAGGAAACGGTGCAGATTGAGGAGTCGGAGCAAGAGCTTAAGAAAGACATTCAAAGGGTGCATAGGGACCCCTTTAGAAGAAATCCTAACAAAACCAAACCTCGAAAGATTCTCCTGAACTTTCATACCTACTCACTGAAGGAGAAAAGTTTGAATAGGGCCCTGAAAGCGAAATCACTGAGGGGGAAAGACTTCTCATTTGAAATACGTTCTGACCTTGCCCTGCCCACCTTAGATAGGCAATGGGAGTTGGGGAGTAAACTAGAAGAGTTTAAAAAGTTAGGGGCTGTTGCCCAACTCAAGTTTCCAGTGTCCCTAAAAGTCATGCATAAAAACAGAATGCATAATGTAAGATACAAGAGGCAGACAAGCTTTTGGGCAGCATGAAGAAAGGTGACGCTTAACATCTGGACTTTCTTTGCCCGGTCTCTATCCTTCTGTGTCAAGTTAAAGTCTTTCGAATTATTCTTAGCCGAGTGGGGGGGGTAAACAGATTAGTATATAAATAAATACATAAACAAAATGAAGAGGAAAATCAAAACAAAGAGGGAAGATATACATCAAACTTGTTATGGTTATGGCAACTGCGCGGAAGAGAGCTATGGAGGCGGGTTGCCTCCGGGTGTAGCAGATAGGACTACCATCAAGTCCAGGATAGTAGTGGGTTGGGTTCTCCAGGATAGGGTTCAGGTGGGGGTTGGGAAGGGCGCACCGGGTAGGGAGCATGTAGGAAAAAAAAAAAAAAAATTCCTCATTTACCTTAGTCAGTCCACCTTTCTCAGTTAGAAATGTTGTGGTCTGGTTCTCGCTTTTTCTTTCTTTTACGCCTCAGATTCGCTCTAAATTCAAATCATCTAGAGAATGGTACAGTTTCTATCTTGGAATGTGAATGGTTTGCGTGTTAAACGAAGAAGGGCTAAAATCCTGCAATATATTAGAGATTCCCCAGCACAGGTCAATATTTTACAAGAGACACACCTGTCGAAAGATTAATCTACTGCGATTTTTAAGAACTTAAAATGGGTCGAACATATGATTTGTACTGATGAAAGCGCCAACATTAGAGGAGTAGCGATATTAATAAAAAAGCAAGTCAAGGCATGCTTATTAGATTCATTAGTTGATACCAGCGGCAGGTGGGTCATCCTCAAGGTATTAATGCTGGGTAATCTTATTACCCTGGTAGGGTATTATGGCCCAAACCATGATGACCCTGACCCCTTAAAAACTATCTCTGCAAACTTGCTAGATTTTCCAGATCCCGTAATCATGGCTGGTGATTTAGTTTAGTTTAGTTTAGTTTTTAGGTTTATAAAGCGCCTGGTTACACCAGCTGGTGTGTCCCCGCGCTATTTCCTTCAATTGACAATTCCAAGAATCATTTTAACATTGTATTAGATCCTAGGTTGGATAAATCACCAAATAGCAGAGCCATGATATCTTCCAAATCATGTACATATCTCCATTCAATGATGAAGCAGATGGGACTCAGCGATGTTTGGAGAGACAGATCTGGCCTCCAGTTAGGAGTCTCTTATTATAATGGGAAGCATGGCCATAAATCCAGGATTGATTATGTCTTGGTCAGCCTTAGCTTGAGGGGAAAAGTCAAAAACATTGGATATTTGAGGCCCCCACCTATCTGACCATTCAGGGGTATACCTGGATCTGGAAAATAGGAGGATCGGTAAAGTCTGGACTCTCGATCGAACACTGGTTCAAGGTACAGAGGAAATGAACCATTTGAGTCTTGAGACGAAGGACTTTCTAGGCCACAATGTAGGGTCAGCTTCGACCCCAATAGTCTGGGACTCCTTGAAGGCATATCTAAGGGGGAAAATCACCAGCAGACTATGCTTTAGAAATAGGCAGTACAGGGAAGAGGTTGCCCAAATAGAAGCAGAGATGAAGATCGTGGAGGCGGGCTTGAGCAGTACTGCAGAAGTAGAGAAGCAGCAGGAAAGAAAGGTCAAACTGGAGAAACCAAAGGAACAGCTTGACACTATTCTTCAGATGAGGGTCATGAAGTGATGGGAGGCAAGCAAGCTTGCCCATTCTGAATATGGCGAGGGGGCAGGGAGACTATTGGCCTGGAAAGCAAAAACAGATAAAACGCGCAACCTGATAAAAGAAATTGAGGATGGTGAAAGCAAGATTATATTAACCACCGACGAGGAGATAGAGGGTGCCTTTTTTGACTTTTTTCAGAAATTATATTCGGAAGACAGGGTAGTTAATAAATCTGAAGCTGAGGAATGGTTGAGTGAGAGTACTCTTAACCCTTTGGATACTTCACAACAGCAACTCCTAGAGCAGTAAATTACCCAGGAAGAGGTTAAGAGAGCCATTTTTTCCAATAAAGGGGGTAAGGTGGCAGGCCCAGATGGTCTGCCATCGGAGCTTTATAAAAATCTGGGTGAGGTTTTAATTACAGTTATGACCCAGCTCTTTAACAAGATCCTAAGTGACGGGAAAAAATTGCCAGGCTCTTGGGGTTAGGCAACGATCACTTTAATATTGAAGCCAGCGAAAAACCCAGCAAGTTGCGAGTCATACAGACCCATATCGCTGCTCAATGCCGATTATAAGATCTAAGCCAAGGTCCTAGCTGGCAGGTTAAGCACAGTAGCAGGTGATATGCTGCACCTTGACCAAAAGGGCTTTGTTAAGGGTAGAAATCTCTATGAACTCACATACAATCTCATTGGCGCAATAGATCTAGCAACATCATACTCGCTCCCCCTTGCAGCCATGACCTTAGATGCTTCAAAGGCCTTTGATAGAGTCAACTGGGTATATCTGACGGCCGTATTAGAGAAATACAACATCGGCAAGAACGTTTGCAGAACCATTCAGTTGATATATCAAGACCCATCTGCAAAATTGTTGGTCAATGGCAACCTAACCAGTCCTTTGAAAATAACTAGGGGTACTAGACAGGGCTGCCCCCTATCTCCCCTTCTTTTTAATTTGTACAACGAGCCATTTGCTCAGAAGCTGAGAGATGAGGCAAGCATTTTACCATTCAGGTACGAAGGATGGGAGAGAAAAGTGACCCTTCATGCCAATGACATGCTGGTTTTTTGCTCTGATCTCTCCACTGGTCTGCCTGCTGTAATAAAGCATGCCAAAGATTTCGGTAGGATATCGGGGTATGAGGTTAACGCAGGAAAAACTGAGGTTATATGTTGGAACCTGAAGGAGAGCCAACATCAGACTACAAAAGAGATGAGATATCTGGGGGTAAAAATAGTGCAGGACATCGATAAAATGACATAGGCCAACCTGTCTAATGTCACAAGGGAGTGCTCACGGCTCATGAAGAGCTGGATTCACCTCCTATTGTCAATCTTTGGGTGGGTGAACCTGGTCAAAATGATAGTTCTCCCAAAAATTACCTTCTTCTTTAATGCTATCCCGCAGGCATTTTGGCAAGCCTTCCATTGATAAACTCCAGCAGGCTATTAATTCCTTTATATGGGCCTACAAAGGAACCAGAATTGCCTGGAAGAAGCTGAGACATAGGAGGGGGGAGGGGGACTATCCCTTCCGGACTTACAGTACTATTCCTGGGCTTTCCAACTGTCCCACTCCAGGATGCTGTTAAAATCACCAGATTGCACTGGGGTAGGGGCTATGTTCTCAGCAATGTTGAGGGGTGCTAACTTGGTCCAGGAGGGTTTCATGTTCAAGTATGGAGATCCCAAGTTCTTCAAAAAGATAAGGTTAAAGGTGTTACAGGCGATGGCCAAAACATGGGCAAACATCAGACGGCTGACGGGCCTTAGCTATTTTTCTAGCTTTGCCCCCCTCTGGGACTTCCCTGGAACACCGGACTGTTTAAATGACAAACTAGTGCAGCCACTTAGGGAGGCAGGACTCAGAGTGTGGGGAGATTTAGCTCAGGAGGGCACACTTCTACCCTGGCTAACGCTTCATACCATTCTGAAGGGGGGCATCTCTAAATTCAAATATATCCAACTCCAAAGCTGGGCCCAAATCCTGAAATCCTCTATAGGTATAGGAAACGTCTTAGAGGAGCATTTGGTGAAAAAACCTATGGGGAAAAAAGAGGTTTCTGTATGGTACTGGAAAATTTAAGAGGCAATAGACGGGGACTTCAAACTTGCAGACGATTTGTGGGGTGCTTGTCTGCCTTGAGAGCCCTGGGAACAACTCTGGCAAGCATCACTGGGCACTTTGTTCCTCACAGTTAAGCCGGCATGGTTAAGGAGGAATCACCTTTTTTCAATCCACAGGGCTTATCTAACCCCCCTAAGGCTATCAAAGATGACGAAAGGACCTCCTGTAAAATGCAAGAAAGGCGGCCTGGAGAGAGCATCAGACATACATATGTTTCAGGAATGCCAGGCCATCCTTGATTTTTGGGTTAAGGTTGGTGAAACCATCTCGGTCATCCTTGGTTTCCAAGTTAAGGTAAGCCTCTCTATGATAATTTTTGGAATTTCCAATGAAGTTATAGGCCCAGCAAAAGCTTTTCTCTTTTATGCCATACTATTAGCCAGAAGGGAAATATGTCGAAGATGGGTGGAATGTGCGCCTCCTCTATACTCTCTGGTTGGCCTCCGTTATCTCGACATCCAAGTTAGACCTGAGAGGGACCCAATCCAAGAGGAAGAAAGCCCTCTGGAACTTTCTTTTGAGATGGCTAAATACAGAGGCAAGTGAAAACTGATTAGAGCTCCGACTTCGTGTCTTTTTAATAAAAACTGCCCTATGATTATACCTCTTTGGATCTCTCTGGACTGTGATGGGCCCCTCTTGCACCCTCAACGCCATGTTTAGCAGTCGCCGGTGTATATCGGACCAAATCTGAGAGTGGCCTTACCCGTTTGGGGCTGTATCCTTCCAGCGTGCAGTTGTACCCGCAGGGGGGCGAAATCCCATACCTGCTCTTAAGACACGTTGGGTACAGGCGGCTGGTTTGGCTACCGTGGTCAGAGGTGAATGAGGACAAAAAAAAAAACATGAGGTGCGATGCAATTGACATTTTGACTCATTTTTTGTCCAGTCCAAAATATCAATTTTCTGATGAAAAATGATGACTCCGGACCTGATGAACCTTCTCCAAATGGTCAGTAATGGTGAGTTTTTGACTGTTTAATCTTTTGACTATCGTATCTGAACCATCACTTTTAGAAATAAAATAAGTGTGGTTAGAGTCATTTTCATGCTTGAAATCGGGCAAAATATAAGCTACTGAGTAAGAGGAAAAGTCTATAAAAATGACAATTTTGGTCACTGGGAGGCCTTAAAAAGCGGTTATTCAACATGAGGAGCGATATAATTTACATTTTGAATCATTTATGTACAGTCCAAAAAATCTATTTCCTGATGAAAAATGATGACCCCTGACCTGAGGAACTTTCTCCAAATGGTCAATAATGGCGATTTTTTTGAATGTTTAGTCTTTTGACATGAAATGGCCGTCGGATGTGAACCATCAATTTTGGAGCTAAAATAAGTGTGTTTAGAGTCATTTTCATACATGCCGGGCAAAATATAAGCTTCTGAGTAGGAGGAAAAATCTATAAAAATGGCAACTTTGGTCACTGGGAGGTGTTAAAAGTGGTCAATCATCACTTCTGGAACTAAAATAAGTGTGTTTAGAGGAATTTGTATGCTCGAAATCGGGCAAAATACATGCTTCTGATTAGGAGGAAAAGTCTATAAAAATGGCAGTTTTGGTCACTGGGTGGCCATATAAGTGGTTATTCAACATGATGCGCAATACAATTAACATTTTGAATCATTTTTTGTACAGTACAAAAAATCTATTTTCTGATGAAAAGCAATGACCCTGGACCTGATGAACCTTCTCCAAATGGTCAGTCATGGCGATTTTTTGAATGTTTAGTCTTTTGACTATAAATGACTGTCTGATGTGAACCATCAATTTTGGAGCTAAAATAAGTGTGTTTAGTGTCATTTTCATGTGCGAAATCGGGGAAAATACAAGCTTCCGCCTAAGAGGAAAAGTCTAAAGATTGGCAATTTTGGTCACTGGGAGGCCATATAAAGTGGTTATTCAACATGAGGTGAGATATAATTGATATTTTGAATCATTTTTTGTACGGTCCAAAAAAACAATTTTCTGATACAAAACAATGACCCCGTCCGTACCTGAGGAATGTTCTCCAAATGGTCAGTAATGGTGATTTTTTGAATATTTAATACTTTGACTGTAAATGACTGTTGGATGTGAATCATCACTTTTGGAGCTAAAATAAGTGTGTTTAGATTCATTTTCATGCTTGAAATCAGGAAAAATATAAGCTTCTGAGTACGAGGAAAAGTCTATAAAAATGGCAATTTTGGTCACTGTGAGGCCTTAAAAAGTGGTTATTCAAAATGAGGCGCGATACAATTGACATTTTGACTCATTTTTTGTACAGTCCAAAAAATCCATTTTCTGATGAAAATCGATGACCACGGAACTAAGGAACCTTCTCCAAATGGTCAGTAATGGTGATTTTATGACTGTTTAATTTTTGGACTGTAAATGACTGTCAGATGTGAACTATCACTTTTGGAACTAAAATAAGTGTATTTAGAGTCATTTTCATGCTCAAAATCAGGGAAAATACAAGCATCTGAGTAGGAGGAAAAGTCTATAAAAATGGCAAATGTGGTCACTGGGAGGCCTTATAAAGTCGTTATTCAACATGAGGCACGATACCATTGGCATTTTGAATAATTTTTGTATAGTCCAAAAAATCTATTTTCGGATGAAAAATGATGACACCGGACCTGAGGAACCTTCTCCAAATGGTCACTAATGGTGATTTTTTTAATGTTTAATCTGTTGACTGTAAATGACTGTCAGATGTGAGCCATCACTTTTGGAACTAAAATAAGTGTGTTTAGATTCATTTTCATGCTTGAAATCAGGCAAAATATAAGCTTCTGAGTACGAGGAAAAGTCTATAAAAATGGCAATTTTGGTCACTGGGAGGCGTTAAAAAGTGGTTATTCAAAATGAGGCGCGATACAATTGACATTTTGACTCATTTTTTGTACAGTCCAAAAAATCCATTTTCTGATGAAAATCGATGACCACGGAACTAAGGAACCTTCTCCAAATGGTCAGTAATGGTGATTTTATGACTGTTTAATTTTTGGACTGTAAATGACTGTCAGATGTGAACTATCACTTTTGGAACTAAAATAAGTGTATTTAGAGTCATTTTCATGCTCAAAATCAGGGAAAATACAAGCATCTGAGTAGGAGGAAAAGTCTATAAAAATGGCAAATGTGGTCACTGGGAGGCCTTATAAAGTCGTTATTCAACATGAGGCACGATACCATTGGCATTTTGAATAATTTTTGTATAGTCCAAAAAATCTATTTTCGGATGAAAAATGATGACACCGGACCTGAGGAACCTTCTCCAAATGGTCACTAATGGTGATTTTTTAATGTTTAATCTGTTGACTGTAAATGACTGTCAGATGTGAGGGGCGGAGCTTGCTCGCGACCAAGATGGCTGCTTGAGCCGAGTGCTCCGATACACCGTCAGCCGATCCTACATATATCCTGCAACTGGACAGTTCGAGGATCGCGTGAAGGCGTTCCCTCGACTTCCTACACTTAGCCGCCTGGACTGGGCGAAAAACCGAGACTATCGAGCTTCTGGAGCGCTTTTACGAGACCCGTCGTCACAGTGCCAGACGGGCCTGGCTCTACGGGAGCGAGCTGCGGACGAGCCGACCCACCCTACCAGAGAGGCCGTGAGCGGAGGAGAGAGTGGTGCGTGGATCCTTGGCCCCCGCTGGGTCGTGGTGAGCGGAGGAGCGCTGCCTGCTGCTGGGCGCCCGGGGTGCGACCCCCTTCTGAACGGTCTCGTGGTGAGCCGGGAGGCCTGGGGAGATCGAGAGCGGAGACGGACGAGCCCCGCGATCTGCGGCTGCCCCTGGCTGGAGGCCGCTGCGCTGCCGCGCACGCTGTGGTTGAAGGGGAGGTGTGGTGAGTCCCGCTGCCCTGCTGATCGGCGGAGATACTGGGTGAGGGGGGGAAACCATCGCGACTGGGCCCTGGAGCGCGGGACCCCCCCTTACCCCTCACACGGCGACCTGCGACTTCTGTCACCTGGCCTCCCTGCCACCTTGACTTTTGCCTTGCTGGAGGGTCGACGCTGGTGGCGCCGCTGCCCCCGGCGCATACGGCGCACTAGAGATCCCCTCGGGGGCCGATCGGACGGCTGTCGCAGTTTTGGGAGGAGCGGCTGCTGGGCCGTGCTGTACGGAGGGGCGCCGCCTGTGGAGGGACGCCCGAGGAGTGGCCCTCCCCCCGGACTGGGGTGTTACGGACCGGGAGGCTTTGCCGATCGCTGGTGGAGGCTGACGAAACTCTGGATTCGTGACTGCCCCGGGCTGGGGTCTGCTGTGTTACCGCGCATGCTGCGGTCGAGATGGGACGGGGGGGAGCCCCGTGTGAAGAATCTTGCAGCACCGCGGCGAACTGCGGCTTGATGCCCTTGGCCTCCCCGCTGCTTTGACTGGAGCCTGGCTTGGATGCACGATCGGCTGGAGGGTTGCTGTTGGTGGCGCCTCTGTCCCCTGCGTGCGTTGCACACTGGAGCCCCCTGGAGGGTTGACCGGATGGCGGCTGCCTCTGTGAGAGGAGCGGGTAGCTGGCCCGTCTTGCTGGGCTCGTTGGGTCTCGTGGTCGGCCCGGTGTGCAGTAGGAGGGTTGTGAGGGGGCTACCCTTGTTACCTGACGGCAGCGGCGTCTTCCCGGAGCGGGCTCGGCGGAGTGCCGGGACAGTCATCCCTGCCGGGCCCGGATGGGGCGTGCGGACAGGACGCAGCCGAAGCTATCGTTTGACCAGAAGAGGTCAAAATCCAGCGACGCTTCTCGTGATGGGGCGTCCGGGGAGCAGGACCAACGAGCTGATGCACCTAGGCAGGATATCCGCGGCCTTCTGCTGACCATGGAAAAGAACCTACAAGGGGGCATAACGTCACTCGGCACCAAGGTGGACGCGCTGTCCTACCGGATGGACCGAATGGCCGAAAGACTGGACAAGCATGCCGAGCGACTAGACATGTCGGAGCTCAGGCTGACGGAGGCTGAGGAGGCCCAGACTGTCCTGGATACTGAGCACAAGCAGCTGGGCGGAATCTTGAAGGTTCTCCAGGACAAGACGGAGGATTTGGAAGCGCGCTCCCGGCGCTGTAATCTCCGAATCACGGGGCTCCCGGAGACTACCCAGACGGGTAATATGGAACAATTCATGGAACGGCTCCTGAAGACCATGCTAGGTGAGGATTCGTTCTCCACTATGTTCGTGGTGGAGAGAGCGCACCGATCATTTGGCCCAAGACCGCCACCTGGTGCCGCCCCTAGACCGATCATAGCGAAGTTGCTAAACTACCGCGATCGTGATGTAGCGCTGAGGAAAGCTAGAGAGAAGCAACCGTTGCAATTTGAAGGGTCTACTATCTCTCTTTTTCCGGACTTTACGGTCCGGGTCCAGGAGGCACGGCGCCAGTTTGCCCCCATGAAGAAACAACTCCGTGACCTGGGGGTGGACTACGCTATGCTTTATCCAGCAAAGCTCCGGGTCAATCGTCAGGGCCGCTCTCATATTTTCACCGACCCGAAGGCGCTGCAGACGGCGATGAAGGCCTGGGCGAAGGAGAAGCGACATAGCCCGGAGAAGCACCTCCTTGATGAAGCGGCGGGCGGCCCGCTGGACGAACAGGACTAGACCCTCACTGGTGACATTGCATGATATGTTCGTAAAGTTAGGTGGTTTGTTGAGTCTGATCACTCAGACAAGTGTGTCCTGGTGGTGCCTGGATGGGAGGGCTCTGCTGTGAGGGACCACATCGGGGGAAGGTACCGCTTTGTTCTCTACCTGGGCCTCCCCCCTCCCCCCCTGCTGTTTAGGATGGTGTGCTGTCTTAGATGGGGGAAGTGGCTGCCCGAGGGATTTGGGATGTTTACATATCAGGTACAAATTAGATAGCGGCTTCGCCTGCGGCCTGGGAACAAGTGATCCATAAGTGAGGCCTAGGCTTGCCCTTTAGTCACTTTAACTTCTAGATTGTGGTCACATTCCCTGGGATGCATTCAGGGTTACGGCTGGGTTTTTGAGGATACAAGATGCAAACAGTTGCATATATTACAATCGACGGTGCTCGGAGCGCGGCTTTACGAAAGCCGAACGCTTTTCCACTCTTTTCTTTGTTGGGCGAGCAACCTCCACCCTCGCGTAAATCACACTGGGGAGTGCAATGTTTGTTGGGGGGAGGGAGGTGGGATTGTTCTATGGGGGGGAGGGTACGGTCCGCAGCCAAGTTGGGGTGGGGCAGGCGTGGGCGGGGGGAGAGGGGTTTTTGGGATTTGTTCTGACTCTCTATGGGATTGTTGAGGGAGAATTGATTTGGCTACCTGCAAGATTGGGAGGAGGGGGGTCGTATTGTTCGGGCTCTGTTGGGGTGGGCCTGACGTGGGTGGGGGGTTGGAATGTTTTGAGACTGACATCTGACATAACATCTGTGGTAGTGGCTGATGTGTTGCCACACCGGGACTATGTACACCTGCCTTGCTGCGTTACACGATCCCTATGTAGGACGTTGCCCAATGGTAGATAGCACTGCGCCAAATAGTGTCGCGCAGCTGGAATCGGTCGTGGTGCTCACTTGGAATGTCCGTGGCCTTAATGATTACAGGAAGGTCCGGAAGATACTAAATTACTTATATCGACACAATATTGATGTCGCTCTCCTACAGGAGACACATTTACCCCTCGACAGTCCCTTTTTGCGCACTAGGGGGCTCCTCGGTAACGTGCACGCGGCCGGATTCACCACGCATGCTCGGGGGGGTTCGGACGTGGGTCAACCCCAGGACGATGCTTCGCATATCTCCCTTGGAAACTGATAGGGAGGGTAGGTTTGTCCTCTCCAAATGTTATGGTAAGGGCATGGAGCTGCTTTTTTTAAACGTTTACGGACCCAATTATGATCATCCAGACTTCTATAGTAGATTAACTGACCTATCTCACCGCTACGCCCCTGGGCGAATTCTCTGGGGAGGAGATTTCAATTTTATTAGGGATCCTGCTTTGGACAGGTCGGGCGGCCCAGACAGGCGCATCTCTGCAGCGGCCAGAGTGATGGAGACTTCATTGGTCGGGTTGAACATGTGTGATGTGTGGCACACTAGGCATGAGGGTCAGGGTGGGTACACGCATTATTCTGCGTACCATAATGTTCATACCAGAATTGACTATTGGTTCATATCCAGGGAACTGTTGTCTCTTGTTAACGCCTGCACGATTCTACCGCGTACATATTCAGATCACTCACCCCTGCTTCTATCCCTTGCGTCATCTAAGAGGCGCATTCCTCCCTTCCTGTGGCGTTTTCCGCCCTATTCCTTACTTGATGCAGTTTTTAGGGAGGACATTGCCACGGCGATTGAAACATTTTTTGAGACCAATGTGGGATCTGTTGAGTCCTTCCAAACTGTTTGGGAGGCCTTTAAGGTATACATTAGGGGGTTGGCAATTTCGAAGCACGCGGGGGTTCTGAAAGCGATACGTACCAGACTAGCGGCCTTGGAGCGTGGGATAGCAGAGATTGAGGCTAAGCTACGGGGCGGTCACAATGCTGAGCTCAGCCTTGAACTGACGCGGACTTTGCGGGACTATCACGATGAGGCTGACGCGGAACTAAAACATCTTGGGAAGTACGCCACAGCTCGTACCTATGGTGAGGGCGAGCGACCGGGGGCTGTTCTGGCGCAGCTCCTCCGGCAGCGCAGGAACAATAGGGTGATCCCGGAATTCAGAACAAGCGCGGGTGATTCCTTGCTAACGGAGGATCAGGTGGCGGAGCAATTCCGATGCTACTATGAGGACCTCTACGCATCGAAAGGTTGCAGCTCAGATGAGCAAATCTTAGACTATTTGGAGTACATAAAGCTACCGTGGCTGTCCAACTGGCACCGAGAATTTTTGATGCGGCCGATCGAAAGAGACGAAATCGTCTTAGCCCTATCTGATATGAAGGCGGGGAGTGCGCCGGGCGGGGATTGCCTCACTGTCGCCTTCTATAAGGCGTTTACTGATCTTCTTTTGCCGCACCTGCATACGTTATTTGAGGACATGTGCACCACAGGTACGATGCCTCCATCTATGTGGGAGGCGATCATGGTTGCCATCCCCAAGCCGGAAAAACCCACGGATGAGTGCGCCTCGTATCGCCCTCTGTCCCTGATGAATGTTGATACCAAACTGTTCGCGAAGCTCCTCGCTAACCGGTTGGCCCCCCTTTTCACCACTTTAGTTGCCCCGGAACAGGATGGCTTCGTCCCAAGTAGAAATCTGACGTATAACTTGCGTACGGTCTTTGCTGCCCTACAGCATACAAGACCGGAGGTCCCGGCGATTGCGGTATTTTTGGACATGGAGAAGGCCTTCGACTCGGTCGAATGGCCTTTCCTGCGGCAGGTCCTTAACCGCATGGGGGTGGGTGAGGTGTTTCTTCAACTCCTCGCGGTATTTTACTCCTCTCCCACAGCACGTATAAAAATAGGCTCCCTGGTCACTAATCCAATCCGTATCTGTAGAGGCACGAGACAGGGCTGCCCCTTGTCTCCGCTCCTATATGCCCTGGTGGCTGAGCCCTTGGCCTGTGCCTTACGGGAGCATCACAGTCACAGAGGCCTTTGTTTCCCGAACTATCGCCTGATCGTCTCCACCTATACGGATGACACCCTGTTGTACGTCCGGCATCCGGAGGCCAACCTCTCCCCGGTCTTGCGGGAGGTGGTGCTGTTTGGCTCATTGTCCGGTCTGAGGGTCAACAGGAATAAATCCATTATGTTTCCTTTGACCCCGGCTACGGCAGCCCTCGAACCAGAGTACCCGCTGCAGTGGTCTACAGAGCCGGTGCGATACTTGGGGATTAAACTGCACACTGACTCCGAGGTGGTCCTAAGGGAAAACTATGGCGTCGCTATCGCCAGGCTAGAGGAGGATATTAGCCGATGGATACGCCTTCCTCTCTCTCTGCTGGGCAGAGTATCCCTCATGAAAATGGTCGTACTGCCACGCTTCCTCTTCCTATTTATGACCAAACCCTTGGTGCTGCCCCGTACCTTCTTTCAGCGTCTGCAGTCCCTAATGGTTCATTTGGCATGGGCGGGTAAGCAAGCGCGCGTCGCCTGGCACATCTTGACATTGCCCTATATGGACTGGGAGGCCTAAAAAAGTGGGTTTTCAATATGATGCGCGATACAATTGTCATTTTGAATCATTTTTTGTACAGTCCAAAAAATCAATTTTCTGATGAAAAACAATGACTCTGGACCAGAAGAATGTTCTTTAAATGGTCAATAATGGTGATTTTTTGAATATTTAATTCTTTAACTGTCGGATGCGAATCATCACTTTTGGAACTAAAATGAGTATGTCTAGAGTCATTTTCATGCTAGAAATCGGTCAAAATATAAGTTTCTGATTAGGAGGAAAAGTCTATAAAAATGGCAATTTTGGTCCTTGGGAGGCCTTATAAAGTGGTTTTTCAACATGAGGTGCGATACAATTGACATTTTGACTCATTTTTTGTACAGTCCAAAAAATCTATTTTCTGATGAAAAACGATAACTCCGGACCTGATGAACCTTCTCAAAATGGTCAGTAATGGCGATTTTTTGACTGTTTAATTTTTTGACTGTAAATGACTATCATATGTGAACCATCACTTTTGGAGCTAAAATAAGTGTGTTTAGAGTCATTTTCATGCTTGAAATCGGGCAAAATATAAACTTCTGAGTAGGAGGAAAAGTCTATAAAAATGGCGAGTTTGGTCACTGGGAAGCATTAAAAAGTAGTTATTCAACATAAGGCGCGATTCAATTGACATTTTGAATCATTTTTTGTACAGTCCAAAAAAATCAATTTTCTGATGAAAAACTGTGACCCCCGCCCGACCTGATTAGCCTTCTCCAAATGGTGAGTAATGGCGATTTTTTGACTGTTTAATCTTTTGACTGTAAATGGCTATCGTATGTGAACCATCACTTTTGGAGCTAAAATAAGTGTGTTTAGATTCATTTTCATGCTTGAAATCAGGCAAAATATAAGCTTCTGAGTATGAGGAAAAGTCTATAAAAATGGCAATTTTGGTCACTGGCAGGCATTAAAAAGTGGTTATTCAACATGAGGCACAATACAATTGACATTTGAAATCATTTTTTGTACAGTCCAAAAAAAACAATTTTCTGATGAAAAACGATGTCCCCGGAACTGAGGAACCTTCTCCAAATGGTCACTAATGGTGATTTATTGAATGTTTAATCTTTTGACTGTAAATGACTGTCGGATGTGAACCATCACGTTTGGAACTAAAAAAAAGTGTGTTAAGAGTCATTTTCATGCTTAAAATTGGACAACAATATAAGCTTCTGAGTGGGTGGAAAAGTCTATAAAAATGGCAATTTTGGTCACTGGGAGGCATTAAAAAGTGGTTATTCAACGTAAGGCGCGATTCAATTGACATTTTCAATCATTTTTTGTACAGTCCAAAAATCAGTTTTCTGATGAAAAACTGTGACCCCGGACCTGATGACCCTTCTTCAAATGGTCAGTAATGGAGATTTTTTGAATTTCTAATTCTTTGACTTTGAAGTCAGTAATGGTGAGTTTTTGACTGTTTAATCTTTTGACTATCGTATGTGAACTATCACTTTTAGAACTAAAATAAGTATGGTTAAAGGCAATTTCATGCTTGAAATCGGGCAAAATATAAGCTACTGAGTGTAGGAAAGTAGGATCTGCTTCTTATGGTTACCCCCACTTTTTGCTTCATGCTATACTGTTTTTGACTAGTCTGACTGGTATCCTGCTAAATCAGGACCCCAGTCTAACTGCTTTCTACCTAAACTGTTATGTTATGTACTTAGGTACACTCCAGATAGGATACTGGGGTACCTTTGTCAGTCCCTAGTATCTGGTACCCATGTACCCAGGGCATAGGTACCCCAGAGGGCTCACTTGGGCTGAAGCATGTATTATGCCACCCATGAGAGGCCATGCAAAATGGAAACTACAGGCCTGCCATTGCAGCCTGTGTAAGTTGGTGCATGCACCACTTACTTAAGATATAGGTTTACTATATCTAAGGGTCACTACACTTAAAACCTATAGGTCACCCCTATAGCAGGCCTTAACAATCCTGAAGGCAGGGTGCTTGGTTCTAAGTGAAAGGGTGCCACTGCATGAGCAGGACACCCCTGCAGCCTACGGAGTCCATTCTCCCGGGTTGTTAGTGCTGCAGCCATTTACGACATATAGAGTGGCATTATGCGACCGCTTGAAGACCAACTCTAAAACGGCTGAAACTAACCCTATCATGTTTGGTGTCAAATATTGTGGAACCATACCCCCAAACCGGTAACCGGTGTGGGAGGTATGATTCCACCTCTCAGAAATGAGCTTTGTGAGGTCCCTGGTGTTCCCGGTACCAGCCTTCTAGTCCCGGACAGCACAAAATGGTTGCTGCCGACCAGAGACAGATTTCTGCCCTCCTGCTGCTGAGCCAAGCTCGAGCAGGGGAAGGCAGAACAATAGGCATCCTGTCACAGGGAGGTGTGACCACCTCCCAGACAGGATTTAGTGTATTAGGCCTGGGTGGGTGCGCTTGCCAGCGACAAAAGTCTGCATGAGGGGCACATTTGGTGTCCCTGTGTATAGTCCAGTTCAAACCTGTCCTGGGAGCCATTGGCTCCTGCTCTGGCGCGAAACTGGGCAAAGGACATGGGAGTAACCTCCCCACTGTCCAGACCCTCCCCTGGGAGGGTCCCTTGAATCTGTCCAACCCTCTCCCGTGGGTACAAAAGGGCTTACCTGGCTGTAGGACCCTAGATTCGACGTGGACCAGATTCTGATCAAGAAACCACTGACCTTCGACCATCTGGACACGCTGGAGTTCACTGGACTTCGTTTGGGCCCGCCTTCGTCTCCGTCTCTGTCTAAAGCATCGTCTGTGCCCGTGCACCATACAGGCTCCGTGTAGGACCTGTGGAGCATCAAGGACAACTGAAGACATCTCCCTTGGAGTGAAGGAGTCACTCCCCTGTAACCGCAGGCACCACATCTCAACTGACCGGTCTGCTGCTCCTGAGCTCCTACGGACTCCGAAGGCTCCAGCAACACAGGCGGTGGGTTTCCAAGTCTCTCGAGGTCTGAGCTGCCCTCTCACCAAGTTTGAGGTCAGAATCCCTCATGGGGCTGCATTACCCAGTACCCCTGTGCACCGCGTACTTTTGCAAGTGCATATGCTTGTTGGCGTTTCCAAAACAAGTGCACTGGGCTCTGAGTAGCCCCAACCTCTGGCACCATTTCCACCAAAGAACTTCATCCTCCTCGCACCAAGTCCTCCGTGGGCTGTTGCTTTGTGAAACTGGGCGAGGTCCCCTTGCGACTCCTGTGCCTCCGGCCTGTGGGTCCTCTTGAGGGTCAACTTTGCTTTTCTTGGGCTCCCCTGGTTGCTCCAAGCCTGCCCTGACTCCCCTGTGTTTGGTGAGTCTCCTGGACCTTGGTGGTCCGAACCATAACCTTCTTCGACCTTCTGCGTGGGTTGCCGTTGCCAAGGCTTGTTGGTGCTTCAGCCGGACTCCGACCCCTCAGTACTCGACATCCTTCGTGGGACAGCTCATATCCGGCTCCTGGTCATCCTCGACTTCTCCTGGTCCCAGTGGCTGCAGAGTCAAGAACCCCCTCAACGAACCTGAAGCACCCGACATCGGTGGCCATTTGTCTACCGAGCCCCTGGTCACTCCTGAGTGACCCAGACTCTGTCCCCTCTGCTTTCAGGTACTCTTCACCAAGAATCCACCTTTGGATTCCGTCGGACACTTTTCTTCTTCCCAGCTGTGGCTCTTCTTCGAAGTCCTCCATAGAGATCGACGGCGGTTTCCAATGCCACTTCAGACCTATGCACCCGGCTTCCCTGGGATAGGTAACTCTGGTACTACAGTATCCACGGGTGGGGTGGCTCTCCAACCTCCTAACTTCAACGGGGTGTCTTCTAAGTCCACTTAGAAGGGTCCTAAAACTCCCATTGAATTGTACGTAGCACGCGGTCGTGTTCCCACACTTCACCCGTCCTCCGTGGGGTCCCTACTTACTCACCTTGGGTGGTTCCTTGGGGTCCCAGCAATTCTACATCCTGTAGATACTGTCTTAACTCGAGTCGTGGTTCTTATACCACTATTTTAGTATATGGTTTGGTCTCCTCCTGGAGCCCACTGTGTATTAGTGTTATTTACTATTGTTTCTGTGCTACAGTATTGTGTGCTTTATGAGTATCCTCGTGTA
Organism: Calotriton arnoldi; assembly: GCA_963921515.1. Lineage (NCBI taxonomy): Eukaryota > Metazoa > Chordata > Amphibia > Caudata > Salamandridae > Calotriton > Calotriton arnoldi. The sequence continues at coordinate 1,451,802 of CAWUFW010000280.1, forward strand.
GAGGGTACTGTGTCGTACTTAAAGGGTGTTATATCAATAAATACATATTTTTATAACTACTGTGTGGTTCTCCTTTCATTTAGCCAATACTATAAGGTTGCATTCTGGTAAAACAAGCTGCTTAACATTCCTTCAAGACTAAGCCTGAAGGCTGCTCTCCACAGCTACCACTTGGATAGCTTTCTAAGGTTATCCTCGACCTCTTAAATCACCATAAGGGTCGCTTGGACTGGTGCAAGGTGCCCACTTTAATTAGTGGACAGCATATACCAGGCCAACTTCTCACATTGGTGTGCAGTGGTTGGGATTCAAGCCTGCATTGTTTTACCAGATAAATCTTTGTATTGATTAACTGAAAACCACTAAGTACTAGTTACATATAATACTAGCTTAGAATAAGTAAGTTCTACTGAACTTAGGGTTGGGTAAGTCAAGGGTCTAGCACGCCCTTTCTCCAACCTCAGAGAGTTTAAATTTATTTTATTTGAAAGGTTTTATATAGCGCTGGCTAGACCCGGAGGTATCAGAGCGCTTTACAAGAGCAAGAGCAGTCAACAGAAACAAAACACTAATTCAGAGCAAAGAGAACGACAGTCAGGAGAGAGCACATCTCTCTATTTCTAAGGACAGCCAGGGTTCTGGATGATTCACGAGTTATAGTACAAATAGAAATAAAAGGAGGTAACGACTCAAGGCAGACGAAAGAGTAACAACAGGGAGAACACAAAATGAAGAGGAGGAGGGCAGGGGAACAGAGGGGGGGGGAGCAATGGACAAGGACAGGGGAGAAAGTCCTCAGACAGCTAGCAGAACATAAGTTAAAGCTGCTAGGATAGGAGCAGGGCAGGGGAGGGCAAGGCCGGGGTACACAGAAGGTAAGAGTACAAGAGGGAGAACGAAAGGTCGAACAGGTTAGCAGAAAGGCAACCAATACAGGGGAGACAGTTCGCCAGGTTGGAAGAGAAATTATAGCCACCAGTACTTGTTGAGTAGGTGACATTTTAGGTCTTTTTTAAAGCTGAGGTAGGAGGGGTTGCAGCGCAGGTCCCTCGGAAGGGCATTCTAGATGCTCGGAGCATTTCCAGAGAAGGAGCGAGTTTGGGTGGATTTCTTTTTTAGTAACGGGGGGACGAAGAGGAGTGCCGTGGAGCTTCTCATCAGTCCGGAGCTGCCAGCTATTTTGAGTTTGTTTGTTAGGTATGACGGAGATTGTGAGTGGAGAGCTTTGTGTGTGATGCAGGCAGTCTTATAAAAGCATCTACCTTCAATGGGCAGCCAATTTAGGGATTTGAGGGCAGGCGTGATGTGGTCAAATCTTTTACAGTCAGTAATGAGCCTGGCCGCCAGTTTGAGCACAGCTCTAAGAGGGGCAAGGTGGATTTTTGGGGTTCCAGTGAGGATGGCATTGCTGTAGTCAAGTTTGGAAAGTACTAATGATTGTACTACACATTTGAAGTCGTCTTGGGGGATGAAGGGTTTGATTTTTTTGAGGTGTCCGAGAATGAAAAGTGCTCCTTTGGCCGAGTTATTAATATGGTCCTTCAGTGCCAAACTTTTGTCAAGAATGAAACCTAGGGATTTCGCCGAGTTGGATAAGGTGAGCGGACAGTTGAGGGCGTTGAGGTCAGAGATCCAACTTTGGATGGGGAGATGGTTACTTTTAGGAGAGAAAAGAATAATTTCCGTTTTGTTAGGGTACAGTTTAAGATGGTTAGAGTAAAACCAAGATTGAATCTTGCTCAGGGTATTGTTTAAATGTAGAACATCAGTATGGGATATGATCTTATAGTAGATTTGGGTGTCATCGGCATAGAGGTGATAGCTGATCCCGGCTTGTTTCAGAATGAGAGTAAGGGGTTCCATAAAGGGGTTGAAGAGAGAGGGGGAGAGAATTGAACCCTGGGGGACGCCCAGGGAGACAGGGGTGGGATTGGAGAGGCATGAGTTGATTTTTATTTGTTGTGTTCTGTGTTGGAGGTAGGAGGTGAACCATTTCAGAACCAATCCATTTAGGCCAGAGCGAGATTTCAGCGATTCCAGTAAGGAAGACTGATTGACTGTGTCGAATGCTGCAGAGAGGTCAAGGAGGATAAGAAGATAAGCCTCTCCATTGTCAAGGGAGCAGTGAATGTCATCAGCAATGTTCAGCATGGCGGTTTCTGTGCTACAGCCTTTCCTGAAACCAGATTGGAAGGAATCAAGTAAGTTGAATTTGCCTATGTGGTTGTCCAATTGGAGTAAAGCACATTTCTCCAGGGTTTTAGCCAGAAGAGGGAGGTTGGAGATGGGACGGAGGTTGTTAAAATCGTTAGGGTCAGCATTAAGGTTTTTAAGAATGGGCGTGATTTGCCCGAGTTGGAGGGAGTCTGGGACGCAGCCAGTGGCAAAGGAGGTGTTAATGATTTTTGTCCAACATGGGGCAATGATGTGTTTAAGGTTATGTACTAGGTTAGAAGGGAGTGGGTCTTTGGTGTGCGAGGTCGGCTTTAATTTCGCAATGATATTAAGGACTTCAAGCTCAGTCACAGGATAGAAATTAGACCAGGAGGCGTTATTTTTCTGTTATAAGTTGGAGAGGATGTCACCAGAGATAGTTGGAATGGGTAGGTGAGTGGGAGGATTAGGCTGGAGGAACGGGGCAGAGAATGGAGGTACGTCTGTAGTAATTTAGGGGCAGGGCAGGGCCAGCCTTTGAGGGAAGGATTGATCAATTTTAGCAATTTTTTCAGAGAAGAAGTTGGCAATTACCTCACATCTTTCGATTAAGGCTGTCAGCACTGGGGGGGGGGGGGCAGATGAAGATTGTTTTCTGACAATGTTAAAGAGTTCTCTGGGCCTGTTTTTGGCACCATCAAGTTGAGCACAAAAGAAAGATGCTTTTTCATTAAAAATGTGCTTTTTATAAGTTGAACTTGCAGATCTGAGGAGGGCAAGATGGGAGGGCGAGGGGTGTTGTCTCCAAGTTCTTTCAGCTAGTCTAAGTTGTCTTCTTTCATTATTGAGATCGGGATTGAACCAAGAATTGGATTGGATTCTTCTTTGTTGTTTTAGTTTGAGTGGTGCAACTTGATCCAGGACATCACTAATGGCCTTATTGAAATGTTCAGTAAGCTCATTAGCATTATAGGAGAGAGGGAGGAGTTGTAGTTGGGCTTGGAGTTTGGACTCCAGTTCACTAGGGGGCATTTGTTTAAGGTTTCTTGTTAATATCTTGGGTTTGTTAATAACTGGTTTGGGGAGTAGGGCGCTGGTTGAGATGTTGAACAGAATGAGATGGTGGTCAGAGCAGTCGATGGGGATGATGTTGGTGAGGGAGACCAGGTCAGAGTTAGAGATGATTGCATCGAGTGTGGCCCCTTTGATATGGGTTGGATTGTTGCATAGTTGCTTAAGGTTATTCAACTCGAGAAGGTTAATGAGTCGCTTAACTGTGGGATCATCGGCATTATTCCAATGGATGTTGAAATCACCTAAAAACAGATTTTTAGAGGCAGAAAGGGAGAAGTGAGTGAGGAGGTCAGATAATTCTTCAGCAAAGAGGAGGGACTCACCCGGAGGGTGGTAGATGTTATGTAGTCTAATCGGAGGAGAGCCTTTGACTGAGAGTTCAACGCCAAGGTATTCGAATGTCAAGTGATCAGAGTTCTTCAGAAGGGAGAGTTGCAACTCCGTTTTATGGATTAAGGCTAGTCCACCCCCTTTTCTGTCAGGTCTGTCCTGTCTAATGATGGAGTAGCCAGGGGGGGTGAGTAGATCAAAAATAGCTGTCGAGTGGTCATTGAGCCACGTTTCGGTGAGGAAGGCAATGTCAATAGCCTCACTGAGGATGGTTTCTTAAATCCCAGTAGCATGAGAACAGCCGATCTGCAGTTAACAAGCATGCAAGAGAGGGGATTAGGGTTATCCTTTGCAGGTTTAAGGGTGTGGATGGTGCTGAGTTGTGCAGGAGGTCTAGGTGAGAGGGGAGTAGAAGGGACTCGGTTGAAGACCACAAGTACTGGGATGGTGGAGTAAGGGAGGTGATCTGTCAGCAGAGGCTTAGGGAGATAGGAATTGCACAGGTCATTTAGGGCAGAAGCGGAGAGGGAGCACACAGCACGGCGAGGCCTGAGTGCTTGTCTGCAAAGGGGTATGGTAAGCCATCGGGCATGTTGGGAGAGGTTACGAGAGCAAGAGTATCAGATAATTTGGGGCAAACCCTGGCGTTAAGGATGGAGAGATTTCCTCTGAGCCGAGTTAGTTCAGTAGCCATAGCATTGAGTTTACGTTCTATGCTGTTGAGTGTCTGCAATAAAGTTGGGGGGTAAACCCACAGAAAAGGGGTCACTGTTGACAGGGGAAGGCAATCCAGCGAATGGAGGGTGAGCAAGAACGGGGGAGGGAGTCAAAACAGTATTCGGACAGGTATTAAATAGATTCTGCGAGGAGTGATTCAGAACAGTCAAACAATCAGGGGATGCAAAGGGTGAGAGAGAGAGAGAGAGGGAGGGTTAGAGGAAAGAACCACATCATATTGCTTGTGAAGGATGTCATTAGGAGTCGGAGGCTTGGACAAAGCGGTGAGAGAAGAAGGACCAAGGGGAGGGTGGGAAAAGAGTTAGAGGGAGAATCTGGGAAGATGGTAGGGACAGGAGGGGAGGGATCGAAGGTAAGAGAAGGAGAGAGATCAAACGGTCTTGGAAGAGCGAGGGTCGGGGGTCTTCCTTTGAGGAGTGGGGCCCCGTCAGTAATTATAGTTGCGGACGGGAAGGGGAGGGAGGGCCTGAACCGGGGCAGAGGGTGGAGAAACATGGGAGCAAGGCAATTGGGTTGCTGAGGGATTAAGGTGCAGTTGAGAGAGTTGATAGAACATAGTACTGAAATAGCTGTCAAAAATGTTGAGGTGGTGTTCAGATGCTTGGATAAGAATGTTACCCGTTCTGAATATGGATATATCGATTTCCCCGTTGAAGGAGAGGGAGGGGATAGTCGACAGTTTAAATCCATACAGGATTTTGGTAGATTTAGTGATAGGAAGGTGGCGAAGGAAAGTTTTTTTCCATTTTGTGGGGCGTTTGGTGTGGAAAATAAAGTCCGTTTTCATTGGACACGACAGGCTGTGGTAGGTATCAACAATTAACGTTTCAGGGTGAAGTTTCAATAATTTGTGTTTGAAATTTTTCTTAGCGTTCTTAAAGATATTAGGCGGATACAAGATGCTCCACGAGTTAGGGCCATGTCTATCGAGAGCCGGATCCGGGGGATTGTGAGGGAGCTTGGGGGAAGACATGGTAAGAAGCACAGTAAGAATAGAGGCAGTCAAGGATAAGGAGGGGAAGATTAGAAAAGTACTATATAGGGAGAGATTGAGGTTAGAAAATAATTTTCGAAATGGAGAGTATCAGCGCGGAACAATGGGAGAGAGGGAAAGTCAAAAAAATAAAACATCCACAATATAAGAACATCAGAATGGAGGCAATCAAGGATAAGGAGGGAATGATTTAGAAAAGTGCTCTATGCGGAGAGAATTCTGGATAGAAAATAATTTTCGAAATGAGGATTATCAACGCGGAATAAAGGAAGGAAGGGAATGTCAGAATATTAAAAACATCCACAGTAGCAGAACATCCGCGTTGCAAACAAGAACAACACAATTCGAAAAGGAGAATTTTTAGAAAAGTGGTGTAAAGGGAGAAATTCAGGATTAAGCAGATATTCAAAAAGGAGGGCATCAACGCAGGGTAAAGATAGGTAAAGGCCTAATACTCAACAACATCAACATAAACAACATCAAAAAAGAATATAGACAACAAAATTTGAAAAGGAGGGTGACACAGAGTAATGGGCAAAATAGGCAATGGCATAATACACAAAAACATCAATAAAACCGTCAAAATTTGAAATGGAGGTCAACCACAACAAGTAGTGACAAAATACTAAGAAAACATCAACATCAAGAAAACACATACATCAAAATTTGCGAAGGGGTCCATTTGGTAACCAATTCTGATGGAAGGAAGGATTTTTAATTTTTTTTTAATTAATCCAGTGAAAGTATGGCAGATTTATATCCAAATAACATCAAGGCAGTCCTACCTCGGTTTCCGCAGAGTACAGAGCAAGGTGAGTCCTTTAATCAAGTGTTGCAAAGTCATCCTGTGTCCTGGGCACCCCTCAACTTTTTGCTGAATGGTACTGGTGGTAACTGACTCTGACTGACCCTGGGCTTTGCCTAACCAGGCCCAGGGCCAGTGCTATGCTGAAAGAGACACATTTAGAATACAGTGAAAACACCTACATACACTAGGGTACACTTAGGGTTGGGGTACCCCTGTGGTTGGCATGACCAACCCTATCAGACCCTATTAAATATTAGGGCAGGGGGATTAAAACTACCTAGAAGTCCCTAGCCCACAATAGGGCATGGCAGTTTGGAGGCCAGCAGCTTTTCTGCAATTGCATGTGTGCACTGCTGAAGCCTGAGGTCAGTTTAAAAGTAGCCCTGGGTGGCAGGACTGCTTTTAAAAATTAAATTGTGCTCAAACTCGACTTTGGGGTTTGGGACACTTAAAAATGGATAGCCTACAATGTTTTGGCATATTAGGAACCCCCAGGGTCTCCCCTAGGTGTCCCAGGGTGGGGGGTCAGGTAATTATAGGGTAGACCCTTATAAAATGAGTTTTATATCCCTTGGGTTAAGTGAAATTTCACATTTCACTCCCCACATTGTGATAAAGTGCTGCCCAAATTCGACTTTGATGCTAGGAGCCCTGTGGAGGGAGGATCTGCAATATTTCTACAGATTCAGAACCCCTAAAGTCTCCCCTAGTTGTCCCATGGGGTGGGGGTCCTGTAGATATAAGCCCAGTACTTATAAAATATGTTGTTGTAAGTCCTGGTGCTGGAAAAATGGCCTAAGTCATCTTTCCCATTGCAAATCCCCTGCTACATAGGTTAACATGGTAGGAAGTTATTAACTAATAACTCTTGATAGGAGAGGGCTAGAAGTACCATTCAAAGACTTCCCCGAATGGTATTAATAAACTCAAGAATATAATATGGTTGAATTTCTCCTAAAGTGTACATACAAGAAGTTATAAGACTTTTTTGTTTGTAAGTCCAGATTCAGCCTTTCAGTGGTCTGTCCTGATTGGTCAGAGTTAAGTGGATTAGCCAGGCTGCCTTGAAGAGGTGATAAATAGCCCCTGGGGTTAACCAGCTCTGCTGGGAGGGCAGTGTGCTGCTACTCTGGAATGCCAGAGCAGGGGGAGGAGTCGTAAACCATGGTCTTCAAAGAGAAGAGGAGGCCTTAGTGTCATTTACAACTCTAAACTTTTCACCTCAGCCAGAGCTAGGCTTATTAAAGGAATGCACAGATGCAAGGGGGAGTGTTTATGGAAAGTAAGCCATCCTAAAGGTGTGTTTAACCAGCTCTTACCTCCCTGCTGGAAAATCAGCCATCATGAATTTAGAGGATTTGGTGCACTCTGGGACAAAATAATATCACACTCTACAGGATGTGGTCATATTCTTGGGGAGTTGCCCTGCTCCCATTGGTCAGCAGTGACCTCCTGCTTGACCCAGAGAACTTGGAATAAGTATCTGAGAGGGGCAGAGTCTCTCAGATCTGCTGCTTGAAACTTAAGAAAGCAAGACGTTGCCATGCTGAGAAGTTGGGGTGCAAAATTCTAAGGCCTGCCCTCTGAAGACTGCACCAGCTGGAACTACAGCCCTGTGGATTACCTTGCTGCAAAAGAACTAAAGAGTTGACTCCCTGCCAGCTACAGGTTAACAGAGCTCACCTGGACCATCACCACCCAGGATCCTCAACCTGGAGAAATACCAGTGGATTTGTAAGGGTTTTGTCCAAGTGGATTGTGGGACCTGAAGTCCTCAACCTTCAAGGACCATCTTGGAGCTTCCAGACCCTTGGAGTGAGTTTGAGACACTTTGGGACCCTTTGGGGAACTTCAGGAAGAAGTTCCAAAAGTTTGGAGAACTTTGGAGCAACTTTAAAAAAAAGCTCCATAGAGGGACCGACTCAACCTGGCCAGCCAAGCCGCCTGCCTTCAACCGCGAGCCGGCCAAGCCATCCAGGTTCGTCCCGCTGAAAGCTCCGTAGGTCCCACTTCCAGAGTTTGACCGGGAGTAGAAGAAATCCAAGGCCGGCGAACCCTCACCGAATCCAGCCTGGTGAAGAGCATCGAGGGACCCCGCGAGAAAAAGCTCCGTAAAAGTTTCTAAGTTCGAACGAAGAAAAGGTGACCAGGAGCAACCTCGAAAGCCAAGCCGCTTGCCTTCATCCGCGTATCGGCCTGGATCCTGGGTTTGCTCCGCTGGAACGCTCCGGAGGTCGGACTTCCATAAGTTTGACCGGAAGCTCATCGCAAGGCAATCCGGCGAACCCTCACCGAATCCGGACTGGCTGAGAGCTTCGAGGGACCCCGGGAAGAAAAGCTCCAGAAAAGTTTCTAAGTCCGAAGGTAAAAACTGCGACCGGGACGTACCGCGAGGGGTAGCCGCTCAGGGCTCCATCGCGGTCGGCCTGAAACTTTGACTTTGAGCCGGTCTATCGCGACCAGATATCCCAATATGGTGCTATATGTTTCTAAGTGCTATATAATGCTAAATCTTTGAAAATTCATATCTCCGGTTCCCTACATTGAATTTTTGTCATTTTGGTGTCATTTTAAAGATAAAAATATTTCCTATTTTTATAAATTGGTGTTGGATTTTTATTATGGGTTGTGTCTTAATTATTTACTGAATTGGTGTTTTTAAATGCTTTACATACCTGTCTTTGAAGTTAAGCCTGTCTGCTCGCAGCCACGTTACCAAGGGTTGAGCATGGGAATAATTTTCTAAGACCTATGCTGAGTCCTATCATGTGTTAGTGGCCTTATTGCCAGTGGCAGACCTACATTTGCCCCTACCAATAATCCACTTTCCAACATTTGGTGCTCAGCGGTGTGGATGAGGACTTGTGTTTAAAAGTACACCTTTCAGTAAAGTGAATTAAGATTATAAAAATCCTCTAAATTGCCTTAGAACAAAACTTTTGAGTTTGATTTTTGGAGTTTGGACTAAACTGTTTTTAATCTATTGTTTTTGATTTTTCCAAATTGTTCTAAGTCTGTTGTGCCTAGGTGTCGTGACCCAAAACTAGGGAACCATGGAGCTGGACCTGGCTAAACTGTCCCAGTTCAAGATAGCCGATCTTAGGGTACAGTGTAGGCTTAGGGGGCTGCCTGCTTCCAACAGGATTAGGAAGGCAGGGTTACCTAAGTCCCTACAGGCCTGGGCTGGGGTAGCTGAGGAGATTCAAGGGGGGATGGTGGGTGTTCCCCCCCAACCTCACCCAAGAGGGGGGTGAGGATGGTGCCTCTTCCATTATCTCTAATGTTAGCCCTATGATTCCAGATGGTGGGAGTGGGGAAGGGTCCCTTACTCAGGAACCACCACTGTCCCTTGTAGAGAGACAGCCTGAGGCTCAATTAGCTTTGATTACCTTGGAGAAGGAGAAATTGGAATTGGCTAAGAAGAAATGGGAGTGGGAGGAGTCGTTCAAAAGAAATGGTGGCAGTGAAAATGATGAAGATTTTGAGATGTCCAGGGGTGGTGGATTTGATCCCAAACTTCCCACGGGTATAGTGCCCAAGTACACTGAGGGGGATGACATTGACAAGTGGCTAGCAGCTTTTGAGAGGGCCCTTAAAATGAGTAGGGTCCACTCTAGGTATTGGGGTGCACTCCTGTGGGAGTGGATTCCAGTAGCTGGGAGGGATAGGCTCCTGACCCTGAAGGGAAAGGATGCAGAATCATACCAGCAGATGAAGGCATGCTTAGTCAAGAGATTTGGTCTGACTCCAGAGCAGTACAGGGTGACGTTTAGAGGCACCCAGAACTTGAGTTCAAAGTCTTGGGTAGACTTTGTGGACATTTCAGTGAAGGCACTGGAAGGCTGGATTGTTGGTAACAAAGTTGACACATATGAGGGATTGTATAATTTGTTTTTGAAAGAACATATTTTGACTCATTGTGCAGAAGAGAAGTTACGCCAGTATCTAGTGGACTCTAAGCTGACAGACCCCAGAGAGCTGCGGGAAGCAGCTGATGAGTGGGTGAGAACCCGGGTTTCCATTCAGCACCAGGGGAGTGACCAGAAGAAAGGGGGACAGGTCCCTCCCCAAGGGAACGCCCAAGGGAAGGAAGGTCAAAACCAGAAGGAGTCCTCCAAAGACCCACAAAAACCTGCACAAGGAGGGGGGCACCGAGCCAACCCAAATTCAAAGGGAGGTGGAATCAGGGAAAGAATAGTAGGTTCTTTGATCTCTCAAAAGTGGGTAAGTGCTTTGACTGTAACCAGCCAGGGCACAAACAGGGAGATGCTGTCTGCGCCAAGAAGCTCCCCCCCTAAGGGGCCATCCACAGGGATTGCCAGTGTCAGTGTAGGGGTGGAGAGTGGTGCCCCAGAGAGGGGTAGTCAGGTGGTGGAAGCAACCTTAGTGTCCCTGGGTGGGGTGAATATTGCAACCCTTGCTGCCTTACCTACAAACATGGACAAGTACAGGCAGAGGCCTAAAGTGAATGGGACTGAGGTTGAGGCTATCAGAGACACTGGGGCTAGTGTAACTATGGTCCTGGATGAGCTGGTGCCTCCAGAGAGGTTGTTACCTGGTGAGTTTCACCAGGTGACTTATGCAGACAGCACTACCAAACTCCATCCTATGGCTGTGGTGGATTTGGAATGGGGAGGTGCGACAGGCCCTATGAAGGTAGCTGTGTCAAAGGTGCTCCCAGTCCAGTGTTTACTGGGCAATGATCTTGAAGCCTCTGTGTGGTCAGAGGTGGAGAGAGGACTCCATATGAAAATATTGGAGCTCCCTGAGTGGGTATGTGCTGTGACTAGGTCACAGACTAGCCAGAAGGGAGGGGCTGGACACTTGGACCCTGGAACAAAGGGCCAAGCATCCAAGGACAAGGGCACTGGGCCTGGTGAGCCAGCCCAGGGAACTCCAGAGGTGCAGGAAGAATCTAACCCTGATGGGGAGGATCTGGCCTCTGAGGGAGGGACTCCATCCCTGCCAGAGCTGTCAGATTTGGCAGAACTGACAGGAGCAGGTGGACCCTCCAGAGAGGATTTCAGTAAGGGACAGCGTGACTGTCCCACCCTTGAGAGCTTGAGGCGGATTGTTTCTAAGCAAGAGAAGGGGGATGACAGTGGGTTTCACAAGCTCTACTGGGAAGATGGACTGCTTTATACTGAGGCCAGAAACCTCAAGGAGGGGGCCACCAGGAAGTTGGTGGTGCCCCAGAAGTACAGAGTTCATCCTGACTTTGGGTCATGATATCCCCTTGGCAGGACATTTGGGACAGACAAAGACATGGAACTGGTTGGTAAACCATTTCTACTGGCCCCATATGTCTGAAAAGGTAAAGGAGTTTTGCAGCTCCTGTGTCACCTGTCAGGCCAGTGGCAAAGCAGGGGGCAAGACAAAGGCTCCCCTAATACCACTGCCAGTGGTTGGGGTTCCTTTTGAAAGGGTGGGGATGGACATTGTTGGTCCCCTGGACCCACCTACTGCATCAGGGAATAGGTATATCTTAGTGGTAGTGGACCATGCCACTAGGTACCCTGAAGCAATCCCTCTTAGAACCATTGATGCTCCTGCAGTGGCTAGAGCACTGCTTGGTGTGTTCACCAGAGTAGGTTTTCCAAAAGAGGTGGTATCAGATAGGGGCACAAACGTCCTGTCCAGCTATCTGACTGCTATGTGGGATGAGTGTGGTGTCAACTACAAATTCACCACCCCTATCACCCACAAGCAAATGGTCTTGTTGAGAGATTCAACAAAACCCTGAAGGGCATGATAAATGGGTTGTCAGAGAAACTCAGGAGGAGATGGGATGTTCTCCTCCCATGCTTACTGTTTGCCTACATGGAGGTGCCACAGAAAGGGTTGGTTTCAGTCCCTTTGAGTTGTTGTTTGGACACCCTGTGAGGGGGCCATTGAGCCTGCTGAGAGAGTCTTTGGAGAAGCCTCTTAAAGAAGCAAAGGACAATGTGCTTGACTATGTGCTAGGCCTGAGATCTAGAATGGCAGAGTACATGTACAAGGCAAACAGGAAACTGGAGACCAGCCAGGAGCTCTTGAAGCACTGGTATGATTAAAAGGCTACTATGCCTGAGTATACTCCAGGACAATTGGTGTGGGTGTTGGAGCCTGTGGCTCCCAGGGCCCTCCATGACAATTGGAGTGGGCCCTATCCAATCTTAGAAAAGAAGGGTGAGGTTACCTATTTGGTTGACATTGGCACCCCCCGGAACCCTCATAGGGTCCTGCATGTGAATAAATTGAAACCCCCCCATGACAGGGCAGACATGACCATGTTACTGGTCACTGATGAGGGTGTGGAGGAGGAAACTGAGCCTGTGCCCGACCTCCTTTCCACTAATGTGCAAGATGGGTCAGTGGAGGGAGTTGTGCTCTTTCCCAAGTTGACAGACCAGCAGCACAGAGACTGTAAGCAAGTGCTGGAGCAGTTTGCTGGCTTGTTCTCTTTGACCCCAGGCATCACTGAGTGGTGTGTGCACCACATTGACACTGGTGACAGCCTACCTGTCAAAAATAAACTGTACAGGTTGTCTGACCATGTCAGAGCCAGCATTAAAGCTGAGGTTGCTAAGATGCTGGAACTGGGGGTAATTGAACCGTCTGAGAGTCCATGGGCCAGTCCAGTGGTGCTGGTACCTAATCCTAATCCTCAGGGGGGACCCAAGGAGTTATGGTTCTGTGTGGACTACAGAGGATTGAATGCAGTCACAAAGACTGATGCTCACCCTATACCTAGAGCTGATGAGCTCATTGACAGGTTAGGGGCTGCTAAGTTCCAGAGTACTTTTGATTTGACTTCAGGTTACTGGCAGATTGCCCTCACTGATGGAGCAAAGGAGAGGTCAGCATTCTCCACACCAGAGGAACATTATCAGTTCAAAGTAATGCCCTTTGGCTTAAAGAATGCACCTGCCACCTTCCAAAGGTTGGTGAACAGGGTCTTTTCTGGGTTGGAGCAGTTCAGTGCAGCTTACCTGGATGATATAGCTGTATACAGTTCTACCTGGGGGGATCACTTAAGCCACCTAAGGGAAGTGCTTCAGGCCATGCAGCAGGCAGGCCTGACTATTAAGGCAAGCAAGTGCCAAATAGGGCAGAGTTCTGTGGTGTACCTGGGCCACCTGGTAGGTGGGGGCCATGTACAGCCTCTCCAAGCTAAAATCCAAACTATTTTGGATTGGACAGCTCCTGTTACCCAGACTCAGGTCAGGGCATTCCCTGGACTGACAGGGTACTATAGAAGGTTTGTTCAAAATTATGGGACCATTGTGGGGCCCCTAACAGAACTCACTTCTAAAAAGAGGCCCAAGAAGGTGGATTGGACCCCAGAGTGTCAGAAGGCTTTTGACACTCTGAAAGCTGCCATGTGTTCAGCACCAGTGCTGCTGGCCCCTGACTACACAAAAGAATTTGTGGTTCAGACAGATGCTTCAGAGCAAGGGATTGGGGCAGTGTTGTCACAGCTAAATGAAGAGGGCCTTGATCAGCCAGTTGCCTTTATTAGAAGGAGACTTCTTCCCAGAGAGCAGAGGTGGAGTGCCATTGAGAGAGAGGCTTTTGCTGTGGTTTGGTCCCTGAAAAAGTTGAGACCATATTTGTTTGGGACTCACTTTCGTGTTCAAACTGACCACAAGCCTCTCAGATGGCTCATGCAGATGAGAGGGGAGAATCCCAAGCTGTTAAGGTGGTCCATTTCCCTACAGGGGATGGACTTTACAGTGGAACACAGACCTGGGGTTGCCCATGCAAATGCGGATGGACTTTCCAGGTTTTTCCACTTAGCTGATGAGGACTACCAGGGTGTAGGTTAGTAACCCATCACCTTTCGCTTGGGGGGCTATGTTGCAAAGTCATCCTGTGCCCTGGGCACCCCCAACGTTTTGCTGAATGGTACTGGTGGTAACTGACTCTGACTGACCCTGGGCTTTGCCTAACCAGGCCCAGGGCCAGTGCTATGCTGAAAGAGACACATTTAGAATACAGTGAAAACACCTACATACACTAGGTTACACTAAGGGTTGGGGTACCCCTGTGGTTGGCATGACCTACCCTATCGGACCCTATTAAATATTAGGGCAGGGGGATTAAAACTATCTAGAAGTCCCTAGCCCACAATAGGGCATGGCAGTTTGGAGGCCAGCAGCTTTTCTGCAATTGCATGTGTGCACTGCTGAAGCTTGAGGTCAGTTTAAAAGTAGCCCTGGGTGGCAGAACTGCTTTTAAAAAGTAAATTGTGCTCAAACTCGTTTTTGGGGTTTGGGGCACTTAAAAATGGATAGCCTACAATGTTTTGGCATATTAGAAACCCCCAGGGTCTCCCCTAGGTGTCCCAGGGGTGGGAGGTCAGGTAGTTATAAGGTAGACCCTTATAAAATGAGTTTTATATGCCCTGGGTTAAGTGAAATTTCACATTTCACTCCCCACATTGTGATAAAGTGCTGCCCAAATTCGGCTTTGATGCTAGGAGCCCTGTGGAGGGAGGATCTGCAATATTTCTACAGATTCAGAACCCTTAAAGTCCCCCCTAGTTGTCCCATGGGGTGGGGGTCCTGTAGATATAAGCCAAGTACTTATAAAATTTGTTTTTGTAAGTCCTGGTGCTGGAAAAATGGCCCAAGTCATTTTTCCCATTGCAAATCCCCTGCTACATAGGTTAACATGGTAGGAAGTTATTAACAAATAACTCTTGATAGGAGAGGGCTAGAAGTACCATTCAAAGACTTCCCCGAATGGTATTAATAAACTCAGGAATATGATATGGTTGAATTTCTCCTAAAGTGTACATACAAGAAGTTATAAGACTTTCTTGTTTGTAAGTCCAGATTCAGCCTTCCAGTGGTCTGTCCTGATTGGTCAGAGTTAAGTGGATTAGCCAGGCTGCCTTGAAGAGGTGATAAAGAGCCCCTGGGGTTAACCAGCTCTGCTGGGAGGGCAGTGTGCTGCTACACTGGAATGCCAGAGCAGGGGGAGGAGTCATAAACCATGGTCTTCAAAGAGAAGAGGAGGCCTTAGTGTCATTTACAACTCTAAACTCATCACCTCAGCCAGAGCTAGGCTGATGGAAGGAATGCACAGATGCAAGGGGGAGTGTTTATGGAAAGTAAGCCATCCTAGGGGTGTGTTTAGCCAGCTCTTACCTCCCTTCTGGAAAATCAGCCATTATGAATTTGGAGGATTTGGTGCACTCTGGGACAAAATAATGCCACACTCTACAGGATGTGGTCATATTCTTGGGGAGTTGCCCTGCTCCCATTGGTCAGCAGTGACCTCCTGCTTGACCCAGAGAACTTGGAATAAGTATCTGAGAGGGGCAGTCTCTCTCAGATCTGCTGCTTGAAACTTAAGAAAGCAAGATGTTGCCATGCTGAGAAGTTGGGGTGCAAAAGTCTAAGGCCTGCCCTCTGAAGACTGCACCAGCTGAAACTACTACCTTGCTGCAAAAGAACTAAAGAGTGGACTCCCTGCCAGCTACAGATTAACAGAGCTCACCTGGACCATCACCACCCAGGATCCTCAACCTGGAGAAATACCAGTGGATTTGTAAGGGTTTTGTACAAGTGGATTGAGGGGACTGAAGTCCTCAACTTTCAAGGACCATCTTGGAGCTTCCAGACCATTGGAGTGAGTTGGAGACACTTTGGGACCCTTTGGGAATTTTCAGGAAGAAGTTCCAGAAGTTTGGAGAACTTTGGAGCAACTTTGAAAAAAAGCTCCATAGAGGGACCGACTCAACCTGGCCAGCCAAGCCGCCTGCCATCAACTGCGAGCCGGCCAAGCCATCCAGGTTCGTCCCGCTGAAAGCTCCGTAGGTCCCACTTCCAGAGGTCCCACTTCCAGAGTTTGACCGGGAGTAGAAGAAATCCAAGGCCGGAGAACCCTCACCGAATCCGGCCTGGTGAAGAGCATCGAGGGACCCCGCGAGAAAAAGCTCCGTAAAAGTTTCTAAGTCCGAACGAAGAAAAGGTGACCGGGAGCAACCGCGAAAGCCAAGCCGCTTGCCTTCAACCGCGTGTCGGCCTGGATCCTGGGTTTGCTCCGCTGGAACGCTCCGGAGGTCGGACTTCCATAAGTTTGACCGGGAGCTCATCGCAAGGCAATCCGGCGAACCCTCACTGAATCCAGACTGGCTGAGAGCTTCGAGGGACCCCGGGAAGAAAAGCTCCAGAAAAGTTTCTAAGTCCGAAGGTAAAAACTGTGACCGGGTCCTACCGCGAGGGGTAGCTGCTCAGGGCTCCATCGCGGTCGGCCTGAAACTTTGACTTTGAGCCGGTCTAGCGCGACCAGATATCCCAATATGGTGCTATATGTTTCTAAGTGCTATATAATGCAAAATCTTTGAAAATTCATATCTCCGGTTCCCTACATTGGATTTTTGTCGTTTTGGTTTCATTTTAAAGATAAAAATATTTCCTATCTTTATAAATTGGTGTTGGATTTTTATTATGTGTTGTGTCTTAATTATTTACTGAATTGGTGTTTTTAAATGCTTTACATACATGTCTTTGAAGTTAAGCCTGTCTGCTCGCAGCCACGTTACCAAGGGTTGAGCATGGGAATAATTTTCTAAGACCTATGCTGAGTCCTATCATGAGTTAGTGGCCTTATTGCCAGTGGCAGACCTACATTTGCCCCTACCAATAATCCACTTTCCAACATCGTCAGTGAGGGATTCTAGACGCCATATTGAGAAACCACCAGTGATAGTGGGGAGTGAGAGGCACACAAAATGGAGGGGAGGCAGAGGCCCAAAGGAAAGTGCATCATCACTAAGGGTAAAGCATAGGACTTGGCCTGCGAAAATGCTGCCAAACGTGCAGGAAAAATATCGCTCGCCGTTGGTGTCAATCAGCGCGCTATCCGCGCCATCCACGTGTCTAGAAGGCAGGTGGAAAAACATCAGGGCACCCGCTGGGGGGGGGGGGAGGGGCACGCGACTGACGATGCCCCACGGAGTCAAGGCAAAGGCTGTAACTCGCAGGGCAAGGGCCCGTCCGGGCCGAGGATGCTGGGACGTCTGGAGGCCACGGCTAGCAATCGGCAAAGCAAGGAGTGGCGAGCTCCGCAGCAAAAATGGGAGAGGTCATAGCCCCCAGGGGCAGCACTTAACATGGAGGGATCAGCAGCCCAGAAGCGGATGGTCTCGACCTCCATAGTCAGAATCCATCTCTCCAAAAAGGCGGCTCGGTCCGCCCGCCTAGCAGGGCACCAGGGATTAACCAGATTATCTGACCAAGATGGCTGCCGGGTGAGGAGCTCTGGCCGGGAGCTCCCCGACTAGGGACTGCCTTTTTGGCATTAATCCCGGGAAATATCCCCCTTCTACCACCCACACCTCCGGGGATCTGTGGACTGCATTCCGTCGTTCCTCCCACCCCGAGTGAATTTTGTTGTCCGGCTACAACACCCACCGAGTATCCAGATAGACGCTAGTGGATCCCTATCAACATGGCAGATGCTTCGGTTGAGCTGCCTACGTAGCTGAGAGGAGATGGGCTGGGGATCACCCCTCCGGCTGTCACCTACCTTCAGGGCATGACCACGGTTGCTCGGCATCCCGCTACGCCGGGACTGCTGCTGGGACGCACGAGTCGTGTTCCCCTGACAAGGCAGCAACGTGAATGCCGCGACGCCGCTGCCTTGTGTTTCTGAGCTTGTTTCCTCTACGAATCCCGAGTGAGTGCGCCCTCCTGACCCCGTAGCTGCCTCCCCCTCCCAGGGCTGCTGCCTGGGCACCCGAGTCGATTTCCCTTTGATAATGCAGCATGTTAAATCGAGACGCTGCTGCCCCTGTGGCCAGAGTGTTTTTCGTGTCGACCCGAGTGAGATCGACGATTTCCAGTCTTCCGCCCTCCCGATCCTGTGGCTGCCTCCCCCATCCAGTCCTGCTCCATGAGGTTCGTTTCCTCACGGTTTTTGTATTGGGTTTATGTGGATCTGCAATCCCGCCATTTTGTGCTGAAGTTATATGGGTCCGTGACCTGGGTCCTCCATCTTGACGGCTTCGACCGGTTCTTTGATCGCGGCTTGCCGCCGGTCTACGTCTTGGTGTTGCCAACCTGTCCATTACTTCAAGTCGACCCCCCTTCGGGACGCCTACACCCCTCTCAAAATGAATAGTCACTGCAGGACACCCTTCTCGCCCCCTCCTTCGGGCCTGCTCCATAACCATGGTGCTCCGACGCCGTGAGTGAGTCTGGCACCGGATGTTGTGATTCCGTGACCCCAACCGGTTTGTGGACTCGTTGACTCTGACTTTTAGGGGTCCCCTGATGTACTATCTTCCATTGCCAGTATGCCTGACCTGATCTTGTTTTCCAGCCTCTTGACTCAATCCCCTTCCCCCACTACCTTCTATGCTCCATGGGACTTGTTTCTGTGTTATTCTATGCTCTGGTAACCTGATGTAATTATGTAAAACAATTTTTCTTACGCCACTCTCATGTAAGGCGCTCTGATACCTCCGGGTCTAGCCAGCGCTATATAAAACTCTTCAAATAAATAAACAAATAACCCATACTGTCTGTAGGGACGAAAAAAACGCACCTTGCTGCCCTTGACCTCATATTTGATAATGCCTTCTCGATCCTCTGTATGGCTGTTTATTCTGCAACATCCCTAGAGAACGAGCCATCTCAGTATCGACCTTTACTACATGACGAGCCTCATCCACCTTTTTTCCAAAACCATTACTGCCATCAAATGGCCTTTCCATTAAACGCGACTGGACCTCTGGTCTAAACTACGTGCTCTTCAACCAGCCTTAACTCCACGACTGTCACACTTCCAATCTGCCTAAATGCGTATGTTGAAGCATCCACTGCTGCATCTATAAATAAAGAGGATGCTTGCTCTCAATCTTTTAAGATTGCCTTTGCCTTTTCCCAATCTTCTTACAGCAACCTCTCTGGGAACTGTACCATATCGCTTAATATCTATCAAATCTTGCCACAATCGCTGATCCATTAGCAATCCTAACTGCATCAGGCGCCAATACATTAAATCTCTTTCTCATAGAGTCCCATTTTCTGCCTCCTCTATCTGTAAGTTCTATACATAGGGACTTAGGATTCCTTGACCTCCGCTGTGGAGATCATTGAATCAGTACGCACCAGATTCAAAACACATCCTGCAAAATTATCTGTAGATTTGCATTTTTATCTATTCTTGGTAAATTTACTAAGGCAGTTGTGGGGTTCACCATCATTGCCAGATCCTATTCCCACAGATGATCTAGCACAGGTATTGATCATGTGCTTCTGTGAGATTTCTATTTGAAATCAAATAGAAAACAGGATATCTCGACCACAGTCATTGGTAAACTGAAGCGCTCTAATGCCTTTTCAATTAGGGAATGAAATCTACCAATATCATCCGGTAGTGGACTCTTACATGCTAGCTCCGGACTATCATCTTTCCGTACTATGAATTGATTCCTTTCTGAGTCCTCTGTAGGAGACTATGGAGGTCCCTTTGTATCAGCATCATCATCATCATTATTATTTTTATTATCTGTATAAGGTGACCTTACATCTTTTTCATCATCACCCTGTCTTCCTCCAACAGACATAGCATCAGAAGGATCCACACCTCTTATTGAATCTTGTTCTCCATGACCTGTGTTTGCATCTGTATGGGTTTCAATATTGGCTGCTGTGGGTTTTTGACATCCCTGCCTGCTGCTTATTCTGCTCTCACTGTGGTGAAAAACTCTTGTAGCTGTCAACAATCATATTGTATAAAATCTGCATCGGAACCTATACCAGACTTTCCAAAAGATGTACCCATTCGATCCTTCTTTTTTCTTGATTTAACCTCAGTGGCATTTGTCTTTGTTGTTCTTTATAGCCATATTGCTCCTTCTTCATCTACATATAGAATATTCAACTCCGCTGTGTGAACTGCTTTCCTTTCTGCCTCCGAGCCTTCCTCATCACTGAAGAAGACCTCTATCTGATTTAAATCTTCATGATGAAGCTGGAAGTGATCTGGCTCCTCTGGTGAAACTTCGTATAGCAGACTCTGCAGCGATTGCAATGGAATTGGTGAAACCATCACTGTCTGCAAATTGGTTCTACTGCTGACGAGTCATAATGTTTAATAATTCCATTAACCCCCTCTACAACATGGGTGTCAGCATTGTTTGCATTTTATTCCTCTATGGAATTTTACTCTGACAATAACTCTCTTGGCAACGGTAACTATCTCGTCAATGGTACATCTCTATCTGACAACATCTGAGCCATCATCGACCTTCCTTTTGTGAACAGAGTCTGAGTCTGGCTTTTTCCCTTCAACAGTTTAATCTTTGAAGTTGACGGTTCCGTCGACAGTGACATTGCCTTCAACTGCATTACTCTCGTCAATGCTAAATCTTTCTTCAACAGCTCCATCTCACCTCTCAAAGAACTCACAGTCAACAATGGTGACTGGTGAATTTCTTTGTTGTTGACATTTTGTGAGTCTACGCCCTATTGATGTCAAACTTCATTGATGACTTTTGGACTGTCGCTGAGGTTACCTTTGACTGTTTTGATAGATCAACTCCTTCAACTTTGTGCTTTCACTGCACATCATGCCTCTTGTGTTCCTTCACACCGGAGGGCATTTGACCAGCTACCTGGCTCTTGGAAGAGGGTCCTTTATCCTCCTTAGTGGTGTCTTTCTTTTTATAAGCTGAAGGCTCACCTTAGTTGCTTGCTAGTCTGGAGGAGGAAATGGACAAACGTCTTTTAGGGTGTTTCAGTGTCTTAGCTGAGAATGCTTGGCAAATTTTACAATATGCTGGTTCGTGCTCAGAGTGTAAACAGTACAAGCATTTTTCTTCTTCCCACAAGCTTTACAGGCCTTGATTAAAGATTTATTTGCAGAGGCCTCATGCATGATGGAAAAACCTTTAATTCTGCTATATTAATTCTCTTCTCCTAAGAGCGTTCCAAAAGGATCCCTCACAACGAACGTGCTGTAGAAAATCTGATCTGACAGTTGGAAGCTTCAGTCAAGGGAACACCTGTCAGAGACTGTCCGGGACTATGTCAGGAACACAGTCAGGGACTTGGGCAAGGACTGGGAACTGGGTAGAAAACGTACAGTGCACAGAAAGAGTAGTACAGCGCTGCCCAGGATCACACAGGGAGTCAGGGGAGAAAAAGGGATCCAAAGGGGAAGACTGTACAAGTGAACAAGATGGGTACGACTCAGAGAGGAAGGGCACTCACGAGGCAATTTAGCATTCAGACTAAGTACACCCAGGATGGACGTGCAAGACATTAATATAAAACAACATTAACAATAAAGGGAATGTGGGGTAAAGCACTCAAGAGCTCCACACGGTAAGACTGAAGCTCAGTAAGTTTCTCACCCACAATTGCTGTTACAGATACTGACTGCAAATACCCACATATAGGATAGGCTTGCAAAGGCAGGGTCTGTGGAGCTTATATCATATGTTATAAATGTAACTCAAAGACAATACTCACAGTGAACAAGAAACACCACCTAGGTAGTCAGCTGTGCCCACGGATCCTGGCGATCAAACAGGAACACGCAAGGCAGTAACAGCAAGGGGGTAGAACTAAACACATGCACAATAGACAAGGAGCTAGCAAGGAGGAGTGCTTAACAGGAAAGGAAGGAAATCACAGGGCACACTTGGCAGAAAGCAGGTAACAAACATACAAGGTAACAAAAGCAAGACAGCAGAATAGAAAGACAGCAAACTAGGAACTGGAACCAAGGAAATGGAAAGAAAAACAGGGACTGGAAAAGGATACACAGAAGGGGAGGCTTCAAGGGTATACTAGAATAGTGCTGGATCAGGAGTCAAGAAAACAAAGTAGCACTAAAGGCTGTGCTGGAGCAAAACAAGAATTTAGCAAAAGCTCAAAAGCCAAGGTAGCACTGCAGGCAGTGCTAGTTCAGGAACAAGGGAAACTGCTGTAGCTCAGGAACAAGGAATGCTAAGGCTCAGGAGCAGGAACTAGAATTGAGATAAAGCTCAGGAGTCAAGGTAGCACTGCAGGCAGTGCTAATTCAGGAACAAGGAAAACAGCAGCAGGTCAGGAACAAGTAATAACTAAAGCTCAGGAAAAACTGGAAACAAGGATAGCAAAAGCTCAGGGAGCACTGGAAACAAGGGTCGGTCTCACCGGTACACAGCTACAATGACCAACCTTGGCCTGAAGGGAGCTGGGGCTTAAAAGAACTCACAATAATCATATGCATCAGGTGTGAGCAGGCTAGTAGCAGCCAGCCACAGGTGAGCTGAATTCCTCCACCCATCCTTGGCCTGCAGGTGTGGAGACGAAGCAGTGAGCAGGGGATTGTTGGTAATGGAGTTTTCAGCATGAGCAGACTGGCTTCCACAAAACCCGGCATGGATTTGGAATGGATGTCAATTCCTAAATGGTGTCCTAATGCCTGGAAGTCAGGATATGCATGCAGGGGAGGGTCTTGAAGCATATCAGAACACTGGAAAGCCCCACAATTCGGCCCCTGGTGGTGGCCACGAGAGCACAGGGAGTGAATCGTGACACACCTGGATGTGGTGGGCTCTGATTTGGCTGGAGTTTGGTTCATTTATAATTATGTGGACAGGACGGAAAAGGTTCCATTGATAGTCAGTGTAAATTAATGTATGTATGTACTGATGTTTTAAAGATTACTGGGGTTCCCAATTTGACGATGGTGAATGATTCAAACCTGTGAATCTATGAAAGATCCATTGCTGGAGAACTTCCCGGATTATGCACACAAAGTGGAACAGCAGAGAAAATCCCCCTTAAATGTTTGCAGTTTCTGCTTCACAGCTAATGTTAGATACATGCTTTAGTTACAAGCAAAGTTGAGAGTGGTGCAAGGAGGGCGGTTGCATTTCTTTTCGCAGAACTGGAGTGCATCATGACTCAGGCACGGAAACAAGGGATAGCAAGGCTAGGCAGAGCGGATCAGCAGAGAAGGTGGACTATGGCACCAGGCCTGGAAGAGACCCGGAATGAGGTGCGCCTGGAAGAGACTCGGAATGAGGTGTAACAAGATAGCACACTGGACATTATAGGACATCACGCTTTGGTATCTCCAGGGACTGTGGGAGAGCTCATACCAGGGGACTCGCACACAGATGCTGTTATATGAAACATGCTAGGTCCAGATCAGGCAAGCAACTTAAGGACCAGGAATAGGGGGTTCTTTTTAGGACATGATTTGATTGTGTGGTCCAGGCTCACAGGTATCACCATAACACTAGAGGAGGCTACTGGTGCTTCAGAACCTACAGCAGAAAAATTATATTTGAATAATTCAGGGATATAAAGAGAGAGAACATGAAACACTGGTGCAGGGCACAGGGTGAATAGATATTACTAAATTACTACAGTCCTAGGCCCTTGATAAGATTAGGCATAACCTTGTAGGTTTTGCCTGGGATCATGAAGGAGACAACCGATAAGTTAGAGAGGATTGCGCTCCACAGTCCAAACAGGGCCCTGTCAGGGTGAAGAGCGCAGGGAGTGAAAGACCCCCTCTGCTATTATAGATTAACATCTCAACCAGTTACAAAGGTATATAACATTTAAGTTAGACTTATGATACAATGAGAAGGTGGGATGTAAGTTTCTCAGTACTGGTTGATATGAGAAACATCACAGTTACACAGTACAAGGTGTTTACCTGGGGGGAGTGGCAGTGGGTTTTCGGGAGATGTGGTTCATTGATCACAGCTCTACCTCCCCAGGGCTTGGCTGGTAACAACTAAGAAAAACCAGCCATGGTGGGAGAAGTGAAAGTTATGTCCTGGAATGTCATGGGACTACACATCTATACCACAGGCTTAGGCGCTATAAAGCAGAAATGGTGTTTTTACAGGAGACCCATTTAGTTGACAGCAAAGCTGACAAATTAAAGAAAAATGGGGAGGGCAGTTATATTCATCTCCTTATTCAACGTATGCAGGGAGGATATCTATTTGGGTGGCTCCCGGGATACCGTTACAGTTTCAGGAGGCTCATGCTGATATAGAGGGAAGGTTTATACTGATATATGGCTTTTTTGATGGGATGGAGATGTACCTACTAAAAGTATATGCACCTAATAATGATGACAGGTCTTTTTTTCTGAAGGGTACACGATGTGCCAGCACCATACATAGGAATCCCCTCCTCGGGGCAGGAGACTTCAATTGTATACGTGATGTGGAATTAGATAGGCGTTTTCCGAAATGCCACGCAAAGGTGCGAATGACGCTGGCCAAAGTAATGGCCCAATTAGATTGTATGGACATATGATGGACATTATATCCCACAAGACAAAATTCACATTCTTCTCACCAATACACAACATGTACATTAGGTTAGCTAGAATATTAATATCTAGAAAACTAGATTTCAATATACAATGGGTGAGCATCTGAGTAGATTCCTCACAGAACATGCGCCATTACTGCTCACTTATGCTTGGGTCCGTTGTTACCTGGATATCCCTACTTGGCAGTTTGATTCTGAAGCCGTCAGAAATGCTCTATTCAGTGCAGACATAAAGGAGGTAATACAGGATTATTTTAGGAAGAATTGGGGTACAACATCGACCTTGGCAAATGACTGGGAAGCGCTTATGGTTGTCTTATGGGGTGAATGTCTTAACAAAATACACAAAATGATCCACCAATAACAAAAAATCTTCAAAGACAACAAGAGAGATTGGCAGATTTGGAAAAGACAGGTTCAGGTGATCTATACACAGACAGAGATGCATGTGCAGTGAAACAGAAAATAAAGGAATTAAAGATGTCCTCTAGAGGAGTATAGACGAACAAGTTACTTACTTTCGGTAACGATATATCTGTAAGAGACAAATATTAGTTATGGATTCCTCACCTTAGAATTACCCCCAGGCGTCAGACTGGATTCGGAGAATTTTTCTTCAGCAGTACCCCTGCGCGTCGGTAAGTGACATCGGTCCACTCCGCGTTCCTCGTTGACGTCGTGGTCACCGGAATGACGTTGCAGTATCTACTTAGACGCCGCCCCTGCGCGCTGACGTCAGTTCTTTACACGACATTCCATGCCAGAAGCGCAGAGCCATGCAAGACACTGACCACTGGTGCACAAAACTAGGGCCCTGAAAGGAAGTCCCTTACCCTAGAAGTCAGTTCGCAGAACGTGGAGGATGGGTGGGGCGGTGAGGAATTCATAACTAATATTTGTCTCTTATAGATATATCGTTACCGAAGGTAAGTAACTTGTTCATCTGAAAGAGGCTATTAGTAATGGATTCCTCACCTTAGAATAGATACCACAGCAATACCAACCCCGGAGGTGGGTCTGCGAACTAAGTTCACACAAGAAAGTCCTGGAGAACTGAACGGCCAAAGAAGCCGTCTCTCCGGACTTGGCTGTCCAGGCAGTAGTGTTTAGTAAACGTGTGCAAAGAAGCCCACATAGCTGCCTGGCAGATGTCATGAAGGGGGACTCCACGTCCCAAAGCAGTAGTGGCTGCCGTCGCCCTGGTAGAATGGGCACGCAACCCCACCTGGGTTGTTTTTTCCCGCTAAGGAATAGTAGATTTTGATGCAAAGAACAACCCATCGGGAGATGGTTTGTTTTTGCACGGCCCGACCTTTCTTGGCGCCCACATAGCCAACAAAGAGCTGGTCATCCACCCGGAATTGTTTTGTGCGATCCAGATAGAATGAAAGCGCACGCTTTGGATCCAGACGGTGGAGCCTCTCTTTCCCTTTAGAAGGATGCGGGGGCGGGAAGAAGGTGGGCAAAGTGATGGTCTGTCCTATGTGGAAAGAGGTAACCACTTTGGGAAGGAAAGAAGGCTAGTGCGAAGGACAACTTTGTCCGGATGAACAGCCAGGAAAGGAGGTTTGGAAGAAAGAACCTGAAGCTCACTCACCCTGCGAGCAGAGGTGATGGCAATCAAAAAGGCAGTTTTAAGAGTCAGAAGTCTGAGAGGACAGTTATGTAGCGGCTCGAAAGGAGTGCACATAAGATAGGTCAGAACCAGGTTCAAGAACCACTGGGGCATTACGAAAGGAATTGGAGGAAACAAGGGAGTAATGCCCTTAAGGAAACGATTTACAATCTGGGACTTGAAAAGAGAAGGCTGGTCAGGAAGCCGAAGAAAGGCCGAAATGGCCGAAAGATAGCCTTTTAGAGTGCCCAAAGCAGAGCCCTGCTGGGCCAAAGAAAGAATGAAGAGGAGAACCTCTGAAAGGGGAGCAGAAAGGGGATCCACAGCCTTAGCTGCGCACCATGCCACAAACTTGTTCCATCTACAGGCATATACAGTTTTGGTGGAGGGATGCCTGGCTGCCAAAATAACGTTACAGACTTCGGGAGGAAGGTCGAAATCTGTCAACTGTCGCCGCTCAATCTCCACGCAAGGAGTCGGAGCCTGGACAGGTTCGGGTGGAGGACCGTCCCCTGCTGCTGCAACAGAAGATCCTCCCGAAGGGGCAGTCTTATCGGAGGATCGATGGCCATGTGGAAGAGCTAGGGATAGACTCTTCGAGCCCAGTCCGGAGGCGCAAGAATGACTTGGGCCTGGTCGCGCTTGATCTTCTTCAGTACTCTGGGTAGAAGTGGTATAGGTGGAAAGGCGTATAGAAGACCGCAACTCCACTCGCGACGAAAAGGGTCACCGAGCGAGTGGCGCCTTGGAAATTCCAAAGGACAGAACTGCTGACATAAGGCATTCTCTTCGGTGGTGAATAGATCTAACCAAGGCTCTCCCCACCGCTGAAAGAGACCTTGCACCACCTCCAAGTGAAGACACCATTCGTGATCCATCATGCACCGGCGGCTGAGTTCGTCCGCCCTGGCGTTCAGAGAACCTGCCAGGTGTTGAACCACCAGGGACATGCCCTGATGTTCCAGCCACTTCCAGAGATGAAGTGCCTCCTGACAGAGGGTCCACAACACTACCCCGCCCTGTTTGTTGCAGTACCACATGGCGGTGGTGATGTCCGTGAACACCTGCACTACTCTCCCTTTGACAGAAGGAAGGAATGCCTTCAATGCAAGATGGATCGCCCAAAGCTCCAAAAGGTTGATGTGGAGCCTGGACTACGCCGGAGACCAGAGACCTTCGATCTCCGCCTCTCCCATGTGGCCGCCCCACCCCAGAAGTGATGCATCTGTCACCACTGTGAACTCTGGCTGGGGAAGGGAGAGGGACCTGCCGTCAACCTAATCCTCGTTTGTTAGCCACCACTGCAATTGATGTGCAGTGCCCTCCGAGATCTGGACGCAATCGGAAAGATTCCCCTGATGGTGTGCCCACTGGAACTTCAGGTCCCACTGCAGAGCCCGCATATGCCACCTGGCATAGTCCACCAGCAAGATGCAGGATGCCATGAGGCCCAGTAGCCTCAGGGTCATTCTGACCGAAACTCGGGATAGAGGCTGAAAGATCAGAATCATAGCCTGAATATCCCAGACTCGCTGCTTGGGAGGATAAGCCGGAAACTGTGCTGTGTCCAGAACCGCTCCGATGAAAAGGAGCTTCTGAGAGGGAATCAGGTGTGACTTCGGCACATTGATGGTGAACCCTAGCGAAATTAGGAGATCGGCCGTAGTCTGGAGGTGGGAGACGAGCCCGCCTTCA
Organism: Calotriton arnoldi; assembly: GCA_963921515.1. Lineage (NCBI taxonomy): Eukaryota > Metazoa > Chordata > Amphibia > Caudata > Salamandridae > Calotriton > Calotriton arnoldi. The sequence continues at coordinate 1,479,503 of CAWUFW010000280.1, forward strand.
ACAGCCAGTCGTCGAGATAGGGAAAGACTGGGACCCCTGACCTGCGCAGATGAGCTGCGACCACTGGCATCACTTTCGTGAACACCCAAGGGGCGCTGGTAAGGCCAATGGGGAGCATGGTAAACTGAAAGTGCTCGTGGCCTACCGTGAACCGTAGGTAACGCCGGTGGGCCGGCAGGAGGGGGATGTAAAAATAAGTATCCGTGTTTCTGGCATGCCTGTACCCGGCATGCTGCTGCCGGACACGGGCATGCCAGGAACACGGATACCTGGATGACTTAAGTACGTTTACTGATCATACTGGAGGCTCAATAGTGCCATAGGAGTTACTTTCCTGCCCTTTGGAGGCAACGTTTATTATAATTGGACAAAGGATACAAGGGTACACGCTACCAGCATAAGGCCTTCATTTCTGGAGACATCGTCCACCAAGAGGGACTCTTTGCTAGTATATCTATCGCTGGATTCATTACATTGACATGCACATTTTCGTTACTTTATCCTTGCCCTGAAGAAGCCCTTGTGAAGGGTGAAACGCGTTGGCTGTTTCCACATGTGTACAAAGGATTTTGAGAAATAAAGACTTGCAAGAGAGACCCACAACGCCTACTAAATGAACTTTCCTTTTTGTGTACTGTACTTTTGCTGATCTTGTGATTTGCCTCTCATCAGTCTTTTCTTCTGTATTTATTTGTGGTCATGTGGCAGCTGGCCATTTGAGGTGGGCAATATGAGTGCAAATTACTCGTGACTAGCCTAGGCAGTGCAGTTGCCATTCACCCTGCTGCCTTTAGTCTTTGTTGACACACATGTTGGCTGAATATAATGACTGGTAGTTGAAAAATATGAATTTTACACATGTATGACTGTGATGTCAGATTAAATCGGATGAGCATGATAGTTTCCCATACTGATACGCTGAATGAGGGCCTGGGCGTGATTGCATGCCCATTCATTTATGTACCAGCTATGGTTGTAGTTGCAACTATAACAATCAATTAGTTAGGAGTTGGGTGATCATATAAGGCTGAGTAGATAGTATTTCTCGCAAATCTCTGTATCAGGAGTGGACTGAGTTAGCTGTAATGAATTTCAGTAACTACTTGCGGGACTCTCAGTATTAGGAATAATTAATTGGGGACAGTGTTTAATCTGACTAGCTACACCCAAAGTGATGCATGCTGTATATTTAACCACTGCAGAGTTGGGGCACTCAATTTAGATAGAGACAGACAAACGTCTCTGTCTTCAACTGCCTTTGGCAATGTTTTGCCCTGATGGGTTTTTTGGTTTGGTTTCAAGTAGGCTAACCACCAATTTAGATTAATTCAAAATGATGTCCCGCATACGTTGGTGCAAGTAGTCCATTGTCTTCAACCTGTCCACTTGCCCAAAGTCTCTGCTCACTGATACTGAGTCCGGCATGCGGCTGGTACATATGATGGTGGGCCAGGTCTTTTGCCGGGCAGCCCTTTTGGGCGTCATTGCATTCTGACATGCAGACATCAGTATGCGAGGGCGTATACATATACTAAACCAAGGACCGGAATCGGTTTTCAGTATATTCACTAGTCTATAATTAAACCGTTATAGATTATATCAGCAACAAATAATGTTTTGCTTGTGCATACGAAAATATGAGTTATTTCATATATGTTTTGTGCTATTAAGGGCAATGCAGTTACTGTTTAGGATATTTGAGTATCTATTCTAGAATTAACATATTTTGATTGTGTGTAATCCCTGCCTTTTGGTTAGGAGTGCCTATCTGAGTGCTTAGGTTATACATGTATTAGGATCATTTTAACCCACTGGAGGCAAAACTCACAGCAGGCTTCATTGGGAGACAAAATTATATCTTTAATATACAACTTTTTTTTATTAATAATCCAGACACTTCACAGGGCCATATTGGAAAATGCTTTAATATCACCAAGGAAGTGAAACCTGGAAAGCAGACAAACACCGATGCTTCAGTTCCCATCTGAAAGCAAATGAGGAATTACTAGTATTCATCCTCAACACAGACCTACCCTTCAAAGAGCACATCACAAAAAAAAGAAAGACTATTTGCTATGAGCTTACCTTAATAAAAATAGAGACTCTTCACACCCGAAACCCACACATTGGTTTTCTTCCACCTAGGTGGAGGTAGAGCTCCTCCGCTGTGTGGCCACTATGACGCTACAGTGGCACCCCTGAAAGACATCCTATATGCTGTCTCGCGAAGAGCCTGAAGGATTTCCTCTAAATCATCCTAACACTAAAGGAACTTCACTTTTCTACATCTACATGCCTGCATCAACCTATAGACCAGTTGCATTGCCTACAAGGCCTTCATAAATACCATGGCCTAAAAGTAACCATCTCGCAAGGACAACCCCACACTAGTAGACAAGACATTGCAAGACTGGAAACAAGGATGCAGAAGAGAAAAGACCAAAACTCTTCTAATTCTACACTCTCCCAGGATCTGTCAAATCTACTCATTGACATCAGAACAGCTCCCACCCTCCTGCAATTCAAAAAGAAACTAGACACATCTCACCAGGTACTCACCTTTCCTCTGCCTTTCTGAAAACATTCTTAAAAACTGACCTTGGTCTCTCACCTTTCTGTTCAGCACTACACTGCTTACCAGATGGGTTTGTGTGTTACAAGTACTCTTACATACCAACAACCATAAGGATAAATTACAGCAGGCTTGCTGCTATGAAGGAATGCAGTATTAATAAGACTGGAGAGAGATGTAAGCTGCAGGACACAAAGATGCTGAGGGGACAGCTTGCAACATCTCCCTGACTTCATTAGCTGAATACGTCCTTGTGCAGTAACACAATTAGGGACCGTCACATCTGCTGCTCAGCCGGCTGGAGCACACACATTAAGGCTGAGTGGATAATAACAGGCAAGCTGATGAAATATAACCACGAAGTCAAATCATGATCTGAGAATCTTACAGCCCCTCTCTGCTCAAGAGATACCCTTGCAATGCTGCAGAATTTACACAAAGCAGCCCATCACTGACGAACAGCAGGCCACATCAAGTGCACATAAGCAACAGGTGGATGCTCAAGACTATATTTCCACTTCTGCTACTGCCATTCAGACCCTCCTAATTATGCCACAACACTAAGCACTCTTCAAAGTCTCACAATGAAACAGCACGTACAGATGTGTTCAGCCTTCAAGGATCTGTCCTGTATTGTATCTCAGTGGAAGTGCGAATGCACCAGTCTCTTTATCCCCAATTCTCAGCTTGGTTCTTTAGATCTTATGAAGAGGTTTTCTACAATATCAAAGATGCTAATCAATTTGAGTTTTTGCAGTTTAAGTGAGCTTTAACATGTTACCCCAGCGGGCCTTTGTCTCTGTTTTATCTTCTCAATGCTATAGCAGAATATGTGTTGCATGCTGCATCTTGGGTTTACACTGCAGAAAGTGCGCCTAGAGATAACTAAACTCCATGGAAGATCATTATCTGTGGAATACCAGTGTAGGGCAGAATTTACTGTGCATGAGTCTTGGCACTGGGCCAAACGAGATGGCCATATTAACAGGAACAAGGGCAGAAGTAGTGAAGAAACAGATATACTGTACTTGTTCAAGAACAGAGGTAATATTGAAAACATAAAAGCTATAGTCTACCACTTTCCTTGGTGTGACTTGGATGCAAGTTGGCAACTACTCTACACATAAGTACTGTGGGTCCTTGAAGGCCTGTTCATGAGAGCTGGTGAGCTTGCAACCCAGCTGTTAAGACCTGGCAGCCTTAGGGTGGTCTTTCCCCAACTTGTGCCTGCCTCTCTCCATTTTTATGACTTTGTTTTGCTGGCTTTAGGACTCTGCAAACTTTACCACTACTAAACAGTGTTTAAGTGCTTGTTCTTTCTCTCCGCTAAACATGGTAATATTGGTTCATCCCCAATTGCCATATTTAATTTACTTATAAGTTCCTAGTAAAGTGTACTACATGTACCCGGGGCCTGTAAATTCAATGCTACTAATGAGTTTCCAGCATAATTATGCCACCCACATAAGTAGCCCCTCAACCGTGTCTCAGGCCTGCCAACGCAGGGCCTGTGTGTGCAGTTTACTGCCACTTCGACTTGGCATTTACAACTTCTTGACAAGCCTTTTCTTACACATAGGTCACCCCTAAGGTAGGCCCTAGACAACCCCAAGGGCAGAGTGAGGTGTAAGTAAAAGGTAAGACATGTACATTTATGGTTTGCATGTCCTGGTAGTGACAAACAGCTAAACTCGTTTTTCACTACTGTGAGGCCTGCTCCTCTCATAGTCTAACATTGGGAATTCCTTAATGCACTTTTAAATTGTAATTCCTGATTAGAAAGGAACAGCTATTTCATGTTTTAACTCTTTGGAATGGTAATGATAAATCCTCCTCACTGGGAAAGTTGGATTTAGCATTACTATTTTAGAAATGGCACTTTTAGAAAGTAAACATTTATCTGCTCTTAGAATTTTTCAAACTCTTTATTTCGGTAAAATACCATAAAAGAGACAAACATTCAGGATCGACATCAAACATTCCAGTTTAGGAAGGAACAAACAAGTAAGTATTAAAAAGAAATACAGTTAAAAGCTAACACAAGTTGTCAAGACTGTAACAGCGAGCAATGGGGATACCTAAGAGCAACAATTGTCATATAATTTATAGCTTTCAGGCCACAGACGAGCCAAAGATTACTGTACAGAGTGAAAGAGTCCCTTGTCTAAAGTGCAAATGCATTCATTAAAATGTGTGCAGTCGTCAGACCCTAGGTTTACAATCATAAACCTTATACAAGATTAAAAATAATTATTTAGAAACATCAGTATACACAATAAAACAGAAAAAAAGAAGAGTTAGAAATTTGTTGATGTTCAAGAGTAAAAAGAATATTTACATTTTAAAATGAATGACCATTGTTGCAATTGATCTTGATAGGGCAGGTCGTCACATCTGTAGCTCTCAGGGGTGGATAGGGGGGGATTAACAGTGCCCTCCTTCTGATCGCCCAACAGTGGCCCAAGAATTTCGCAGTTGCGCAAACGAATAAGGGTCTTGCATCGGATTTCAATATGCGCAGGGCCACTCTAGAATCTCGAGTCCCAAGTTGTCTGCAAACTGGAGTTAACCATTTTCCCCTAGGTTTAGCATATGCTGTACATGCAAAAAAAAAACATGACCTATCGATTCGTGCAGGCAGGGGCAGCCCTTTGGCTGGGCCTTGTTAATCAGCCAAGAGTTTGTAAATGCATTAATTGGCAGACTACCATGCCTGAATTGGATGTAGAGCTTCCTGTCAGCCGGCACCTTGATAATATCAAGATAGCTTTCTAAGGAGCGGCATACCTTGAGGTCTCTAAATTCTTCAGTTAGTCTGCCCTGATTGCTATTAGAGTATGCATTTTGCTCAACCCATTCCCAGTATAGTAGTTTGATCTGGCTTCTGGTATGGGTTGGCGGGCAACCAATGTTATGTCCTGATAGGCCAATGCTGGACATAAGGCTTTTAACATGTTTGATCCAGCCTATTTTGTTCGTAGTATCTAGGGCACAGACCTCATTGAAAGCTGCGGCATAGGGTGTCAATTCGAGAGTGGTGACCATTCTCTGACAAAATAGCAAGGGACAAAGCTTCGCTAGGTCACTAATAAGCTTAATACCCATGTCGAGCTTTAATGGACAGAGAGGAGTGCTTTGCGGGAGAGAGACCACATTTCTGAGGAACTTGTTCTCCGTAACTGTAAGGTCGCTTCCTCTTGCCATGTCCCACAGCTCTGCACCATAGAGGGCACTGCTCACAGCTATATAGTTTCAGCGCTGGTGCTATTGGCTTGGTATAAGAGAGACAATGCTCCTTCCTCAGAGCCCCATTTACCTGGGAAAATTTGAGGTAGGCCTTGTTGAGATGGTGCTTCCAGGCCATACCCTCCGGCAGTTTGACTCCCAGGTAATCAAAGGAGCTCACTCTCTCTAGGGGAGTATTGTCTAAGAGCAGATTTCCTTTGAATGACTTATAGGGGTTCAGCAGCATTAGCTTAGTTTTGGAGGTGTTTATTTCCAAGCCCCTCCCATCGTAGAAGAGCTTGAATTGATTTAATAATTTTTGTAAGCCCATGGGGGTCTTTGAAACAAGAAGGGTGTCGTCTGCGAAAAGGAGAGTGGCGATTTTTTGGTTTGCTAAAGAGGGAGCGTCCGCTGAGATGGTAGATAAAAGCTCAACCACTTGATTGATGTAAAGTGAGAACAAGGTTGCCGAGCAGCAGTCTTTTTGGAACAAGTATTGTGGGGGGTTCTATTGGCTCAGACTAAAAACATGGAGTGTAGGGAATCCTTATGTATTAGACGCTTAAGCGTCAGGGCGACTCACATTATATGCATATTGTACTGGAACGATTGGTGTCGGCGTCCGCCCCCGGAATTAAATGACGAGCTGCGGAATTAAAATATTAAATTAAGGAACGTGAAGCTTGTCACGATAATACCTATTTAGAACACGCAGAGAGGGGGGATCAGTGTGCGATTCTTACCACGTGCCAAGGGAAAATTAGGAGCTCGGTAAAAACGAGCACCTTTTCTAACTTGCTAAAGAGCACCAGTTACATTTTCCCTAACACAAAATGTGGTGTTTTTAATTGTCAGGGCGACTCATAAAGGGCGTCAAGACATGAGAGTAACAACTTAGTCGCTATTGGACCCTGACACACTAAAAGCGGGTTGTGTAAATCCAATATCTATAAATGCAATATTTGTAAATAGAATACTGAGCGATGGTAATGTGCTTGAATGGCATGGGAAATCGGGTAGCCTAGTATATATGAGCACCTGTTTTATATGCCGGAATAAATGGATTCAAATATATGTTTCTTGGCCTTGTATAATACATATTTTCCTTTGGCCCCATAAAATATAGTGATCTTGAGAGTAGGGAACATGAATATGAGACTGACAAGTTTTTTGCTTGTGGATGGATTAAGCTCCTTTCAAAATAAATATGTAAATAGAAAGGATATATAAAGGGTATGTTTACACTTCTACTAGAAACGTATGACAACAGCATATGTTCTTCTGACATAAACAGGCACTTGGTTCCTATCCTAAGAAGAGCTTTGTAGTGAGAAGATCCAGAAACTTGGAGATTTTTTAATCCCAGAATTTTATTTGGAAGATTGGCATTTTCACTTTCACCATTTGATACAAGGTAACATTTTTAAGGAAGTACCTTCTTTGTACTATAGATCATGTGCCTATAGGGTGGAACATCATATATGTGTTCTTATTTTTAGGCTCCTAGAGAGAGTCTTTGAAATCAATGGACACAACTAAGAAACGTCTTGTTGTTCTTTTACCTTGAGGAGCCAGATCCCAAGAGGAGTGATTGATAATACATCACCATTTCTGGTGGGTCAACCTTTGTAGCTGCCTTTGCAGTGTGGGGTGCTGAACAGTGTATGTGATCAGGTGTGATACTTGTATTATGAAATTGAGAATGACATTAGAATGTGTGGGGTTGGAAGCTGAGACTTGAGAATCACCAGAGGTTGTGCGTTAATTTAGGCCTTTCATATGTTGTCCAAAACGCAATATTAGTTGTTTTAAAGCTCAGTGTGAGCAATTTGCACTGTGGAAATGATATGTATAATAAATAATATATTGTTATGTGAAGATGATATGTTGTATAATTATGAATTCTGAAATTTGGTTTTATATGATGTTTTTATAATAGATTTGAAGCTTTGGGAGATACAAAGTTTTTCTTCCTGAAGAAGGTGGTTGGAACAATTTAACCTACCGAAACGCGTCGCGCTGCTGCAACAAACGCACTAAATCGAATTTACCTTGGTCAAAAAAGGAACTGTACACAATGATGTTTTGACTACGGATTTGTTGTTGGATTAGTGCCATTAATGACAAAACTTTAATGTCTACCATATTCTCCCATACTGAATTTTATATGTATGATCATATGATTCTGCGTATGTGATTTTCCATATTGGAAGTCAATCTACGGTGCTATATCTGATGTGTTTTTATCTTATGTATTTTTATATGTCTTTTTTAACTGGAATTTATTGAATAAAATATTTGCATATTGGCTTTGGTGAACTAGTGACATTTCCTGGTGACAGTGGTATGCTTGGTTTGATTGTGGTACAAGTCACTGACTGTGTGTTTGAATACAAACAAAGGGAACTGTTGTTTTGATTTACTGTCAAATTGGTGTCCTGTCCCTTTGGTTAAGGAGGACCCCTCTCTTATTGTTGAGAACAAGGTTGGAGCCAGGACGCAACCCTGTCGAACCCCTGCTGTATTTTAATGGGATTGGTGACTTGTCCCTGGCTACCCCATCTTACCCTGGCAAAGTTCTCTTCATGTAGCCTAATTAAAAGTGCCAGGATTCCCTCGGGCATACCCATCTCCCTAAGCACCCACCATAGTTTGTCCCTGGGGACAAGGTCAAACGCTGATTTTAAGTCTATGAACGCTATGTATAGACTCACCTTGCCCAGCAAAACCACCTTCCAGTACAGTATAAGGAGGCGGAAGACCTGATCGATTGTGCCAGTTCTCCGTCGAAAACCCGCTTGGAACGGAGAGAGGATATAATTCTCATCCATCCAATCCTGGACCTTAGCTAAAAGCGAGCGACAGAAGACCTTTTGGACCCAATCGATCAGGCTAATTGGCCGATAGTTGAAGGGATTGGTCCTATCGCCCTTTTTAAAGATAGGAATTACTTCGGCCCCTTTCCATGATTATGGGATCCTCCCCCCGCCAGCAATGTCATTAGATAGTGTCAATATGTAAGTTGCCCAGTTCTCCCTATCGGAGCGAAAAAGGTCTCCTGGGATGCCATCCGGGCCCGAGGCTTTAGCAGGTACAATTGCCTACAGAGAGGCCAGGATTTCCTCTCTGGTGAACGAGAGGCCATATGTTGGTAGGTGTAAATCAAGCAACATTGGATCTTTATCTTGGCTGAAGAAGATGGAATACAAGGCGCCAAAATGTTCTTGCCACGCGTTTGCTGAAATGTTATTGGCCAAGGGGTGTGACCTTTCAAAATTTTCCTTGCTCACAAGTGCCCAAAAAACATTAGTGTCTGGGTGCGAAATGGACTCCCCAAGTTCTTCCCATTCTCTCTTTGCCTTTATTTGTACCAGTTTGTATTGCCTCCTTAGGTCACGTGTCAAGGAAATATCCCTTTGTCTTATAGCTATGGACAGCCGCCTTCTTAGGGATCTACACTCCTTTGTAAACCACGGGTTCGTTTTCGCAGGTCTCTCCTGGTTTGGCCTGTCCCTATGTGAGTGGCAATAAAGTTTTTGGCCAGATGTTCAAAGAACTTTGAATGTAGGGCACTACAGCTTGCCAATGTTGTCGGCTCGTCTGACGGGGATAGCAACACCCCCAAATGAATCTCAAGGTCACTTTTTAAGGTATTAAGCTTGAGTTCATCTGCCATAAACATGGACCATTTGAGTCGGCGTTTGTCGTTAGAAGGAGTCACCTCCTTGGTAGCAAGTATAACAGGAACTGCCCTCACCTTTTCGCCCAATGGATGCTCAATAATCAGGCTAAGGAGATTGTGATCGCTTTCATAAGTCTGGATTATAGACATATCTGGTACTAGTGGCCATATGGTAAGGTCCACGAGTATGCAGTCTATCCATCTAGTCCCATTTAGCCCAGTGTAGGTCATCCCCCCCACCTTTGTCAGAGCAGGTTCTTCCATTTGCGGCCCGTAGCCTATACTCCAGGGTTATGGCATTCAACTGCAGGGCTGCTTGCGACCACTTCTTTATTGGAGGAAGCTCCAACAATGGGACCGACCACATTTTGTCCTCCTCATTAGCCTCTTGCATATCTTCCCAATCAAGTGGCTCAAAAGTGACATTAAAGTCACCACCCACAATTAGGGGGTGGATAGCTTGCTTTGCATCCAATATTTCATCCAAAGCTTGTAGGGTTGGTGATCTGCCTCCTCTGGAGCTCCTTGCGTAAAAAGTAAAAGTGTCAATGCTCTTACCCGTTACGCCTTTTAGCCTAACCCCAAGAATATCTGTGTTGTTGGTGGGAAGCTCCTTAGTGTCACAATTTAATGTGATGTTAATCAAAATAAGCAGCCCTCCTGAGGGGCGCACCTGTTTAGAGGAAATTGCCGGTTTGTGGAAAGTCACGAACCCTGGAATAAAGATGGGAGTCAGACTCAAAGTTTCCTGCAAGATGCAGATCTCATGCCGATTAATAAGCTCAAAGCCAATTGGGGGAGACCTAGTTTCCCCCTTATGCCCACTACATTCCATGACAATGTTTTCAGCTTCCTTGTGTCTGTGGGGGAGTGTGGAGGGGGATGGAGCAGCAATTCCAGCCACGTGGGTAGTTGGATGGATACATATAATTGAGTCTCCGGCCTGGAAATCATCTCCCATTTGCAGAGCAGTTTCTACGTCTGGAACGGTATGAGGACTGAAAGTAGTTGACTCGTTTTGTAAAGATGGGCCCTCCTGTCCTATGTTCATCGTGATAGAAGTGGGATCAAAATCAGTGTCGGAGGGGTGCACAAGTTCCTGAGAAGATTCCGGGAGTAGTCAATCGTTCTGGGATAAGGGCAAAAGTGGAAGGTCCCTTAGAGGCATCATAGCGGTCTTAGCTGTTACCGCCAAACTAGGGATGTTCAACTTCAATTGAATGTTTGTGGTGGGTGGTGGACAAGTTCTGGCTTCTAGGGCAACTAAGTGGTGCACTAGACTTTCGCTTGCTAGGGTAAGCTCTACTGCGTCAGCAGTGCTATTAGTCAGGACGCATCCCTTATCACGGATCTACATCCCCTTACGTGCCTGATCCAGTGTATGGCTTTGTTTTTTAGGTTCTCACCATTCTCGTATTTGATATTACGGTCAATCTTAGGTACGTTGACCATATAGATAGTGCACTGGGAAGCGGCATGAGAAATTGGGCGAGGCCTAAGAAGTGAAGACACCTTGCTACGACCTAAGCTCGAACGTGGTGGTTCTTGTTCTATGGCCATCATAGGCCCTATGGTACCCCTGGTTTCCCCCCCATGGACCCTCTTGATACTTGCCATGAGTGAGTGGTATATTGCAAAGGACCCTATCGTTATGGCCTAAGGTGGCAATCAAGGACGCAAGAGTAATGTTTGGAGCATTGCGTGTTGTTTGCGTGCTATGGGGGGTGGGATGATTCGAGTTCAAGTTCGTAGTAGTACTTGAGAGACAAATGGGTGGAAGGATTTCAAGGCTACTTCGATCATCTATTCTGTTTAGAAATAAGGGCAGTCAAGGCTCCTATTGTTTCTTTTAATGCTAATATTTCCCTCTGGAGATCTAAATTAGAGGGTGGTGTTTCAATACCCACTGGGGCTTGTGGTCTCCTGCCCCCCTCTCTGCCTGCTTTTCCTGGGCTTCCCGCGCTGCGGGAGCCCTGTGCCGGTAATGTAGCACCACCAGGTGCAAGCGTGATGTGACGCGGTGGCGGCAGCGGCCGCGGGTGATGCTGGGGCTTGTGGTCTCCTGCCCCCCTCTCTGCCTGCTTTTCCTGGGGTTCCCGCGCTGCGGGAGCCCTGTGCCAGTAATGTAGCACCTCCAGGCGCAAGCATGACGTGAAGCAGTGGCGGCAGCGGCCGCGGATGATGCTGGGGCTTGTGGTCTCCTGCCCCTCTCACTGCCTGTTTTTCCTGGGCTTCCTGCGCTGCGGGAGCCCTGTGCCGGTAATGTAGCACCTCCAGGCGCAAGCGTGATGTGATGCGGTGGCGGCAGCGGGTGATGCTGGGGCTTGTGGTCTCCTGCCCCCCTCTCTGTCTGCCTTTCCTGCTCTTACAGTTCTGTGTGCCTTGCAGCCTGTCTCCAATACACATCTGGGGTGGGTGATAGCCACACTTTGTGCATTCCCTCTAAACAAACACAGGAAGGCTAGGTGTGTATGAGTACCCATCTGCATTCTGATGGCTGATGAATTTATGTACTTCCAAGGAGGGAGTGATAGCTTTTGATACAGTTGAAAATAGTTTTTTACAATGGGGACAGAGTTTTGCATTAAGATGGCTTTTGATTTCTTTATTTGTGGATTCCAAGAGAGTTTAGAATCAAGGTTATCCCCCAGGTATACAAAGTTGGAAACAAACTCCAAGGTCACCCCATTCAAGGTTATTTTGTTTTAAAAACTTTTATGTGGTCTCAAAGACATGTATTTAGTTTTAATTGGGTTTATTTCTAAGCCTTTTGCTTTACAGTATTGGTTAAGACTATCAAGTAGGTTTTGTAAACCCCTGGGAGTTTGGGACAGCAAAATTGTATTGTTTGCGAATGTTAAAGCACAGATATGGTTCCCTCCAAGCTTAGGCGAGTCATGGGAAGATTTTAGCAAATGTTTAACCAGATCATTTACATATAAAAGAAACAAAAGATAGGCGCCAGGACGCAGCCCTGGCGCACACCCCTCCTAACTGGAATCTCATTGATGAGCTCACCTTCTTTGCCCCGAAGTACCTTGGCAAAGTTAACCTCATGTAGCCTTATGATTTGGTTTAGAATCTCATCAGGTTGCCCCTGTTGGTGTAGATTTTTCCATAGCATCACCCTTGGAATTGAGTCAAATGCTGCTTTTAAATCAATAAAAGCAACATACAAGTGGCCAGCTCTTAACCTTGTATACTTCCAGGCTAGAATTAAAAGTCTAAGAACTTGGTCAATTGTACTTGTTTTTCTTCTAAAACCAGCCTGGCAAGGTGAGAGTACGTCTTTTTCCACGATCCAGTCAGTTAACTTAGCCAAAATTTGCTTGGCATAGACTTTCTGCAGGATGTCTATCAGGCTTATGGGCCTATAATTTGCAGGATCATCTCTACTGCCCTTTTTATAAATAGGGACTATCTCTGTGCCCTTCCAGGATACTGGAATGGGCTGCCCCCTGGCTACTGCATTGCATAATAAATTTGTGTATGGCACCCACACTTCTGGGGAATGTTTTATTAAGTCCCCCGGTATCCTGTTGGGTCCGGGCGCCTTTTATGACTTAATAGCTGCTATAGCAAGCGCAGTGTCTTAAATACTAAACGGTAAGGGCGCAGTCTGTGCTAGTGTCAAGGGCCCCTCAGTAGCGTTTGGAAGATCTACATCCGGCTCATTAGGGGTGGCATATAAGTTAGCGAAGTGTCTCTGCCATGTGTTGGGGTCTAACAAGTGGTCAGAGGCAGTCTTATTTAGTTTGCTACCATGGGTCATTAACTTCCAGAACGTAGACTGGTCCCCAATTTTTGAAGCTATTATGGGATCTTCCCAGTTAGCGTCTTCCCAGTTTCTTAGGGCTACCTTCCGTGTTTTTGTATATTCTATTCTTTCACGTCTAATCTCAATTATGTTTTTAGCTTTTAGAGCCCTGGAAAGAGTTCCTGCTGGAACTATTTCCATGGCTACGGCAGATTTGCTGTCAGTCATTAGAAAAGGGAACAGTCCCGGAAGGCTGGAAGCAGGCAGTAGTAACCCCGTTGCTCAAAAAGCCGTCACTCGACCCTAAGTGTCCATCGAGCTTTAGACCAATATCTCTTCTCCCGTATCCAGTAGAAATTCTGGAGCGGGCAGTTAGTAAGTCTCTGTCCCTCTATCTGGAAGAAAATCAACTACTAGATAAGGATCAATTCGGTTTCCGACCAGGGCATGGAACAGAAACGGCCTTAGCAACGGTCCTGGATAACCTAAGAATGCGAGCCGACAATGGCAATCTGTCCGTACTGGTATTACTGGACATGTCGGCCGCATTCGACACAGTAAATCACAGGATCCTGCTGAAAAGACTAGAGAACATCGGAGTGAAAGGACAGGCTTTAAAGTGGCTGCAATCGTATCTGACGGGCAGGCAACAGGTGGTAACTATCCCACCGTTCACCTCTCCCAAGACCCCCTGCGACACGGGGTGCCACAGGGCTCAGCAATCAGCCCAATTCTATTAAATATTTATCTGCGCCCTTTAATCCCAATTATTAAGTCTTTCGGCATCGACCTAGTCAATTATGCAGACGATACGCAACTGGTGTTCTCTCTAGAAGGAAACCAGGCAGTATCTATTGAGAAATTTCAAGAGTGCATGCTCAAGACCTCCAGCTGGCTCAGGAAAAACTCCTTACAATTTAATGGAGAAAAAACTGAGATAGTATACTGCTCCGCGGCCAAAATAGCTCGGCCTTATCCCGCCGAATTTAGACTCACCCCTATGGATAAACCACTGATCCCTGCCAGAACAGTGCGTAACCTGGGGGTTCTAATGGTTGACAATCTCCAATTGGAATCACAAATCCATAAAACAGTTGGCACCTGCTTCTCCTTGCTAAGAGCACTGCGCCAGATCCTCCCGCTCCTGCCCGCCACCTCCAGACCTCTGGTGGTGAGGAGTCTAATACTGAGCAGGTTGGACTATTGTAACTCCCTGTATTTGGGAGCACCACAATCAGCACTGCGGAAACTACAGAGGATTCAGTCTATAGCAGCCAAACTGGCGTTAAACAGGCAGCGTAGGTCCTCTACATCTCTGGCTCTAAGAGACCTTCATTGGCTGCCCATAAATGAGAGAATTCATTTTAAATCTCTCTGTATGGTGTTCAAAGCAGTACATGGCCTAGGTCCAATATCCATGCAGGAGAAATTCACCTGGTATACTCCAGGGAGAAACCTACGCTCATCAGGTACGAATTTGGTAACCACCACCAGATTTAGGAAGACCAGGACAGGTGGCAGAGCCTTTGGGGTAGCAGCCTCACGACTCTGGAATGACCTTCCCCTGAATATTAGGCAAATCAAATCTTTGCTCCCATTTAGAAAAAGCCTAAAGACATGGCTCTTCCCTAAGAACTAACATTACGAGCATACCGTGTCGTTTATAGACTATCTTTATGCACAATGTCATCTGGGCAAGTCACAGCGCCAGGATACCCGTAGGGAGACAGCTTTGCGCTATATAAATTTAAGAAATAAATAAATAAAATAAAGATGAGCCGACATTTGGCCAATGCACATTCCTTATTAAACCAAGGATTTGACGGCTGTGTCAAGGCATTCCGGTTACCTATTCCTATCTGGGGTTTGGCTAGATAAAATTGTATCTTCTCCACCAATTTTTGGTGGATTTGTGTTATCTGTATATATTCAGGGCTTGACTCCAGATAAGAAGTTAAAAGGTCGCTAAAAGCATTATATATATTGGTCAGGGGATCAACTTGGTCCAATATGACGGGCCACTTAACTGCCCGCCGATTGTTGCTTAACAAGGGCTGCCTAATCTCTTCCCTTGGATCGATTACAAGAGTTGAATGGGTGGGGAACCATTTCCCGGATAGTTCTAAACATAATGGGAAGTGGTCACTCTCTCCTCTTTTGTCTACTTTGAAATCCTGTACGTATGCCCAATGGGCTGTACTTATCATCACGTAGTCTATTTGTGATGAGGAATTTCCTCTTGAGAAGGTGTTTGAGCATGCAAAATCTGAGGGAAAACGGCGTTACATGCCCTTATGGCCTCTCTCAATAGTAAGATGGTATAACTGCATGGCTGATATAGAACACCCCACCATATTTTTTGTCATGAGGAGGGGGATCCCCGTGGCTAGATCTTCCTCCTCAAAAATAGTGTCTAATCCCAACAATTAAAATCGACCCCCACTATAATAACCCCACTTGATTGGATAGATTCGAGAACCTCCTCGAATTGTTGTATTAACAGAGATTCTTTCGAACTCTCCCTTGGCCTTATATATATGTTAAAAAGATATATCTGTGTTGAGTTTGGGAACTTGAGTTTCAATCCCAAAATATCTGTTGAGCCTGTGGGCACAATTTCTATGGTGGCGTTTATATTTAATGTTATCCAAGTTAACAGCCCACCCGACGGTCTCCCTCTTTTTGACTGTAATGCTTCTATACTGAATGTTCTAAACCCTAGTTTGTGCAGTGGTTCTCTTGCCCAGGTCTCCTGGAAAAAACATAGATCAAAATCTTCGATGTATTTCTGCCAGTCCGGATCAATACGTTTTTGTTTGAGCCCGGCTATGTTCCAGGAGACCATCTTAATGAATTGAGGGGCTAAGTCAGTGGGCCTGGTCGGTGGATCGCTATGCCTAATTAACCAGCCACTCCCCTCTATCTCGTGAACATTGGTTGCCCTATTTTCTTGTGGGTAAATCCACTCTGGATTGGCATCATAATTAGCTTGGTGAATGGATTCAAGTGGAGAGTGCTTCTTCTCTTGTTGACTGAGCGTTCTTTCAGATGTTAGGTTCGCTACACCCTGCTCAGTCAGTCAATCTATAGCATCTAAATTGTTTGGCCCCTCCGTATCTTGTGGTACTTTATTACACTTGCCTAGTTCAGACTTGTTCTGTCTAATGCTAATTATGGATTCAAAAAGAGAGTGTGTTTGCAGGTTCATAGCTGTCAAGTTGTCTGCGATGTAGTTTAAATGAAGAGTTAACTTTAGGTCATCCAAATTCCCTGATTCTTGCTGGAATCTCTCGGCTTTTATTATGTCAGATCTTATTATGGAAAAGGCACTAGTGTTTGGTTCTAATCCAATGTATCACTTTATTTATTAAAGAATCCTCATCTTCTCTAGTTCCCTGCTTTAATCTGGGGACATTTGTCAGAAAGACATTGTATGAGTTCAACTTAAATTTATTCGAATGATGAGGTGCTGGATAGAGTTTCTGTGACTAATGATAACCTCCGCCCTCCCACCCGGTTCTTAAGTTTTGTCCTAATTCTTCTTGGCTTTCAAATTTTGGCCTGCTTGTGATATGGGCATCAGGGGGTACTCTTTTGGATCTCTCATGATTGGGGGGGGGGGGCAATCTGGGAGTTCCATTTAAGTTAACTGTGTACTTATCTAGCCTAGATGGATAGCTGTCTATATTAGCCGCGTAGATGGTCTGACTTACTGTCTCCTTTACGGTGTATTTAGGTGCTGCTCTAGATAGAGACCTAGGTGGCACATTTTCTGCATGGGTATAATTTGATTTCCCCCTAGAGTACTTGCTGTTATCTAGCGCTTTGCTCCTCTCGATTGGGTTTGTGGGAGGACGTGTTAATAGATCCCCAATCATCCTTTTAAGTCCCAAAACCTCGTCTTGTAACGTGTTTAGTTTTAAGCAGAGGTCCTTTGTAAATCCGTGGGTGTCAGTTGTCTCTGTTTGAGTCCCCACTTCCCTGTTACTGGCTGGGAACCGTATGTTACATTCGATCTCTTTTGTTTGCCCTCCCTGGTCTTCTTCATGCCCGACTGATAGCACCGAGTATCTATTGGAACATTCTATAGTTACGAGGTCCCTAATTGTGGGGCCAACTTGACTCTTGACTGTAGTGTCCCGCCTGGGAGAGGCTATTTGAGTGCGGTTAATCGACACAGATTTTGGGGACGTGCTTATGGGGTGCGGAGGTGACTCGCTGTGAGTGTGGTGAACAATAATTGCAGGGCTAGATGGTTTTGCGGTGCTCACTTTGTCCTGTTTGCTGTAGTAAGAGGAGATCTTTTTTGTGCCCTTGGTTGTAAGCTCCTTCCCATTAGCTAGCATAATTTCAACCTCCTCAATTAGGTCATCAATTGCTGCTAGAGTGCAATTATCTGCTGCAGATTTAACTAATTTATTGGTCTTTGCAATCTTCTTCCTTCCCGCTGCTGCCTCTGTTGCCTTCCTTTTCCCTATTATCTTAAAGGCAAGTAGCTGAAAGTTGTTATTATTGATATTTAAAACGTAGTCTTGGGCAATGTTTGGAGTGACTAGAGGCACTTTACAACAGTTATGGAGTAATTATAGCCAGGAGTATAAGCAAAATATATATCAAATATATCAAGTGTACAGCGTTTTTATGGACAAGATGTAAAACTCCAAAACTCACTTGCTAGTACCAACACAATGTGGGCAGTTCAAACGCTTAAGAGAAAAGTGCGTTAAGTTCAGATATTTAAGCTCTTGACTGTCCCTTATAAATTATATAAAAAGAGCTTTTTTTTAAACATATTTTATTGATTTTCTTATTACAACAATGGCCATTATCAATGGTATACATCTTAGTAATGCAGAAGAGAAGGCATGTGTTGGTTTCCTACCGTCAATACATTCTAGTAAATATAACATGTAACTATTCATCACATTACAGTATCAACAGGAGCAACTAGTACGCCTGCATATTCAGTGTGGCACAGTTATGGTAATAAACAAGGCGGCCCTTTTCCCACTCACAACTAATAACTAACCAACGGTGTCCCTCCCCCCTGCATACAGACTCATTTCTTCTCCTTGCATGGTATTTCTAGCCAGTGTAGGTATTCTAGACAGTGTTTTAATTCCTTTCACAAAGTCATTAGGCTTACCCTATATAATATCATGCTGTATCACCCGGGTCACTTTCTATAAAAAGAGCTTTTACAGAGCTTTTGCCTAGAGCCCAGGATCAAGGGATAGTTCGTTTCCAGCAGTGACTCCCAATGGTGACAGTTCAATTCAAGAGCAGCACAACAGTCAAAGTCCACAGGACAGTTCTGTTTAGCCACATGTTTCAAAAATAGGAATCAAGTCCAATCCAAGCAGCCAGAAGCAAAAGAAAAATATTCTTACCAAGATGCTTGTCAGAGCCAAGGGGGATGGCCCTGCCCTGCCTCTTTCTGCCTCTGACGGGCGCAGATGGGCCCGCCCTTGGCCTGTGCACGCCCGCGCACGTCCCGCGCTGCGGGAGGCCTGTGGATGTTTAAAAGTGCCTCCGAGCGCGAAAGGACAGCGTCGGTGGTGGCACGCTGGCCGCGTTGCCTTCTGGGCCTTGTGGTCTCCCTCAGGTCCTGGTGCTGAGTGAACTGGCTCCCGCGCTGCGGGAGGCCCGTGGATGTTTAAAAGCGCCTCCGGGCGCGAAAGGACAGCGTCGGTGGCGGCACGCTGGCCGCGTTGCCTTCTGGGCCTTGTGGTCTCCCCCAGGTCCTGGTGCTGAGTGAACGGGCTAAAAGATAGAATTCAGTGTACAGTGTTTCTTACTTATTTAAAAATGATAAATGATGAGATTGAACAAGAAAGAACTACTGCAGCTGAAATAGCTTGAGAAAGTTCACAAAGCAGTCAAAGTTCTGGTCCATTGAATCAAGATCCACTTGGACAACCAATTATTGAAGATGAAGCAGCAATATCCATTAATGAAGTAGAACGTTTCAATAAAAATCCACTCTCATTGCAGCTTCAACATTTGTCATCCGGTGCTGCCCCAATATAGACTCTGTTCAGTTTCAATGTCTATTTCGCCTCCTCGACTCCTGCAGGGACATCTGTCTCCGGGGAGTGACACAGGATCTCTCCCGCGCATCACACCGGTGCTGAGGATCTGGCAGGAGGAGGGTCACTGCTCAGGGATCCACCTGGGGGACCTCACAACCTCACGACCTCATTAGAGTAACTACCCGATAATTCACTTAAGCGCTTATTGTCTCGAAGCGCTCTTCTGACTCTTGGATTCAGTACAACTTCATACTTCAACAAAAAGATACTTATCGGTTTGATCTTGTTTTATTTATAAAATCACACTTTTTCTAAACTGTTGTGGAGTCGTTTTGTGGTGTTTTCACTATTTTACTGTTTAAGTGTTGCACAAATACTTTATACATTGCCTCTTAAGTTAAGCCTGACTACTCTGTGCCGAGCTACCAGAGGGTGAGCACAGGATAATTTAGGTTGTGTAAGGACTTACTCTGACTTGGATTGTGGCTCCTGCTTGAACAGGGTGCATACTCTGCCAACCAGAAACCGCATTTCTAACACCAGCACATTGACATTTGCAGTTAGCATGAAGGAAGCTTGGCCTATTAATATTGTGGGCCATAGTGGAACAGGGAAAATTTGAGGATGGCCCTTGTAATACTGCTTGTAATAGGTGATGAGGAGAGCTGTGAGGGGACAGTGATTCCTAAAACAACCAGACCCTTCACTGCCAGGAAGAGAATGCGGCAGGGGACTCCATTAGAGATCACAAAGGAATGTTTTTGGAGGAGTGTGGTGGAGTCTGCTGACTAGCTGTGCAGTTGAAGTAAAAAAAGAAGTTCACAGTTGGAGCCTCAATATTTATTGGCATTACTGAAAGGAAAAGGAAAGCTTCTATCCACATATCGCTCAAGTAGGCACAATACTTCAGGCAGAGGCGCAGTAATAAATAGCGCAGCATGTTAAGTGACACAAGAGCCCATTTATGAAGAGGGGCCCACAGCATACCCTATTGCTGCCTTTTTCTACCTACCCAGGGGAAGAAAGAAATATTTGTATTGCTTTCAGCTTGCATCAGGGCCCATGACACCCATTCTTCGGCACAAGTTCAGTGATAATTTTTATAATGGAGCCTTACCAGATTTACCAAATAACTGATAAGCTCATGGCAGGTCTTGAGGGCGAAGAAAAGCGCCTCTTTCGATTGCTAGGGAAGGTACAGGAGTGAAGCACAGCTAGGGATCAAACACAACAATAGCAGATTTTTCAAAAGAGGCATGGGTGACAATCAGCAATCCCAACATGAATTCCAAATGTGATTCATCATGTCCCAGAGTTCGTGCGCTATGCGGTCTACAAAGGCCAGCTGTGCATTTGAGGGCAAATAGGGGACCAAATGGGGTCCTCAGGGTATAGAGCAGCTAATAAGTACGTAAAGGAACAATGGGAAGGCAGCTACCCTAATAAGCAACACACATGGATACACCGTCTGAGAAGAGTGATTGCTTTCAACAACTGACCAGAGGGGACGTTATGTGCAGCTTTTTAAGGCAGGTGAGGGAGCCAACAAGGCAAAGGTGTACCATATTAGACCATTACAATGCTTGTGAAACAAATTAATTATTCACTCTATATCATACATAACCTCTTTCTTCAGGAGGGGGATATAGATGTAGTTAGAACTAAATAAAAAATGGGAGAAAGATTATTTTAGGATACATGCAAACATGAAAATCATACCTATCTGAGGGATGTTTTATTGATCTACACTAAACCCACTTTACTTATCTCAATCTATCCCGAAAAAAGAAAATGTTTCAAGGAAGGAAGAGAAATTACATTGTAAGCTATTTTTACAACATTTCAGTTGACCAAAAACATTTCTAAAGTAGATACGATATAACGGCAATATATATCTAAACTTTATTTCTGTGTTGTTTCTCAGCGCAAACTCAATTTGCACTGTTCACATGTGTTACGTACAAAAGAATCCTTTGTCACCACAATTAAAATTAGTGTCTTGATTCTTTTAGTGAGAATTGATTTTCATGTGTTTAGGCACTTACGTAGGACATCATGGAACTATCTGCCACTTACCTACCATGAGATGCAATCACTATCACATTCTATTTCAGATGGACTGCACATAAGCGTTGCCAAGTACCGTTGTGGGTCAGAAAACATTTGTTAAAGCGTTAAGCGATAGTTCAAGGCAAGTGATGGTTCTTAATTAATCCCTCTTTTTGTGCTCCCACCTTTGCACTCCTTTTGAAATGACTATCAACCTCAATGTGTTTTTATTGCTTTTTTATGGGTGCACCTCAATGGTGATAAAATAGTAACACTATGCAGGTGTCTGTAAAGCTAATGTACAGAATATAAAGGTGGAAATATGCACACAAAACATAGTACTTGCCCATAACTACAGTTCTTCCGCATTAGTAGCTTTCACAGATACATGTGCTTGAATCATTCCTCAATGTCAGGCTGGACTCTGTAATCAATGTCACCATAGATGTGTACATCAACACTCAACACTGAAACAGCCACAGACTATATGTAATCTATCCACCTCGTTTTATGATCTGAACTTCAGTCAGTCAGGTAGAGAGACACAGAGCTCCACTCCCTCCGAGAAGTTCAACTGTTCACATTTTCCTAAGCATGTAATACCGTATATTAGGAGCCTCAAAGTGGGAGAAGGAGATGTCACATGAGAATCTAAGAATAATACAAATGCTAAAGAACTGTAGTTATGAGTAATTTTTTTCTTCTTAAGTAATGGTTATTTCATGCAGACATACATGCTTTAATTATGAATACCAAAGTAGTTAATATAAACAGATTAAGTAAGGAAGAGGCTCTCCTTAAGGGAACAGATCACATAGCATAATTTGTCCAACAGCTGTCTTTGACTTGAACTGGACATCTAGGCCATAATGCTTTGTGAAGATATGCCTAGCCACCCAAGTTGCCACTTAGTATATGTCCATGGGCCTCACTCCTATGAATAGTGCCTACGTGGCAGCCATGCACCTTCAAGAGTGAGCCCCCACTTTGCAAATCATAGGTCTTCCAGTTTCGGAGTGACAAAAGGTGGTGCATGGAAAATCCATCTAGGGGTGCCTTACTTAGAAATTGGTCCACACTTCTAAACATTAGCCTGATTTGTGAAGTAAATTTGTTCTTTTAATGTAATGACTTAGGCACTGTTTGACATTCAATGTCTGTAACACTGGAAGAGTAGTGAAAGAATGCTGGTAGATACATTTTTTCAATCAAGTGAAAGGATGAATGCACCTGCTGAAAGAAGCATGGTGTGGCTGTTAAAAAAGTGCCTATGCCCTTGGAAAAACCTATGAAAGGTGGTGCTCCTACCGAGAAGGCTTGAATCACCCCAACATGCCTGGTTCAGACTGTAGCAAGCAAGCAAGTAGAAAAGCAGGGTTCCATGAAAGCATTTGTAAGAAAAAGTTATGGATAGGTTCAAACAGGCTACCCAGGAGGACCTCTAATAGGAGCATGGCCGGACTGGCCAGCCGGGCAAGCGGGCAATCCCCCGGGAGGCTGGAGCCCCAGGAGGCCGGTTTTGACACTTGGAGGCCGGTTTCGGCCTCCAGGAGTGGTGGTGCACGTTACACGATTCCAGCAGCAACTTTAAAAAGTTGCTCTGGTTCTAGCACACATTAGCACGTCTGCACATGGGGGCTGAAGTTAGAATTTTTGCCAGGACTGTTTTAAGTTCCCAGTCCGGCCCTGAATAGGAGATTGCTCGACTCATGGAGGAAAAACTATGAAAAATCCCTTGATAATCTTGGTAAAACACAAAGATAGGGTTAATGGAAACCTTAAATACTTGCATATAATTGCCAAGGGAAAACTTGTTGATGAGTATGATAAATCTGAGTTAGTCAGATGTAGTGGATAGGGCAGGAAATCTTGAGGTTTCATTTTAAGTAGATTTAATTTGTGTGGGGTTACCCAAACACAAAATCGTTTCCATTTCAGCTATAAGTTTATTAGTGAAATCAGCTATTGCTTTGCACTGGATTTTAAGGCAAGGTGGAGGTATTTTAAGGATCCAAATCCTAAGTCTGAAACAGCCAGGTGATTAAGTGGAGGGAAGTTGGTGCAATACTTGCCCATGGTCTTTCCAGGATCGATAGATCCCAAAGGTCACAGTACCAGCACTGTCAAGGGCCAGACAATCAGGATGAGACGGTAAAGTGTTCTCTTGGCTTTCCAAAGGAATCTGGGGAACAAAGAAATTGGAGGAAAGGATGTGAGATTGGAAGCACTTCTCCCTGGGTTCCTTGACACAACCACCTGCTTCAGAAGAATTGATTTCATACATTCTCTGGAGACCGGAAAAAGCCTATAATTTTTGTTTCCTGCTACTGAAACACTAGGTGCATCTGGCTGTAGTCTATCCTACACTTGTGGCAATCCAAGCCCTTCCTTCTGAGGGCTCCCACTCATGCATTGTGGAACATGTTCCACAAGGTTATAAGGTTAGGGGAACCTTATGACATAGAACCAAATGACAGGGACCCTGAGCGTATTGAGACAGAATTAGAAATTTTGGTCCTCCTTTTTTCACGATGTAACAGAGAATGGTCTTACTATTTATTTTTACAGCTTGAGGTATGAAGGCCCTCAATGCTAGTCTGACTAGTCTCAACTCTAACACATTTATGTGAAGAGATGTTCTTGTTGGGCACAGAGGTTGCTTGTTGCATGTTCTTGGAGAGGGGCACCCCAGCCTTCGACACCACATTTGTTAAGAGAAAAAGAGAATTTTGATTGTGCAAGTCTTTTCCTGCAAATATGTTGTCCTCAGTCATCTACCAAAAGAGCACTTGTGTTCACGGCTGGGGTAATTGTTACTGGATGATCCCAATGATTCGAGATCTGCTGCCATTAAAGTTCCAAATGCTGTTACAGTTGTAGCATTTGCAAGCAACTCTGAGACACAAGTG
This sequence comes from Calotriton arnoldi, assembly GCA_963921515.1. Lineage (NCBI taxonomy): Eukaryota > Metazoa > Chordata > Amphibia > Caudata > Salamandridae > Calotriton > Calotriton arnoldi. The sequence goes on from CAWUFW010000280.1 coordinate 1,503,729, forward strand.
GAATACAATTACATCATGCCTAACAGAACTTTGTACTTGCGAGCGGTGATCCAGGTCTTTGAATGAATGCCTTGAGCCAAGACTAGAAGCCTCTTGCCCCGCTCTTGTGAAGGAAATGTTTTTAGGCGGTGCGGGTAGAGTGTTAGACATGCCCTTCAATGGGGACCACCTTTATAGAAAAGATGTAGACAAGGTTCTACAAGTCATTAAAACATATAGGGACACCACCTGTCACTGAGCATTCTCCAAAAATGACATAGGCAAAAAAAGGAGTTACCAGGCAACAAAGAAAAGGGTGAGCGGCTGCTTCTTTTAAAGACAATTCCCAACCCTGCCAAACTTGACTTTTTGGCTAGCCTGCCCCTTTTTAACATCCATGCCAGTAGCTGGAAAGATAAGGATCTTCCTTCCAGCCTGGAGCTAATCACCTTAAAGCGCTGGGTTATCCGGTATGGCCTTTCAATAAAGTTCATCTTCAGACAGCCTTCTCAACTTCCCAGAATATAGAAGTGCCTTCCTTTACAAGTTCTTCACACAGAGATCCTCAAGCTCCTCCTCAGAAATGCGGTGGAGTCCATATCAAAAGCCCAAAGAAATCAAGAATTGTATTCAACGTTTTTCTTCATCAAGAAAAAATAAAGAGAATGGCACTTTATTCTGGACTTGAGGGTGCTAAACAATTTAATCGAAAAATAAGGATTCAGAATGGTTGCTTTGTTAGACATCCTTCAGTCCATCAATAGAATCCATTATTTCTCTGCATTAGATTTGGCACATGCTTACTTCCACATATGTATCCATGCTTTACATTGGAAATATTTTAAATTCATGACCAGCGGACAACACTTTCAGTTTAAGGCTCTGAAGTTCAGACTCGCGTTAGCAACATAAGTCTTTACAAAATACTAAGCTCAAGCAGCTGTCCATCAACATTGTCCATGAGTGCAAGTTTTCTCATTTTTGAACGACTGGCTCATAAAGGTACCCACAAAGCAAGGGCAGGAACTGAATGACGACAAACAGAACACTACATATTTTAAGTTAACTTGGGCTAACTCTGAATGCAGCAAAATCTAATCTGCTATCCACCAAATCTGTGGTGTTTCTAGGAGTGCACATATGCACAGACACCCTTCAAGTCCACGTGAAGACAATGTAAGCATTTTAGAGAAATGCCATCTATAAATACCTTCCTGGCACCAGAGGAATCATAAGGCTTAAACATGCTCCTCTTTTAAAGAGTGTCTGCAATGGTAGATAGATGTCTGTGGCCTCCTTTTGTGGTTGTATTGCTGGTGCCAAAGTCACACCTTCTGCAGTTAGGAGTGGAGGGGAAGAAAACTAAATATGAAAAATACAAATGTGACCATACATAACTTCTGTAGAAGAGCAGAGAGGATTTTTATCCATTCACCAGATGCACAATAAAAAATGTAAGAAGTGGAACCTCTGGGAGGGAGGAAAGCTCTGTGTTTCTCCAACTGACTAGGAGAAGTTCGGGTCAAAACATGATTTAGATAGATGTAGTCTACGGCTGTTTCAATGTTATTTGAGTGTTTGTGTACACTGTTATGTTAACATTGATTACCGAGGGTTCCCAGCCTGACTTCAGCAAATGATTCAAGCATGTGAATCTATGAAAAATCCAACCTTGGAGAAAAACTGTTTTGTCTTAAAGCTTTTCATTTGGCCAACTTCAATTTTTCTTTGAATTTGTCAAGATCAAATTTACCTAATTGTCGCTTTATTAAATTCTTGCTTTTTTCCCTTCCTCTTTCACCTGTGTTAAGACTGGACAGATCACTGACCTGACCGACTTCTGGGGCCCTCCGTGCCTCTTTATATGTCGTTCTTTCGAGGGAGTTCCCCCTTTGTAACCTTTTGTTTTTATGAGCCTCCATGTCTGTTGAACTCTGGTTGATCCTCTTCTCAGCTATCTCATGGCCTCTAGCTCTAGACTGAACTGCAGGATAACTGTGGGTATCGCCATTGGCATAGTTTGAAGCTGCAGTTCTCTTTTCTCTCGAAGCAGGGCATGACCTATCTCGTCTGCCCCTCGTTCCAGCTAAATGCTCTTTACGGCTTTCTCCGAGTAGGCTAACATCATCTGTCAGTGTTTGCTTTAACAAGAAAACTTTCTGAGATGGTCCAATCAAATGCAATCTGTCGTTATTGCTCACAGCCACACTACTGTGCTTATTTGCTAACTCCTTGCTTCTTTCAATTATCAGTAGCTTCTTTTCTGGACTAAGTCCCGAAAAAAAGACATCTTGAGTCCTGAGGCCCAATTCCGTAATGGATAAGAGATTTCTAAATTCCCTTAAAATATTTTCCATTTCAGAAGAAGTTGCCCAATTTGAAGTTAAAGTTACGAGGCTCAGTTCACCTTGATCCACTGAACTAATTTCAACTGGTGGAGAGTTCAGAACCATATCAAGCTCTTCTTTTTTAAAAGCTTCGATGTATTTCATCGTGTATTTATCTACCGTTATACAATCAGAGACTCTACCTTGCCGCTGCAAGATTGGAATTTCCATGGAAACCAAGAAACTTTCATCACTCAAAGGATTTTTACTGTGTACTGTTGAGGATGGTGAATAATGTTCAAACAAGTTACTTTTGGGACGTTGGTTACTTTTTGAGTTTTGAGTCAAGGGAAAGTTATCAAATTGTTTCTCATGAAGCAGTGGCACCTGATCAGCAGCATCAGTCACATGTTCTGATCCTGCTGTCACCCTGTGACCTTGAACAGGGACTGGCAGTGAGAAAGAGTTTCCATGCCTAGTTAAGTGTGACACCCTATGATCGTAAGAGCAGTTATTGATCGGAGACCCGTTCAGTTTCAGGGTCCCAATACCATAATTTCCAACAGGATATTGATCTAGTCCTTGTGGTGCAGATCGCTTCTCATTTTCCCACTGTGCCCTTCTGTGGCCAGCCATTTCTGAAGTAATTGAGTTTTGTTTTACAAGAGTGGCGCTGTATGTGCTCCTTGGTGAAGGCTGGAGGCTCCCTCTATCAGACAACACGTGAAGCAGTTCATTCTTAAGTTTTGCTAGTGCAGGGAATACCCCTTCAATTTCCATCGCATCATACATCTCTGAGCAAACCCTGAGACCACATTTTTCAACCAGCATCTTCACTGCATTCTTCTCAGGAAACAACTGAAAATCCAACTTTGTTCTGATCGTCATGTAATCCTGCAACAATAAGAACACATTGATTTGACTTTATATTTGACAATAACAAAGGAACAAAAGAAGGCCTTATTTGAGTATTACTGTGTTGTAACCAAGCAATCTAATGATAATCTCTGTACTTACTCCTACTTATTGGCCATTTTGGAAAACAACATTCAGTGAGTTTACAAACAATTCAATGTGCACTTGTCACATACTTTAGGTAATGCTTAGCATCAGTCCACAATATTTCAGATGTTATCCAAGTCCACAAATGAGTGTTGCATAGGTGTCATGCCGGATGACCACATTCCAGATGCATGAGGGGCTCTGATGCAGGACCCAATAAATATGACTTTGAAAATCAACTTCTATTAGATTAATCTCTTGAAAGAAAAAGGTGGGGGCCCAGGCAGGCATCATTACTATAGCAGGACTTATTGAAAATTATTGGGTGGGTGGGGGGGCAGTGGGCTTCATTGTCTAACTACCAAATAAGCAGAGCAAATATCAAACCTCCTCAAATGTAGAAATGTTAACAGTTTAATAATTTCTTAGTGATGCTTTCTTTAATTATATTTACAAGTTCATTCATACTTTCTTTGTTAGTTAATCCCAAGAAAATGAGACTTTATTCTGTGAAATGTTTAACAAAAACCCACTCTACGATAACCTGCTACTATATTAAAATCAATTCTCACAACAATGCCACATATTTGCTGGTAGTAAGCGTTTTAGTGTACATGAATAAGATAAGGTTTTTAAATAGTTTTAAACATTTACTGAAACGAACAAAACATAAAACTGTTTAACAATCAAATACATTAAGGCAGGATGGCATTTGAGTAGACTGGTAGGAGTCGTCATTGCTCACCACAGCCGAACTTGTTTGGATGGTCTTAGCATGCTGAGGGCACCTAACTTCCCTACAAGGCTTCAAAAGGGCAAGCTGTGGATTTCTGTTGCAGGGTGCATTATCCCACTGAGCTATCACGTCTCCACGTGTGTTTGGTGGTGGGAATGCCAGGTTTCTTGGGGTACTGAAGTTTAAGTCTTGTCAAACTTGTGCCCTTGCACACACTGTAGCTCTGGAGTGTCTGGATACCGCCGTACTGTAAGTGGAGCATTTGTTCCATTTTTGTAGATCGTGTCATGTCTAAGCCATCTGTGAATCGGCAATGCTGTGATATCTTGAGAGTTTGGCTTCCATTGGATTGCAGATTTCTTCTCAAGTAGCTCACACTCTCCCTGTAAACCACACGACTGGAGCTTATACTTAAGCCAAAGTTCCTTTAAATTCCTTGCTGTAGCAGCTTCTCTTTGTAACAACAGCTGAACAATGTAATAAAAATCAGAAGTGACCAGTAGCAAAGTTCAGCAATTAATTTTAAATTATCATTGTCTACACACCATCAGTCTACCAACGCTACTTAGTAGGGGGTGGTCCTTGACACTGGTTGCCTGTGAGGAAATTGACAACAGAACCTGTTGTACTAAAGGTCCTTAAATGTATTCTGTTAAAAGATGGAAGAACAAGTCTGAAACAAACATAACCCAATAGTACCTGGCATTTACTCTTAGCAGCTTCTTTCTTTCAACTACTCACAGTACATGATAAGTATACAGGGCACTCAAGAGAGACCACTCCACAGAAAGGGGAGGTGGGAAGGCAGTGGGGGAATCTGCAGTTAGAAAGAGTAACCACTAGAAAGAGGGTTACCAAAGGTAAGTAACTTGCTCTTGTGATAGGTACTTCTAACCACAGATTCCTCACCTTAAAAATATATGCATCCTAAAGGTGGAGGGTGTGTGGAGTGGGCTCAGACCAAATAGTTCTGCAGGACCAAATGGACAAAATGTACTTCCCGTATTGAGCCTGGCTGTCAAGGCACTCATGCTTCATGAACGTGTTCACTGATGTACACGTTGTGGTCTGGTAGATGTCGAGAACAGTCACTCTGTGTGCCACCCTAGTGGTAGCAGCCTTGGCACTGGTGGAATGAGCCCTCAGCCTTTGGGAGGCTGTTTCCTACTGCAGAGGACTATCCACTGTGCCAGAGTTCTTTTCTGCACTGCTTGCCTTTCTTTGCTCTGGAGACTCCCACTAATCAATGATCATCCACCCAATGGTCTTTGGTGTGATCAATATAAAAGCTCCCTTGGGATCCAGTTGATGGAATCTCTCATATTCTTTCAAGGGGTGAGGAGAAGCAAAGAACGTTGAAAGGGTGATGGATTGTCCAATTTGAAACTGACACAACTTTCGGCAAGAAGTCTAACACCAGGTTAGCTGGAAAAAGGAGCTGCACAGATAAGAGTCTGGAGCTCATGCGACGAGCTGAGGCAATCGTAATGATGTTTTGATAGTAGGAAGGCACAACAAGCAGCTATTTATGGGTTCAAATGGGGTACACATAAAGAAAGTCAGGACCAAATTGAGATCCCACTTTGGCATCACAAACAGTTTGGGAGGGAACATGCGTAACAGCCCTTTAATAAAAGACATCATAGCAGATGATTTAAACAAGGACAGGTCCAGCAAATGCAACAAAGCTGAAAGTGCCAACAAATAACCTGCAAGACTTTGCTGGGCCAAGGACAAAACAAACAGCAATACATCTGACAGATTGGTTTGTAAAGGGTCTGTGCTGAGTACTCTACACCAGGCCACAAATGAGTCCAAGCAGCCAGTGTAGATGGAGTTAGTAGAAAGATGCCTGGACGTGGCGATGACATCCACAGTCTAAAGTGGCAGATTGTTGGACTTGGCCTTCTCTGCAGGTTCACCCCCAAACGTTTTGCTTTCACCCTTCCTGTTTTCTGAATTTCGTTTTTATTAGCATTGGGCTCTGTGCACTAACCTGTGCTAAAATGCTTGTGCTCTCCACTTAAAACATGGTAGAATTGGCCTACACCTGATTGGCACATTTAATTTACTTGTAAGACCCTAGTAAAGTGATACTGCATGTATCCATGTACCCAGGGCTGGTAAATTAAATGCTACTAGTAGACCTGCAGCACTCATTGTGCCACCTACTGAAGTTGCACTTTAAAACTTGCCTCAGGCCTGCCACTGCAGCCTGTATTGAAGTTTTAAACTGTCAATTCGACCTGGCAAAATAAACTTTTACCAGCCCTAAGCCTTCCTTTTTAAAACATATAAGTCACCTCTAAAGCAGGCCCTAAAGGCCCATAGGTCAGAGTGCATTGTATTTAAAAAGTAGGACATGTGGGTTGAAGTTTTACATGTCCTGGTAGTGAAAAAATCAGAAATTCGTTTTTCACTACTGTAAGGCTATTTCTCCAATTGGATAACATTGGGTTACCTTACTATATTTAATAAGTGCTAACAATTGATTGGAAGCAGATAGAAATATCATGTTTGGACTCCATTGAATTGTAATTAAAAATTCTCTTTAATGGTAAAGTCGGATTTTAGACTGCAATGTTGGAAACATCACATTTAGAAAGTTGGCATTTTCCAGCCTAAAAGCTGCTAAGGCCTTCTAGGAGGTTTCGGCTCTTTAGGCCTGTTAATGGCTTCCCCATTAAGAATGCATATTGAGGCCAGACAGTGAACAATAGAGGTCTAGGTGTGGACAGAGTAGGTCATTCTGCCAGAATGGTTGGGGGCGGAGCCGTTTCCTGCCCCACCTACATTTCAAAGTTTTTGTCTCCAGCACACACAAAGGAACCTGACACTAGTCTAATGTCACCCCAAATTTCTTGCAGTCTTGCTTGGCAGGAGAAGGGAAGAACTTTCCAAAGCTAGATGTGGGGGTAGCCTAGACATTTCCCCACTTCAAAGAATGGCACCAGTTTAAATTATGGGACCCTCTGAGCCACTCTTCAGTACACCCCTGGACCTGTGGACATTACAGAAGAAGGACTGTCTTATTCCCTAGAGGACTGCCCTGCAGCTTGAGGCCTGCCTTGTTCTTCAGAGGACTGCCCTGCTGCTACCAGAGGGCTGCCCTGCTGCTTGAGGCTGGTCTTGTTCCCCAGAGCACTGCCATGCTGCTTGAGGCCTGCCTTGTTCCCCAGAGGACTGCCCTGCTGCTTGAGGCCTGCTTTGCTCCTCAGAGGACTGCCCTGCTGCTTGAGGCTTGACTTGTTCCCCAGAGTACTTTAGGATTGTATCAATTTTTATTGTTTTGCGTTAAGACAGTGAAGAAGAATTATACAAATCTTCCGCCTACAACCAACAACCAATGGCCGGCGGAGAAAAAAAAAGGGGGAGGGAAGGGCAGTAGGGAGAGGGTAATAACCAACAACTTATACTGATAAATCAAATAAAGTAACTGTTCAAGCCATGCCCGCATGTTCCGTAATGATGTCAGTGTAGTGCCGCTTCCACCCCAATGTGACTTAAGTTTCAGGCTGCATGCCAGCTGTGAAGCGCAGAATGCGTAAATATATCAGGCAAGTGAGTTCTCGGATGGTGTTGGACAAATATTTGAGGCAGGGGCCCCATGTCTTCTCGAATTTAGGAAGTGTGTGGTCCACAACTGCTGTTAGCTTCTCCATACTTAATAGATCCTAGAGCTTGTGCAGCCAGTCTAGGTGTGTGGGTATGGAGTCGGTCCCCCATCGGGAAAGCAAAACTTGTTTAGCAGCACACAATGCTAGGGTGATGGTCCTCCCCCTGGGCGAATGGAGGGTATACGTCAAAGCGTTAGGGAGCCCCAAGAGGATGTAGCTAGGAAAGCGAGGTAACTCGGTCTCAAATATCTGATCTATATCGGCCAATATCTCCTCCCAACAGCGGTGCAGTTTGGGATAGTGCCACGGGAGGTGTGTTAGTGTACCTGTGTTGCCACAGTGACACCAGCATTTGTCACCACAACCTTGTTTCCACCTGACCAGGCGGGTGGGGTGTAATACCAATACTGCACTAGTTTTAGGAGGGTCTCCTTCTCTGCTGCACTGTGCGCCGATGTACAGGCTCACTGCAGGATGTCTGTCCACTCCTTGTCTGTGAATGTGTGTTCACACTCCGTTTCCCATCTGGATCTCGCTGGCGATAGTAAGGGGGCAATCGAAGTATTCAGAAAGGAATAGATATCGGAGAGCAAACGCCAGTCCTCGCTCCGTGTTAGGAGCCAGCGCTCAAATTGCGTAAGGGGTCTGCTAGCATGGGGTCTCATGTCAGATGGAGTCACCCAGTGATGAACCGCTGCATATCGCCATCTCTCCGAGTCCGGGAGGCCATAATCTTGTTGAAGCCCTGGGAAATCTCGTAATCCCCGTTCGTCGAAGAGATCTCCTATACATTTACAGTTAGCCTCCTGCCACTGGGAGAAAGCTGTGCCACACATGGCGGGGGGAAAGTCTGCGTTCCCTATGATCGGGGTGAGTGGAGAAATCGGGGTGGTAAGGCCCTTGGAGACGCTCAGTTTGTCCCATGCTCCCATTGTGGCCCAGACCACTGGGGAGATATACACTCCCGGTGGGCGGTTCTTACGCGGCAACCAGGGTACCTTCCATATGTGGATGCCGGTCACTGCCTGATCTAGGAAGCACCAATGCTTTTCCATAAGCGGACGTAGCCACTCCACTAAAAACCCCAATTGCGCCGCTTGGTAGTAGCGTATCAGATGGGGTATCCCCAAGCCTCCCATAGCCACCGGGAGATATGCCCTCTCTCTAGCCATCCTGGCTTTTTTACCGCCCCATATGAAGGACTCTAGCGATAGTTGCAATTTCTTTATCACGATGGGGGGGCGGTTGCAGTGGTAGTGACTGCATTAAATATAAAATTTGGGGTAAAAGAGTCATTTTGACCGCCGCTATTCACCCCGACCATGAGATAGGTCCTCCATGCCACGATTGGATGAGTGAGCACACCGTAGCCAACAGAGTAGCGTGGTTTTGTGATACCACCGTGTCAATGGTGGAGAATAACTGGATGCCCAGGTAGGAAATACCCTGTGCGGCCCAGGAGAAAGGGAAGATATCTGTTAGGTAAGTCAATCAATCAATCAGGGAATTGTAAGCGGGCTACACACCCGTGAGGGTCTCAAGGCGCTGAAGGGGGGATCCGCTGATCTGTTTAGCTGAAGAGCCAGGTCTTGAGGGTCTTCCTGAAGGTGTTCAGGGAGGGGGCGCGTCTGATGTCTGCCGGTAGCTCGTTCCAGGTCTTGGCTGCAATGTGAGAGAAGGATCTTCCGCCTGCTCTGGCTCTGTGGATGCGAGTGCGAGGTTGGAAGATAGGAGGTTTCTTTTGGGTACGTGGAAGTTGATTCTGTCATTGAGGTATTTGGGTCCGTTGTTGTGTAGGCATTTGTAGGCGTGAGTGAGGATTTTGAATGTGACTCTTTTCTCCACGGGGAGCCAGTGGAGACTTCGTAGGTGTTGGCTGATGTGTTCGTGTCTGGGGATGCCGAGGACGAGTCTGGCGGCGGTGTTCTGTATTGTTTGGAATTTGCGGAGTAGGGACTTGTTGATGCCGGCGTAGAGTGCGTTTCCATAGTCCAGTCTGCTGGTGATGAGTGCGTGGGTGACTGTCTTCCTTGACTCAGGGGGGATCCACTTGAAGGTCTTGCGGAGGATGCGGAGGGTGTTGAAGCAGCTTGAGGTGACGGCGTTGACCTTTCGGTTCATGGTGAGTGATGAGTCGAGTACGATGCCGAGGTTCTTGGCGTGGTCTGAGGGGGTAGGTGGGCTTCCAAGGGCGGTCGGCCACCAGGTGCTGTCCCATGCAGAAGGGGTGGTACCGAGGACGAGGACTTCTGTCTTCTCGGCACTGAGCTTCAGGCAGCTGTTGGTCCTCCAGACTGCGACGTCTTGCATTCCTTTCTGGAAGGTGAGTTTGGCAGTGGTGGGGTCTTTGGTGAGGGAGAGGATGAGCTGGGTGTCGTCAGCGTAGGATACGATGTTGAGGCCGTGTTGTCGACGATGGCTGCAAATGGGGCCATGTAGATGTTGAAGAGGGTGGGGCTCAGTGATGAACCCTGTGGGACTCCGCAGGTGATTTTCGTGGGGTCGGAGAGGAAGGGTGGGAGTCTGATCATTTGGCTTCTTCCGGTGAGGAATGATCGGATCCAGTCCAGGGCTGTTCCTAGTATGCCTGCGTCGTGTAGTCTGGCGACTAGTGTTGGGTGGGAGACGGTGTCGAAGGCCGCTGATAGGACGAGTAGGATGAGGGCTGCGGAGTGGCCTTGGTCCAGGAGGGTGCGGATGTCGTCTGTGGCGGCGAGTAGGGCGGTCTCTGTGCTGTGGTTGCTTCGGAATCCGGATTGGGACGGGTCGAGGACGGCGTTCTCTTCAATGAATCGTGTCAGTTTCTTGTTGACTATTTTCTCTGCAACTTTGGCTGCGAAGGGGAGGAGCGAGATGGGCCGATAGTTCTTGAGGTCAGCTGTGGGCTTCTTGAGCAGGGGTCTGACTTCTGCGCGCTTCCAGTCGTCTGGGAAGGTGCCTGTTTTGAAGGTGGTGTTGATAGTGCGTTGTAGTTCGGGTGCGATGGCGGCCGCGGCTCTGTGGTAGATGTGAGGGGGCAGGGGTCGGTGGGGGCCCCCGAGTGGATGCTTTTCATGGTCGAGCGGTGTCTTCAGCCGTGATCGGTGTCCAGTTGGAGATGGTGGGCTGGCTGGTGTTTCTGGGGGCGGGGGCCGTCTGTGGCGCCTGGTGGATGGTCGATGAAGTTGTCGTAGAGGTTTTTGATCTTGAGGTGGAAATAGGTTCCAAGCTTGTCGCAGAGGTCTTGGGATGGTGTGATGTCTGTGGCTTCGCTGCGTGGGTTGGTGAATTCCTGAATGACACTGAAAAGTTCCTTGGAGTTGGTGGAGTTGGCCAGGATTTTGTTGTGGATGAAGTTCCTCTTGGTGGCTCTGATCTGGTTATGGTAGTCCGTCATGGCGTCCTTGTAGGTGGTGTGGTTTTCGGTTGTCTTGGTGTTTCTCCAGTTCTTCTCCAGGCGTCTGCAGGTGCGTCTGGCTTCTTGGAGAGCGGTGGTGAACCTGGCGGCTTTCCTGGGCGTTGTCTGTCTGGGTTGCGTAGCGGGGCGAGCTCGTCTGCGCAGTTGAAGATCCAGGTGTGGAGTTCTCTGGCTGCGTTGTTTTGCGTCGGGTGCCCAGGTGTGGTTGTCTCGGGTGAGGGTGGAGTTAAGTTGCTCGTCGGTAACCTTGCTCCAGTTCCTTCGAGGTGGGCGTGGGGCTGGTTTGGGTGCCTTGGGTTTGTTGATGGCGAAGTGTACGCAGTGGTGGTCGGTCCATGGCGGCTGCGTTGTGTGGCTGAATTGGACGCTGTTTCCTGCCGAGAAGATGGGGTCGAGGGTGTGTCCTGCTCTGTGGGTCGGTGTGTTGACGAGTTGTTTAAGTCCGATGCTGGCGAGGTTGTCACGAAGGATAGTGGAGTTGGGGTCGCTGGGGTTGTCGAGGTGGAAGTTCAGGTCTCCAATGAGTATGTAGTTTGCTGAGGCGATGGCGTGGGGTGCGATGAAGTTGGTGATGGTGGTGGCGAAGGGTGTTCGGGGGCCGGGGGGTCTGTAGATGAGGGTTCCTCGGAGTGTGGCTTTGGGGGTGGTATGGATCTGGAAGTGCAGGTGTTCGGCGGAGGGGAAGGTTTCGCTGGAGGTGGTGAGGCGGAGGGTGCTCTTGTGGGCGATGGCGAGGCCCCCTCCTGGGTGGTTGGGGCAGTCTTTCCTCTGGATCTTGTATCCGTCTGGGATGGTGATGCTGATGTCGGGGGCGGAGGATGCGTTGGTACAGGTCTCTGTGAAGAAGGCGATGTCAGGCGAGAGAGAGTCGAGTAGGTTCCAGATTTCCATGGCGTGTATGTGTACGGAGCGTACGTTGAGGAGGATGCATTTTAGGGTGTCCCCGGTGCTGGCGTCGGCGGTGTTGGAGGCCAGGGTGGCGGTGAGGGTCTGGCGGCAGTGGAGGCAGGAGAACTGGCCGTGGGTCGTGTTCGGCGAGGCCTGTTGGCATTCTCGAAGTCTTCCAGGGTTGAGTGCGAGGAGGGTGGTGGTGTCGTAGCGATGGGTAGTGGGAGGTCCAGGGTTCCTGGCGCTGGCGGCGGTCGGGTCGCGGACGGGTGCAGATGGGCTTGCCTTTGGCGCGCTGGCGGCGCGATCGCTGCGCGACTGCGCAGCGGCAGCCATTAAGTAGGGGAGGTGGGAGGGAGGAGAGGCTGGGAGGCGGGAGTGGGGGAAATCCGGAGGGGAATTCCGGGGGGGAATTCAGGGAGGGGATTCCGGGGAGGAGGGGCCGCAGGGGCAGCTGCGGCGAAAGGAACAGGCAGGCACGAGAAAATAAAAACAGTGGTGGAATGAGAGCAAGACACAGATGGGCACAATAACAGTGGCACAACAGGGAAAAATTAAGAAAAAAACGGCTGAGAAAGGTTACGGTGGTTGCAGGCAGTCTGGTCCCAGTTGGAGCGGGCAGCAGGCGCAGGAGCGGGCAGCAGCCTCAAACCTCCCAAGGAGGAGGTCGGGGTCTGGAGGCAAGAGACGGCACAGCGGAGCTGCGGGGAGAGAGTGGACCTAGACCGAGGATCGGTAAGTCTGTTCTTCCCGCGGGATAGTGATGCTAAGGGCCTGGGACTTGGCGGCATTCATCTTGAATCCGGACGCTTCCCCGAACTACGCCAGTTCCTTAAGTAGCGGTGGCAATGACTGACGGGGCTTGGTTATTGTGAGCAGCACATCATCTGCATATAATGCTATTTTGTGCACCTGGCCACCCATCTGCACTCCCTCAACAAGAGGGTGTCCTCGTATCAGCTCCGCCAGCGGCTACATATAGAGCGCGAATAGGAGGGGGGAGAGGGGGCACCCCTGTTGCGTTCCTCTCGAGATTGGGAAAACTGGGGATAGGGTATTATTGACACGGACAACGGCTTAAGGGTCCGCGTAGCTGGCCCTTATCCACTTGCGGAAGTGGGGACCCAGGCCCACTGCCTCCAGCACCTCATGCAGAAATGGCCAGTGCACCCGATCAAACGCTTTCTCAACGTCTATTGATAAGAGTAGATTGGGCATCTGTGAGCGGTTGGTTTTATCAATGAGGTGGAGTATCCATTTTGTATTGTCCCTGCATGTGCGTCCCGGAATGAAGCCCGATTGATCTGGGTCAATCAGGCCAGGGATATACTTTCCCAATCTATTGGCCAAGATCCCTGTAAACAATTTAGCGTCTACGTTTAGGAGGGGATATGAAGCACATTTCTGTGGGTCTTTTCCGGGCTTTGGTAGGACAGTAATTATAGCCGTCCTCATACTCTCTGTCAGGTTACTCGTGGAGCTAAAGGAGTTATACAGCCGGACCAGCACTGGGGACAGATGCTCTGCGAATATTTTATAGAAGGCTGCTATAAAGCCATCCTGATCTGGGGCTTTGTCTACTTGGAGTCTCCCGATTGCATCAGTGATGTCTTATTCTAAGGGTGCGGCTACTTGTTCCGTCAGCTTGGTCAAGGGGGCCTGCTCTATGTAGGTGGTGTGATGTGTGGGCTGCTGTTTCTCTGTTTTGTAGAGATGTGCGTAGAACCGACCGAACTCCGCTGCATCTCTCATCAGGGGGCTTGGGGAGTGGTACGTCAAGGCCTGTACGCGGCAAACCTGTGTTTGGGTGCGTAGTCTATGCGCAAGCAATCTACCTGCTTTATGCCCTCCTGCATAATATCTCTGCCTTGTGTGGAGTAATGCGTACTCAGCTGCGTCCATGTCTAAGGCCTTAAGTTGTTTTCTAGCGATTGTCAGTTGTCGCCTTTTGCCTGTGTGTTTCCTCCAGTACTTCCACCGCCCCCTCTAGCTCCGCACGATTGGCTCTGCGCTCCTTGTTGTGCCTTGCCCCTATTGCTACATAGGTTCCCCGCACAACCGCTTTGAGTGCGTCCCACAGAGCAGAGATCGTTACGTGGGGCGTGTCATTGATAGTGTGGCAGTCCTGGATTACGCCCGAACCTCCTCGACACTCAGGCCACACGAAAGCAGTTTAGGATTGAGGGGCCAGGTTTTGGAGTGTTGATCGCTATGGGGTAGACGCAACACCAGGGAGATAGGGGAATGATCAGAGAGTGAGGCGACCTCAATGTCTGGTTTCGACGCTGACCGCAACAGCGAGGTGGAGAATAGGAAAAAATCAATTCTGGCATATGACTGGTGTACAGTGGAGAAGTGTGGGTATGATTTCGTGGTGGGGTGTTGAGCTCTCCAGACATTGACCAACCCCGCATCCGAGAGCCATTGAAGTCCCTGCGGTGTAAGTGCTCCTGTTTGATTTACTCTATGGGGGGCCTGTCTAGTGAAGTATCCTGGACTATATTAAAGTCCCCCCCCCCCAATGAGAACATTGGCGTCTGGTGTAATGAGGATGGACCCAATCGCCTCACGGATGAACAGTTCCTAGTGATCGTTGGGAGCGTAAAAGCTTGCAATCGTTATGGTGCACTGAGGGAGGGCGATTCACAAGGCTATCATGCGGCCCGTGATCTCCGAGTGTGTGTGGGTGACCCGGCCTTGGAAGTATGTTGGGAGTAATATAGCAACCTCTGCTCTCTTGCTTAGTCCGGGCGACCAAAATTGCCGGTCGAACCACCTAGATCGCATACGACTCCAATCCTTATTAACAAGGTGGGTCTCTTGCAGGAGACATATATCACATTGCGTTGCCTTTAGCATCGTCAAAGGTGATATTCTCATTGCCGGAGAGTTAAGGCCCCTTACATTAAGGCTAACCACCCTTATCATGACTAAGTGTTAAAGTGGCAGCGGTTCTAAGAAGTAACTCAGTGTTCCCCCTCTATTTGGTGGATCCGGACAATCGTGAGTGGGGGTGGTGTATGGGCTTGATTTAAAGAAAACATGCAATGAAACAAACAACAACATCAACAATTGATGAAAAACTAGTGTATACGTAGTAGGGGGCCACGTTGTCAGCAGGCCTCGTGAGTTGTCTAAGAAGTTCACACTCGAAGGAGTCCTCCGCCAGCGCACGCTGATATCACTGTTCAACCCTGAAGCAGAGCCCAGAGTCGGACCGGCAGCGTGCGTGATCTGTGTCCAATTGGGGCCTGCTATTATTTCGCCGTGGTCAGGCTAATCCGTGATAACAAAGTTCGGGTTTTGTGTTCCTGCCTCCAAGATCTTCATTCTTCCTCTTGTTCCGGTGCGGAGTCTTGTTTTGTAAGGTGTTGAAGCAGGGACAAGCGTTCCATGATGCTCTCGGTTGAGGATGGTTTGCTCAAGAGTTTTGGGTGTCGGCCTCTTGGGGGGGGCGCCTCTGCCGGTCAAGCCTCTGGGAGCGCGAGGCGGACCCCCTGCCATCGGCCCGGTCGCCCTGCTCCAGGTTGAGGCCCAGGATCGCTGCTGCCTACGGAGGGGTGCGGGTCGAGCGCGTCTCACCTTTCCATATGAACACAAGGCGAAAGGGGTGACCCCATCTGTAGCGCACACCCTTCTCCCTCAGGAAATCTGTAATGGGTTTCATATTACGACAACGCTGTAGGGTGATAGGAGAGAGGTCCTGAAATAGGCGCACCTTAATCCCCTCAAACATGACGTGAGCTTGGTCTCATACCGCATTCATTATAAGTTCCTTCTGGCAGTAGTTGTGTAGGCATGTAAGAATGTCCTGGGGGGTACCTGGAGAGGAGCACGGACGACCCGCTCTGTGTGTGCAATCCAAAAGGACCTCAGCGTCCTTCAATTCTGGGACTATCTGGCGGAAGAGCCGTGTAACAAAGTTCTCGAGGGGATTGCCATCTGCCTGAAGTGGAACCCCCTTAATTCTTATATTAGATCTCCTGGACCTGTTTTCTAGGTAGTAGTTGAGGTCGGCATTACGGTCTTTGAGTTCAAGTATTTCGCTACGGCATCGTTCCAGTTCCTCCTCTCTGTGGAGAAATCAGGTGATGCCAAAGTCCACCCGCTGCTCCAGTTCGCCCACCTCACGGCGCAGGTCCCTCACATCATTCGCCATCTCCGTCTTCAATGTTGCAATGTCGTCCCTCAAGATAATACGAAAATATAATGAACGTGCACAACCTGTGTATCCAGCAAAGAATCAAATTTTCTATACTCTTGGTGTGCTCCTGGGGTATCGCTCTCCGGTCTAGAGCGTTCAAAGTACAAATGTTTAAACTGGCGCACCCTGGCTAGGGTGGGTCCCCCTAGGCACAACCTGGACCCTGTAGAGGGTATTTCACGTTTTAATAATTCAAAAAAGAAGAATCATCCAGAGTTTGAGGTTGGATATTTCATGTATTTATCCAAAAATTAAAATAATCTTGAGGTTGAATTCATAGAAATCAATCCTAACGAACAGTTAACAATTGCAATTGACCTCCTTCTGCTTCATGCCCATCCCAATGCATTTCGGGCATTAGGCCCTTCTTCAGGGGACAATTCTAAAATATAAAGAAAATTATATGTAATGAGGAAACCTTCCTATTCTCAGTAGTAACAAACATAACGCGTTGTTATGGTGCCCAACACTAACGTGCATTTATGAAACATAGACCGAAAAAGTTGTCAAGGTGCTCCATGCTGTGAGAAGCTATTGTGTGGAATTTAATTGTTCAAAATCTCAGATAAGTGATCAGTCAGAAAGAGTAAGACCAGTTAGAGCAATGCGCAGATCACTCTAAAGTGAGTTAGAAAGAAAGGGCATAACCGTGAGTCATGTAGACCATAACGCCTGTAAACTTGCGGTACCGTGTATCCCAATGTTATGTGGCAGTGAACGTTATAAAATTGGTTGTTTTCATTCAGACGCTAGTGAACCGAGAAGCCAGATGAAACGCGTTCTAAGTGCAGAAGGGATACCGTAGACTACAAGTTGGGAGAAGTGTATAGTTGGGCGGAGGTATACGCTAGATAAAAACAAAACAAACCCTACTCACAGAACACTGAAACCTCGTCTTCAGAAAGCGACATTTCCAATCAACCTCGCAGGAAACCTGAGTTACCCGCACAGGTATCACTTGAGCTACCCCAAACTTCTGGTGTCTCTTTTTTAGAGTCAGGCCAGGGAGACAAAGACGACCCCGGAGGGGAAAAAGGAAAAGAGAAAGAACACACACAAACAAGAAGCAAAACGACCTCAGGAAAGAAGGACAAGGGGAAGAAGACATGACTGACAAAAATTCGGTGATAAACATCTCATCATATCAATTTAATAACATCGAATTGAACACATTACAGAAAGGGACCTCTTTTGTTCCTACGAGCCACACCAACTGCCTTGAATTTGAGATAAGTTTGTTCAAACTCATGCGGAACTTGCGATTGAGACACTTTTTTGAAAATGTACTTGAGGAGCAACACGGTGGTGAGGAAGACTTACTACGTGGTCTAAAACCGAAGAGTTCTTACATGGCACCTATAAGCCACAAGAGTTTGGATATCTTTGAAAACCTTGTTAAACAAGACATACTTAAACTAAACTTTCACAAGAAAACCAAACATAGAAATCTAACCAAGAAAGAATTTGAAATATTGATGAACATCGCAAACAATCCTGACATCACGTGCCAAAAAGCGGACAAAGGTGGTGCTCTCGTCGTTATGAACACGAATGATTATGAGACAGAAGTCGAAGCACATGTCACAGATGAGAACACATACGCAAAATTAGATTCCAACCCCCACTGAACAATTTTTGAACTTACTGAAGAACATAGTGAATAAGGCTTTAGAAAATGGGATCATCAACCAAAAAGTCAAAAGATACCTCATTCATAACAATCCTAAAAGCCCGTCCATATATATGTTACCGTAGATAGAACACACATAATCCACCATTCCGACCAATTGTGTCGACGAGAGATAGCTTACATGAACCCATAGGAAAATTTCTTGACCGTTATCTTTAACCAAGTGTGATAAAAATGAGCACATACATCAGGGGTACCACTGATTTTTTGACCCTGATCAATCAAGTATCATTTTCTGAAGACAAATCTATTCTGTTATGCACAGTTGACGTTAAGTCCCTATACACGTCGATTCCCCATCAGTTGGGGATTGAAGCCATTGAACACACATTACTCCAAACTAATTTGAATCCAGATTTACAACTTTTTCTTATGGAACTTTTACATTTTACTTTGTATCAAAGTTATTTTAAATGGAAAAACCAATGGTTCCTTCAACTGACAGGTACTTCAATTGGCAACTGCGCAGCACCGGCCTATGCGAATCTCTTTATGAGCAAATTTGAGGAGGACAACATCTTATCCACCTCCATTTGGAAAGCACACACCAAATTATTCCTAAGATATATAAACGACATCTTTGTCTTGTGGAATGGGTCACACGCAGAACTTTCTAACGCATTAACCGAGTTGAATACCATCAATGAAAGGATTCAATTTACCTTTGAGATACAAGAACACTGCATTACCTATCTGGGTGTTGAAATCAAAAAAAGTAAAAACTCGTTAGAAACAGACATCTTTAGAAAACAGACGGATAGGAACAACACACTTCACTACAACAGTTTTCACCAACAATCGTTAAAACACCATTTACCATACTCACAATTACTCAGAGTCAAAAGAATAGTATCAAACCCCCATCACGGATTGAAAATATGCTACACAGATTTGCTGAACGCGGATATCCAAAGTTGGTTCTGGAACAAGCTAAACTCCGCTGTCACACAAAAACTCGTAAGGAACTTCTTTCCAGCAAGATTAAATCCACTAAAAACCGTATGGTAATTGTATCTAAATTCTCCACAATGAGTGGCCCTTTCAAGAAAATAATGAAACAACATTGGCCTATTTTGGCATTGGAGCCTGATTTCAAACAATTGTTTGCAGAAAATCCAATCTTTGCCTACCAGAGGGGGAAAAATTTAGGAGAGATCCTGAAAGGCAGCAAAGAACATAATAAATAACCCAAACCAAAAGGGACAGTTCCCTGTCATAATTGCAACAACGGCCATAACGTTATTCAAGGTTCTACCATGACACATCCCAGAAAGGGCACTAAGATCGACTCTAAAGTCTCAGCCACTTGCAATTCCATGAATGTGATTTACTTGTTGAAGTGCCCGTGCGGCAAAGTATATGTTGGAAAGACAGAGAGAAAAATTAAAACCAGGATCAATGAACACAAAAGTAATATTAGAACAAAGAACATGAAATCGGTGGTAACCTGTCATTTCATTAAACAAAACCACAACGTCCAGCCAATTTAAATCTCTAGTTTTAGAAGTTGTCAATAAACGTGAGGGCAGAGAATATAACAACCGTTTATTACAAAGGGAGAATTTCTGGATCAAACACCTCGACGGATTGAAGCCACACGGAATGAACGACAGAATGGAATTTCAGTGTTATTTGTGATCTGGTCATCCCTGTTGATTGACTGTTTATATCTTGTTCCTTTTTGCAATTGAATTCTTGTTCATTTTTTCAGATTTACTTGTTTTTAAGCCGCTTCCTACAGATCATATGATGTATAGGATTTTTCTCATACCCGTGATATAACTTCCTTAACTCAACTTAACGTTTTCTCTACACTTCAAGATGGCCGCCGTGTATCTCACTAAATAATGAGCATTCACTAGTCCTTTTTCTTTGTTCTGGGAAACGAGCTTGGTTTCACGAGTCCTTCTTTCACATCAGTTTGCTTTTAACGGGCGCTTAAATCACGTTTAATTCGACTCCTGGTTCATCACTGCATATAGGAAAACAACATAAGCATGCTTCACGAGTGAGTACCAAGGAATGAATAACTAATTGTTTACCATGACTCTTTTGGGTCCCTCAAGATGCCAAAGAGAGACTCCATGAATCCCCGGGTGACCGGACCCTCCTCACCTGCTTCCTGCCCATGTTCTGCTCCCATCGTCTGGCGTTCTGGCGAGGCCGCCCCCGGAGCCTGGCCTGCTTGCTTGGAGGGGGTTTTTGTGAAGAGGTTCTTGATGGTGGGATCCTTTTTGGTCCTAGTATTTGCCATTTTTGCCCCCTGACGGCCCGCGGTGTGTTGACTTTCTCAGTCCAACTGATTGCAATTCTCTGCGAGTGGGCTGCCCCTCCAGACATGAATTCTGTGTGCAGTTCGCCTGTCTAGCTGTCTGTGAAGTTTTAGTGCAGCTCACCCAGAAAAGTCCAGGCCTAGTCCTCAGCACTTGGCATGGTACGGGTATCCCGCGCTGTGATCAGTGGTCTCCCCCAACTCTACACTACTTCCTTTGGAGGAGCATTGATTCTCCACAATCACGGGGCCCGGGCATGTGGACAACGTTGTATTCACTTCGCTGCGGCCTGGTGGAGCCGCGGATCATTGCAGGAGTGGCTTATCACCCTTAGTCCTTTTAGATTTGGGCCTTTCTCCACCGCGATTGTCCTTGGGCCCCTCCAGCTCCAGCACTCTCAACAGTCCGGCCCCCCCCTGCGCCCCCACTGCGCCTTTCAACAGCTCACCCGCACTGTGTGGTCCTTTCCCGGGCACCCGGAGTGGGGTTCCACGGCCGTCAGCTCTCCTCCCCCGCTCAGGGCAGCGCGCTGTGCCCTGCTTCAATGGGCCCGCCGGCACTACAAGGGAGAGATTGGCGGCGGTATTGGTAGGCTCCGCAGTTGGGGGGTATTCTCACCGCACTCTCTGGACGATTCTGGGGTCGCTCGGGCGGGCCATGCGTTGTGCCTGAGCAGCAGGCCTCTTTAGCTCTTCCTCCGGTGGGACTTCCACACTTTCCCTGATCGCCAATTCTCGGCTCGCCCCTCCGTCCCTACGCTGCTTCCAGGCCGACGAGGTTCGGGATCACGCCCACCGGGCGTTGTCCTCAGCAGCGGGGATAGCGCTCCTCTACCCCGACGGGTTTCTCCGTGCCTCCTGCTTTCTTCTCCGCTCAGGGCTCTTCAAGTTCCCGGTCTGCAGTGGCCGCCGAGGGGCCTCCCCGGCCGCGCTCCTACCTCGAGCGGATGTCTGGGCCGCAGGCCCGCGGCTCTAGTGCAGTGCTGGGAGGGAGAGGGAAGAGGCTCCCCACGGCCTGTGGTCCACCCGGCTGGTGCACTCCTGTCTCTGTCTCGATGCCCGCACACCCCTAGGGTTCCACAGGTGGGCCCCGCACACCACAGCAGTACCGGCGATCAGCAGTTGCTGCAGATCCCTTCGTCCGCCATTTTGCTTCCTCGGCCCACAGCTTGCTTTTGCCGTTATATCGCTCAGGCTGCTTTTCCCGTTGATCGGGGGTGGGGGGGCTAGCAGGCACCCCGCAACGACTGCGGTTCTGAGCCCGGGCTTAGATCCGGCCCGGACACCGGGAATCTGCTGCTTTCCCCCAGAGTACTTTAAAACGTGTCTCTGGCCTGCCACTGCAGCCTGTAGTGCAGTATTAAACTGCCAATTCGACCTGGCAAAATAAACCTTTTGCCAGGCTTAAGCCATCTTTTTTAATACATATAAGTCACCCCTAAAGGCCCACAGGGCAGGGTGCATTGCATTAAAAAAGTAGGACGTGTGGGTTTAGGTTTTACATGTCCTGGTAGTGAAAAACTCAAAAATTTGTTTTTCACTACTGTAAGGCCTATCTCTCCAATTGGATAACATTGGGTTACCTCACAACATTTAATAAGTGCTAACTTTTGATTGGGAGCAGATAGAAATGTCATGTTTGGACTCAAATGAATTGTAATTGTAAATCCTCTTTAATGGTAAAGTTGGATTTTAGATTGCAATCTTGAAAACACCACATTTAGAAAGTTGGCATTTACCAGCCCAAAAGCTTCTAAGGCCTTCTAGGAGATTCCCGCTGTCTGGGCCCGTTAATGACTCCTCCATTAAGAATGCATGCTGGGGCCAGACAGTAAACAATAGAGATCTAGGTGTGGGCAGAAAAGGCCATTCTGCCAGGATGGTTGGGGGGCGGAGCTGTTCCCTGCCTAACTTACATTTCAAAGGGCTTACCTCCAGCACACACAAAGGAACCTGACACTAGTCTTTTGTCACCCCAGACTTCTTGCAGTCTTGGCAGAGGAAGGGAAGAACTTTCCAGAACTAGATGAGGGGGTAGCTCAGAAAATACCCCCACTCAAAAGGCTGGCACCAGGTTTAAATATTAGACCTTCTGAGCCACTCTTCAGTACACTCCGGGACCTGTGGACATTACAGAAGAAGGACTGCCTTGTTCCCAGAGGACTGCCCTACTGCTTGAGGCCTGCCTTGTTACTCAGAGGTCTGCCCTGCTGCTACCAGAGGACTGCCCTGTTGCTTGGGGTCTGCCTTTTTCCTCAGAGGAGTGCCCTGCTGCTACCAGAGGACTGCCCGGCTGCTTGAGGTTTGCCCTGCTCTCAGTGAAAGAAGACCGGATTTGCTCCCTTCATCCCAGGCAAACTGATTCCAAGGTCAGTTCGCTGACGGCCTGTTCTGAGCTACAGGGACACAACATGTTTCAGAGTCCTCCCTGCAACCACCCAGCTGCCACTGGACTTGCCTGATTCCCGCTGGCCTTTGCTAGAGTGAGTCCCTGATCTCCAAGAGGTGCCTCCCCACATCCTGGACCCTTGGCTGGCATCAGAATGCACTCCTCTACAAGAAAAGAAGAAACCCTGAAGTTCTGGACTCCTCAACTTTGAGAAAGTAACTTTTTCAGCTGGACTAACCTCGTTCCTGTATCTAGACTGCGCTTCATCGCGGTCGGCCCGAGTTTCTCCACGTCTAGCACAACCAGGTGACAGAGTGGGAGTTTGTGAAATCAGGTGCCATACTTACCTAAAACTGCATACCTCTGGTTCTACTGATTAGATTTTTGTCGTTTTGGTCTCATTTTATTTATTAAAATTGACTATTATTCTAAATTGGTTTGGAATTTTTCTTGTGTTGTGTTTTAACTTTGTTATTGTTTGTGTGCTGCATAAATACTTTACACAGAGCCTCTAAGTTAAGCCTGACTGCTTTTGTGCCAAGCCACCAAAGGGTTAAGCACAGGTTAATTTAGTGATATTTGTGGTTCATCTTGACAAATTGTGGTTCAATCAATCAATCAATCATGTCACTTATAAAGCGCACTACATACCCGCGAGGGTCTCAAGGCGCTGGGGGAAGAGGGGGGTGGTGCTGCTACTGATCGAAGAGCCAGGTCTTGAGGAGTCTTCTGAAGGCCAGTAGGTCTTGGGTCTGTCGGAGGTTGGTGGGGAGGGTGTTCCAGGTCTTGGCGGCGAGGTGGGAGAAGGATCTGCCGCCGGCGGTCGTTTTCCGGATGCGGGGGACTGTGGCGAGGCGAGGCTGGTCGAGCGGAGCTGGCGGGTGGGGGTGTAGAAGCTGAGTCGTCTGTTGAGGTAGGCTGGTCCGGAGTTGTGGAGTGCTTTGTGTGCGTGGGTGAGGAGCTTGAAGGTTATCCTCTTGTTGACAGGGAGCCAGTGCAGGTCTCTCAGGTGGGGTGTGATGTGGCTGCGTCGGGGGATGTCGAGGATAAGACGTGCAGAGGCGTTCTGGATGCGTTGCAGCCGTCTCAGGAGACTTAGCCGTCGTTCCTGCGTAGAGGGCGTTTCCGTAGTCCAGCCTGCTGGTGACGAGGGCCTGGGTGACTGTTTTTCTTGTTTCGGTGAGGATCCACTTGAAGATCCTGCGGAGCATTCGGAGGATGTTGAAGCAGGATGAGAAACGGCGTTGACCTGCTTAGTCATGGAGAGGGTGGGGTCGAGGATGACCCCTAGGTTGCGTACGTGGTCGGTGGGTGGCGGGGCTGTTCCCAGTGATGTTGGCCACCAGGAGTCGTCCCAGGCTGAAGGGTTGGAACCAAGGATGAGGACCTCCGTCTTGTCCGAGTTCAGCTTCAGGCGGCTGGTCCTCATCCATTCGGCGACGGCCTTCATTCCTTCGTGGAGGTGGGCTTTGGCAGTGTGAGGGTCTTTGGTGAGGGAGAGGATCAGCTGGGTGTCGTCGGCGTAGGAGATGATGTTGAGGTTGTGCTGTCGGGCGACGTGGGCGAGGGGTGCCATGTAGATGTTGAACAGCGTTGGGCTGAGGGAGGAGCCTAGGGGTACGCCGCAGATGATCTTGGTGGCCTTGGATCGGAAGGGGCGAGGCGGACGCTTTGTGTTCTGCCGGAAAGGAAGGATGTGGTCCAGTCCAGGGCCTTCTCTTGGATCCCGGCGTCGTGAAGGAGTGTTCGTAGTGTGTGGTGGCAGACCGTGTCGAAGGCGGCTGATAGGTCCAGGAGGATGAGGGCTGCTGTTTCTCCGTTGTCTAGCAGGGTCCTGATGTCATCGGTGGCGGCGATGAGGGCGGTTTCGGTGCTGTGGTTGCTGCGGAAGCCGGACTGGGAAGGGTCCAGGATGTTGTTCTCCTTGAGGTAGCGGGTCAGTTGTTTGTTGACGATTTTCTCGGTGACCTTCGCGGGGAACGGGAGCAGAGAGATGGGTCGGAAGTTCTTGAGGTCCTTGGGGTCTGCCTTGGGTTTCTTGAGTAAGGCGGTGATCTCGGCGTGCTTCCAGCTTTCCGGGAAGGTTGCTGTCTCGAAGGAGATGTTGATTATTTTCCGGAGATGGGCGCGATGGCTGTACTGGCTTTGTTGAAGATGTGGTGAGGGCACGGGTCTAGCGGTGAACCGGAGTGGATGGTGTTCATGATCTCGCTGGTGTCCTCGTCGTTGATGTTGGTCCAGGAGAGCAGGCGGTTGGTGGTTGTGGGGGCAGTGGTCTCGGTGGTTGCCGGGCGGTCGTGGTGTTGAAGCTGTCGTGGATGTCGGCGATTTTGCGGTGGAAGAAGGTGGCCAGTGAGTCGCACAGGTCTCGCGACGGCTGGATGTCGTTGGTGTTGGAGCTGGGGTTGGAGAGTTCCTTCACGATGTTGAAGAGCTCTTTGCTGTTGTGTGCGTTGTTGTCTAGGCGTTCTTTGAGTGAGGCCTTGGTTGTTGCTTGAGTAGAGTTATCACACTCCCCCCTCCAATCAATAACCAAATGTCTTACACAGATTGAACACAGTCTACTGCTGTTGCTCAACCTCCACACATGGATGTGTAAATTGAGCAGGTTCAGGCACAGAACCCTACACTGCTGTTGCAACAAAAGATTCTCCAGGATTGGTAGCTTGATCAGAGGATAAATGTTCATGCCTAGAAGTTCCAGGTATCACACTCTCCTGGCTCAATTCAAAGTCACTAGGATGACTTGGGCCTGGTCGTTTCTGACCTTTTTTCCGAATTCTAGACAGGAGAGGCTATAGGGTTAAGGTGTATAGGAGTCCCGTGCTCCACTCTAGCCTAAATGCATATCCTGGAGATAGCATTCTCGGGAACTCTAACTAGTCTAGTCCTTTACCTGTTTCAAAGCATGCATGAAAATCACCTCCAGCCTTAGTTTACACACTTAGAAAAGACAGATTCATCAGATCTCCTATAATGTTAAAACATTTGTTCTTTTTTCGGCCGCCATAGCTAAACTTTGTAAACCTTTCTCTACGACACAACACCAACATTCTTAACACTGCTTTGGATTTTCCTTTCTCCCTCTTTGAAAGTGATAACTATATTCTGCAAACTAATGTATATAATGTATATTTCAACAACAATATCCTTGGGAAATGTGATAATATATTAAAGACTTCATGTTATTTTTATGTTGAAAAATGTCTATTTCTGCTAGATCAAAGTTTGACTTATAGCATCCATAAGATGGCCCCCCAGGGCTTCAGCACGTCCCATCGTAGCACGGATCCTAAACTATAGGGACCGTGATACCATCTGGTGACTCACTCTGGATCGTTGGACAACTGCTGATCAAGGGAGCTATCTCTCATTCTATCCTGACTTCACTCAGTCTGTACAGACCGCCTGTCGAGAGTTTCTTTCTGCCAAAAGACTCCTTCAAAAGGCAGATATACCTTAAACCCTCATATACCAGGCGCAGGTGCGTGTTCCATTTTAGGGGAAACTCCAGTACTTCACCGATGCCAAATCTGGCCTCAAGTTTGCCATGCACATTATGTCCAAAAAGCCATTGCCACGGGATTCAACGCACAGCCAAACAAACAACTCTCTTAACGATAACAAATATCTAACAACAACACATCAGGCCCTCGTTCTGAGGCTTCCCGTGTGGCCTACGCCAGCTGGCTGGTCGGGGTCTTTACCTTTGCTCAATGGACAGACTCACATCTATTTCTTTCGGCCCTCGTGGGTGAATCTCGCGACATCGACTAACTCAATTCAATTCAATTTACTTTATTCAATTAATTTGAGTTAATCATAAAAGTTCATAAAAACATAAGTATATACAGTAAAAAAGCCAGAGGTGACAATTAAAAAACCATTAAAATCAATATAAAAATATTAGGAAAAAACAATCTCAGCAAATGTGCATTTTCCTAGTTTTCAGTGACTGGCATAAAAAGGAGGCGACACAAAAGCAGGTTAGGGGGTCGGGCAACATTCATAAAAAATATAGTCTCACTGTTCTCGCTGTAAGACACTGGGGTGTTACCACCTGATCAGCCACCCTGTCCACCATTTGGCAGGGATGTTCGGCTGGCTTTTCTCCTTCCCCCAGGAAAGACTCCCGCAATGACTATTGTTTACTACAGGGCTGTTGGGAGGGTTTACTTTACTCAACTGTATCATTGGGTTGGAGTAGGTGGGGGGTGGAATTCAGGTGTTGTTTTTCTCTGTTGTTTACAGTTGCACTGTTCGTCCCCATGTCCTTTTGCACGGTCCAAGATTGGCCCTTCTGTGGCGGGAATTCTGAGCCCTAGAACTGGAGTACTTCTGCGGTAAAAACTCTGCCACAATGGCCCAAATTCGAGACAAACTCACTGAATTCTCTGATGAGGCCACTTATGAAACCCACTATCTAGATTGCGAAAGCGATAGCACGTCGTTTTGGAGAGAACGATCGCCCAGGTAAGAACCTTGCAGGTTTACTGCGCGGGCCGCAGGCTTCCGCCTATGTAGCAGAATTGCTAAATGACCAACAGGTCCAAAGCTATACTTGACACTATGACTTTTTTTAGGCTAACATCTACTCTGCTACTTCAGCACACTCCGATGGCGACCTACAAGGTTACCTGGATGACATACTGTTCGTCTGGCTAGACCGAGCCCATTGGGAATATCTCGATTTTCCCATCACAGTGGACAAGCTCACACAGGTTATCCGCAGTCTCCCGGGTGACAAAACTCCGGGTCTGGATGGTCTAAGTAAAAAAAATGTAATAAAAGAGCATAAGTGTGCAAAGGCCACAATCTCTACTTTAAAAACTGGATCTAAACGGGATTCTTATACAGGCATCCACAATCGATTTCGTAGACCAGGCTATCACACATGGCAAGTGACTTTATGTTGGTGACGGCACAGGTAATAAAAGTTGAGATGGCATGATAAACGTTAGCTGACTCGAGGTTACACAAAAATGTATAAGCTTCCTGGTGAGATAAAAACCTCTCTGATGAAAACAGTGGTCGTATAACATGCTTTCTAATATCACAAAGAAACTTACAGAAGAGAATAAAATTAATTGTAGATTTGGTGGTTTTCCCATTACGTAGGCACTTTGGTTAGTTTTTGAGCCACACGTCTCTTTTCTGGAATACAAGTTAATGCAGAATGCCCATTCGAAATCTAGTAAGATAGAATCACTTCTGTACATAAATGACCTTTGTCAGATACATAAGTAAACCTTGGGTTAATAACCCTTCCATATATCAAGATACTGTTTATTTTTCCATCTCTTTGTTCTCTCTCTAAATCACGTTTGTTAGTAAAAATCAATTTGAGTTCTTTTTTACTCAACTGTAAACCACTAGCAGGACATTCGATAGTAAAATTTTCATCAATTTCCTTAAGTAGTCTGTTAACATATGCCAACCAGGGTATCTTACCATAGTAACATAGGGCAAGGTAATCATTAATTAAATCCCTTGTAAATTTGGTACCAGCCTTGCTCCAAATGTGGTGCCCCCCCTACTAAAGCACATTGATCTATGGTGTTCTCGAGAAAGGTTATACTCAGTTCCCTGTGGGTTATATACGATACAGAGCGGGGAACTGCCAGGAGTCTACATAGAAAAGAATTGTCCTGTTATTGCAGAATTGAGTGCCCCACCAGACCCCAAAGGGTTGCGCCATATGTGACAGTGGGGATGCATCTTGTGTATTGGTTTATTTCAATTGTAGTGGCAAATCTGAACAGAGCCTCTCTTGTCTTTTTAAATTTAAGGTTCGCTAAATCTATATGACTCCCCCAGAGGCTAGAACTTGAGAACAGCACAGCAAGATAGGAAAAATTATAAACCTCTTCTAGTTTATAGCTCCTCGCATAGTGAGATTTCTTCTTCACCTTAAACACTGCAACTCCTACCGCCCGTTATCTATGATCAATGTAGATAACAAGATCTTCACCAAGATTCTGGCCAACCATCTCCTCCCCTAGCTACCGAAGATAATACAACCAGACCAAGCTGGGTTTATCCCAGGCCACTTTACTTCTCATAATTTGTGGCTTTGGGCACCATTTTTGCGGTCATGCACCATTTAGACGCTAAGGTCTCAGCTGTGGCTGCGTTACTTGTCGCCACCAAGTCTTTCGAGTCTCTCGAATGGCCCTATTTCTTTTCATTACTGGGGTGAATGGGCCTGAACTCCTGATTCATTAGCCAGATAACACTCCTCTATACCCTACCCACCACCCATGTACGGCTGAACGGCATGTTGTCCAATCCATTTCTCATCACCTGTGGGACATGACAAGGGTGTCTATTGTCACCCATTCTTTTTGCCGTGGCTAGAGAGCCCTTATCGGCTAAACTTAGGCAACATTATGCACATCAGGGACTCGGCTTCACCACCAGGACTAGTGATCTCAATGTATGCTGATGACATCATTTTATACATTCACGAACCACAGGCAAATCTGTTCCCATTGACTCACAAGATCATCAGATTTGGCGGCTTCTCTGGCATACAAATGAACTGGTCAAAATTGATATTATTCTTCCTCATGGACGAGACCCTGGCTTTCCCTATGAAATACCTGTTCAAATGGGCTTCCGAACCGGTCTGTTACGTGGGAATATGGCTCAGCCCCAATCTTGATGAACTTTTGCGAGCAAATTATGGCTGTTCTATGTCTTGGCTTGAAGGAAGAATCCCAGTCTGGTCCCGCCTGACGCTGTCCATCTCCGGGCGGATCGCCATAGCAAATATGGTCATCCTCCCTAAATTCCTATACCTCTTCCTCAATTTGCCCATCCCCCTCACTTCTCAATTTTCACTCTGCCTGCGGTCCAACCTCATCACACAGACCTAGGCAGGTAGACAGCCCTGTATCTCCTGAGAGATCCTAACACTACCGCTTGCACAGTGCTGCTTAGGTGCCTCGGACATGTCACTTTAAGCCTTCTTTGTCTAGGCACATTACCTGCACTATTGGCTACACCCGACACTTTTCCAGCCGCATGTTGCCATTGAGAGGGACCAGGCGGCGCCATGGCCTTTCACCACAGCACTCTACTTACCTCACGAAGTATCTCAAACAGAGGTAGACATGGGGGCTGAATGAGATGGGCCTAGGACGGTCTAAGGAGGCATGCCAAACTCCATTATCTTTATGCCCCGTCAATCCCGCTCATCTGAAATCCACAGCTGCCTCTCTTATCGGACGTGTTGCCCATGGTCACGATCTTACAACTTTCTCTGACCTTTATCTAGATAACCAGTGCATGCCATACCTCTACTGCCTCACACCCAACGATATTGGCGGTGCGGTTCTATCATCTGGGTGGCCTGTCGTGCACTGTACAACACACTTCCAGCCGCCCCACCGACACTCCCAGCCCTGGAGTACAGACTCACAAACACTTCAATGCACAGGCTAGTATCCTGTCTCTACTCCTACTTGCAGATTTCTGCATGGGTTGTCATCCAGCTGCTAGCACTGCCTGGATGGTAGACAGGGACCCGCCCCTAACTGATGCCCAATGGACCTACTGCTGCAACCAGACGTCAACCCACTCACCCAACTACAGGCTCCAATTGATACACTTTAAGTTCTTGCACTGACTGTACCACACTATCACGCAACTACTTAGAATAGGGCTCACCAAGGATGCGCAGTGTCTGAGATGCGCATCACTTCTGCCCACCTTTCTACATCTGGCATGGGGATGTTCGAAGGTGGCAGAAAAGAGGGGGGGTTAACCATTCAAGCAATCACTGGCCATTGCCTACCCCGCACCCCATTAGTGGCCCTTTTAGGCGACGTCAAACATGTTCCGGCATGTGACCAGCGACTTGTATCAATGCTTTTCATATAGCTAAGTGCCGAGAGGCCATGCACAGGGGCCGGCATCCTGCTCTCTCCGTCCACACTTGGTTGCAGGATGCCGCGTACTGTTAGAAACAATTAACAAACTACTGGGAATTGAGGCCCATATGGTCACGATCCAAGAACATTTGAGAATCACTCCTCTCCTACCTCTACCTAAGGGACTCTCCTCATCACAAGACACTAATCCTGGTGATTTCTCCTTTACACCCTTACTTCCCCACCTCACCATCCCCAAATGCTGCAAGGAACTCCGGCGCGTCATTATAAACGACACAGAGATTGAGGCCGGCCATTTCATCATTGTTCTCCACCTCGCATTGAGGTCTGCACACACAACTCATTGAGGATGGGCAGGTACCACTGTTACTGTTCGTTGGCGGGGATCATCCGGGGGGGGGGGGTCTCTGCTGTCACTAATAATGTATCAAGTACCCATGTGACACTATGAGTTCCCTCTTTCACCTTCCCCTCCTCTACCCCTCTCAGTTTTGTTTGTTGTACTGTGTACTTTATCTCAAATACTGATAAAAACAATTTCAGATACAAAAATTTAAAAAGTCTCCTACCTGATTCTGGAAAAAGAACAATACCATTATCTCCAACTCTATCACTGGGCCTCCCACAGGGGTGATACCAAAGCGGCTGTTTGACCCCTAACTACATTTGGGAAGTTTCTTCAAAAACTTCAAATACACCATTTGATCTTGAGGTTATACACAATACTTAATGAAAGCCGCAAATCCTTATATCAAATAGCTAGGAAAAAGACTTGAGTCACACTTAGATCAGAAACAATGGGACATGGTCTTCACCCGCAACGCAAATCTTTCATACCATGCGAGGGGCAGAGAGACTACTATATGATAGCATATAGGTAGCATTACACCCCTGCAAGAACACATATCATGAGCCCGACACACACTGAGCTAAGCTGGAGGTGGTGCGGTAGTACGGGCACTATGGTCATGCCCTAACCTTGAGAATTGTTTGCCCACTGTCCTTTCAGTCATAAAACAAATTGAAGAGACAGACCTGACAGGCAAAACAATTTTCGTTATACTGGGTATTCCTGTAAATGGCATTTAACTATTACATTCCACATGGGGTAAGAAAATATCACATCTCTTTCTAATGGCAAAACAGACAATGCTGGATCTGTGGGGTAAACATGTCACACCTACAAGAGAATTTTGGCTGCAGAGACTGTGGCAACTGATTGCCAACGAGAAGATCGCCTACAATTTGAAAGAAGAGATGGACAAGTGGAGCCTAGTCCTACGATACCTTAATAAAGACAATAGAAGACTACCATGCCCAACAAGATTGAGGGCTCTAAGCCTTTTAACCTCAGGTGACCACTTCGATGAGTAACTCAAATGGCATGTCTTGGGTATGCTTGTGTACTATGCTTATGTTACTGACAGACTGAGGCTTGACCCAAGAGCGAAGAGAGGGGTGGGTGGGGTCTTCTTCTGTAATGTTTTATGTTTGGCAAGAATGCCTGCAAAGTGTTTAACATTACAAAATTCAATACACAATACTGAAACTAAAAATGTCTCTTTTATTTTATCTTACTGTAAAGCAATGAAGCATCCTTCCGCATAATGCTCAGGAGGCTATCGAAAAGAAAGAAATACATAAAGAAATACATCTAATTGAATATCCAATGCATACTAGTGAATTATTTCAATATATAACTTAAAATTGGAATAGTTCTCTAACGTCAGTGATTATTTCCTGCCTGTAAGTGCCCAATAAAAAAATGTGACATTTAAATAATGTACCTACTACTAAAATGCATTACAGTAACCTGTGTTTCTCCATAGGGCAGATTGAGTAGTCGGGGCATGCACCACACCTAACCCTCAAGCAGAAAAATAAAGAAAACAGTGAAATTTCTTTTTAGACCACTAAGAGCATGCACACACCCCTTTCACAATCTTCACAATCTTTAGATTAATATTCATACCATCCCAACTCTCACCAAATCCTCTAAGTCATGCTCTTCCAGCCTCCAAACATGGGAAACATAATGTGGGACGGTCTCTCACACACTAAAGCACCACAAAATAGGGTATCCTGCTCACCATGACAAGTCACATCATGCACAAGGGAGCCTCTATTGATTAGCCATAGGCATAAGCAGGAAACACCTACTCTGCCAGTTAAAAGGCACATTTTTTTGAGGCTCCAACCTTGTGCACAGTAAGAATGTACAATCCTGCTTGCCTCTCCTAACACCATTGGGCAGCACTGACATGGCAGCGTGCTCCATATTTTCAGCTGTACTGCTGCAGATATTGTACACTCTGGAAATCGTGGTGTATACTGCATTCCTGTGACAACAGTAAGTTGGAAGACATAACATGCAACCTCAGATGCCCAGCCAGAGACCATCAACATTCAAGGGCTGAAAGGGGGCTGCTGAAAACCCACCTAAACTAACAAAGAAAGGTATAGGAGAGCCGGGAGCATCCGACACATCTGCTGAGGTGGCCTCCGGAAAAGTGGCAAGGCCACAGTGGCGTCCGCAAGGCCGACATAGAACAAGTTGCAGCCCCGTTAAGGTGAGCAGCCCGAACGACCCTAGGTAGATCAGCAAGGCAAGAGTGACGGACACCTTGTCATCATACCTTGGTCTGGCTGCTCACTTTCTTTACACACAAGTCACAAAAGCGGCCAGGCGATATCGCATCTTTACCCACTCATTCCAGGTCAAGAATCAGACCCCAGGGACAAAATTGACAGGCTCTATAACACAGCCACAACAAAGCACAAAGGTAGGGCAAAGCCAGACAAGAGACTGAACAGGCACAGAAAACTGAGCCACAGAGTTGCAGTGACACCCACAAAGTAAAATGGGGATTAGACTTGATGACACGCTCAGAGCACAGGGGGTGCTAATGAACCCAAGAGCCACTGACTTTAGGCGGAGTTACACAGAGATTGACAAAACTGATATCCATAAGCCGTGAGCTTGGGAATCATACAGTGAAGGACCTCCACAAGTGAGATCCTCTACTATCCCTATTTAAACTCACAGGCAAGAGCAGGTGGTATTGACCCAGTACCTTAAGAAAAAGGCCAAAGACAAACCAGGACTTATTGCCAATCCAGGGTAAGGTTGACAAATTTGCTAAAACCTCAGCTGCAGTCCCAGCTATGGGAGGGGGTGGCGACACAGCAGATATCAAGTGGCGCTGACCCACTTAACTTTATTCTTCCACGGATTAAATTCTACAAGCGATACAGTCTTCCTGTTAAGCCTTGGAATCCAAACAGGCGAATTAGGAATGGACGTTAAGATTTAAGGAATACAGTGAACTGAGTGACAGAGGCTGAGGGCTACGTATCAGAGCTGGAAAATACGGTATATAAACTGAATTTGAAGTGTCACAACTGACTACAATGTCAACGGAATTTGTAGTCTGTGCCGAATATGCTGAGGGGAGGACATGAAGCAATATCCTGGAATTTGTGGACATCCGGAAGGAGAGGAGGGTAACCACCTGGAGGTTTTTCCTGGAATAATGGCTCCAACAAATCATGCCAGAGGAAAGGCTATCTCTGCCTTTCATGAGTGAAAGAACACACAGAGTATTAACCTCAAAACCATCCCTGGGTACACGGCACACCTGATTATGGCACGCATCTTGAATTATGAAGACGGGGACAAAATCCTGAAAGGTGCAAGAGAAATGAAGGCAGTTGTCTTTTAATCAAGGGAGGAGATGACCCTCTTCCAGAAATAATTTCCAATCCAAAAAGTATGGCGAGACAGCCAGGGATACTACAAAATGGTGTTAGGCACAGTGGATGTTACCACAGTGACATGCTTGAATGTTTACGCCATTCCACCATTGTCAAAAGCTTTCCTATAAACAGTGGGTGCAGTGTCAGTAGAGGCTCCTACGGAACTCACGATTGTGGGAGGTTTCACAGGGGTGATAAATACAACAGTAGACAGACACAATCCAGTGAACAGGGGCACAGAGGATACAAACTCTCTTGGAGCCTTCACAATTGCTTATGGCCTACAATAAGCAGAAGGACAATGTCACCCACATGACAGAAAACATGACTTTCTCTTAGGGGCTCACAAGACTTTCTTTGTCCTGAGGATGAGTGTGCGTAGGGTTACTGAAGGTTGCATACATGCAAGAGGGCTCTCTGAGCATGCACTAGTATCCATGATGGTCGAGGTTGGAAGGTCCAAAATTTGGGCATGTGGCGACCCAACGTTTGGTGGCTATTGAATCCGAACCTAAGGGAGGTCCTAAGGGAAGAGACTGAACAATGCTGCCAATGGAATTTTGGATCAGTGGACTCATCAGCAGTAGTGAGTGTGTCATTCATACCCATAGATAGGGGGCCTTAGGAACATTGTGAAAATTTAAAAAAGGGATCAAAGAGAAGGGGTTCTCAGGTTGGAAAGGGAGCTATTAAGCCTTGAGCGCCAACAGAACTAGACTGGCACCAAAATACTTCTATTCCATAGAGAAAAAAGTAAACTGCAATATCACTACCTACAAATGGCTGAGGCCCAAAAAATGTGGCCTTCCTGATAAAGTAGGTTATATGAACAGGGCAATACAACTGGTAAATTGCTGTATTGGTTCAGTACTAGGACGAGTCAGAGTCGCCTGGTAGCAGGCATAATGAATCCGGAAGAGCGGAGGGGGCTGTTGTGCCTCTGCCTGAAATTGTGCCGAGGGGTAGCCGCTGCATTGCAGGCGTTGGGACTACACAGTCTACAAACCCCTTGGTCTACAATATGCATCACGCGCTATAAAGCACCGCCGTAGCCCCGCTACGGGGATGCGGGAGGGCCGCGCCTGGGCCAAGGGTGGGCCCGTTCTGCGCCCATCAGCGCCAGGAAGAGGCAGGGCACGGCCCCCCCCCCCCCTGGCCTCTTCGCATGGATTTGTCCGGCTGGTAAGAAGGATTCAAAGTTAATACTATTGCAGGAGTTCAAATGACATTCACCCTTGGGTAGAGCATGAGCCCAGTTTTGCAGTTTAAGTCCTTGGCCAATTGCAATCTGTTTAGTTTTGGCCACTAGTCCGACACCTCTAGCTCAAGGTCGGCGAAGCTCCTGTATCTGCATCTGTAATCTGCAATGTGAAGTACCATCGACATGCTAGGATAGCCACAGTCTTGCGCTTTACGCTTAATGTTGCAGTGACCTTTTTTTGGTCTATCAGAGCATAGTAAGATTTACTTGAACACATCACAGAAGCTTGTCATCTGATCTAATTTGAACTTAATTCACCCCTTCATTTGACCTGGGGCCTTATCAGACAATTATTTCTTTAAGGGCAGAGTGGATGTCGTTTATAAACCCATGTGATTGAGTTTTCTTACGGCGTTGAATGTTGCCAGCGAACTTGGTTTCTTTTTCGTGGTCACCTCGTTCCTGAATTTTCTGTTGGACTGACTTAAATTTTTCTTTATATATACAGGACATATGATATTAACTGTGAGCAACGCTTTGGCATTTCAGTCCTCTTGAGAGTGTGCTCCTTAATTAACTGATTATTAAGCCCGTATGATGCTGTATTATATTGGTGAAACTAGTGAACTGCTGCATTATTGATTTTCTAGGTTGTTTTGAGTCATATTTTATACTCAAGTTCCACTACATTGCTCTAAGCTTCCCTTGGTTTTTTCCCTGATAAGCGTCCTTTCCCAGTTTTGCCATTCCTCACGTTAGCCTTTCCCCGCAAGGTAATAGGATCCCTGCAATTTGCCTCTTGTAGCGGGCGTTATATTCTCAAGTTCTATAGTAGCTCACTTGAGTTGGTCGCCCGAGGGTACCATAAAGGTCTCTAGTATCGAAGGGTTTTTGCCTCATGCAGTTTCTGTGGTCTCGTAGGAAATCGAGCTAGCCGAGAGAAGGCTTTCACTCTCGGGAAGATCTCCCGTTGATTGAGCCCCGAGTCCCCAGTCCAACGGAGGCCTCCACCTTAGTCCCCGATAGGTGTCCCTCATCCAGAGCGGATACCGGTGGAGATGTCCACAACTTCAACCAGAGGGCCACTCCCCCACAAACGGGGAATGGGAACTTAGAGGAAGGTACTAGCCTGATGAACAGCCAACCCAGCCCCACTAGTAGCTTCAGAAATAAGTGGAGTAGACGTAAGGTTGCTCTGAAGAGGAAGAGCAACAAATTGTCATTGGGAGTACAGACAGATTTTTTACATGTTTATCCAGTAAACACCTCTTTCCTGGAGATGAATAATGGAGCGAATTCTAAACTTGATCTGATCACTATTAGGTTAGAGCAGTTGGCAGAGCGTATCGCATAATTATCGGCCCAGGTGAATAGCTTAGCCACATTGCAGCAAGATAAACATCCCCTATCTGTTGGGAAGACCTTCAGGATTAATAAGAACATAACCACAGATTCTGGCACTGAGCCAGCATGCGCGCAGGGCGCAACTGTAAATCCTTCTGAGCAGGCCTCTTCTTCCACACAGCCCACTAGGAAGTCTTTTATTGCCCCGTCTAACTTCCACCTCTTCTGCACATATGGACGCTTCACATTCCAAACGCCCCTCTACAGTGACCCAACCCTTTTTCATGAGTGCAGATAAGGTCATCAACCTCCCTCCTTAGTCATCTCCATATGTAATATTACTTGGGAATGTACCATCTTTCACTGAGTCTAAATCAGAAACATTTGGGGAGTTGAAGAATAAGTTGGTACATTGGTTTAAATTAACGACTAGCATTGGTATGGAAATTTATAATTCAATTATCATGGTAAGAAGGGTTGATTGATTTGGTCCAGACACAAAGAGGTGGTCAGGCGATTGTGTGATCGTAAATTTTAACAACCCTATAATTAGTGCACAACTCCTGTCATGACTCCTTGGGACCACCTAACCCGGTCAGATGAAATGGTATCCAGGCCTACCCACTGAGATATTTCTACAAACCAGAAATTGTCTGTAAGTATTCATGGATTTCCATACAAAGCAGACCAACTCGCAGTGAGTCCCCTTTCCAGGCCCGATCAGAGGGGCAAAGAACTGGAGACTTTTCTGGCATCCCTAGACCTGCATAATGTATTTGAGGTGGCAGGGGTGGGTGAAGCTGGTTTGCCAACTTTCAGGGGCAGAAACTGTTCTTCCAATATTGATTATGTTTTTGTCTCTAATAATCTATCAGAACGGTTGGTGTCAGGGGATTTTGGAGATCACAACCCCATAGTAATTGATTTGCTTATGACATCAAGAGTGGACCCCAAAAGACAACTGGAACTTGGCAACCCGCAAGCATCCACGATAGTCTAAAAGTTTGCTGGAAGCTTCCAAGCCCTTTGCAAACATTGACTGAAATCACTCAGAAGAATCTACATTTAGTCTTGTGTTGTCTAATTGATTGTCCCCCCTTGCTATGGCTTTCAACCTGGAAAAATGAAGAAGCAATGTTAACAAGAAACATTATAAAAGATTGCTTAGCTTGCGATAAAGGACTTGACATCCTGTGGCTAGCATTTGTAGAAAAATCTTTTACTGCCATTGGCCTGCATCAAGCATTCACATGTGTTGACACTTGTGTAACATTGTGTAGGAAGCAAGTTCGATCCTTGTTTTTTTTTTTTTTTAATTCTCAAATTTTTATTAGGTTTTACACAGACATTGCCAAGAGACGACCACATTTGTACAAGAATTGTGGATGGGTAATTCAGAACACGATTAGATAGCCCCTCCCCACGCCCGAATACAACCAACTCATGCACATATGTGCAGCCAGGTGATGGCACCAGATCAAAGACCCTCTCAGCCCGCCTCCCCAATCAATCCAGCAGCCCCAGCCATTCGCCCCACACTCGTTTATATTTCTTTGGACATCCCGAGCCAGGTATACCGGTTGCTCCTGCGAGGCGCACCAGTCAACGCCCCTCCGCCATTGGGTAATTGTGTGTGGGGGGGGGGGGAGGGGGGTGGGTGGAGTTCTTCCATCTGGCGGCAATGTCTCTTTTGGCTACCACCAGTGCCGTACCCAAGAACGTCCTGTCTGCCCTAGAGCCTTCTATGCCATCTAGGATCCCCAAGAGCACAACCTGGGGTGTACAGGGCACTTCCAACCTCAATGATCTGTTCAGTTCCCCCATCAGTGTCGCCCAGTAATTTGCCACAGGGGCGCAGGACCAGGTCATATGATAAAAGTCTGCGGGTTCTGTTGCACAGCGGGGGCATGTCGGGGGTAGGCAGACAGCCAGCTCGGTATAATCTCACGGGGTGAGGTGTGCACAGTGGAGGTAGTAAAGTTGAACAAGTCTCAGTCTAGCTGAAATGGAGATCACCCGGGTGGCCATGACAGCGTCTCTCCAATCGTCATCCTCCATCGGGCCCAACCAACCCTCCCATCTGGTTCGCAAGTAGTCTAGCGTGGTGGGGGAATTTATAATGATGGATTTGTAGATCCGGGAGACCCCTCCTTGATCCAATTCCCCCATGAGTATCTTCGCTTCCAGGGGGCTGAACTCGGGGAGCGTGGTGCCCTTGGGTATATGTGTTGCAAGCGCATGTCGGAGCTGCAGGTATTTATGAAATTGCGTGGTGTTAAGTGAGTATAAGTGATGGAGGTCTTGAAATGTTCGGAGATGCCCTCCCTTCCAGATGTCTCCGATCTGAGAAATACCGATAAGGTCCCACTTCTGGAATCCTTCTAGTCGCGCCACCGCACCCACCCACCTGCCCTGCCATAAGGGTGTTTGCATGGTCCCAGTGGGTGTATCGGAGCACGGACCGCCATGCCCAGAGGAGGGATTGGTGAACCATAAAGCATTGCTTGAATCTGTGGGAGTCCCAATACGTTGAGCTCCAGCTGGTAGGCCGGTTCTGCCCACCCTCCTGACATCCACTCATTGATCACTAGTAAGCGTGTGGCTATATAATACAAATGCAGGTTTACCATTCCCATACCGCCATCATAGGGGGCCAATTGACAATGAGCCAACGCCATGCACGGCCTCGAGTTACCCCACTGGAACGATGTTGACATTCTGTCTAGGGTATGGAACCAGTGTCTAGGGAGGTGCAGAGGGGTATTTTGTAATATGTAGAGGAAACTGGGAAGGATCATCATCTTGTACAGTGCGATCTTCCCCATCGGATTTAGGGGAAGAGTTTTCCAGTTCCGCAGCTCTTCTTTGGTCCTCTTAAGTAACGGGGTACGGTTCAGGGGCCATGTGAGTTCCGGGTGTAAAGCTACCCATATCCCCAGGTACCGGAAACTCACTCGACGGATTGGGATGGTTGTTTGCCAGTCAAAGCATTCTAGGGAAGGGTGTAACGGGACCAGTATGGATTTAGCAGGGTTGAGTTTCAGACCTGAGGCTTCCCCAAAGAGTTGGAGGATCTGTAGGCAGTGGGGGCCACAGCGCGCAGGGTCCGTCATGTATAGGAGCACATCGTCCGCATACAAAGCTATACGGTCCTCATGGGAAGAGCTCCACCGCCATCTCTGGATTTGGGGGTCTGATCTAATGAGGCGGGCCAGGGGTTCAATGGCTAGGGCAAAGAGTAGGGGGGGGACGGGGCATCCCTGCCTTGTGCCACGACCTATGTGGAACTCCTCCGATAAGATACCGTTGGTCATGACCCGGGCTGAGGAGTTAGAATACAGCACCTTGACCAGCCCTCTGAAGTACGGTCCAAAGCCAGTAAGGACCAATACGGCTTCCAGGTAACCCCAATCCACCGTATGAAAGGCCTTCTCAAAGTCTATTAATAGGAGAGCCAGGTACGGTGGGAGGAGGTGTTGATGGGCCAGAACTAACTGTAGGCGTCGCAGACAGTGTCTCGTCCTCCTACGGGGCATGAACCCACATTGATCAGGGTGTATGAGGGTCGTAATTACCCCCTTGAGCCGATTTGCTAAGATTGAGGCGTACAGCTTAACCTCCGTGTTGATGAGTGAGATTGGGCGGTACGCGAGCATTCGGTGGAGGGAGAGTCAGTTTTGGGGGTTACCACAATCATCGCGACATCAATGTCGCTCGCGAAGCCTCCTCTCTCCACTGCCTCTGCATACAGGGCATGAAGGTGTGGGGTCAGAAGCTCTCTAAAGGCCAGATAATATTCCACTGGGTACCCGTCGGGACCCGGGGTTTTGTTCGTGGCAAATGACAAGATGGCCTGGTCTATCTCCTTCAGAGTAAGGGGTTGATCCAGCGAATGGGTCTCCACTTCGGACAGTCTGGCAAGTGGGACCTCCCGTAAGAAATTCACGCTAAGGTTTGCGACTGGGG
The DNA here is from genome assembly GCA_963921515.1 of Calotriton arnoldi. Classification (NCBI taxonomy): domain Eukaryota; kingdom Metazoa; phylum Chordata; class Amphibia; order Caudata; family Salamandridae; genus Calotriton; species Calotriton arnoldi. Next base: position 1,544,392 of record CAWUFW010000280.1, read on the forward strand.
ACTGGGCAATGGAGTAGAGATGCTTGTAGTAAGAAGCAAAGGTCTGGGCGATCGCCTCCGGTGCCCGGTGTGCATTGCCGTCCAGGTCAATTACCTCGGGGATAATCCTATTGGCGAGGGGGCGAGTTGCTAGCCAGTAGAGGAGTTACCCATTTTTGTCTCCCCACCCGTATATTCGCGCCGAGGAGGACCTCCACATTTGCTTGCCCGTTTCTAGAGAGATGTGTCAGATTTCTTCGCGAATGAGATCGAGCTGGCGGGCCTGAATATCTCCTGCTGCTGCGCCTCCGGCCCCCTCCAGGAGCATTGCACGGGCCTCCAGGTGAGCGAGACGATCGTCTCTGGCCTGGTACTTCCTTTTGACGTAGCCCTGGGCGATGCCTCTAATCGTCGCCTTACCGGCTGCCCAAAGTGTGCCGCTGAGGCCACCGATTCTTCGTTCCGTAGGAAGAATTGGCGTAACTCCTCTTTGATCACTTTTTGCAGTCGCTATCCTGTAAAAACCAGGCATTTAGGCGCAAAATGGGGCGAAGGGCGCCAGTGGGTCGTCCTATGTCAAGCAGTAGCAGGGAATGGAAAGAGAGACCTCGGGCAAGCGTGTGGACATCAGCAATCTGTCGGCAATCGGGCGGGCATGAACAGCATATTGATTTGTGAGTGAGTATGGTGGGCAGCGGATGTATGTGTGTATTGGTGGAGGCGAGTGTGCCATGTTCTCCAGACATCACAAAGTCCCAAACGGTAGGCCCAGGAGGCGAGTTTCTTAGCGGAACCAATCCGCTGTGGGGGAAGGGATGCCGGACGCATCCCTTTCAGTGTTCATCACTGCATTAAAATCACCTCCCACCACGGTGACGCCCTGGGGTAGAGAAGATAATAGGTTTCCTAGGTCGTGGAAAGAGGGATCAAGGACCGCTGGAGGCATGTAGGCTGAGATCAGATTGAGAGGGCATCCCCCCACTACGCCCGAGAGGGCCAGAAAATGCCCCTGGGGATCTCGGATTATTTGGTTCAGTACAAATGGGAGGGAGCGGCGGAGGAGGATCCACCCCGCAGGACCCCCGCGTGAAGCCTGCATGGTATACTCTGTCGTATCCCTGTGTGGCGAGAAATGGACAGTGATCACCCAACAGGTGGGTCTCTTGCAACATGAGCACGCAGGGTCTAGAGCGGGTGGCGGTTTTCAGGACCGCGGCACGCTTCACCTTGTCCAGGAGCCCGTTAACGTTCCAGGACAGGATCCGCAGGGATTGCAGGTCTTGGTGGGCGGTTGCCATGGGTGGAATCACTATAGGGGTAACTGCTTGTGGCCCAGGGCAGGTTGGGGCCCCTGCGGGAATGCTCTGTGAGGGTGGGGTGCGGAAATGATGTGTACAGGGGGGCAGCATGTGATTGGTACAGGTCTGTCGTGTCTCTTGGAAAGCCTAATCAGGAGAACCCTAAACAATTAACAAAAACCCCAGAGAAACCCCCAACCATCCCCCCTCCCCATAGTTCAACCCCAGAAGCATCTGTCGCTCTGTGAAAGAGAACTAAAACAGCATTAAACATGGTAAAACAGAGACGGAGTGGTGGAACCCTCCATATTGACGGATGTCTTTGAGTTCAGGATTCCGGAATTGCTTGCCTATACCAAGGCCGCTTCATGTTGCTTCCTGCCACTCACAGGGACCTTGGTTCAGATTGTTGGGCTGCGTGAAAGCTCAGAGTCTGGAATCTCTACCATCGCCGGCGTCGGAGAGCGGGTTAGGGGCCGCTCCATAGTAGGCTCCCGCTCAACTGAGAGGGCGTGCAGCTTCCTTCCAGCCAGGGAGACGGAGGTGCTTCTTGCGGACGGCTCAGGTGACGATGATTTCTTCCTGCTTGCTGTGCGTCTCCGGCGGGACCAGGTGCGACGCCGTGGCGGTCTAGGCGCACGCCTCTTTTCTTTGTTGGATTGTCTCTTCGCTGCGGCGGGGGGGGGTTCATGGCACCTCTGTTCAGGGGATGCTCCTCTGTGGCCCAGCTCCACGCCGCATCCGGGGTGTCGAAGAAAAAGCTTTTGTTGTCATGGACAACGTTCAGACGGGCCGGGAACATGAGTCTATATGAGAGATCGAGCGCACGTAGCTTTTGTTTGACTGCAGTATACGATCTTCGCTGTGCCTGTACCTCCCTGGTGTAGTCCGGGAAGATCATAACCTTACTTCCTTGGTAGGAAAAATCGGGGTGGGAGCGCGCTTCCTGCAGAATGGCATCTCGATCCTTGAAATTGAGGATGCGCGCTATGATGGGTCGGAGCACAACCCTCCCGGGTCCCTGCTCTCCAGCACGCAGCTCCGTGGGTCACCTGGGAAGTGCTCTGCCTCTGCAGCCCTTCAGACCACGGTTCTAGCCCCTGACTGCTCTTGCATCTGCAGTCAGTTTATTTCCAGGTTTTGCCAAGTGACTTCGCTATTAGTTTTATTAGCAGACTATTGTTTTTAGTGAGATAGGGATCTTATTTATTCCTATTTCTGCTCTGGGATAGGGCTGTGCGTCTGTCTAGCCTGTGCAGCCTTCAGCCCTTAGCCTCCCTCCGCTTCCCGCCGTTGCTGCCCCCGCGTCCCCTCCCACTCCCGCGCTCTCTCTCCCGATCACGCTTCCTGCCTTCTAGCTGCCCCGCCCTCCCCTGACTTCTACTTAATGGAGGTCGCAGCGTGGCCGCGCCGCCGGCGCGCCAAGGTCAAGCCAGTCTGCGCCCGTCCGCAACCCGACCGCGACCCGCGCCAGGGACCCTGGATCTCCGACTTCCCACCGCTACGTCCCAGCTGCCCTCCTCGCACTCAAGCCCGGAAGGAACAACAACTGTCAGCTGTACTTGCCGAACACCACCCATGGCCAGGTATCCTGCCGCCACTGCCGCCAGACCTTCACCACCTCCCCCGCTGCCAACACCACCGATGCCCTGAGGTGCATCCTCCTCAACGTGCGCTCCCTACACAGACACACCGTAGAGATCTGGAACCTCCTCGAAACCCTCTCACCAGACGTCGCCTTCTTTACAGAAACCTGGACCAACGCCTCCTCGTCCGCTGACATCGACATCCCGGACGGATACAAGATCCAAAGGAAGGACCGACCCAACCACCCAGGGGGATGACTCGTCATCGTACACAAAAGCTCCCTCCGCCTCTCTACCTCGAGCGACGCCTTCTCCGCCGCCGAACACCTGCACTTCCAGGTCCAGACAACCCCCAGAACCACACTCCGCAGCACCCTCACCTACAGACACCCCGGCCCCCGCGCCCCATTCGCCACCACCATCACCGACTTCATCGCACCCTACGCCATCGCTTCCATGGACTACATACTCATCGGAGACCTCAACTTCCACCTCGACAACCCCAGCGACCCTAACTCCACCTCCCTCCTGGGCAACCTCGCCAACATCGGACTGAGACAGCTCGTCGCCACGCCTACCAACAAGGCGGGACACACCCTCGACCCCATCTTTGCAGAAGGAAAAAACATCCACTTCAGCCACACCACGCAACCCCCTTGGACGGACCACCACTGCGTGCACTTCCTCGTCAACAAACCCAAGCAGCCCAAACCTGCCCCGCGCCCTCCGAGAAGGAACTGGAGCAAAGTCACTGAGGATCAGCTCAACTCCACCTTCAACCGCGGCACCCCCACCACCTCGACCGACGCAAACATCGCAGCCAGGGAACTGCACAAATGGATCCTCAGTTGCGCAGACAAACTCGCACCCCTACGCTGCTCAACCAGACAGCGCCCCGGGAAGGCCACCTGGTTCACTACCGACCTCCAAGAATCCAGACGCTTCTGCAGACGTCTCGAGAAGAACTGGAGGAACAGCAAAACGTCTGAAGACCACACCACCTACAAGACCGCCATGACGGAATACCACCAACGCATAAGAACCACTAAACGGACTTTCATCAAAAACAGAATCCTCGCCAACTCCAGCAACTCCAAGGAGCTATTCAACGTCAACCAGGAATTCACCAAGCCCCCCAGCGAAACCACGGACATCACCCCCTCCCAGGACCTCTGCGAAAAGCTCGGATCCTACATCCATCTGAAAATCAAGAGCCTCTACGACAACTTCAACGACCAGACTCCGCAGCCACCCCCTCCACCGGCAACGCCAGCCACCCCACCATCTCCACCTGGACACTGGCCACGACCGAAGAGACCGCCTCGACCATGAAAGCCATCCACTCGGAGTCCCCTATAGACCCCTGCCCACCACACATCTACCAGAGAGTCGCCATCGCGCCAGAACTACAACGCACCATCAACACCACCTTCAAGACCGGCACCTTCCCTGACAACTGGAAACACGCAGAAGTCGGACCCCTGCTCAAGAAGCCCTCAGCAGATCCCACGGACCTCAAGAACTACCGGCCCATCTCACTCCTCCCTTTCGCGGCAAAAATCGCAGAGAAGACCGTTAAAGCACAACTAAGAAGGTTCATCGAAGACAACTCTGTCCTCGACCCCTCCCAATCTGGATTCCGCAGCAACCACAGCACCGAGACCGCCCTAATCGCCACCGCTAAAGACGACATCCGCTCCCACCTCGACCAAGGACACACCGCGGCCCTGATCCTGCTCGACCTCTCAGCAGCATTCGACACCGTCTCCCATCGCACACTCGCCGCCAGACTCCATGACACCGGCATTCAAGGAACCGCCCTCGACTGGATCCGCTCGTTCCTCACCGGCAGAACCCAAAGAATCAGACTGCCACCCTTCCTCTCCGAACCCACGGAAATCAACTGCGGAGTCCCCCAGGGATCAGCGCTCAGCCCAACCCTCTTCAACATCTACATGGCCCCCCTCGCCGCCATAGTCAGACAGCACGGCCTCAGCATAGTATCCTACGCTGATGACACCCAGCTCACCCTCACCAAAGACCCCACCACCACCAGACTCAATTTCCAGGAAGTAATGCAGGACGTCGCATCCTGGATGAGAAACAGCTGACTCAAGCTCAATTCGGAGAAGACAGAAGTCCTCACCCTCGGAACCTCCCCGTCAGCTTGGAACAACACCTGGCGGCCCACCTCCCTCCGCAGCCCCCCAACCCCCAGGGACCACGCTCAAAACCTCGGCATCGTACTCGACTCCTCCCTCTCCATGAACCGACAGGTCAACACCGTCGCCTCCAGCTGCATCAACACCCTCCGCAACACTTTCAAATGGATCCCCCCCAAATCAAGGAAGACCGTCACCCACGCACTCAACCAGCAGACTGGACTACAGAAATGCCCTCTACGGCGGGATCAACAAGTCTCTAGTCCGCAAGCTCCAGACAATACAGAACACCGCAGCCAGACTCGTCCTCGGCATCCCTCGACACGAACACATCACCTAACACCTACGGGACCTCCACTGGCTCCCCGTCGAGAAGAGAGTCACTTTCAAGATACTCACCCACGCCTACAAATGCCTCCACAACACCGGACCCCAATACCTCAACAAGAGAATCTCCTTCCACGTACCCAAAAGAAACCTCCGATCCGCCAACCTCACCCTCGCCGAAACCCCGCGCATCCACAGAGCCAGAACAGGAGGAAGAGCTTTCTCCTACATAGCGACCAAGACCTGGAACGAGCTCCGGATCGAATCAGACGCGCCCCCTCCCTGAGCGTCTTTAGAAAGACAATCAAGACCTGGCTTTTCCGCTGAACGGAGCTGCTCACCCCCCCTCCACCCCCCCCCCCAGCACCTTGAGACCCTCGCGGGTGAATAGTGCGCTTACAATTCCCTGACTGATTGATTGGTCTATGCGGGGCTCAAGGGGGAGGCCGAGGCGTGAGTGCGCAGTGAGCCCTCTCCACCACAAACCATGTGGATAGGCGGTCCACGGGCATCCAGGATTTGATCCAGGTTTCTATAAAGGGTGCCACCTGAGTGGGCTCTGTGCCTTCCGGAAGGCCCACCAGAAGGGAGGTTGTTCCGACGGGAACGATTTTCTTCATCTTCGGCTCGCCTGTGGAGCTCAGAGGTTTGGGAGAGGAGCTTCGAGACCTGGTTCTTCATAGTGGTAACCTCATTCTCCACGAAGGACAGCCGAGATTCTGCGTCTGTGATTCTGGCCGTGGTGTTGCGAAGATCCTGGCGTATGAGAGCCATGTCGACCCGCACTTCACCGATTTTAGTCTCCACTGAGTCTTGTGACGTGCAGATCGCTTGAAGAATGGTGGCCAAGTCTCCTCCAGGTGGTGGGGCGGTGATGGTAGGTGACAGCATTGGTGGCCGCGACAGTCGTAGTAAATTGCTCCATTCCTGTCTTGGGGGTGGGGTGGGTTGCTGGTCTGTCCTTACCCATGACTGTCTTTCGGTTACGGATTGTCACCGCAGTTAGGGAGCTGATCGTGGTCAGCTAGAGGTCAGTGGAGAATCGAGGGGGGCCCCACGTGTTCGGTGGCAGACGCAGATCCGGTCGTCCTGATGGGTGGATGCGAGGGTTCAGGTGCAGGACTGCCCTATGCCCGGGCCCCCTACCTCTCTTGGGACGGCTCAGCGGACCTCAGCACTTTTGGGACAGCTTTCTGCTCAATCAGGGGCTCTCTGAAGAAGCCACCAGTCACTTCCTTCCCCCCCTACGCTGCTCTGGTCACGAAGACGTTGTTCAAGTTCCCGAGTGGGGCAGCAGGACCGGGAGAGTCCGGGGTATGAATTGGGTGCATGCCGCTGTTGTGAGTTGCGGGGAGCTCACTCCGTTATAATCATCTGTGCCCTCAAACTCCACTCGCACCGTAAGTCAGGGACTGCCAGGCGTTGTCCGGTCCCCGCCCCGCCGCATCCCTCCGGGTTCACGAGCGGCGGTCGTCTGTAGGACTGCGCCTATGGACTGCCTTCAGTGTAGGCCCTCAAAGCCCAGGTATGGCTTCCCTTGGGTTCAGGCAGGTGAAGGACAGCCCTCAGCTTTTCTCGGGTGTCTCCGCTCGGAAAGACGGGGCCTCCCCTGGTCTCCGCTCAAGTAAATCTCCCTCACCTATGGAGATGCAGGACGGGCAACCACGGGATCCGGCGGCAAAACCGTGGCGAACCCCGAGGCCAGAGAAGGCCGTTTGCAGTTGCCACTCAGTGGGGGCTCCCCCGTTGCAGGAGACGCCGTTCCAGGCTCAGTCTTCGGGTGCCCCCACCGCCGTATCGCCGCTCCCGCCCCACTGACCTGGGGTTGCAGAAGGGTTCAGTGCGGGCAGGACTCGGGTACCTCCGGGCTGCGTTCCAGGCGTCAGGCCAACTCTAGTCTTCCCACCAGGGGCCCCCCAGGGGGGCCCAGGCAGCCCCGGCGCACTTGAATTAGGAGCCGGAGGAGGCCCAGGCCAGGGAACCGCACCGCGGCTCCACCGGTTCTCCGCAGGATCAGTCCTCGTTGGCGCGGGTCGGGGCTCCGTCAGTGCCCCGGGCCGCCATCTTGGTTGTGGAGATAGGCTATCCGTCTTCGGCTCTGGCAGCGCATGAAGCCCCAGCTTCAGGAGATGTCAGATTCTCCCTACGGCAAGGCCTTTTGCAGTGGCCACTCAGTGGGGGCTCCCCCATTGCAAGAGACGCCGATACAGGTTCGGTCTTCGGGCACCCCCACCGCCGTATCACCGCTCCCGCCCCACTGACCTGAGGTTGCAGAAGGATTCAGTGCGGGCGGGAATGAGGTGCCTCCGGGCTGCGCTCCGGGCGTCAGGCCCACTCCAGTCTTCCCTCCAGGTGCCCCCCAGGGGGGCCTGGCAGCCCTGGCGCACTTGAATTAGGAGCCGGAGGAGGCCCAGGGCAGGGAACCGCACCGCGGCTCCTCTGGTTCTCCGCAGGATCAGTCCTCGTCGGCGCGAGTCGGGGCTCCATCAGCGCCTCAGGCCGCCATCTTGGTTGCAGAGATCGGCTATCCGTCTTCGGCTCCAGCAGCGCACAAAGCCACAGCTTCAGGAGATGTCTGATTCACCCTATGGCAAGCAGGAGCCCGTAGGAGTAATTCAGTGCAATTCCAGCTCCATGGATTGGCGTTGGCGCGGAGCGGATGACGGAGGGGTCCATAGCACTCTCAAAGTGCGACCGCCTTCTTGATGCTCGTGGCCACGCTCCCCCTTATTTTTGAGCCATGCCCTGGAGAAAAGGATTAGCACAGAATTATCAAAGATCTCAATTTCGGCTTACCTTCCCCTGAATCACAACAATAACCTCAGTAATTACTTGTGTGGTGGGAGAGGACGATGGGAATGCTCTTTGATGTTTAGCTTCCGAGCAGACACAATAAAATATTTACTTTGTTTCCCCCTAGGTTTCTAAAACAACCTTGAATCACTTGTGTGCCCTTGCAATAATATTTTTGAACAGTCAATGTTGCATTTCACCTTTTTGGAGGTTTTTATCAAAAATGCACCAAATTGTTTTTAATGCTCTTGTTCAAATCCAGAAACCTGACGCATAGTATTCAGTCATTGCTTTTTAAAAACAACTTTATGACAATGAAATATGCTTTTATGTGAGCTTATTTTTAAGGGCTGCTGTACGCTCTAGATTATTAATGTGCCCTGACTAAATTGTTTCTTTTTCTTGTCCAAACAAGTATTGTTGCGACTTTTAAATTGTAAGATCATGAGCTCACTTTAACACACTGCATTAGTGTTTTGAAGCACACAGCACTTTAATCAGACATCTTTCTCTAGATGTTATTTCTAGGTTGCACAGGATGACCATAACTGTAATATAAGGGCATTGTTATAATCATTTTTTTGGTTTTATGTGTTTTACTGCCTTTAAGCTGTACTTTTATGGCTGCACCGCATCCAAATAAAGATGATTTGAATTTGAATCCGGAAAAGCAACTGTGTACAGATTCAGTGGCCACAGCAGATGAATTTCCTAGAGTCTATAGAAAACTATACGGTAGGGGAATGGAAGTGGGGTAAAAGGCCTTAAATATCTTCCAGATTAAGGGCATTAATGAATGGGAAAATAACTGTGTGGACCACAACATCATAAGTGAGGACGTCTCGGAGGTGATAGGGTAAATGCAATCAAGAAAGACACTGGGGCCGAACGGATTCCTGGTGGAATTATTTAGACTGTCCTCTAGTTTACGGACTCCCACCTGCAAGTGCCCTACAAAAGCTGTGAAGAAACAGGAACACTACCTCAAGACCTACAAGAAGCAACTATTACCATCATACCAAAGCAGGCCGACCAGCAGACCAAGGTGTCTCCTATAAGGCAATTTCCATTATCAATGTGTAGTAAAGATGCTGGCAAATTGCTTGGCAACTGTCATCAATTCAGATGTACATAACGACCAGAGTGGTTTTATGTTGAACAGGTCAACATGTCATAACATTTGAAGTCTGAACAATGACATAGCACTATTCGGACGACTTCATTCGTCCCTTGCAGACTTCTAAACAGACTATGAAAAAGTATTTGATAGCCTGAACTGGCAGGATATGTTTAAACGCCAAGAACGATTAAAGCTAGGCTCTTGTTCACCTTCTATACCCGCCCCTTTTATACAAAACCCAGAGCAAGAGTGTGAATCAATAATGCCTAACATGTCCTAAATGATTGAAGGGGGCATACAACAGGGTTTCTTCCTAGCACCACTCTTATTCGTAATTGCGATTGATCCTCTGGCTTATAATTCTGGATGATGAAGACATTGCAGTGTATAAGTCAACCTCGCTTTTCACTATTTGCCCATGACCTCTTGGTATGTCTCAGTCAATAAGAATGTTCAGGACTGTAACTGATGCACATTTTAAATAACTTTGTAGAATACATAGAGCTTCAGGTGAAGGAGGCCAAATCAAGCTCATAGCCTATGAAAGGATAGATGGAGTTAGGGACTGGCCTACTCAGTCAAAGTTGAAAATAGAGACAGATGGAATACTCATTCGTGGGATGGTTGAAATGAACAATGAAACAGAAGAGGTGGGCAGGCAATGTACACTCTATGTTGTAATCACTTAAAAGGCACCACACACATTAGAGGCCACTGCCGCTGTCCCCGATGGCTCAGGAGGCACCAATTAAAATGGCGACACTCCCAAGGGAGCAAATTACAATGCAAAAAAATCCATACGAACTACTGTCCCAGTTCTATAAGCACCTAACATATATGGCCATATCTTTCCTCTGGAATAACAGAACTGCCAGAGTGTGTATGGCTAAATGTTGCAAATCAACATACAATTGTTGTATTGGCATGGTAGACTTTACAGCCTACTACCAGACGCCCCACTCAGTGGTTAAAAATTAATGGATCTTTGGCTTAAAAAAAGATGTTGCCTATAGCAGTGAAATATGGGCAATGGGCAGCTACAAACCAATACACTTCTTATATGAAGGGTGACTGCTGGGAGACATTTCAACAGCAATCAAAATTGTGATAGAGAGAATCCCTCCAAATGATGGTTTGGCAAAGAAGCTGACAAAGGTGACCTTACTCTGGATGGGGGCAGCACTACCGCAGCGGATTTGAAGCCTGGCATACACTTGATATCTCCACATTAGGAGATGTTGTTGCACACAATCTCCTGAAATCATTCCCTATCATACTGGTAGAATCAGGTCTCCTTAGCTCCCAGTTTGTTTTAATACCTACAACTTTGACATGCACGAACACCTTAGTTTAACATCATGGAGAATCTTCCGGAATTCAACTTGCTCTTGGTGCAGCTTGGGAAACTGATATGGGTCCCTTAGAGGACAGTAACAGGCAGATTTGTTATAATGACCACCAGAGAGATTGCCATCTCCATCTGATGCAAACTCGAACAATACTTCATCTCATATACTACACCTTGAAAAGGCAATGGCAAATAGGAAGGGAAACCTCTCCGACTTGTAGGAGATATCGAGAACGCAAGGGAGACTTACTGCACACAGTGTGTAGATGAGAGATTATTAAACGTTTCTGAAAGGCAGTGTTGAGGGTCACCTCTGTGATAACGGCCATTCAATCCTCTTTAACCATCAACAGGCCTATTTAAATGTATTAAATGACAACAGAGCCACTCCTCATTGCTACAAGTGCCATGACTTAACAAATGAAAAGTAGGGCTTGACTGATGCAGAATCTTGGGGAAAAAAAATCTATGAAGCAGGTGGTTGTCCACAAAAGCATGAGCAGTTATGGGCTTCATGGATGGAATACCGTGGCGCATCTGACTGAGAGATCTAAATGTCCCTTACCAGTATGATCACCAAGAATTTAGGCTCTCTAATGTACCTCATACACTGTGGCCTGTTGCAGCTACTTGACAATATATATATATATATATATATATATATATATATATATATATATATATATATATATATATATTATCTACTGGCGGTCGCCAGTAGATAGTTATAGTTAGGACCTATTTTCCATAGGAAATCCGCAACATTCTATTTGAAATAACTCTTGCGTCGGTTGACGAATCTTCGTGAAATTTTCAAACTTTATGGCCCGCTCCCGGTCCGCTCCTACCCTGAAAGTTTCGGGGTGATTCGTCAAGCGGGGGCCGAGAAAAAGGGGGTCCCAAAACGTGTTTTCCCATTCATTTTCCCATAGGAAACTTTAGCCATGGCTAAAGCCCGAACTGCTGAACGGAATTACACAAAATTTGGCAAAGAGGTAGTTCTTGGTTCAGAAAGAACCCTTTTTGTTAAATGGTGTAAATCCGTTCAGTAGTTGCGGAGAAATTAAAAAAATAAGAGTCAAAAAATCAATTTCCCATAGGAAACTTTATGCAAGGCTACAGCCCGAACTGCTGAACGGAATTACACCAAATTTGGCTAAGAGGTTGTTCTTGGTTCAGAAAGAACCCTTTTTTTTAAATGGTGTAAATCCGTTCAGTAGTTGCTGAGAAAATCAAAAGTAAAAACACATATATCTGGGCGGAGCCTAACCACACATGTCATCATGAGATCTGATTGGCTGTCAGCACTTCATCCTGGAATTGCTGGCAGCCATCTTGGGACCAATATAAATGATAGTACCCCATTGAAATGCATTGTAGTGAATCGAAGATTTTGAGGGTTACCAAAAGGAGAACTATAAAGGGTGATAACAGACTTTAGTTACATTAGAATTCATTTGTTGATGGTACCATACTAATTTCAGGAATTGTGGTGTGTTCTAAGGTGATTTTACCCTGTGAAAAACCTTCTGCTGGGATATCATGAATCATGTTTGAGAGAAAACTATTTTCACATGCTTGTCCCATACAGTTTTGGAAGGTGCTCCAGAAGCTAAAATGAGAGCATATTTTCTGTAAATTCACATTATCTTTCTCAGTCATGTGAGAATGAAGTCTGACATTCTCAGTAAAACATGTACATCCAACAAGGGCAGAGAATGTCAGTTGATTCTTTGTGTTCTACTGCAGCTTCCCAGAGTGTTCTAAAGAACAACTAGAGTGCTAACAGCCTTACTTATGACAAAAGTATGGCACACCTGAAGCCATCTTGATTGGAATAAACTGGTAACACTTAAAACATTTAATTTAAAAAGGAACAAAATGATGGGGTTCATTTTGTCGTAGAAATTATGGTTAGTGCTGTAGAAAGAAAAATTAGGACATGTTTCAAGTGTGATCTCAAATATCTTCCTGTTATATTTCAACAGGAGCAGCCTGTCAATTGATGCCTTTGTGTTCTACTGCAGCTTCCCAGAGTGTTCTAAAGAACAACTAGAGCGCTAACAGTCTTACTTATGACAAAAGTATGGCACACCTGAAGCCATCTTGATTGGAATAAACTCGTAACACTTAAAACATTTAATTTAAAAAGGAACAAAATGAGGGGTTCATTTTGCCATAGAAATTATGGTTAGTGCTGCAAAAAGAAAATTTAGGGCATGTTTTAAGTGAGATCTCAAATCCTCTTCTATTTCATTAGAAAATTCTGACATGCAGACTGAAACAATCACTTTCAATACCAGCAGTAGACTTCCAGTTAACTCCTTGGTGAGCAGCAGCTTTACTACAGTGATCTAATGAACAACTAGAGTGCTAACATTCTGAATTTATGGCAAATGTGTGACACATCTGAATGCCTTCTTGATGGAATCAAAGTAAAAACTGAAAGCATTTCCTACTGAGGAGACTGTAGTAAATGAGGAAATTAGGAAACTTCATAACAAATAAGTCTCCCAAGATGGCCACCAGAGAAAAAAGAGCCCAAATGTAGCACAAATATCACCCAGAGGTAGCCCACGTATAGCCCAATGACAGAAGTGTGCAAAACACTTTTTATTTTTTGTTTTTGCAGTTTTATATAGTGCAGACTGGTCAGGTATTGGAGTGCTTTACATGAGCATTGGTTACATCACACAAGGACAAATTCATGTTGGTTGACCCCTACACTACCCAAACACCACTGCACTACCCTAAACCTAAAACACTACCCCCAGCACGACCCCTACACTACCCAAACACCACTGCACTACCCTAAACCCTAAATCTACCCCCTACACTACACAAATACCACTGCACTACCCTAAACCCTAAAACACTAGAACCCAGCACGACCCCTACAGTACCCAAACACTACTGCACTACCCTAAACCCTAAAACACTACCCCCTACACTACACAAACACCATTGCACTACCCTAAACCCTAAAACACTACCCCCAGCATGACCCCTACACTACACAAACACCACTGCACTACCCTAAACCCTAAAACACTACCCCAGCACGACCCCTACACTACCCAAACACCACTGCACTACACTAAACCCTAAAACACTACCCCCAGCACGACTCCCTACACTACACAAACACCACTGGACTACCCTAAACCCTAAAACACTACCCCCAGCACGACTCCCTACACTACCTAAACACCACTGCACTACACTAAACCCTAAATCTACCCCCAGCATGACTTCCCACACTACACAAACACCACTGCACTACCCTAAACCCTAAAACACGACCCCCAGCACGACCCCCTACACTACCCAAACACCACTGCACTACCCTAAACCACTAACCCCAGCATGACCCCCTACACTACCCAAACACCACTGCACTACCCTATACCCTAAAACACGACCCCGTACACTACACAAACACAACTGCACTACCCTAAACCCTAAAACACTACCCACAGCATGACGCCCTACACTACACAAACACCACTGCCCTACCCTAAACCCCCTACACTATACAAACACCACTGCATTACTCTAAACCCTAAAACACTACCCCAGCACGACCCCTCACAACACAAACACTACTGCACTACCCTAAACCCTAAATCGACCCCAGCACGACCCCTACACTACCCAAACACCACTGCCATACCCTAAACCCTAAAACACTACCCCCAGCATGAACCCCTACACTACCCAAACACCACTGCACTACCCTAAACCTTAAAACACTACCCTTACACTACACAAGCACCACTGCACTACCCTAAACCCTAAAACACTACCCCAGCACTACCCCCTACACTACCCAAACACCACTGCACTAACATAAACCCTAAAACACTATCCCCAGCACGACTCCCTACACTACCTAAACACCACTGCACTACACTAAACCCTAAATCTACCCCCAGCATGACCTCCCACACTACCCAAACACCACTGCACTACCCTAAACCCTAAAACACTAACCCCAGCATGACCCCCTACACTACCCAACCACCACTGCACTACCCTATACCCTAAAACACGACCCCGTACACTACACAAACACAACTGCACTACCCTAAACCCTAAAACACTACCCACAGCATGACCCCCTACACTACACAAACACCACTGCACTACCCTAAACCCTAAAACACTACCCCCTACACTACACAAACACCACTGCCCTACCCTAAACCCTAAAACACAACCCCCAGCATGACCCCCTACACTACACAAACACCACTGCACTAGCCTAAACCCCCTACACTATACAAACACCACTGCATTACTCTAAACCTAAAACACTACCCCCAGCACGACCCCCTCACAACACAAACACCACTGCACTACCCTAAACCCTAAATCGACCCCCAGCACGACCCCCTACACTACCCAAACACCACTGCCATACCCTAAACCCTAAAACACTACCTCCAGCATGAACCCCTACACTACCCAAACACCACTGCACTACCCTAAACCTTAAAACACTACCCCCAGCACTACCCCCTACACTACACAAACACCACTGCACTACCCTAAACCCTAAAACACTACCCCAGCACTACCCCCTACACTACCCAAACACCACTGCACTAACATAAACCCTAAAACACTACCCCCAGCATGACCCCCTACACTACACAAACACCACTGCACTACCCTAAACCCTAAAACACTACCACAAGCATGACCCCCTACACTACTCAAACACCACTGCACTACCCTAAACCCTAAAACACTAACCCAGCACGACCCCCTACACTACCCATACACCACTGCACTACCCTAAAGCCTAAAACACTACCCCCAGCACGACCCCCTACACTACTGCACTACCCTAAACCCTAAAACACTACCCCCTACACTACCCAAACACCAGTGCACTACCCTAAACCCTAAAACACTACCCCCAGCACGACCCCCTACACCACTCAAACACCACTGCACTACCCTAAACCCTAGAAAAGAAACACCCACCCCATGCCCAATCCCCCTTACCTCTCACTCCTCGTGGTTCCTCTCTCCTCGTGGTTCCTGCTTCACGTCGTCTCTGAGGGGCGGTGCACGTCGTTGTGAGGCAACGGAACAGCTCTGTTTCCTTACAACGACATGGATCGTCTACATGTTTTTTAGAACGCATGGTCATTTACCATACATACCTTTACAACAAAATTAGTTGTAAAGGCATGCGTGGTAAATGACCATGCGTTCTAAAAATGCGTAGTAATGACTTCGTGATGTACAACGCATGCGTGGTAATGCATGCGTTGTAATGGTATCGCAAAGTAAAAAGTCGTTGTAACGGCTGTTTACCGATCGAAGCTGGCCCCTGTTCTTCAGTGAGACGTTTATTTGATTAATTAGGAGGAAGGAATGTGTTTTTTACCGAAAAGTGCATTCCCGGCAGTTGTATTGTGAAAGTGTCCGCGTGGCCTGGTTTCACTTCTGGTGAGAGAGTGGAAGAGTCTGTTTGGATCTAAAGGAGTTCTGTTGTTGGACGGGGCCGGCGCGACATATCATCAGAAAACATAGCTAATGGAAAGCGTCCTCCCTGAAGTGTGGAGCAGTGCCATGAGAGGTCAACGAGTGTGCATCCCACCGCAGTATGACCGTACCGCGTGACCCATGTGCCACCTCCAGGGTACGGGAGGCAGAAGCGGCATCGCAGGTCCTCTTGAAGACCGTTGTAGCACTAATTCTACATTTTGGTACTAGGGCATTTTAACTTCGTTGTTCCTGCCAGATACAAAGAGAAGATCCTGTGTTATTCAGTGCCCTCGTTACCTTTTTTGTGGGTTGTGGTGCTTGTCACTTCGCTGCCCCGCCGGTGCACACGACTGGGCACCCCACCTCGTGTGCCATCTGCAGGGCCTCTGCCCTCGGATCACTGGTTTCGGTTTCTGGAGTGGCAACATAAACAGTTGCTCCCAAAGGACTAGCCTGAACACTTAGGTGAATATCCCCTGCACCAGCATTCCACGGAAATTCTTTCCTAGCTCTCCCACGTCAACGAGGACGTCATAATAGCACGGCTCCGCTCGCGACACCGTATGACGTCATCGGAGCCATAAGAGAACCTCGTCGGCGTGCTGACGTCAGTTCCACCCATTTTTTCCGTGCCACCGAGGCAAACAGGGGACCGAGACATTTTCACATGTATACATAGTATAATAAATATATATATATTCACTGAAAAAACCATAGGTTTCAGGCACGTTATAGTTAGAAATTAGCATTTAAAAAACCTTAGAAATTCACTGAAAAAACCATAGGTTTCAGGCACGTTATAGTTAGAAATTAGCATTTAAAAAACCTTAGAAATTCACTGAAAAAACCATAGGTTTCAGGGGCGTTATAGTTAGTTGGACATTTCACTTGTACAAAACCATAGAAATTCCCCGTTATAGTTAGTTCAGCTAACTATAACTCGCAGCGCCCACAATGCACTGCTGATGACGTCACATATTACATCACTCATGACATGGTCAGTGACATCACTCATGACATCACTGATGACATCTCAAATGACATCACTAATGACATCACTGATGACATCATCCAGTGAATGTGTGTTTTTCTGAAAATTAAATATGTTTTATATATGTATATCTCAAGGTCGATGGAAGAATAAATGGGTATATAAGTGTCTAAATGGATGATTTTGTTTTGTAAAATTGATTGTATAACTGACTAAGTGTATCTTAGTGAATACATGGATTAGTGAGTAATGTTTAAATATGAAAATATCTGTATCAGTCTCTCACTTTGTGTAGAAGTGGCTGCATGGGTTGGTGAGTAGCTACATGAGTGTCTATATGGGTTATTAGTTGGTTTTTGAGTATCAGTATCAGTGTCTGAGTGTCTGTATGGTTCGGTGGGGGGTATTACTTAGTGCATAGATGCATGAATGAGTGATTCACTGTTTGTATGTGTTGAAGACAGCATGTGTGCAGGACTGTATAGGTGGATGAGTATGTGTATGGGTGTGTTAGTGAGTGAATGACTGTCTCAATAGTGTCTTTATGAGTAACTACATTTGTTTTAAACTAGTATATGTGAGTATTGGTGTATATAAGTGAGTATATGTGAGAGTGAGAGATTGGAAGAGTTCCTGTACAAATAAGTAGGTGTTTCTATAAGTGATTGTTTAAGAGAGTAAGTATGTGTAAGTTTCTGTAGAAGTAAGTGTGGTAGTGTGTGTATAACTGTATATGCAAGTAAATGGATGTTTGATACTTTGTTTGCATGTGTGACTGTGTGTGAGTAAATCTATGGATGAGTGGCGGTGTGTAACAGGATGTATAGGTGTATGAGTACATATGATGAGTGAGTACATGTATGAGTGACTGTATAGGGACTGTTGGTGAATGAGTGGATGTGTGTGTAGATCTTGGAATTACTGAATAGGTGTGTTGTAACTGGTATTGGTATGTCCATTGTTTTGAAAATGTTAGTTTGTATTTTTGAGTGTGTGTATCAAAGGTTATATTAGGGTGAGAGGAGGTCTGCCACTCTATCACAAGGATGATGTCATCAGTGATGTCATTTGAGATGTCAAGAGTGATGTCACTGACCATGTCATGAGTGATGTAATATGTGACGTCATCAGCAGTGCATTGCAGGCGCGCGAGTTATAGTTAGCTGAACTAACTGTAACGGGGGAATTTCTATGGTTTTGTACAAGTGAAATGTCCAACTAACTATAACGCCCCTGAAACCTATGGTTTTTTCAGTGAATATATATATATGTATGTGTATATATATATATATATATATATATATATATATATATATATATATATATATATAATCTACTGACGGTCGCCAGTAGATAGTTATAGTTAGGACCTAGTTTCCATAGGAAAAGCGTTTTTGTTTTCCCAATAACTTTGGCGCCGGATGACGAATCATAGCGAAATTTTCAAAACTAGTGGGGCGCTCCGGTCAGCTCCTGTCTTGAAAGTTTCGGGGTGATTCGGCAGCGGGGGCCGATGAAAAGGGGGTCCCAAAGCGTGTTTTCTCCATGTTATTTTCCATAGGAAACTTTAGCCACGGCTACAGCCCGAACTGCTGAACGGAATTACACCAAATTTGGCAAAAGGTAGTGCTTGGTTCAGAAAGCGCCCTTTTTTTAAATGGTGTAAATCCGTTCAGTAATTCCAGAGAAATTCAAAAAATAAGAGTAAAAAAATCAATTTCCCATAGGAAACTTTATGCAAGGCTACACCGAAACTACTGAACGGATTTACCTCGAATTTGGCAAAAAGGTAGTGCTTGGTTCAGAAAGCGACCTTTTTAAAAATGGTGTAAATCCGTTCAGTAGTTGCTGAGAAAATCAAAAATAAAAGTTTCGATATTTAGAGGCACGGAGGATCCGCGGACCCTCCTGACCACGAGCTTTTTTCTAATTGGCTGTCAACACTCCAAACCAGGAAGTGTTGGCAGCCATCTTGTGACTGGGTAGAACCGAGTCACAAGAAATCAGAATAAGAAACGCGAAAAAAAAGAAAAGGGGGCAGGATAGAAACACCCTGACCCCCTAGGCCTGCTTAGGGGGTCCCACAAGGACCCGCAGGGCCCAAAAAAGCATTTTTAATTTTTTTTTAATCGGCGAAATTCGCGTCGGATCCGCGAATCCCGCCGTGAAGAAAGAAACGAGCGCGGGCTCCCGCTCCGTTAATATTTAGCCCCGGGTGGGCCAAGTCCCGGGGGCATGCGAAGAATTTAATAGTGGGGGCCCAGGAGGCCCACGCAGCCCCGGGACCGCCACCCCCGGGGCTTTCCATAAATATTCTGCGGGGCTCACGGCCCCCCGCAGCCCGGGGACCGCCACCCCCCGGGGCTTTGTTTTGTTATGTGTGGGGGCCTCCAAGCCTCCCCAAGCCCCGGGACCGCCACCCCGGGCTTTGATTAATAATTTTGCGGGGGCACACGGCCCCCGCTGCCCCAGGGACCACCACCCCCGGGCTCTCATTTCTTTAAAATACCTGTGTGGGGGCTCGAGGCCCCCACACGCCCGGGACCGCCACCTCCCGGGGCACTAATTATTCAAATTTGGGGGTCCGTGACGGACTCCGAGCCCCGAGGACCACCACCTCCCGGGGCTGTGCAGATGTTGGGAGGGGGCCGCGCGGCCCTCCTCCTGGAGCCTGTGATGGCCCTGGGGACCGCCATCCCCCAGGGCCAGCTCCTGCAGTGTCCCGGGGTGCCCACCCCGGGACACTGCTGTTTGCAATGACAGGACGGGAGCCTCGCGGCTCCCGCACTGTCATTGCAAACTGCTTGCTTCATTGAAGCGAGAGCAGGAAACCTGCTCTCGCTTCAATGAAGCAAAGCAGATTGCTTTCCACACGGGGAGCTGCATGTTAGCAGCTCCCCATGTGGAAAAGCAATGCCGGCTCCCGCAGGAGGCGGGGAGCCGGCAGGGACAGTGGGGGCATTGGGGCTCCCATCACGGTCCCCAACGGAGAGGGCCAGCCCCAGGGGATGGGGTCCCCGGGGCTAGTACTGGCCCGGGAGGGGGCCACGCGCCCCCCTCCCCTGTGTATTTTTTTTTTTTTTTAAAGGAGAGGCCAGGCCCCGGGGGATGGGGTCCCCGGGGCCATATTTGGACTGAGGAGGGGGGCCACGCGGCCCTCCTCACAAAAAACAAAACAAAAAAGGATGGCCAGGCCCGGGGATGGGGTCCCGGGGCCAGAAGTGGCCCGGGAGGGGGCCACGCAGCCCCCTCCCCCAACAAAAATAATAAATAAAGGCAGGCCCCGGGGGATGGGGTCCCCGGGGCCAATAGAGGCTTTAGGAGGGGGCCATGCAGCCCCCTTCCTATAAAAAACAAGATGTTTGGCCATGCCCGGGGGATGGGGTCCCTGGGGCCGGAATTGGCCACGGGAGGGGGCGCACGCAGCCCCTCCCATTTACATTTTTTTTTTTTTAAAGGGGGCCAGGCCCTGGGGATGGGGTCCCCAGGGCCTACAAAATAGGAAGGAGGAGGGGGCCACACAGCCCCCTTCTTTAAAAAAAACAACAACAAAAAACACCGGCATCGCCGAGGCCCCGCCCTCCCAGCAACACTCTGCAAACGCGCCCTGTGGTGCGTTTTAAGTTGGGAAATTGAATACTGGGGGTCCCTGGGGGCCAACTAGCCCACCAGGTACCTCCAGTAAGCGCCACAGGGCTGCGTTGCAGAGAGGTGGTCCAGGCCACGCCCCTTTTTACACCTCTCTGCAACGCAGCTCTGTGGCGCTAACTGGAGGTACCTGGTGGGCTAGTTGGACCCCAGGGATCCTCAGAATTGAAGGGGACATAATCCCCCAACTTAAAACGCCCCCCTCGCCCCCCCTAGCTACGCCACTGCATTCACTCACTAACACACCATACAGTCCATCACAGATGCACTCTAGAAACCATGCACCCAGTGAATCACCCACTCACACATCTATGCAGAGAGTCACACACACCCCACCCACACAAACACTCAGGCACCCATACAGATACTAAGACAACCAACCAATAACCCATGTAGACACTCATGTAGCTATTCACAAACCCATGCAGCCGCTTACACACCAACAGACGGATACAGACCTTCACACAGTTTAGTCACTAACCCATGCATTCAGTAAGATACGTTTATTCACTCACTTATAGAGTCAGTCACGCACCTACTAAATCATCCATTCAGACACTTATACACCCACTCATTCTTCAATACGCCTTTCCCTATATATATTAAACATATTTAAACTTTACAGAAACACACAGTCACTGGATGATGTCATCAGTGATGTCATTTGAGATGTCATCAGTGATGTCATCAGTGATGTCACTGACCATGTCATGAATGATGTAATATGTGACGTCATCAGCAGTGCATTGCGGGCGCGAGTTATAGTTAGCTTAACTAACTATAACGGGGGAATTTCACTGGTTTTGTACGAGTGAAATGTCCAACTAACTATAACTGTCCCTAAAACCTATCGTTTTTTCAGTGAATATATATATATATATATAAACATTTGTAAAGCGCATGGCTACTCAACAAAGTACGCTTGACAATATTTTAAAGTGAATCCACAAGCTGGTTTTGTTGCATTTTCATTATACAAAATAAATGACAATAAAATCGTTCATTACAAAAAAAAAAATCTATAGTGGGAATTTTGGGATGTAGTGTTGGCGAACAGCTTATTAAAATCAACACTGGGCTTCTTTTGGCAATGGCACTACTAATTTAGGCAAGTCGGTTGTGTTGAGTGATAAATAAAAATGCGAAACGTTCCAGAGAGTCATATGCGTGTTCACTTAGGGCAGAGGCTTATGCCTGCAAACCATGTATGGGACTTTACTGTTCAAAAATGTGTACATATGAAGAAGATCTGCATTATCACAGAACAGGGATAAATAAAATCCAGTGTGTGTCCTTTTCCGAAACCCTGGTTTCAAATAAATACAAAACAAGAAAGTGAAGATACTTTTCGTAGCCTGCAGCAGAGTTGACATTCGCATATATCACACTGAGAAAGTGTAACCTGAAACTGATCATGCTCCATTTGAAAACATGGTCGTGTTCATTTTTTTATGGAATAATTCTGTTAGTTAAGACAAAGGAAGCTAGTGATATTCACATATAAATCGAGTGCTCGGTTGCCTTAGGTTTAACTTTGCTCACTGAAGAACAAGTTGTAGTTATATGAATTAATTCAGTTTGCTTTATTGTAAATTCACAGATAATCATTCTTTTTCGCTCTTCCACTTTTGTGGATCAATCACACTTAGCTTACCCAACTTATTCTAGAAGTATTTCTTATATAATGTCAGGCGCATGTATCAACTGATTTGTACATTTTGCAAGTCGGCATTATTGAAAGTGTACCAATTAACCTCTTCACAGAAAACTGTGCACACATCCGTGAACTATCCTTTAAAATGAGAGCCACATAGTCACGGTCTTTTTGATCTCATGCTTGCTCTAGCCTTCCAACATATCTTTTTTAATTGGAAAACCCTCACAAAATTATCCATACAACACTGGTGGAATAGCCTTTGTTCCTTTCATAGACTTGATGTTGCCTTCGCCTCCTCCTGTAAACCAATGGTCAATAGAGAATTCTTCTGGTTACCCCTTACCACCTACTTAGATCAGATTGTTTTAAAAAGAACTCGCCTTTAGCCTCTGAAAACTTTAAACCCCCTTGAAAGATATTATCTCTGTTCTCTACTTCTTATTCTTGTTGACTTGATATATGATTCTAATTAATTAATAACTCATTATTTTTATTCTATATATAATATGCATTGTGATATATGATTTCCTTTTATTCCAGAGTGTTAGCAGATCCTTCTTCCCCCTTCTCCTCCTCCTCCCTTCCTTCCTCCCTTTCCCTACCTTATATAAAAACTCCCAAAATGGCTTCTATTCTTCTCTTCAATGTACTAGCCAAAGCTTTTGTAATATTTCTCCTTTTATATGCTATCTTTGTAATGCAGGTATGTTATATTTTTTTCTTCTGTTTCTATTGGTTGTTAAATAAAGCTTTTCAAACATAAAAACAAAATGAGAGCCAGAAGGTGATCATTTCTAAGCCTCCATTGCAGACTGCTTACTGGGGAACTGAGGCTCAGATCTCAACTTGACCAACATGTCTGATCCCGAGCAAACCGTTTTACCTCCCTATCACTCTGACTTTATTTCCTTAACCCACAAACTTTGTTTTGCTTCTGTTGTTCCCAGGATGAGAAGAATTAACCAGGAGCAAGGAACTGGAAGGGAAAAGACTAGGATTGACCCTAGCCTCTCGCCTTTCCACTTCCCTGCTTAATGGGTAATGTCTTCTGTTTTATTGGCAGCTATTTCCATCCACAATGGTTCCCTGTTCATGACAAGCATTGTGAGAGGAAGGAGGGGAGCTTCGTGTCTGTGCATCAGCATCCGTTTGGATTGTTTTCTTAGAAAACCGACGGTTCCTATTTTTGTGCTTTATACCTACTTGCAATTTGTGGTGGAAAGTGGTGTGAAATCAATGGGAGAATCCTTAATGTGGTGCATTGCTGAAAGGTAAACAATTCTGAATGTAAGAAGGGGTCATGTGTGTAGATTGCTAAAGGTTTTCCTAAAGGAACTAACTGTTGACATCAAAACATATCGAATACAATTGGGGGAAAAAGAGGAATAGGTAACAATGCTTTCTTCTGTCACATTTTGCACAGAAGGCAAATCCACAAAAATTATATACTATAACATTTCTCAGACTTTTCTTGCCCTAGAGATGCGTAGTGTTTGTAGTTTGTTCAAATACCCACAGCCAACAAGAGAGCCGTGGTTTACATATAGAATTATATGTGGGCAACAGTAAATAACAGGGGCATTTTTCACAGAGGGTTTCTGAGTGATATCAACTAGACAAAGAAGGAGAAGCTTGAGTTATCTAAGATGCCACTCAGAACCCCACAGTGAAAAACATCCCTGTTATTCACTTTTTACCCATGTATAATTTTATGTTATGTATGGCCTCCAAATCATCTGCCCTGCTTTCAACTGTTACAGCAGCAGAAGAGAAATGGGGAGCTATACATACATAACGAATAGTTTCTTACCTGTCGGTGTAGTTTTGCAGCTTGAAGACTTTCTGGATTCACTATGCTGTGCATTATTCCGCGGTCTAGTGGTTGGGTCCGGAATCGTAGTCTCTTTTTTTTTTGTGTGTAGCCCAGGTGGGCGTCGACGCCCCACCATTTGGTGTCCTCCCGTGACGTCGGCGCGCTTCCTCCGGAAGCTCCCACCCTTGGGCGCCATCTTCGGATTCTTTTTTTCTGTCTTGTGCTTTTCTTGTTTATCCTTTTACCCTTTGAAGGTGTTTTCCATGTCTTAGTCCCCCTTTCCTCCTGTCTCATCTTTCTGGCGGAGGCGGGTGGGTTCGCTAGTGAATCCAGAAAGTCTTCAAGCTGCAAAACTACACCGACAGGTAAGAAACTATTCGTTTTGCAGTGTGAATCTTTCTGGATTCACTATGCTGTGCATAGACTTTGTAGCGGTTTGCTATGTGTGTGGCGGCTGGGTGGAAGATGAGCGTTGGTTGTTGAATATATGTTGAAGCACTTTTTGACCTACTTGTGCTTCCTTGTTCATCTGTATATCCACGCAGTAGTGTTTCGTGAACGTGTGCACTGAAGCCCATGTTGCCGCCAGGCAAATGTCCTGGATGGGTGTGTTTGCCAGGAAGGCGATTGTTGCTCCCTTTTTCCAGGTAGAGTGAGCTTGTGCTGCTCCTTGCAGTTCTTGACCTTCCTGTTTGTGGCAGTATTGAATTGTCTGTGCGATCCATCGTGCAATGGTATTTTTAGTCACTGGTCTGCCCAGGAAACTGCTTGCGAAGGACACAAAGAATTGCTTTGTTTTCCTGCAATCTTTAGTCCTTTCGATGTAATGCATTACTGCTCTTCTGGCGTCCAGTGTGTGCAGTGCCCTCTGCGCTGTTGGATGGCTTTTGGAAGAAACTTGGAATTTGTATTGTTTGGCTTATGTGGAACTTGGACACCACCTTTGGCATGAAGTGTGGGTCCGTCCTCATTACCACCCTGTCATTGTGAATCTGAATGTAGGGTTCTTGTAGTGTGAGCGGTTGCAATTCGCTCACCCTGTGTAGCGAGGTAATTGCTACCAGAAAGGCTGTTTTTATTGTGAGCATATGCAGAGAGGCCTTGTGAATGGGTTCAAAGGGTGCTTTCATAAGCTGTGTTAGAACCACATTGAGGTTCCATGCCGGCGGTGGCATCCTCTTTGGTGGGGCTATTCTCTTGGCCCCTTCCAGGAATCTTTTTACCACTTGAGATGTAAAGAAACTTTTCCTTGTTTCTCCTCTTGTATAGGCTACTATTGCTGCCAGGTGTACTCTTAGCGAGGTGCAGCTTAGATTACAATTTAGCAAGTGTGTTAAGTATTTTAGCACTGTTGATTCCTGGTTATTCTCCTGTGGAGCTTTTCCTTGATGCACCATTGGGTGAATCTTTTCCATTTTGCTGCATAGCATTTCCGTGTAGTGGGCCTCCTTGCTTCTCGCAGCACCGCCAGTGTGCTTTGGGGGAGGCTTGAGGTGAGTGAACTCTAAGTCTTCAGGAACCACGCTGCTAAGCTGAGGCTCTCTGGTTCTGGGTGGAGCACCCTTCCGTTTTGCATCGAGAGCAGGTCTCTTCTTTTTGTGAACTTGTGTGGTGGCCCCTGTGCGATTTCCACTATCTGTGAGAACCAGGACTGCCTGGACCACTGTGGTGCCACCAGAATTAGCGTCATGTTGCTTGTTCTGCATTTGCTGAGCACTTTGTGTATAAGCGGTATCGGCGGAAAAGCGTAGGCAAATGTCTTTGACCAGCTCATCCATAGGGCATTTCCTTGGGATTGGTGGCCTGGCTGTCTGGATGCGAAGTATTGGCATTTTGCATTCTGGTGTGTTGCAAACAGGTCTATTTGTGGGGTCCCCCACTTCTTGAATAGCCTTTGCGTCTCCTGCGGGCTGAGCTCCCACTGCGTGTGAGACTGATGTCTGTCTGCTGAGTCTGTCCGCTTCCACATTGTCCTTCCCTGGTAGATGTATCGCCAGGAGGTCTATTTGTAATGGTATAGCCCATTTCCATATCTGTTGCGCCAGATCTGACAGCGCCACTGATTGTGTTCCTCCCTGCTTGTTGATGTAGAACATCGTTGTGGTGTTGTCTGTTTGTATTAACACCCTTTGCCCGTACAGCTTTTTCTGCAACGCCTTTAGTGCAAGGAACACAGTCTTTAGTTCTAGGTAGTTGATGTGTTTGATGGCATCTGTTGGTGTCCATAAACCCCTTACTTTGAGCAGGTTCATGTGCGCTCCCCACCCCATTTGGGATGCGTCCGTTGTGTTGGTCACTGTCGAAGTTGGTGGTGTAAAAGGTTTTCCCCTTGTTATGTTGTCCTTGTTCCACCATGCTATCTCTTCCTGCACTGCGTGCGTTACAACCACTAGATCTTCCCAACTCCCTGTTGCTTGTGACCACTGTTGTTGGAGCCATTCCTGGAATGGTCTCATGTGTAGTCGAATATTGGGGACTAGGTGTATGCAGGACGCCATCATCCCCAAGAGCTTGCTCACCGTCCTCACTGTCAGACGTCGCCCCTTCTGGTATTGGGGAGTCTCCTTCAGCATTGCGACTGTTCTCCTTTCGCTGGGGAACACTCTGCCCTGAATGGTGTCGATTTGTGCACCCAGGTAAATCTTCACCTGTTCTGGTTCCAGCGAGGACTTCCCGTTGTGTTTCGAGAAGCCTAGCTCCGTCAGCGTATGTGTGACCCGCTGAGCATGTAGTTTCATTGGTTGTAGGAGTTCGCCTTTACCAACCAGTCGTCTAGGTAGGGGTATACATGTATTCCCTGTCTCCGCAGGTGTGCCGCTACGGCAGCGAGGCATTTGTGAAGACCCTTGCTGCGGATTTTAGGCCGAAGGCTAGGGCCGTGAACTGGTAGTGCGTCTTGCTGATGGTAAATCTCAGTAGATGTTTGTGTTTTTGGTTCATGGGGATGTGTAGGTAGGCATCTTTGAGGTCTATTGTGGACATAAAATCCCTGTGCCTTATCTGAGGTATAACCTCCTGTAAGGACATCATCTTGAACTTTTGAGTTTTTATGTATTTGTTTAGGAACCGTAGGTCCAGTATGGGTCTTAACGTTTCGTCTACTTTTGGTACGAGGAAGTAGTTGGAGTACACTCCCCTGTTTCTTTCCTTGTATGGTACCTTTTCTATGGCCTCCTTGTGGAGGAGTTCTTGTGCTTCCTGCCAAAGGAGTGATAGCTCTTCTGCTGAGCGTGTTTTGTTGGCTGGCCTCCTGTTTGGTGGCTTTTTTACCAGTTCTATACAGTAGCCGAACTGTATGATGTTGAGTATCCATTTGTCCGTTGTTATTTTCTTCCACTCCTGGAAGAAGTGTTTCAGTCTGCCTCCTACTGGTGTAACATGATCGTTGATATTTAATTGTTCTTTGTGTCTTTTGTTGTGCCGCGCCACTAAGGATGTTGTGTGTGTGGGCACTTTTGGTACTGTGAAGTCACTTGGGGGCGGGTTGCTGCCCCCCTCGTCTTGTCTGGCCTCGTCCGTTCGGTCGACCTCGATAGGACTGGCCCCTCTGTTAGTTCTGCCAGCCTTGTTGTTGCTGACCTTGCTGCGCCTGGTTGCTTCCCGATAGGCTTGCTGGAAGGCCTGGTGCGATGTTCCCGGTTGGCTCCCTCCTCTGCCATTTGGCCTTCGTGAGGGGGTGCCCCTTCTCATCCCTCTGAACTGCAATGCTCCCATGGACCTTGCAGTCTCGTTATCCTTCTTCAGCTGTGTCAGCGTCTCGTCCAGTGGCGTGCCGAACAGCTTTTCCCCGTTGAAGGGTATATTCAGGATATTGTTCTGTACTTCGAGCTTGAACCCCGAGATCCTCAGCCAGGCATGCCTTCTTTCTGTTACTCCGATCATCATAAGCCTGCTTGATGTGTCTGCTGCGTCCAAGGCCGACTTCAGGCAGGTGTTGGCCATGTTCTTGCCCTCCTCCACCAGGTGCGCTGCTCTCTGCTGGTGTTCGCTCGGGAGATGTTTGAGCAACTGCCCTACTTCTTCCCAATGTTGGTAGGCATGTCTATTTATTAGGGCATTAGAGTTGGCGATGCGCCAGTGAATTGCCGCATTCCTCTCAATCTTCCTCCCTGTGAGGTCTATTCTTTTACTCTCCTTGTCTGGAGGTGACCCTGAGTTCGTGGGGACGTTGGCCCTCTTCCTGGCTGTCGCTGTTATAATAGAGTCAGCTGGTACGGACCCCTGGATATATGCTGGGTCTTTAGAAGAGTGCTTGTACTTTTTCTCTGTCCTGGGGGTGACAGATCTGCAGGTTGATGGCTCCTTGAAAGCTTCCCTGCCTTGGTCCAGCACACTTGGGAGCATTGGGAGAAATTGGCTCCTAGTTTGGGTTGGCAGCAGTGTCTCCAAGAGAAAACAAGCCTTTGGCTTTTCTTCCTCCATTTCCACCCTATAGGTTGCTGCAGCGTTCCTGACGACGATATTGTATATGCCAATGTCTTCTGTCGGCGAAGGCCTCGACGGATACGTCTCCACGGCCTCTTCCGGGTTTTCGACGTCGAGGTCCTGCCAATCCAGGTCCTGAGCCTCCGAGGGTGTCGAACCAAATTGTGTCTGCTGGTCGTCATCGCCCTCAGTGTAATAATACAGGCCCTCTTCGTCCTGTTGCTCCGCCGGTTCGGGAGTCTTCGGCGGGTCGGCGGCGTCGAGCTCCTTCTGGACTTCTGCTTCGACAACCGTCGAGGGCTTCGAAGGGATGATGTATCTACTCATCCGTTCGTCGAAGTCCTTCTTCCTCTGGAGGATACTGTTCATTTCGGCCTCGAGCCTTCTCTTCTTCCTTTCCATCTCGGCCGCTTGTTCGGCGTCGAGAGTTTCGGCGTTTCTCTTCGAGGTCGTGGATGTTGACGTCGAAGTTGCCTTCTGCTCTTTTCCCTTCGGCGTCGAGTGCGGCTTTCGAACCGTGCTTCGACGACCGGGGTGTGTCTAGAGCTTTCGCCGGCCGGGAGTCCTTATCAGAAGGATCTGCTGGGCTGTTTGTCCGTGGATGCAACTGTGGTCGTCGATTGCTTCGACGCCAGTGCTCCTTTCGAGGACTTTGGCTCTGTTTTTCGAGAGTCTGTCGGGGTTTTGGGGTCGACGTCTCTCTTACCTCCTTCCTCGACATGTTATCGGTCTCTACGACCGTGCAGTCATCAGGTCCCTCGGCGATGTTGTCCTCTTCTCCGCTGGAGAGGCCCAGGTCCCGAAGCGACAGAGGTTGTCCTTGCCCCTGCATGCTGTAGTTTGCTCTCCTCTGTCTGTCCCTCACTCTGAGGGTCTTGGGGGCGAATGCCGAGCAGGCGTTGCAGTCGTTACTTTGGTGGTCGATCGGCAGGCAGAGGTTGCAGACTGGATGCTGGTCCTTCTGCGCGAACTTGTGGTGGCAGTTACGGCAAAATTTGAATGGTGTCTTGTCCATTCCCGCGCTCAGGGAGCCCCCTGTGTGCGCATTCTCCGTCGGACGTCGAAGTTTTTTCCTCCTTCTCACCTACTTCGTCGTCCCGGTTCTATGTTCTTTGTCGTGTGATGAAGAACTCCAATTTCTCGGTGTTTTTCTGCTTTTCTCCTCTTTTCTCCTTTTCAAAACTCTGAAGCTCCTCGTGACGATCCAGACCCAACGGCGGAAAAAAGAATCTGAAGATGGCGCCCAAGGGTGGGAGCTTCCGGAGGAAGCGCGCCGACGTCACGGGAGGACACCAAATGGTGGGGCGTTGACGCCCACCTGGGCTACACAAAAAAAAAAAAAGGGACTACGATTCCGGACCCAATTACTAGACCGCGGAATAATGCACAGCATAGTGAATCCAGAAAGATTCACGCTG
This sequence comes from Calotriton arnoldi, assembly GCA_963921515.1. NCBI lineage: Eukaryota > Metazoa > Chordata > Amphibia > Caudata > Salamandridae > Calotriton > Calotriton arnoldi. The sequence goes on from CAWUFW010000280.1 coordinate 1,574,459, forward strand.
CAAAACATGCTTATCGTCCCTGTCCCAAATGTAAAAAACAAACTGGTCTCCAACCACCCACCCCACCACCTTCTGTGTCACCCCACCCTTGGCCCTCTGGAAGCTGTGCAAGTGCCAGCACTGCACTGACAGGCTCTCAGAGAGGCTTGTCAAGTGCAGCCTGGAATTCCTTTATATATAGCGAAAGTGGGTATCAACTCTTGTTGTTGTTATGTCATAGCAGTGAATAAGGAAATGTTACTCACTTGTAAACCTAGTTCTGCATTGTAGGTATCTTCACAGAGGTCACCAATGTGGAATATTCCCGCCCATGTACAGGACACCGGAAAACTACTTTCTGTATGCAACAAAGACAATCTGTAGTTGGAGGGAGGCACCTCAATGTTCACAGAATTCTGATACCTCCAAGCATAGCAAGACATGCAACATTTTACTGCATTTTTCCTATGTAAAATACTTCCGTTTACGTAGCAGTAAGACAGAATTAAAACACATGACTGAAAGAAATGTGTTACATTATTAAAAAAAAAACTCTAACCTCCCATTAGTGAAAGAGAGAAATGAAGGAAAGGTGCCCGTTCGGGCAAAAGGGCACCAGCTGCGAATAGCATACACTGTTCCTTTAAGAAGGCAGCTGTTTCCATTTCCCATTATGCACTGCACTTGCAGTTTGCCTCACACCCTCAGTTCTTTTTGAAGGGTAATATATACCATGGGGGAAGCCCGTCTTGACTCTTTTGCGACCGCTACTTGCTGCCAGGGGGAGAGGGGGACTAGGACCACCAGTCCCAGCCTCCCAAGTGGCCGTTGCCGCCAACGTGACTCTTTCGCGCCCGGAGGCGCCATAAAAACCTTTGCGGGCTCCCGCAGCGCGGGAAGCCAGTCTTGACGCTTTTACCACCGCTACTTGCTGCCAGGGGGAGAGGGTGACTAGGACCATCAGTCCCAGCCTCCCAAGCTGCCGTTGCCGCCAACGTGACTCTTTCACGCCCGGAGGCGCCATAAAAACCTTCGCGGACTCCCGCAGCGTGGGAAGCCCGTCTTTCCGCTTTTGCCACCGCTACTTGCTGCCAGGGGGAGAGGGGGACTAGGACCACCAGTCCCAGCCTCTCAAGCGGCCGTTGCCGCCAACGTGACTCTTTCACGCCCGGAGGCGCCATAAAAACCTTTGCGGGCTCCCGCAGCGCAGGAAGCCCGTCTTGACGCTTTTGCCACCGCTACTTGCTGCCAGGGGGAGAGGGGGACTAGGACCACCAGTCCCAGCCTCCCAAGCGCCCGTTGCCGCCAACGTGACTCTTTCGCGCCTGGAGGCGCCATAAAAACCTTTGCGGGCTCCCGCAGCGCGGGAAGCCCGTCTTGACGCTTTTGCCACCGCTACTTGCTGCCAGGGGGAGAGGGGGACTAAAACCACCAGTCCCAGCCTCTCAAGCAGCCGTTGCCGCCAACATGACTCTTTCGCGCCCGGAGGCGCCATAAAAACCTTTGCGGGCTCCCACAGCGCGGGACGCGGGTGGGCCCATCTGCGCCCATCAGAGCCCGGATGAGGCTGGGCTGGGCCCACCCTCTTGGCTCTTGGCTTTACTGGTCGTCTTTTCATTTCTCCTTGGAATAGGACCGTTTGGACCAGTGACTTTCACTGAAGAAGAACACTGCCAGAACTCTGCAAAGTAAGTTTACTGGACATTTTGCCTGATTGTAAACCCTATTTAGCGTGACTCTATCCTACCTGGACCAAGGCGAAATTGAAGCAAGCGGGGGAGAGTACTCCTAAACCCCTTCAGAACTCTACCCTTGATTGCTTCCTAACACGTGCTGAGAAAGCTATAGATAAGGAAATACTAGTAGTACAACGTCGGCTATCCATAGAGGGGGGCTCTACCACATGTATGAACCAGGATATTTCCTCAAGTGCCCAAACAAAGAATATTGATTTAGAGAGCCTTACTGTTGATCAATCTATATTAGATCTGACCCCTCCTGTGATGCCACCGCCTCTGTCCCGACTTCAAACATCCCCAATACCTTGTCCCCCAGCCAAAAGGAATAGGAAGCAAAAACATCTAGAGCCCGCACTAGCAGCTAACACCAGATCAAAGAAAAAAGCCAAAGAAGCCCCAACTGTGGATCGTAATAGCTCTATACTAATATCGCCAACAGCATCGTATCCAAACCCCTATCCTGTAGCTATGTCTTCGCAAGACATTAAGCTTTTGATGAATGTATTTGAGGAATTAATGCAAAATAGTTTGTTACCCATTATCAATAGGCTAAATAATTTAGAAACTAGTGTGCAAATATAAAAAAGTCACTTTCGATATTAGCAAGAGAGATAGGGAATCATGGCCCCTCATATCCTGGCTCTGGAGATCAATTGGGGACTAAAAACTGCAGGAAGTCAAACACCATGGTGGCAAATCACCCCTGTAACCCAATACAACCCTTAGCCATGACCAGTGCTCAAGAAAATGGCCATGAAATATGGGATGAACCTTATAAACGCAAAACTATGGCGTACAATTCTGGTAATTACCCTGGATTTAACACCACTAGCCCTCCAATAAATAGGGAAGGTACTGAACTATCTAGAAAGTCCAATCCACATTTAGGTAATCCTCCCATAGGGGCAGACTCCAGTAATGATGTGATTCTTCACCTCCCTCCAGAATGCTGTCCATACGTGGCTATTTTAACTAATGTTCCGCCACTTATGGACAACCAAAAGGAATCCACCACTCAGTTGAGGAAATAAGTATGCCACTGGCTATCTCAGAATGCTGATTTTTCCAACTCTCGATTCCATGACATCCTGTTTGTTCGAAGGGTGAGCTGGGTTGGTCCGTTAAGAAAGGCTGCAAAAGGAGACTGCATAGTGATCAATTGAAGATCTCCAGATCTTGCAGGGCAGTTACTCCACAGTAGGAAGAAGCCACTTGGGAGGGGCCCAGGTCAAGGGATTGAGCCAGTGCCACTTGGTTTCTTCTATAATCATCTTAAGCCAGCCGGGCTATTTCCCCCATCGAATGCTCGCTTTGTACAGAACTCATCAAACAGAAGAGCTCATTTCCCCATGGAAGTCAGTAATAGATATGCAGCCCTTACTGATTTGGATAGCCCCGACTGACTAAACCAAGGGAATAGGAATATAAGGTCACCCTATGCTGTAGCAACAAGTATACGAGTAGAAGGAATAATTACTGCTGGTAATACTTCTTATAATGAGTTAGTGAATAATATCCCACTCACCCAATCAACTATCAGTGAAACTGTCCAGGTCCCATCACAAGTAAACCATATAACTGGCTGCACTCAACAGGGACACGTGGGTGCTGAACAGTCACTTCAGGTTGTTTCTTAGAATATCACAGGAATAAAACCCAAGTTAAGTGACCTGGAGTGGGGTAGGATGGTGGACAGTTGTCACGTATGCCTGTTCCAGGAAACCTGGGCGACGGAGCGGGTGCACAGGGTGGGGTTCACCACATTTAGTATTGAGGCTAGGCCATCAACAGCGGGCCGCCCGGCTGGTGGACTGCTAATCTGGGTTAGGACATCTCTGGAGTGTAAAATTAAACTACTTGAGGAAGATTCCCAAGAGATCCTTGGCATCGACTTGATATGGCCTAAAAGGAATATCCATATCAGATTATTTAACATTTATAATAGGTTTAGCAGCCATCATAAGTACTCTGAAACTATAACAATGCTTGCCAACTTTCTTGAAACCAGTTGTGGAGAACACTATCTCTTTCTAGCTGGCGATTTTAATATAACCTACGAGCCAGTAGATTTTGTACAAGAACTGGTACAGGAAGAAGAACAAGCTAGGGGTGTTAATAAGTTACACACCTCCCTTATTAAAAGATGCACCAAGGTAGTACAGCAGGTATTGTCCCTTACTCTAACTTATGGGGTGCGTGCCTGTAACGGGCGGACACCATCCAACGAGGATGCTAAGCCTACATTCAAGAGGGGGAGTACCAAAAGTAGAATAGATTATATTATGGTGGACCTTGACCTGTGGCCGCATGTCAAGGACATGATTATTCAAGATCGTGAGGATAGCGACCACAATGCCCTCTTCTTGGAGCTAACTGGCCTTCCTTTTTTCAAAAATCAAACTTACCAAACAGCAGCCCCAATTGTAACCACGAACAATAACAGGAGAATCAAATGGCCCCAAGTCACGGCAGATGGGAAAATACTCCCAAAAATCTATAAAGAAGTGGCACAGACCCTCGTGGCTTTTAGTGACTTAGACCGTAAAGATGAAGATCTTATTATGGCTAGCTTTCAAGAACTGTCCAGTAGTATCAAACCTCATTTTATTAAATTGTCCAACTTTAACACGTCCAAACGAAATTTTGCCCTGTGGTATAATGAGGACTGTAGATCAGCTAAAGTCAATCTAATAGTGGCAGTAAAGCAGGGGACACAAGACGACATTAAGAATAGAAGAATGTTGTATAAGAGGGTTCAGGATAGGGCAAAAAAAAGTTGGGAGGCTGACACAACTGGCATTTGTTGGTTGAGGCCTCTGGACAGAGGGATAGTCAACTTTTTTGGCACCTTCTTTCTAAGGGCTCAACCAAACAGGTCAGGGAAGATGATTACTATATACAACCATATGTCTGGGAAGAATATTTTAAAAAGCTTTATACTGGCGTGGCTCCTGACCCAGAGAAGGGATTAGTAGTAGTAGCAGGGGAAGGTACTTTAATGTTAACACAGGAAGATGTTGAAGGGTTCTCCTTACAGGAAGTTATAATAGCGATTAATTCACTCCAGACTGGGAAAGCTCCCGGCCTAGACAGACTTCCAGGTGACCTGTATAAAGCAGAACCTAACATCTGGGGCCCTCTGCTTCATGGGGTCTTCAATGTCATCCAGCGTGGTGGGGAAATACCCCCAAACTGGAAAGGAGCTGAAATAATTCCTATTTTTAAAAAAGGAGATAAAGGGGAACCTTCAAATTATAGACCAATAAGTCTTATAGATGTTTCCCAAAAAGTCTTCTGTAAAGTCATTCTGCTACGTTTACAGAATTGGATAGAGGAGAATAACATCATCTCACACTTGCAGGCAGGCTTTAGGCCATCTACGAGTACCCTAGACCAAGTGTTCAGATTCCTGTTGCTCATTTGGAAGGAAGTGAAGATACGGAAGGGCCACTTATACGTTGTATTTGTTGACCTCAAAACGGCTTTCGATTCCATTGATCGCACCAAACTCTGGGCCACCCTTAGAAAATTAGGAATCCCAGGCGACTTACTCCACCTATTGGTCCGTCTACATCAGGATAACTACGCCAAAGTTAGGTGGAAGTCAGATGGTAGCCTCACTAACAGCATTGTAATTTCCAAGGGCGTACGCCAAGGTTGCGTGCTTGCTCCAACTCTTTTTACTTTGTATATTAACGGGCTAATAAAAGAGTTATATGACTGTGGAGGCGATCCCCCAAGATTGGCAGGTAGCCTTTTGCCTTCCTTGCTATTTGCAGACGACACTTTGCTCATCTCTAAGACTCCGATGTGCATTCAGAATATTCTAAACAAATTTGCCGAACCATGCAAATATCGGGGCCTTGTGATTAACTGCTCTAAAACAAAATACATAGTTTTTAACCCGTATAAATCCACCAAGGGTAAACTGATGCTGGGCACCCAACACTTGGAACAGGTTAAGGCTTTCGATTACCTGGGAGTCAGAATTAGTGATAATCTAGCTTGGACATCCCAAATTCAGAAGAGTGAGCTGGTACTGCAACACTCGGACTGCGCAATAGCAAGGAGGGCAAAACGCTCAACCTTTCGCCTAATCTTCCCCATAATTGAAATACATAGGGCTAAAGGCCTAGGTGCAGCCCTATATGGGTCAGAACTATGGGGGCTGGAGAATGTGAAGCCGCTAGAGGTAATGGAAAACAAATTTCTAAGGGCCATCCTCAATCTCCCTATTAATACACCAATACTACCAATACGCCTTGACCTAGGGCTCAAGCACATTACACATTTTGCTGTTCTCAAAGCTTTAATGTTTTGGGTCAGAATCTGGACTAATAACACCGAGATCCATGTAAAAGAAGCGGTGGTAGAATCACTAACCCTTCAAAGACAGACTGGTCAATTGCCTTGGTTTAAAAGGGTCAGGGAGTGGCTTATTAGATTGGGCTTGGACTCGATGTGGGAGGCCCCACAGTCTATTACAAAAAAAATGGCCCCCATGTTAAAAAAGAGATATCGGGTTTTTGTAGACTCCTCCTGTATTGATACCGCAGCACGAGGCACTTTAACTCTTCAATTTTTAAATGTTAAAAGTAGTTTTAACTTCGATATGTAATCAATCAATCAATCAATCATGTCACTTATAAAGCGCACTACATACCCGCGAGGGTCTCAAGGCGCTGGGGGAAGAGGGGGGTGGTGCTGCTACTGATCGAAGAGCCAGGTCTTGAGGAGTCTTCTGAAGGCCAGTAGGTCTTGGGTCTGTCGGAGGTTGGTGGGGAGGGTGTTCCAGGTCTTGGCGGCGAGGTGGGAGAAGGATCTGCCGCCGGCGGTCGTTTCCGGATGCGGGGGACTGTGGCGAGGCGAGGCTGGTCGAGCGGAGCTGGCGGGTGGGGGTGTAGAAGCTGAGTCGTCTGTTGAGGTAGGCTGGTCCGGAGTTGTGGAGTGCTTTGTGTGCGTGGGTGAGGAGCTTGAAGGTTATCCTCTTGTTGACAGGGAGCCAGTGCAGGTCTCTCAGGTGGGGTGTGATGTGGCTGCGTCGGGGGATGTCGAGGATACAGTGTATATGGACGATATTGAACCATCTCAGGCACGAGCACTTTTTATACAGTTTAGGATAGGGACTCTTCCACTCAACGTATGGAAAAACAGTTGGACAAATGCTATTACATCTCCCATGTGCCCCTCCTGTCATTCCGCATTAGAGACCATAGAACATTTTATTTTTTGGTGTCCCATGTATGCAAGCTTAAGGAAATCATGGATTATTCCAGTCTGCCGTCTGCTTTCCTTTTCATGTCCCCTCAAAGCCTTGCGCATACTCAGGTCAGATACAACAAATGGCTTGTCTTTGCAATAACTAGATACTTGTTACATGCTTGGTGGCAGAGATCAAAAGCTATACTATAATAAGCTTGGGGCTAGATTAGCTCTAATATATGTGTCCATAAATTGATATCTTCACTTTTTTAGATTGTTAAATGTAACCTGTCTTAAGTCTATCTGACACATGAGAAATGCCATGTTTTATGTCATTGTTTTAAAGAATTATTTGTTTTTAATGTTTTTATGTAATAATGTGCATATGAGATTTTATACTGTGTATGATCATGCTATTGGTCGATCCATAAACTACTATACCATGTAGAATATGAGGATGTAATTAATAATATTCACAATGGGTAGGAGGGAGGATTGTTTACGACTACATCAAGAACACCTATGGTGCAAAACTAGGATTACAAGTAACATTTCCTTCTGCGTCATAGCATCTCACTGACAGTCATAAACGTAGACTAGTATAACAAGCATATCCCTTTTCCGCGGTTCTCAATAAAATGAAAACAGCAATATAAGGAACTACTTTAAAGTAAATGTAGAGAATGAAAGCAAACATAACTAAAACGGTTCTTTAATACTGCTTGGTTTAACAAAGTGTCAGCCTTAGTATTTCCATCTAAGCAATAGTGCCAAGTGAAAGTGTTTACAGAACTCTGTGTGGCTGCTTTACAGATTCCTTCAAGTGGAGCATTCCTCACACAGGCCATACATAGTAGCTGTCTTGCTTCGTGTACAGTGAGACCTAGGCTTACCAGGAAGAGGTGTGTTAGTTAATTAATAGTAACATGTATGCATGACACTATCCATCCTGAAATTGCCTGCTCAGATGAAGTCATCCAAGTCCTAAGAGTGCCATATTTGACAAACTTATGGTCTATCTTACGAAGGGTTTTAGTTCTGTCCAAATAAAATCTAAGGACTTTTCTAAGGTCTAAAAAGGAAAATGCTACCTACCCAGTATGCATCTGTTCTTGGCATGTAGAGCTGTAGATTCATATGCGTTAGCATAGATCGCCATCTGGTGTTGGGCTCGGATGTTTGCACTTTGTTTTTCTTCGAAGAAGTGTTTGTAGTCACGAGGTAGGTGACTCCTCCTTACGATGATAGTGCGCATGGGCATCGACTCTATCAACAGATTGTTTTCGCCATAAAGGGTGATGATGGAGTTAGTAAGAATAGAAAGAGATGTCCATGAGTGTTGTATCTAAGTAAGATAATACTGCAGCAGATAAAGGTACCCGGGGAGGCGGGTGGGTGCATATAAATCTACAGCTCTACATGCCAAGAACAGATGCATACTGGGTAAGTAGCATTTTCCGTTCGAGGCATATGAGCTGTAGATCATATGCGTTAGCATAGACTATACAGCAGTTATTTTCCCAGCGGTGGCTGACCTGTATCTGCTGCAGTAGTTTGAAAAGGTGTTCTTAAGACAGCCTGGCCCACACTAGCTTGTTGTTTTGCATGCACATCTACACAGTAGTGTTTTGTGAAGGTGTGAGGTGTAGACCAAGTTGCAGCCTTACAGATGTCATCTAAGGGTATATTCCCTAAGAATGCCATAGAAGTCCCTAGTTTGCGTGTGGAATGCGCTCTAGGGGGAATAGGTAATGTGCGTTTGGCTTTAATGTAGCATATTTGGATGCATTTAACTATCCATCGTGCAATACCAGTTTTTGAAATGGGATTGCCTTTATGCGGTGGTGAAAAAGCAACAAAGAGTTGTTTGGTTTTCCTAAAAGATTTAGTTTTTCAATGTAACAGAGTATTGCTCTTTTGACATCTAGTGTGTGAAGAGCACGTTCTGCCACTGAGTCTGGTTGAGGGAAAAACACTGGTAGTTCAACAGACTGATTGAGGTGAAAGGCAGAAACAACTTTAGGTAAAAATGTTGGATTAGTCCTAAGAACCACTTTGTTATGGTTAATTTGTAAAAATGGTTCTTGTATGGTTAGTGCCTGTGTGGAAGCAGATTATTTAAAACCCACTGGTGCAGGGGTCACCCTTAGTCCACGGGTTCTTAACAAGTAAGGAGGAATCGACACTGGAGTGAAGTACAAACCATAGGTCATTTATTAGCATTCATGAATGGGGGCCTCGTCCGACAAGCACCATAGATATACTCGCGGAGAGAGCACACTGAACGATGGTTACATGGGTTTTTATAGCAAAAGATCACAAACAAGGGACGCCCAGAGGTAAATAGAACTTTGGGAAAAACACACAAATGAGGTACCGGTAAGAATCGACATCCTTGGTGCCTTGTGCAATTGTCGTGTCCTGAAGCTGCACAACAAGATATGCTATCTGGGTAAACTTTACTTGAGGCTTTCCCATTGTCTGAAAAACCCAAAGCAGACGCCAGCTGTTCTTTTGCGCTGACTCTGCATGTATACACAGCCTACAATGCCACAATCTAGATTCTTTACTCATGTTTATACAAACGCAGTGTCAAGGATAGAGCCAGGCTGAAAGCAGGGCAGGGGTGAAAAATGGATGAGGCATAGCTTAATCAAACAAGCATTGGCATAGCCAATAGGTCTCACCTTTGGGACATTATAAGTGTTTAGCCATGCAACAGTTGATGTTGCACCAAGGTTATTGTGCTGCATAATTACATACTTATAAGGTCCCAAAGGCGAGACCTATTGGCTATGCCAATGCTTGTTCAGTGTAGCAAGCAGTACAGTTGTGCATTTATGAAGTATAGTATGATACCTGTCATGGAAGCATAAATTGAGCATCCAGGTGCACCAGCTACACTGGGAGTTGTGGCTCGGGGTGAACACTGGGTGATGGACAGTTTAGAAGCACATGGCTGTGTGCATTATGGACGCATGGTGATGTACAGTGAGGGCACAGAGTGATATACAAGGGGGTGACCATGTCAGTGTGTCCTATGTCAAGAGCCACCTCGAGCCACTCCTGAGTTTCAGTTGGCAGCATTTTTTGTGATGCATATTTTTTAATCCTATACTAATGGTAAACGCATAAGTAACAATCTCAGAAAGTTATGTTGGCTTAAACTATAACTGACTGAAGATGAAACCAAGAAGTGGGCCGCTTGACAGCTATTAGAAAATATGAAGAACATTTTTCTCATTCTGGTGATAAGTTTGACATGTTTTTGCTTTGGTGCCTTCACCTATTTCTCTGCTTTTACTGGGCCCCGCCTTCTGAACAATAAAATTGTGTTAAGTAACAATTTCTTGTATTTAATTTTGTTAAGTAACAATTTCATGTATTTTAGTTTATCGTGCTCTTCTAGGACTTTTTAAGGCACTGCCTGGCACGAATATTTGTAAGTAGCTGGATTTGATATAACTTCGCACCATCAAAAGCAAAACACCACTCCTGAAGCATGTCTCTTGCTAACATCCCTCCCTCAACCGATCGCAAAGCGAACAATTCTACATACCGCACACAAGTCAAAGCTTGTGTTTATTCGTTCTAGAGTGCACACTGCACAACTGAATTGCTTCTATATGTTATTGGGAAGACAGCAGTAATAAACAGTGGTTTCGTGTAACAGAATGGAGATTGAGTGACTGAACAACTTAATTAATAATGGTAGTGGCTGGAGAGTTTAAGAAAAACATAACTTTTTATGGATGTTTTGAGATCCACATTATCATAGAGTAAGCTACAGTTAATTAGAGAGAAGAACATTAGAATAAGCATTGATACAGTTATCAAGAGCCACAAGGAGCTGCTAGAGCTGGAATGGATACGTTTTAAATTTGTATCCGAAAATCAAGAGGGAATTGCATCGTGGGTGCCTGAAGAAAGGTTGATCTGGAGGCAGGGTGCCAGCATTGCACATCTCATGTCCGTTTTTTCTTGTTTTTTTAAATTAACTCCAAAAGGATTTGGTAGTAGAATTACTGATGCCTTTTGGCGATGCTGTACAACATCGGCAAAAGATGCTGTGTGGTATGGCCAAAAGACAAAAAAATGAAAAGAGGCCTGAAGACGCATCACTGTGCATGCATTCATATGAAAGGACGCAGGCACCTTTTTTTATGTCATTTTGAGTGAAATAAGATTGATCTGTAAATTTAAAAAAAAAAAACGAAAGTAGCACAAAGGCGCCTTATTAAGGAAAGGGGGCCTGTCGCAATTTGCTGCCTATCCCCCCTAACCCCCCAAAAAAATTACCATTCAGCAAGTAGGGAAAAGCAGCACATGAGAAAGAGAGAGCAACAAAAAGGTTGGGAGAAAAGAACATGGGGGTGAGCAACAGGGGGGCTATGAGAGAATGCCACAAGGGGAGAGCAACACGGAGTGTCGGGGAGAAGCACACGAGTGAAAGAGCAACACGGAGTGCGGGGTAGGAGGAGAGTAGCATATGAGCAACAGAGCTGGAAAAGATGTGCACTGCCTTGGAGTGCTTAAGCAAAGAAACAAGCTGTAGCCCGGTAACTGACGATGAGGGAGGGGGAGAAGGGAGGGGGTAGTGAGAGCAGAGAGCAGGCAAGCAAGGCTTAATGAGCCTTGACAGAAACCCACATGGCGGCTGCGCGCGTGCACGCTCGCGTGAACGCAAGCTTGAGGCCAGCAAAAGCCTCTGGCAGCGAGACCTAAAAAGCCACTCACTAAATTTCTCGCAGAGCAGCGCATGCGCGAGACCTAAAAATATTCATACAAGGGCTGCAACGCGATGCACTAAACATCAGTACTTGCATGTGAAATGTGGCAAATAGTTTTGTAGCTGAAAATAGCGCTTCATACCCCGTTGTGAGGCACATAAACCCATTGTTGGAAGGGTAACGTGCTGCACTGTGGGGAAGTGTTTGGTCAGGAGGGTGTTGAACTTGCAATGAAGCCTACGTGGCAAGGCATTTGATGCCATGTGTGAGCGACCACTGTGGTGGTCTTGCATAGCGCAGAATAGCTTTGCTTAACAGTGATGGAAAAAGAATGACAGATTGAACATGCAGTTTACATTATGCTGTAGCAATGAAACATGCTGGATGTACCATGTGCATTTTCCAGTGACTACAAAGCATTCCAGCCACAGTCTGTGCTGGACATAGCAGTTAAGAATTGTGCTGTTCTTTTGGCAAGGGCTTGCTTGAGTGGTCTTTTTCAAGCTAGACAAATAACAGAGCAGAGCTACATTTTGCCCGTGGCAATACTGACAGTTTAGTCCTGTACCTGCCACGGCAGCGAAAAATGGAGGACGGTGGTATAATGCCAGCAATCCAATTTACAGTTCCCATTTATTTATCTAATGCTTTAGAATATCTTGCCCTGATCAGTGGTAGGCATTGGTATCTTCAAATATGGCATGCACCACCTTCCACAGAGATTGTGAGCCACTAGCAAAAGCGTGTTCCGTAATTAATTGCTTACTCAAAGGTTTTACCCTTGCTAGCCAAGCAGACTGTACGGCTTATGCTCTGCTACTGTAAGAAACAACAGTATAATTGTGTTTATAATAAACCACTTGATGGGTGACTATTTCATAAGGTTTAAAGAGACAATTCTGCATCCTGCAAAAAAAAAAAATCGAATTCATGCAATGGTCACGGGATATTCAGAGGACGGCAAAAATAGTCAAACTCTGTGGGTAAAACCTTCCAAGCAACAGCTATGAGCACTCCCATCCAGGAGGGAATATGACTCATCAGTTAGACATCTGAATATCCAGAGGGCTCATATCTGCCAAGTCTCCAAAGAGTGGAATCATCAGGGCTGGAGTCATACAGAACTACAACAGCTGAAGTTACTGGGTCAAAGCGGCCTCAATGCTGCCACTTTCTAGCATGTTTCCAGATGTGAAACTGTCCTATTTAGAATACGGAAATGGAGAATTACACGGAAAGAAAAAAAGAATTAGAAAGGTAAAAAAAGGACTAAGAGGGAGCATTATACAGTGAAGCAATGACAATGGAGACAAAAACGGAGTAATGAGCACTTGGAGAGTTAACAGAAACAAAAGTTTTAGAAACAAATAGCATGAGAAGGAAGGAGTTAGACAGCGTTATAGAATGAAGGCACCAAAAATCATAAGGAACAAGAGAAATAGACGGATTCACAGAATCCGAGAGCAAAGAATCGTTAAAACAAGAAACAAGAGTGTATGAGTAAAAGGAAACTAAAGGCGCAAAGAGAAGTAGGCAGCTTCAAGGCAAAGGAGCTAAAAGAAACAAGCATTGGCCGCGCGGCCGTTAAAAGTCTGCCGGCCGCGAAAGTGAAAGCGATCGTGCTCCAGATGGCGCCTCGGGCGCTGAAAGCTGGCGGCTGCGCGCGTGCACGCAAGCGCTAGGCCAGCAAAAGCGTGTGGGGTAGCACTTTGAAAACTCCACTTACAAAATGTCTCGCAGAACAGCGCATGCGCTGGCTCAGGCGAGACCTAAAAACAAGGGACTCAGATTTTACATTTTAACAGTCCTTCCTTTTCAGCCTATGCTGAATCCATTTTTAAAAGTACATAATTTAATCTCGTATATCAATGTTCATAAGTTTGTAAATTTCAGTGTGCATCATCATTTCTCGATTCAATTTATGAACATTAATTGGGGGAGGTTTAATATTATTACAGGTGGTTATACAAGCTGTACATATCGTAGGGGCACACTGAATGCAACAACAGCAAGTAAGAAAGATGGCTCCTATTATTACTATTACCATCAATATTTTCCAGCCCCAAGTAGAAAACATACCCCAAAACCATTCTGACCAAGTCCATGTTCCTTTTTCCTGGTGTATTTCTGCAGCTATTTGGTGAAGCTTTTGTGTGGCTCAATTAACATGAACCCGTTTGCTGCTGCTGTCGGCCAACGGCCGTCGCGAGCACTACCTCGGTAGTGCTGCGCACGTCCGTTGGCCGACGCGGCCCCGCCCGTTTAATAGAACGTTCCGCATTGGCGCGGAACGTTCGAAGCAGCAAACGGGTTAAGGGCGTTTTATGTAAATATTGAACAAATTTATTGTGCTTATATATTTGGCAGTGTGAGTCCTTAAGAGAGGACAAGGTGAAGTGATAATGTTCAGATGCGGTAGGAGTAGGGGGGCACTAGGCTATGAACAGGGTAATATGTTTCAAGCCTCCAAAATAGACCCAAATATCCCAATACTAACAATAGAAAACATACAAGTATCCCAATTTTTCTCCTTTTAATCCAAAACTGTCAGCTTTTAGGGGGGCATTCGGGGCAAGTACTTCTATTCCTCCTAATAGGTCAAAAAAACACCTTCCAAAAGGGCCTTAATGGCAGATTGACAACTCTACCCATTTCAACCTGATCTATACCTATTTCAGAAGAACACAAAACACTATTCACCTATACTGATCTTTTATATTCAACCTGTATGTTTCTTAACCTTCCTTCCTCTTACTGTAGTATTTGTTGTTTGATTGCCAAGGTAACAAAGAGTAGCGTAACGATCAGCCAGAAACAGAGCAATGTAATCTCAATTCTCCCAAAATTCTCTCACTACTCTATCAGAGAGCATTAAGTCCCAAGTGTCTTTTGCTTCAAAGCCTCACTGGCAAACTTATGTACCGGTCCGGACGTTGGCGGTCTTGACCACCGGCATGGGTTGCTACCTCTCCAGAGATAGTTTCTTCAATCAAAGTCTATAGTTCTTTTCGGCCCTTGGCCGCATTATGTATCAGGGCTGAACAATGTCAGGACGTTCAAACAGAATCTGTTCATCTGGGTCAGGCATGATGGCAGCAAGTTATTGTTCCAATGACACCACTTCACCATGTTTCAAAAAGATCACCATCCCCAAAGGCACTTGCTGAGAGATCTGATCATATTCAAAATCAGGTATTCCTCTTGTTATCCACTGATCATATGTCAAAGGGAGTGGCGCTTGCTTTCTCCACATCACTGGCATGGATCCAGTGTCTGTGCCCTGTTCACTTAACAGCAGTCTGAGTGGTGATGAGAACTTGCACTGGACCCTTCTAGCATGGCGCAAGGCTGGACTTCCTCTGAACCTGTTGGGTAAAGACACAGTCTCTAGGCCTCAGCTTGTGACCTGGACCTTTAAGACTGGGAGAGAGACTGGCCTTCACCTGTGAATGGATCAAATGCAAATCTTTAGTCAACACAGTAATCAACAAGAAAAGTATATTCAATGTCAGATTGTCTTTGATCTTGGTACACCCTATACATTTGCCGGCCTCCCCATAACCACCTCAACTGGTTGCAAGACCTCGAAGGGCAGATCTGGGGGTGCAAAATATCCTGTTGAAACGGGGTACCTTTTCCTGTGTTACAAGTATGGCACATCCTGCACCTCTTGACATAGAACTCTGCCACCCTGGGAATCAGATTATTGAACCATACATAATCTGACGTGGCGACTATTCCTTTAGCACTGATGTGGGCTGAACTGTGGGCCATGGTAACAATAGCATTCACATAACAATTTGGAAGCATTCATCTTTGCTTTCCTGACAGATCTATCCAACATCCTGTCGCATCCCGACACCCATATCTTTTACACTGTTCCTTCTCTTCCTCCGTAGCTTCTTCCTGTACTTCCCTAATGCAATCTAGAGTCTGATTAAACATAGGCTGCGAGGAAGGAGTTTTCTATCTGTATAAGACTGTCAGTGCTGCGATGGCCCCACAGTTCTGCACCATATAGTGCCCCTCCCCTTGCTTGGACCTTATACATTTCAATTGCTGGACCCACCGGTTTGTGGCTAGAGTTTCGGAATACCTTTGTTATGCCCCCGCTGTTTGCGCTAATTTCAGGCACGATTTTTTAATTTGCACCCCCCAGTCCATTGTATCTGTAATAGTGATGCCGAGATAGTCGAAAGCAGTTACTCTCTCTAGGGGTTTACCATTTAGGGATGGGTTTGGTCGGGTACTCTTGGGAGAGTTGAACACCATAAATTTCGTTTTTTGGAGGTTTATCTCAAGCCCTCTTTGTTTACAAAAGGCATCAAATCTATTTAGTACCCTCTGTATCCCCATGGGAGATTTTGATAGTAAGAGAGTATCATCGGCAAACATCATAGCTGGAAGTTTGCGTGATGCCAGCTTGGGGACATCAAGGTCTTTCTCTTTAAGTAAAAAGTTGGCTAACCCATTTATAAAAAGACTAAAAAGGGTCGGGGCAAGGACACATCCCTGTCGGACACCTCTATCTACACGGATGGGAGCCGTGAGTTTTCCGTCCTTGCCAAATCTTATTTGGGCGTAATTTCCTTCGTGTAATCGCCTCATGATTTGGCACAGATATACCGGGACCCCCCATCTCAAGCAGGACTGCCCACAACTTTTCTCTAGGGACCAGGTCAAAAGCAGATTTCAGGTCTACAAATATTAAGTAGAGGCTGCCACCCTCCAAATATACGATCTTCCAGTATAATATTTGTAGCCTGAAAATCTGGTCCAATGTGGAAATTTTTTCTCTAAACCCTGCCTGGAGGGGACTAAGTATCTTGTACTCCTCCATCCAACTTTGCAAATGAGCCAACAGCACACGTGCAAAGATTTTCTGGCTTATATCTATTAGGCTTATAGGCCTATAATTTGTGGGTAGCAACGGTGATCCCTTTTTGTAAATGGGAATTATTTCAGCTCCGGCCCAGCTGACGGGGATCTTCATACCTTGTAAAATTGCATTAAATAAGACCCAAAGATAAGGACCCCAGATGGTGGGTTCACTACGAAATAGATCCCCTGGGGTCTTATCTAATCCTGGTGCTTTGCCTGGGGCTATTTTACTTAGAGCACCCATTATCTCTTTGAGAGTTATGGTCGGAATGTCATAAATAGCCCTAGGGGTAGGCAAGGGTGCATTCTGGCAGTCAACCAGAGGGGACTGACTATTATTTGCTGTATCTTCCTCTTTCTCTCCCCTCGAGTAGAGGGACCCAAAGTGGTCCTTCCACACCTCTTCCTCTAGGTTAGGCTCTATCGGCGATTTGGCCACAGAACTGCCTGTGTTTACCACCTTCCAAAAAGTCCTCATATTACGAGAGCCGAAAGAGCATCTCAGAGTTTCCCACTTTTCCATTTCCCACCCTTTTTTTGCCTCACTTACACAAGTCTGGTAAGCCACTCTGTTGAGTTTAATCAAAGGACGGTCATTGGTCTTGATAGCTATAATGAGGGCTGTTTTAGCCATTCGGCATTGTCCGTTGTACCAAGGGTGAGGATGTTTCCTGGTGGCCCTAGTTTTTTTCATCGGGAAAAAGAAATCGACCATAATTGTCGATAGCCTAGTATGGTTCTCGGTAACCTCCTGAAAATCAGTTATGATACCA
The DNA here is from genome assembly GCA_963921515.1 of Calotriton arnoldi. Lineage (NCBI taxonomy): Eukaryota > Metazoa > Chordata > Amphibia > Caudata > Salamandridae > Calotriton > Calotriton arnoldi. The sequence goes on from CAWUFW010000280.1 coordinate 1,591,763, forward strand.
TTGGTTGGGACAGATTTAGCTGAGTACGTGAGGATCGGGATGATGGATTCATACAGGGAACATAACCTTTCTTGGGACTGGTTTATGTCCGCCCAGCGTGCTCTCTTCCTACAATTAGTGAGAGAGAGCCTATCGTCGATTGGAGCACCCAGACCTGTAGCACTCCCAGTATTGAGTGCTGGTAGCTCTAGAGCAAGGGCATTATGGTCACTGTCATATCGCATCATGACCTTAAAATCAATTACCCTATGCCAGGATTTTATGTCAATTAGAATATAATCTAATAGAGAGCCTTGCCCATTTCTGCTAAAGGTATGCCTGCTAGGTGTATCGGACTTTGTTCTACCGTTGCATGCCCTTAACAAGTGTTTAAGAACAAGGGACCACCTCAACTGGTTGCAAGACCTCGAAGGGCAGATCTGGGGGTGCAAAATATCCTGTTGAAACGGGGTACCTTTTCCTGTGTTACAAGTATGGCACATCCTGCACCTCGACATAGAACTCTGCCACCCTGGGAATCAGATTATTGAACCATACATAATCTGACGTGGCGACTATTCCTTTAGCACTGATGTGGGCTGAACTGTGGGCCATGGTAACAATAGCATTCATATAACAATTTGGAAGCATTCATCTTTGCTTTCCTGATAGATCTATCCAACATCCTGTCGCATCCCGACACCCATATCTTTTACACTGTTCCTTCTCTTCCTCCGTAGCTTCTTCCTGTACTTCCCTAATGCAATCTAGAGTCTGATTAAACATAGGCACTTCTGGTGTCCATCTAGCTGTCCCTACAATATACATTAAACTATACTCTAAATAGGCTGTTCGTTTAGCTGTTTCATTGGCAAAAGTATTTCCCTGTATTACCTCATCTATAATTTTCTTGTGGACAAAACATTTAACAATAGCAACTCTTTTGGTAACATCAAGGTATCCAGTAACTTTACTATTCATTCCCCATACTGTATCTTATCACCATGCAAAGTCAAAAAGCCCCTTTTTTTCCCCAGAGTCGTCCGAATGAGTGGGCAACTCCAAAGGCATATATATTGATATTTACAGTCAAATCTTTACTTAATTCACAGGCTCTAGTCAAAGCTGTCAGCTTCACAGATTGCGCTGACATTTGTTGTATTTTACATAACTCAACCACAGATTTCAAGGTGGTAACTGTATAGGCCGCTGTACTAGAGCCATCAAGTAGTTTGTAACATGAACCATCCACGAACAGTTCCCCTAGTGGGTCAGATATAGGGGTATCTGTCAGGTATACCCGTCCCTTAGTCTCCTTCTCAGTAATAAATATGCAATCATACTTCTCATCTTGTTGGGACTCAGAAAGGGGCAGTACAGTGGCTGGATTCAAAATGTTACAGCATTTCAGAGTGATGTTTGGAGCAAAAAGTGTCAACTCATACCCTGTTAAATATACATTTCAGATTGCTTTATCGCAGTGGGGTCCAATGTGGAGGAGAAATATGCGCATGACCTATTCCTTCCTACATGGGACCGTGCCAAGCTGCAACCATCTTTTGCATGCACAAATTTGTAATAATCAGGTTTTACCTAAAGCAGGAGCATTACATAAAGCATTTTTCAATTGCAAAAAGACAGCTTCACACTGATTAGTCCAAGGAAGCGGCATGCATACATGCTTTAATGTTAAAGCAAGCAGGGGTTTTGCAATTAGTGAAAAATTTGGTAATAAACGCACAGATATTAGATTGAGTCAGCGGTTTCTGCAAGTTCTGCACCAATTATATCCTATGTTGGTGTAGCGTCTTACCCCCCTTCGACAGGAGGAGACCTAAATAGGTAACCTTCTGTTGACAATACTGTAATTGGAAAAGAGATACTTTGTCCCAAGGAGGCTAAGTGATGCAATAATTTCACTGTAGTCTGTTTGCAACCTTCTGCTGCATTGCTATGTCTCCAATGAGTGACTCGTGAGCTACCAGTAGATCACCAGCTACCTGTGAGTAGCTCTCCTGTGTGCAGTCCAACCTGTATTTTAAAAATAAAACTCATGCTTTCAAGACAACATTTCTTTTGTATTTTCACAACTCATAAACTGATGTCTACAGAAAAATAGTTGACATTTTGAAAATGTACTTACAGCTATTATTTCAGTTGGAGATATTTATTACTCATAATTATATCGTGGCGCAAGGGTGTATTGCAGCTATTGTTTGTATCTAGTACCCATGTAATATTTCAGTTCAAATTGTCAAAGCCCTTTTTTTTCTCTTTTTCTCATTACTGCTGAAAACCCTGGCTAATGCACCAATGTGATCACTACTGACACTCTTGGATGGGGTGGTCACTTTTTCATCACTAGTGACTTTTGTTACAGAAAATGTTGGAGACCCTTGTACTAACATTCAGTTGTTGTGAAATAGGGCTTTGAACGGGGATGCCAAAAAATCCCACAGGTGTATTAACTTTACCTTAGAAACAACAGGATATTGAGGGACTACTATTCTTGTTACTTTCTCTCAAATCAATCACAAATCGATAAACTTTTATCCTGTATTCCATCCCCTCTTTTAAGGACAGGAAGAATAGGGCTATTACATACATTAGAGGAAACTTCCTCAAAGCGAGTAAAGAAATCAGGGATGGACTCGCCCTGTCTTTGCTTACAAGCAGTAAGGAGCGTCCAATCTATTTTCCGTGCCAGAATTATCGTCTTTATGTAAGTAAGTATGTTACCAGGAAGATCCAGTATAAGCTGACTAGGTTTCTGACCAGGTTTCCTATCCCTGTCGGCTGCTATAATGGCCGTCCAGTCTCCTCCTAAATCAACAGCATGATCCTGTTTCCGGGTAAGTCGCCACATATCTGGTGGTAGGATCATACCAAAAAACATATCAATATCTGCTAAGGTCATGACACAAGAATCAATGGCTGCCTGTACATCATCATAAAATCCTCTAGGATTTTTCCGTATATCTGGTAAAGAGGCCTTTATAGTGAGTACATCCGTCCTTTTCCAGGGCGTATATATCCAACTGTACAAAAAATGGGCTCTAGCATCAGGACTATTAGGGTCATTATTTGCATTCCCTCTTCCAGGAATGAATTGTGGCGCGGCCTCCCTCATAGGTCTTATTCGAGGAAGAGAGTTCATTACGATATACAATTATCGTTGCTAAAGCATTGTTAATTCTACTCACAGGGAAGTCCTATCTGACACTGTTGATTAATAGCTCTAACATCATCAGGGCCATTCTGTCCTGTAATCATCTCCCATTGGACCATAAGTTGATGAGAAAGCTTATTTACAAGACAAAGAAGCTCGCCCTCAGAAAAATCCTGTAAGTGATCTATCATTTCTCCTACCTCCATTTCTAGATCACTCAACCAATTTAATACCATCAACCTTATCGCGTCCTGACGCAACTGAGGTACAGTAGAACGAAGAATTAGAGGGGTCGAGACAGATACAAAAAGTACAGGATCATCAGTCATTTCAGGTGCAGTGGCCTGGGATGGAGGCACAGTGGAGGTGGGAAAAGATGTACCGGTACTGGTTGGAAAATAGGGAGCTGGACAGCCGCGGGCAAAGGAGGTGGAGCCGGAGGTACGACATTTGGTGGTCCAGGGGGAAGGGGCGTTAAAGGGACATATGGGGGCGGGGGTCGTTCAATCAATAATCCATCAATATCTGAATCCACATCTTCTTGGTGGATTTGTGCTGTTACTGTCGGTCTGACTATATATTCCTTAGATATTAGCAATCTATGCTCTCGATCTAAACATTCCTTCTTCTCCTGAACTTCCTTATCCTTCAATTCCTTATACTTCTGATACTCTGTCTTCCTTTCTTGTTTCCTTTGTACCTTCTCCGCCTTGAGCTGCCGCTCCTTTACTTCTTTCCTCCACATACGCAAACTGTCAAACATAGCTGGCCTAACTTTCTTTAAAAACAATTGTTTCTCTAAATACTCGAGTTTGTGAGGGTCCATTGTTCCCTCTAATGGCCTTTGCAACTGGGGATCCCCTTTTGTATATTTGTTCCACAATGCATTCAACATGATGGGACAAATACCATATTTAATGTACATCTCAAAATTCGGCGTACTGTCTGGTGGCGCCGGCTGACTTGCTTCCAAAAATGCTCTGCTTATCACAGCAGCAGCAACAAAACCCAAAGTGTGCTAAATACAGGCATGTTATATAAGATATAAAAAACTTATAAACAGAGAGAAATGAAAAAATATTCTCACATTACCTGTAAGAAAAAATGTTAATCAATATCAAATAGCAAGTTCCAAAGAAGGTTCAAAACAAATTCCAAACGGATTCCAAACAAAATTCCAAACAAGTTCCAGACAAATTCCAAATAACCAAAAGAACCGGTTCAATACAAATCTACCTTATTTGTAGTCTTCAACTCCCACCTGTCGATCCTCCCTGATCCAAAAGAATGACCATCCGAGGGCCCCAGTCAAGGTGAGCAGCCGCCAGGAAGATCATAGTCGGAGAGCTGAAAAATCACCTTGGACACGAGAACTAGTCTCTTCAGGTGGTGCGCTCCTCAGTGAAGTTCGTCTTACCGACACGATCTCCTCCCCTGGTCCGACTGCAAGCCCTTGATGGGGCCCCACGTTTGGGCACCAATTTGTGGAAGCGGATTATTTAAAGCCCACTGGTGCAGGGGTCACCCTTAGTCCACGGGTTCTTAACAAGTAAGGAGGAATCGACACTGGAGTGAAGTACAAACCATAGGTCATTTATTAGCATTCATGAATGGGGGCCTCGTCCGACAAGCACCATAGAGATACTCGAGGAGAGAGCACACTGAACGATGGTTACATGGGTTTTTATAGCAAAAGATCACAAACAAGGGACGCCCAGAAGTAAATAGAACTTTGGGAAAAACACACAAATGAGGTACCGGTAAGAATCGACAGCCTTGGTGCCTGGTGCAATTGTCGCGTCCTGAAGCTGCACAACAAGATATGCTATCTGGGTAAACTTTACTTGAGGCTTTACCATTGTCTGAAAAACCCCAAGCAGACGCCAGCTGTTCTTTTGCGCTGACTCTGCATGTATACACAGCCTACAATGCCCCAATCTAGATTCTTTACTCATGTTTATACAAATGCAGTGTCAAGGATAGAGCCAGGCTGAAAGCAGGGCAGGGGTGAAAAATGGATGAGGCATAGCTTAATCAAAAAACAAGAGACTCAGATTTTACATTTTAACACCTGGAGCTCACCAACTCTTCTAAGAGATGTGATGGCTATAAGGAAGGCTACTTTCCAAGTGAGGAACTGTAGCTCACATTTGTGCATAGGTTCAAACGGTGGACCCATGAGTCTTGTAAGGACAATATTAAGGTTCCAAACTGGAGAGGGTGGCACTCTAGGGGAAATGATTCTTTTGAGTCCTTCCATGAACGCTTTGATAGCGGGCACTCGAAACAAAGACAAGTGTTGTCTGTTTTGTAGATAAGCAGCTATTGCAGCAAGATGCAATCGTATAGATGTGTATGCTAAGTTACAGCGTTGTAGGTGTAAAAGATAGCAAATGATGTTTTGAATGGAAGCATCCAGTGGATTGATTTGATTGTTTGTACAGTAAATTACAAATCGTTTCCACTTTGCTGCGTAGCATGCTCTTGTGGTAGGATGTCTAGCTTCTTTAATGACGTTCATACAGTCTGACGGAAGATTGAGGTAGCCAAACTCTAAAATTTCAGGTGCCAGATCGCAAGATTGAGTTGGTTGGGATCTGGATGTCTTATCTCTCCATGGTTCTGAGTGAGAAGCTTGGGTGAGAGGTGTAGTTTTTGATGAGACACTACTGATAGTTCTAACAGGGTTGTGAACCACGGTTGTCGAGCCCATGTGGGAGCAACCAGGATCATTTTGAGTGAATGCTGTTGGAGCTTCCGAACCACTAATGGAATGAGCGGGAGAGGCGGAAAAGCGTAAGCAAATGTTCCTGACCAGTTCATCCATAGCGCATTGCCTTTGGACAATGGGTGTGGATACCTGGAAGCGAAGTTTGGGCATTTTGCGTTCTGGTGTGTGGCGAACAGATCTATTTCTGGGTAGCCCCACATTTGAAAGAATGGAAGGAGAACTTGAGGATGTAACTCCCATTCGTGGATCTGTTGTCGCTGACGACTGAGCAAATCTGCAATCTGATTGTCTATTCCTGGAAGGTGTTCCGAAAGGAGATATATCTTTTGAGGAATGGCCCATTTCCATATGCTTTGAGCTAGCCGCGAGAGCTGTAGGGAGTGTGTACCTCCTTGCTTTTATATATAGTACATTGCTGTCATGTTGTCTGTACGGACTAGGACAGCTTTGTGTAGTAGATGGGCTTGAAAGGCTTTTAATGCTAGAAAAATTGCCAGAAGTTCCAGGTGGTTTATGTGGAACTGTTTTTGTTGTGGAGTCCACAGGCCCTGAATGGTATGAGTTTGTAGATGAGCTCCCCAGCCGGTGAGCGATGCACCATCTGTGCAACCGGGTCGAGGAACGGCCGCCCTTTGGAAAGGTTTTGTGTGTTCCACCACTGCAGAGAGTGATGGGTGCGGCTGTCTACCAACACCAGATCTGTCAATTGGCCTTGAGCCTGGTTCCACTGACGTGCCAAGCATTCCTGCAGAGGACGCATTTGGAGTCTTGCGTAAGGGACGATTAGAATGCAAGAGGCCATCATTCCAATTAATTGCATGAATACTCGAGCTGGTAATGAGTGTTGAGGTTGAAATTGTGATATTAGAGCTTCTATGTTGTGTATCCTGACTGGGTTGGGGTATGCTAGAGCTTTGCAAGTGTCTATTGTAGCTCCTAGATATATTTGTGTGTTGGACGGTTTGAGGTAGGATTTGGTGAGGTTTACTGTGAATCCCAAGCGGTGAAGCAACTGAATTGTTTTGTGGGTGTGCTGAACACAGCTTTGTTGTGATTTGGCTTTTATGAGCCAATCGTCCAGATAAGGAAACACGTGAATGTGTTGTCTTCTTAAGTGAGCTGCAACTACTGCTAGTCACTTGGTAAAAACTCTGGGTGCTATGGTTACCCCGAACGGGAGGACTTTCAACTGGTAGTGTTGACTGTCCACCATGAACCTGAGATATTTCCTGTGAGCGGGGTGAATGGGAATGTGGAAGTAAGCGTCCTTTAAATCCAAAGTGGAAAGAAAGTCGCCTTGCTGAATCAATGGGAGCACCTGTTGGAGGGTGACCATGTGGAAATGATCGGATTGAATGTAGAGATTTAGCTGTCTGAGGTCCAGTATTGGTCTGAGAGAGCCGTCCTTTTGGGATGAGAAAATAGAGTGAGTAAACCCCTGTGCCCTGATGATCTAAGGGGACTGGTTCTATTGCATGTTTTTGTAACAGGGAGAGAACTTCTTGTTTTAAGAGGGTGAGATGTTCTGAAGACATTGCACGATGTTTGGGAGGAATGTTTGGTGGTGTGGAGGTAAGTTCCAGGCAATAACCATATTGGATAATTTGTCTTACCCACTTGTCTGTTGTAATGGAATTCCAGACAGGTAGGAACTGTGAGAGACGTCCCCCGACAGGAGTGGAATGATCGGGGGGTAGTGGAGGGAAGTCACTGTTTGGTGGTAGGGGAAGTGCGGGTGGAGTTACCTCTGCCTCTTCCTCTATTGTTATTTCCTCTGTATCCTCCCCGAAAATATCCTCTGGATGAGGAAGATTGATTGGGATTTTATAAGCCGAGGAGGTGTTTTCTGATGCAGTTGTCTTTGAGCCACCCCTATAAAAGGAGCGACGAAAGGAGCCCCTATTAGAAAGGTAGTTGTAATGCTCCCATGGATTTAGCAGTCTCTGTGTCTTTTTTTCATTTTTTCCAATGAAGAATCGACTGTGGGGCCAAAAAGATGTTCCTGATCAAATGGCTGATTAAGTAGCGCTGATTGTACTTCTTGTTTGAATCCTGAGATTCGAAGCCAAGCGTGTCGGCGTAGCAAAACGCTGGTGTTAATGGCACGCGGGGCTGTATCAGCTGCATCGAGGGCACATTTGATGGAAGTGTTTGTAATGAGTTTACCCTCCTGAATGAGGTCGTGAGCTTTAGCCTTGTATTGGTCTGGTAAGTGCTGCATCAGTTTTTCTAGCTCGTCATAGTGAGCTCTATCATAACGCGCCAGGAGAGCTTGTGCATTGGCAATACACCAATGATGGGCAGCTTGAGATGCGATTCTCTTGCCTGATGCTTCTATAAGTTTGGACTCCTTGTCAGGAGGAGGGGCGTCACCCGTTGTTTGAAAATTTTCCCTCTTGCGTGCATTTGAAACGATAGGAGAATCTAAAGGTACCTGACCCCTGATGTAAATTGGGTCTGTAGGAGCAGCTTTATATTTTTTATCTACCCTTGGCGTAAGTATTCTAGCTCTAACAGGGTCTTTGAATACCTCGCTGGCGTGTTTTATCATACCTTTGAGCATGGGCAAAGTATTAGTGGTTTTTTGGGATGGAGTGAAAGTTTCCACTAAAAAATCCTCATCCAAGGGATCAGTATGTAATTTCACCCCAAGGTATTGAGCAGCTCTATTAATAAGCTGTGCGAAACCAATATTGTCATCGGGTGGTGATTGTCTGTAGGGATATAGATCGGGGTCATTAGTATGATCCGGGTCCTTATCATAATCATCCCAGGGGTCTAAGTCCTGTGGAATGTTGTCTCATTATCCTCCCCATCCCCGTCCCCATCCCCGTCATTATCATCCTGTGGCCCAGGTGAGAAACGTGGTGGTGGTGAGTTTGCTGGTGAAATCAGTAAATTTGGGTTAAAAGGTGGAGGAGAGGGAGGTATTTAAGGGGGAGAGGGGTTAGTACCCATGTCTTTTCTCTTAAGAGGTATATGGTAGTCTTCAGGGAGATCCAGCTTCCGTTTTTTAGGAAGTGTTGCTCGAAGTTTTCCAGTTTGCGGGTCAATATGCAACTGTTTTTGTTTGGGATCCAAAGATTCCTGTGGAGGAAGTTCTTTGGATGGAGTCTGTTTATATTCCGAAGGGTTAAGAGGGCTTCCGTGCTTTTTAGGTTCGGTACTCTTCGGTGCGGGATGTTTCGGCTCCGAAGGCTTGACTTTAGGTGGTTGCGGCTCCGAAGATTTCTCTTTAACCGGTGTCGGTTCCGAAGCTTTTGGTTTTGGTGGTATAGGCTCCGAAGCCTTTGCTTTATGCGAATCTTTCGGTGTCGAAGATGTCTTCGGTGCCGACAGCGGAGCGTCAGGCTTAGCGTTGTGTTTCGGTGCCGAAGATGTGGGTTCGGCACCTGCATGGGGTCGGCTCGATCCCGAGCTGGAAGACTTGTCTCTATGTTTCATAGCCGGGCTCGAAGGCGGGGAGTCTGAAATGGTATCGCGGTGTTGACCTGAGCCCGAGGGCGAAGGTGTAACCAGAGTCTTTGGTGTTTTTGTGGGCAGTTGGGGCTCGTTAATCACTGTTCGTTGAGCCGGAGTGATGTTCGAGTCCTCTTCCATGTCGGAGTCGTCGGCTTCAGACACGGAGATGTGTTCTTCTTGTTCTTCGGCGCCGGATTGGAATTCCGACTCTTCTACGAAGATGTCTGGCACTGGACTAGTGCCGCGTCTCATCTCGTGACGTCGAGCCCGACGGTCACGAATGGTATTCTTCGATCGGAATGATCGACAGGCCTCGCAGTTGATTTCTTCGTGCTCCGGGGATAGGCAGAGGTTACAAACCTCATGCAGGTCCGTGTGTGGGAACTTAGCACCACACCCGGGGCATTTTTTAAATGGAGTCCGTTCCATAGACTGCTGGCGTGGTCGGCGCGGGTAGGCCTCACGGCCCGCGTCGAAGCACCGATCGAAGCTGTTGGATTTTAGGATGCGCGTCGAAAGGGAAAACGCGATCGAACACAATACCGCCGAGTGGTAAGGATTGCGTGTCGAAAAGGTTCGAAGACGATACCGAACCGGAGCGCCGCAAGACACATCCGAACCCGATGGCGGAAAAAAGCAATCTGGGGATGGAGTCGATGCCCATGCGCACTATCATCGTAAGGAGGAGTCACCTACCTCGTGACTACAAACACTTCTTCTAAGAGAAAAACAAAGTGCAAACATCCGAGCCCAACACCAGATGGCGATCTATGCTAACGCATATGATCTACAGCTCATATGCCTCGAACATGAAGGGCCCTCGCTGCTGGCAAGGAGGGAATACTGGAAAAATACTGGTGATATTGTTTGGTTTACATGAAAGTGTGATACGACTTTAGGTAGGAAGGAGGGGTGTGTCCTCAAGACTACTCTATTCTGGTGAAACACTGTGTATGGTTCTACCAATGATAAGACTTAAAGTTCATTAACCCTTAAGGCTGAGGTTATGGTTACCAAAAAAGCTTCCTTCCAGGAAAGATGGAGGAGGATGTCTAACTGAATATAAAGTCTTTTTCAATCCTTCTAAAGAATCTTTTATCACAGGAACAGTAAACAAAGACCTCTGGGAGCGCTGTTCCCTGAACCCTGTAATGGTGGCGAGGTGGCCTAAAATAGAAGAGCATTAAGGTCTCGAGTGAGCCAGATGCAAGATATAAAGAACCAGAAATTGAATCACGTTATTTACACTCTATATGACAAATCTCGAGCATTTGAATGCATAAGACGTCCTAGTGGGACGTTCAGCATTTTTAAAGACTTTTCATACAGTGTGCTGGTAAGTTCAGATGTATGTATTGTATGACTTCAGGAGCCAAGCTCCCAAATTCAATGACTGCACGTTAGGGTGGAGTATTCTGCAATATATCTTCGATAGCAGGTTCTGTTTGCACTGCAGTTTCTTGTGGGGTCTCTCGGAGAGGTGAAGTAGCTCTGGGAACCACAACTATCTTGGCCACTCTGGTGCTATTAGAATCATCTTCTTGTTGGAAAGCATCAGTTTGAACAACACTGATTAATTCAGGGGGATCAATGGAAATGCATATGTTGGGACAGAAAAGTCCCTCGCATGAACCTGTGCCTCTGCCTGAGTGCCCCAGCTACAGTGGATCTGGATTCTTGGGAGCGGTTTTTGGTCATGGGCGAACACGGATCATGCATGTGTGCCATGAAATAGGCCTGGCTCGTGGATTGAGATCTTGCTAAGACCGGGTGGGGCACCCAAGGCTCTACCCTCGGGTGGTGGAAGGCTGCTACCTTCACCTGGAGTTAAGTAGCCCATACCGTGTTGTCAGGAATAGTGATCAGTAAAGTGAAGGGGCCTTTCTACCCGTGTTACTGGAGTGGTGCCTTTTGGCTCACTTGTGTAAAGTTATGGTGTCATGTGCTTAACTCATCCTTGGACTGCACTGGGTTGTATGCAGTGCCGGACATCGCTAGTGGTTGCATGGGTGAGCTAGAATGTATCTGTGGCTGTGAAGTGGTACAGTACAAGAGATTTAGCGCACGTGGTTGAGTCTGCGTGCTGGGATATACATGTGCCTGTGAAGTAGTGCAGAACATGGTAATCAGTGCGTGGTTGCGTGTGCACGCTGGGATGTCTGTGTGCCTGTGGCAGGGTACAGTACATGAAAGTCAGAGCACATGGTTGCCTGCATGCGCTATTGTGTATGTGTGCCTGTGAAGAAGACATTACATCGAAGTCTCTGGATTCCATTTTGGGATACCCAGGGCTTGCTGGAGGAGATTGTGGAGGTAGATGAACCCCGAGACAGATTTGTGGTTTGCTGCATTGATGAGACCTGGGTGGGACACACATACAGGAGGAAAGAAGATCCAGGCTCTTCAGTACACTTCAAAAGGGGCTCTTTGATTTGGGCCTGAGCACATCTCAGAAATGAGATGGGTCTGATAAGGGATTCATAAAGAGTAGGGCTGGGGTCATTTGTACACCTTTGATACACATATCACTGAGGTGGACATCCAGGTGTGACCCTCTAGTCACTCTCATGGCTTGTATTTTGGGCTATCAGTTTTGGAGACACTCCTGTTGTGATTAACTGCTCTCTGGAAGATACGTAAGACAGAGGAATGTGCACCTCAAAATGGGCAACCCCAGAACACAAACTTTAAAGACAGAGACACTAAATAACATTGGTGTCTGGAAAAGGGTTATAAAAAGGGCAGCTTGAGACTCCCAAAATGGTCAAACTGAAGCTGTACATTAGTAAAGCTCAGCACAACTTCTGCCTGTTGTGACCTGGACTGGGTTCTAAGGGTCTGCCAGTCTTCAGTGCTGGGTGAGAGGACATAAACCAGGTTAATCAAGAACACTCACTCTGGAGCCTGCAGCACCAGTTTCTGTCTCACCCAAAACCAGTGGGCCCTGTGAGGAGAAGGAGATCGCCTGGGGGAGAGAGGTCATGTGGGAATTCTGCCAAGTGGTTCAGAGACAAAGAGTGTGAGATTCTGTTCTGTCAGAATTAGGTCAATCAGGTCACTGATCAGGTTGTCTACCTGTGTGTGCTGTGGCAACCCCCCTGTAGCAGAGCTGGGGCTGCATGGAACATGACCCATGTATGCCACGAGGAGGCCACAGTAAACCTTAAGGGCCGTTGCACTGGGGCAGCACTATGGTGAAGAGAGGGCCATTGCCCTGCGACATGCTGACAGCCGAAGAGGGACGCTGTCTTGAGTGCACAGAGTGTGACCCCATATGTTAGGTGGGGGCTGCAGAGCAAGCAGAGAGCCGTAACCCATAAACAGTGTGCAACCGTGAACTCAAAGACACTACATCTTTCTTTATCATGGGAGTGCACAAACGTAGAAGAGGGGGGCCCTCTCTGGCTTGCTGTCAGACCTTTTTGTATTTTCTTCTTCTGCTCTGACATCTTCCAGATTTCCTCAACTGCAAATCCTTTTGGACTCTTCTCCTCACCTTCTGACAACATTTTATAGTATGTGTTGCCAGTTGGAAGACCACACATACTACACTGAGATCTAAGGCAGCCTTTTTTCTACCACAGGAGGGACACTTCCAAAGAGTGATGGCATTTTATCAGAAAAGTTCCCTTGAGGGATGGAACAAATTAAGGGAAAATATTCTCAGATGTGAAAGAGACGCTGAACGATGAAATTTTAACAATCGGAAGAAAAAAAACTGAGAATAAAGGGGGTAAATAAGCCTTGAAGTGTGCAGGACCAGCTTAACATATGACAGAAATCCTCCGTAATTTTAACGCAAAACTTTTAAGTTTTGGGGTAAAATTGCTTCCTGGAGTGTCGACTCTTTCTTTCTGCTGAGCGTAGCGAGGATTTCTCTCAAATGGTAAGCGGGTCCTGCACCCGCTGCCGAGCACCAGCCCCTACGAGGTGGATGAGATCGGGTGAACAGCAGGGCAACAGTTGGAGGACTAATTACAGTTAGTGCATATTTGACCTGACGGGTACTTGTGACTATCAGTGACGATCTCACGAGGGAGAACCAAATTTAGAATCTGGAGTTCATGCTAATGGCTTAGTGAGAGCCATACAAAATGCATTAACTATGTAAAGAACTGGCATATGTTAGTAATGAAAAATCTAACAAACAGAAATTGAGGGCGAATGAAAGTTATGGAGTTTTTAAATGTATACAAGCAACTGAGTTTATAGGGATAGGGGTCAAGTATACCACTGTGAATTCTGGATTATCCAAAATGCCAAGAGATTCTGAAGTAGTATTTTCAAAAATTGTTTTCTCTGCACACTGACTTAGAATAGGAATCCAAAAATATAGAGAAATCAAATGGGTAAAAGCAAATATCCTACCATTTTGAATGTCAACTAGTGTTGGTGAACGTACTGCCTGAAATAGGAAAGGTCCAAGAACAGAACTGTGGAAAGTGCATCAAAGACACTTGGAATTAGATGGATTTTTGTGAAACGGCCACATGCAGTATTTGGGCGTGGTGTGGGCTGATACACAGAGATACCCCAGACCTTTCTGAAAACTAGACACACATTGGAGTCCAAGGTTGTGTGTCTTCCATGGACGCCACCACTATTTCTTACCCAGAAGGACCTGTAAATACCAAACTTTGGTTAAAAAACTGAAAGTTACGAAATTTGTGGGAAGTATCAAAAGGGTGAATAAAGCTACCTCACACATGGGATTGGCTGATAAAACATGCTGGGATCCAAGGAAGTCACATCAGCCTGGATTCCACTGGGTCTCCTGATTTCAGAAATGTCAAGAGTTGATAGGCTTCCCTCAGTGCAGACAGACCATGTTGCCCAAATACTGTTGGCTTCCCCATGTAAGCTCCAACCCCATGGCAAACGTCCCTGGTGTCTAGTGTGTGAATCCCTACCCAAGACCCACTGAAACCCATATGTATGGTACCCCCACACATAGATGACCAAGGGCAACATATATGTGTTTAAAGCTGTGACGGGAATATATTCTTGTTTTAGGAAGACTGGAAGGAATTACCACGTTTTGGGGGAAAATTGCTAAAAATCAGACAAACTCCATGCTCAACGTGTTGCCTCGGCCAACCAATCAGGGTGAGGCAGGTAGCTAACAGTGTGAGAGAACCCTTAGGATGAGTAGATGTTGAAAATATATTGTTGTAGTAGGTTTCTATTGAAGCCAGAGGTGTTACCTGCAACCAAAAGACACATACTGTAAATCGTCACTTCGCTTTCAGTTGCTTTTGAAACTTCTTGAATGCACTGGGTCCAATTTATGGCCTGTCGAACCCTATACCCAATGAAAACCCACATGTCTGATAACCCTACAATCAGGAAACCCAGGGGAACACAGAAGTGGCAAGCCTTAGCAGGGCCCTTGTCCACCTCACATTTTAAGTTATAGCAATGCCAGCAGTAAATCCAATATTGAATAATTTATTCAATCAATTTCTTATTACAGCAACTGTTCCAAAAACCTGAAAACATTCCCAGGTAGTTGGTTTATAAAAAAAAGCAGACTGCGGATCCTACCAATATGGCCAATTACCAGGCCATATTACTCCTCACAACTGTTTCTAAAAGGCTGGAGAAAAGGTCACCTTTCCTATTACCTAGATGTACAAGATTTGCTCTTTAGCACATAATCCGGTTTCCGACTGAGTTATGCTACGGAATAGCGCTTCTGGAGGTGTCTGCATTTATGAAAATGAGTTTAGACAAGGTTCGATCTGTCGCCTTGGTGTTTGCTTGGCTTTTCTGTGGCGTCTGACACCGAGACTCACTCAATTTTATTGGAACGATTAAACAATATAGGTCTGTGTGGTCTTGGATTGCGGCTAGCTTCAGCTTTTTTTATCACACAGATGCCAAACGGTTTGTCTCCGCCCTTTTTCTTCTTCCACTAAACCATTGAGACACGGTGTCCCACAAGGCTCTTCTTTAAGCCCTCTGTTGTTTAATGTCTACATGGCCCTTCTCGCAGCTATCATCCAGTCGTACAGTATTAAGGTGGTCTCATATCCTGACAACACACAACTCATGTTCTCTTTACAAAAATCTACTGAAGCGTTATAAGAAGCCTTCAAAGCTTGTCTCATCAGAGTCATGTTGGAGATGAAGGTGTACTACGTATGATTCATGCATGGGTGGTACCACCATGCAAATCTTCACGTTAAAAAGCAATAGAATCGGTTTCCAGTCCCGCCACTAGGAGGCAGGGATATCCATAAGCTGAGAATGAGCCTGGACGCAAGAGCAACAGTGTTAAAGAAAGGGTTGGTGGCCTTCATGCCCCTAAACACAATACTATAGCACTAGATTTCAAAATACTGAAGTTTGTTAACTAATTTTGAGGTTGTGGTTGATGGGTTTGAAGGCTACTACTTTATGAGTCCAAAGGCTGTGAAGAATGGGCATTGTATTTCCAGTTTGTGGGTATATAATTCTAGGTGAGGACCGGAGGCTCAGATTATGCTTCTCATCTTCACTTTATTCTCCCAACATTAGTAAACAAACATAACAGCAGCAAACTACTTCACCCATCAGAACTAGGGAAAACTGTATTCCAAAAAGTCAAACAATAGCAGGTTAAGACAGTCCATAAACCTGCCAGCTGCATGATCATAGCCCTTTTTCTTCGCTGCTTTCTCAGCCAGATAGGTGCATTCTATGCCCATAATGACTGTTGTATTACTTGTGCTTTTATCTGCAATTATTGTATTGAATTGTTACATAAGGTAGAGTCAGCACTTTGCCGTATGCGCTATTGCTCATTAGACTCATTGATTGCTTTGACTAAGTGGAGCTGTGGCAGCCATGCGGGCACCGCTCAATTTGAGATGACTGTTGCTTGCAGCCTTTCTTCTGGCACCTCAGACACCGCGCCCCGCGGTGAGGCACCTACACTTCCTTTAAAGTTCAGCTCTGTTCTCCACAGCCTTGTGCGCCACTGTCCCTGGGCCTGCAGTCAGGGGCGGCTGGTGGAATTTGAAACTGGTGGGGCATATGCAGAGTAAATCAATGCATGCGAGCGAGCGCAGCGAGCGAGCCCAACAGCAATAAGGGGGGTTTGGGGGGGTTCTCCCCCCGTGAAGAATTTTTTTTAAAATTGGCATCTTTTTGGTGCGATTTTCAGCACTATATCTGTGATAAATGGACTAAAAATTCAGTAGTTCTAGGCATTCATAAAAGAAAACTCAAACATTATTTCAGAGAATTTCTGGGTTGCCAAGCAAGTCTGACTTCTGAAGAGGGCTAGGGTACTAAGCAAGACTGCTTTGGCTCTACCCTTTCTAATAGAAGACACTAGTTAGCGATGTGAACAAGTTCAATGGACAAACCTGGGGTCTAGGGAGAGTCCCTCTCCTGAGAAAGAAATTTTAAAAAGATTGGCAAATGGTGCATTTTAAAGCAAATGAATGCAGCGATAAAGCAAAGCTTATTAAGCAGTGGGAACGTATAGTCTTGAAATATTAAACACATTAAAAACTGCCCCGTATCTTCTTGCATTAATTTGTTCAACAGTTACTGTAATATGTAAATTGTTCTGCATGACAACTTTAGCCCTTTAAAATGTATGCTTAGCTTGCCCAGTGTCTTGCACTGCATGCAGCATTAACTTTGGAAAAATATGCTCTAACCAGACTTCGGGAGGCACCCACAGCTGCTGGCTGTAACCAGTCATATAGAAATATGTGCAGACAGGTCTTTAAGTGAGATGAAAAAAGTGGGTGCTCCCTATAAAGGAACATGCCAAATACATTTCTGTGATTCCCATAGTGTGCCATCAGACCGGTATTTTGGTTTCTCTCTGAGATGTAATTTTATCCAGATAAATGGCACAGCAACTGACATACGCCTAAAGCCTGTCAGTATGATTGGCTTTGTCACTGGGTGTTAGCTGTTTAAGATAAATGAGTAACAACAATGATTTCTTATAAATAATTATCATTGAAATTGCCTCAACGGGCATCTCTGAACGGGCATCTCTCTCCTGTCTTTAAAGTAAAGCTGGCATGCATACCACTTGCACTGTGAAACACGAAGAGGTTTTGAAGCATCTGCTTCATATTTCATTGAATGTGTTGCTCCCAGGGAAGCACAAGTTTGCATTCTCCCTTGTAGGGGTCGGGCAGCACATTCATTATAATAGGGCACACTCTCCCTCTTTGTGCCCAGCGCACCTGTTTACAGTGTGCTGTTTCCATAATATGCTCAAACCAATAGGTTTAACAAACTGGAAAGTTTAATAAGACAATTTCAAAAGCCACACAGCATCAAAGTGGCAACCACAAAGCAACACAAAAAGCTGAAAGGCCCCGATTCTAAGAAGCCTGGAAATCCTGGTGGGGTTGCTAACAGGAGTTCCCAATCCAATCAGCATTACAAGTTTCCGTGTTCGGCAGAATGATCGTGATTTAAAATGAACAGAAAAAAGCAGAAATGAAAGATGGACTGGAAGAGATGCTGTAGGAAGAATCCACCATCCTTCAACATAGCCCTTCCAACCTCATCACTACTGTGCACCTCCTACCAAAGTTAAACTTTTTTATAGGAGTATGTCCTACTCATACAATCACACTCATTCACCTTTCTCTAACACCTGATGAAATAGCTGTCAGTGAAGGGGACAGGAAGGAGTGAAGAATTCTCTCAGTATCTTCACTTTCTGATCCCTTCTCTCCGGGTTTGAACGTTCACCCAAACACAAAGTTTCTTTTTATCTCGACAATGACGTTGTATGTTGATCAAAGTCCATTTACTCAGTATTCTGTACATTGATTCATCCTTACTGTCAGTGTTATGTATTGTTTCGTACAAAGAGTTACACTTTGTCTCTATGAGTGTCGTGCTGACATTTTTAACCATAGTAGGTATGCATCCAAACAGATGGGAATCCTTTGCAGCCCCACAAGACGCAGGCATCTTATTGTAGATGCTGTCAGCTCTTCTGTCTCGTTCAGTCTCCCTAATAGCTGCATTACTCAGACTGTAATTACTTTGACTGACTCTGTCCAGCAAGCTGTCATAACACATCTTTCCTCAAAGTCAAAGGGACAGAATTAATTGTCACGCCTGTACTAATCTCAGGAAAGAACATTGCATTTTCTTTCAGGATCCCGCTTATAGATAGCTACAATCTAAGTTATTATATTTCCTAATAGCTTTATCTTCTCCATTAGCGAGAAATGAGCTTCCCTGCCATGCAGACTAGCTGTTTAAGAAAACATGGTTCTCTTTCGACATACTGTGAATGTATATACCTTTTTGCTCTAATTATTCTTTATTTGGCAGTCAGTGTTTTACATCGACTTAGATAAACACTATAAATTCTTCTGCGCACGAGTTAAGCAAAGAAATTAAAGTATGTCTTAGGAATGTGAGTTTAATGTTGTTGCCATTCACGGCTGCATTAAAGAAAGCATTAGGATTGATTTAGGTAGGACTTTTTACATCGCGTTTTCACAGGAAAACACAAAATATATGGCACACATTCACACAAACAATACATAAACAGATAGAACATCTGGTCACTGTTCAAGGCAATTCTGGGAGAGTAGCACCGTGATCTGTTCTCTCCTGAACCTGTAATGGTCCGTTGTTAAGAACTCTTACAAGCATAGCGTCATAAGAAGTCCCACGCTAATCCATGTGAGTCAGGTAGTAGGAGCTGCCTGGGTCCACATTCCGCCACCCACCCCCTCCCTCGCCCCAGCCCCCAGGAATTACTGACATCCGTGGTATCAATACCTCTGGCTCAGAGAAGGAATACTGGGCCATTATCTAGCCCACTCATAATTGGACCTCTTAGTGTTATGCCCCTTGTAATATTCTTTTTGTTGTTGAAGACTGATCTTGTGATTATGCTCTGTAGTCTGTTACCCTCCAAAATCAGGAGTAAGCTATAGTATTTTTATATTCTTATGGAGCACACTTAAACCTAAGGTGTCAGCGAGCTGTACATAAAATTGTAGTTAACCCAAACTTCATCTAATATAAAACATACCAGTTGCTGTGAATCAGATATATAGTGAAAGAAGAATAAACAAATGGAATGGTTGTTGGTCTGAAAAAGTGTAGGAGTTTTAGAGAGGGTAGCTGGGAGGTAAGGAAAAAGGTAGGGTCAACACTGAAGTAATGTGGAGGGGGAGATGTACCATAGGCAGCCAGCTAGCTTTGAGAAGCTTTGAGAAGATGAGGAATTAGGAGCAGGAAAGAGAAAGAGTCATTCTGCAAACAGGGAAAGAATAACACCGGGAAATGACTTAAGCAGAGGAAATAGGAGAGCAGGGAAAGACGACGTATACGTAAATACATATGGGTCAGCCAGATCACCTGGCATACTCACGACCCCGGTAACACACAACCCTCCGTATGCTGGGTCGCTCCTTCTATCTATTTTAGGAAAGGACATAATGGTCAACTCACCCACATTTTGCAGGTGACACCCTCTATTCGCTCAGTCACCCCCTGACAAACAAAATGGCTCCATAGGCATTAATGTGCTCACCTTCTTTTCAAACCTAGAGCACCCTCCAAAGAAACAGCTTATTCGCCTTATTGGAATCTCCTTCTTAAACCTCTAGCGTCACCCTTATTTTACAGTTAACCGGTATACAAGCAGCTCACCATAACGGTGAACACTGCCCCCTGCCCCTCCCCCTCCCTTTTGGACTGAATAACTTTTCTGGGAGAGACACTGCTCCAATAGTCCCCTCCTGGGGAAGTGGCTGCAAATCATAACAGCTTGTATTGTATTTTGCAGCGCAGTTTTACACAGCGCGAGCACTAATCAAAGGCATTAAAGTGATTTGCATGTGTATCAGATTACATTACACAAGGCCAGATTATTTTTTTAAGGCATGGGAGATTGAGTGATTTGCCAAGAATCACAGGATGTTGAGCGTACGCCGGGATTCGAACCTGCTTCCCTTATTCCAAAATTGGCATCACTGGTCGTTAGGCTTCATCTCCTTCCCTAGCAGCCCAACTCTCTTGTACCTGTACTGATAGACATGTGGCTTTACTGCTCCGCTATGTCCCCAGCTAATGATTTCTTTCCCTCTCGCTCTCTGCAGGCACCTGCCTTAATACCCTCTTTGCGAAATGACCTTCGCACTGAATCTGAAACTCTTTAACTCCCTACTGTCTCCCTCATCCAAATGGACTCTGCTTCACCCATTCCCCATGGTTCGCAAAATAGTTCTATGTAGGGCAAACACCATATATGAAGTTCATGGGCTTTTAATTAACCTATCAGTGAATTCGGCAATATAGCATATCTTTGCTCTTATTGAATATACTTCTGGTGACATTAAGCCGAATGTATACATGGGGAAATTTGTGCAACAACCCCCAATAAATGGTTTCGTCCAAATCTCTAACCTGCGTCTGCTCTGACCCCACTAGTACAACAGCAGCTGCTGTTATTACTGCTCCCTCCTCCTGTGCCTTCTCCGGAACCCATTCCCCGCCGTTAGAAAAAGATCTTTTAAGTCATTAAGGTTTCAAAGAGTCTGATGCTTGCTTTTAAAACGGTTCCATGTCAAGATTTAAACTCCACAGAAACCTTGCTTGCCGCTGTCCAAGTGTGGACCTTTTAGTTTCCGGGGGGGGGGGGGAGGGGTGTCGCGCGGGGGTGAGGGGGTAGTTTTAAAATAAAAACAATTAAAATCCTACCTGACAAGGTCCGCGCCGCCTCAGGTCCGTTGGCGCCTACACTCCGGAAAAGCCGCATCACTTCTGGCAAGTGGCAAACCCCTCTCAGCCAATCCTGGATTGACTGAGGGCACGGTTACTCTCCGCCCGCCTGCCCATTAGGAGAGCGAGGTTTGAGCCTTTGCTCAACCCTCGCTCTCCTAATGGGCATGCGCCAGCCACAGCAGACACCAGTGCGCATGACTGGGCACGGGCGAAAAATTCGCTGACCTTCCCCACTCATGCGCACTTGTGCTGCTGTCCCTGGTCTGACAATCATGTCAGTCAACATGACACCGGACCGCCCACCCCCTTCATCTTCTGAGAGTTTACTTAAGTTCAGAGACGCCGAGGGAGCAGCTGCGGGCAGGGGGGCAACGCCCCAATGGACCTGCCTGCAGTACAGGCCCGGCTCCAGGAATTTTTATATGGGTAGGCCAAGGGTGCTTTCGGGGGCCACTGCAGCAGTCACGGCCGGCATGACGGGGAGGGGGCTGGGGGGGGGGGTGTCGCGCTGGGGTTTAATTTAATAATATTAATTTTAATTAATCAGCATGGAGAAGGACAGAGTGTGCAGTAGCTGGGTTTTCCCCTCTGTCCGATCAGACTAGCAAGAACGGCCAAGTAGTGAGGGATATTAATTTGGAAACATGGAGGCTTGGCTACCCTTCAAAATCTACAGGGTGTTTTGTGCCCTGGGCCATGGGCTCCTCGCTCACCTTCAAATCAACTGTAAGAGCGATCTCTCGATTCTAATTTATATAAGGTCATATTGCTGCAAATTATTCCTCATGGTATAATGATGCAAGGAGCATCTGAGATATACAAAGTGGAGGTGGAGGAAATAATCCTTTGGAAGGGTAATTTATCTGAAGAGCTGGATGCCTGGAGCCTCTCGGGAAGCAACTGCTTCCATTTGCAGCTGGCCAACCCGAACTCCTCCTTCGGAGGGAAGACCCAGGTCCTATGCAAGACCCTCAGATCCCCGGAGGTAGACGAGCCAGAGTACCACTAAGGCAAAAGTCAAAAAGAAAAGGTATAAGCCAGGAGGGGCTAAAAGAGGCTTCCCTTAATTGGTCAAAAGCTTCAGGCAGGGGGGAAAGAGATCTGAGACCCCACTTCAACCACCCAGACACCAGTGGGTGACACCTTTACGAGACCCAGTCACAGACGACAACTTGGATGGGGATGATTCCCATAGCGGGGACTGTGATAAGCTATGACACTCGGAGGCCTAGGCGGCCAGCACCTGTCCCAGGCTAGACGCCCAGGGGCATCTTGATGAGCCACCATCTGACATGCTGGCCCAGAAGACATTTTTCACCCTAGGCCCTCGGAGTGGACACCATCTGATAAAGTGGCCCAGTATGTGGCAGTCCGTCTCAGGAAACCTCTTGACAAAGAAGTACGAAACCACTTTATGGCGGAATGTTCCAGACCAACCCTAGGGCACAAATTGCTTGCGATCCCAGAGATAGATGACAGAATTGCACCTTCCTTGGCAAATTTGTAAAATATCCCAAAAAATGTATAGACTGGTCCTGGCGTGCCTGTCAAGAAAAATTACTCAACATCCTGGAACCACTCACTAAAATGTTGAACATGGCCTAGGAGGCTAAGTCTACAGAGTCTCTCATACATCTGGAGAACCTATCAGGCTGGGCCCAACGTACAATTATAATTCTGGGAAACATTAACTGCGCATTATCAACCGATGCTCATTAAGGTCAATCCCAAGTTGGGCGACCTGGTCACGTCAGAGGCAGGGTCAACTGCTCAGAACTGTCTTTTTGGGGAGCTGTTTTTAAAAAACTGATGAAGTACGCTCCAGTTTCACATCATTGGACAAGGCCCAAGCTTCGATTAAAAAATCTTTGGTCAGAACATTTGGGGGGGGTGGAATCTGGAGAGGCATAGTACGCTCCCCTTGCTGCCTCCTCAAACAAGGTATCTTATAAGGCCAGGGATCCAAGTGAGGCCAGTGGCAAAACTCCAGCAAAGTTTGGAGGTTTCTTTCCCTCCTGTGGAGCTGGCAGAGGTCGTGGGGGTAGAAGTTTCTCCAGAGGTGCGTAGAGCTCCACAGGAGGATACTCCTGTAAGTTAGATTTTCCCCTCTCAGCCACGGGTTGGAGTGAGAATGGCACAGTTGATACACAGAATGGAAGGAGGTCTTGCAGGATGCTTGGGTCCTGCAGACTATCTCTTGATTCCTATAGAGTTCTATGGATCACCCAAGCAGTGGTAGAGACCAAGGCCAATTACATCCTCACAAGAAGACTACGAGCTCACAGATCAGGGGGTGACAGGTCTCCTACAAAAAGGTGCCATATCCACATTGAAGTTACACCCAACAGGCTTCCTAGGCAACCTCTTTCTAGGAGAGAAAAAGGACAAGGGACAATGTCCAGTTAAAAACCGCAGGGAGTTCAACGAGTGGCTGGTATTGTGTCACTTCCAGATGGAATGGATAAGCCTAGTCAGGGACATAATCGGACCTCAGGACAGGATGATGAGTCTCAACCTCAAGCACGCTTACCTGACAATCTCCATTTCCAGCCCCCCACACTGCAGGTTTTTGCAGGTCTTATGGTTCGGTCAGGTGCATAAGTTCACATCTCTTTCCTTCGGACTATCAATGGCACTGTGGTGATTTTAAGACCAGTAATGGAATGCCTCAGCGCTCGGCAGATGAGGCTCATCATCTATCTAGATGACTCCCTCATCATAGACCAGTCAATACAGAGGTTAAACCTGCATTTGCGGACAAAGATAAATCTCCTACAGGACCTGGGATTCATAATCAATGGGGAGAAGACGCAACTTCATCCAACCCAACAACTGACGTTCTTGGGCTTTGTGATCGATTCAGTCCAAGAAGTACTGAAGCTTTCAAATAATACGATGAACAGCAGAGGAAATCACTCGGCAAACCCAAGATCTCTTTTCAACATCTAGCCTGCCTGATGAGACTCCTTTTTTCATCGATACAGGGGATTTTCCCAGGCCCGCTGCACTATCGGGCTTTACAGAGACTCAAATAGCATCACCTGAAGAGAGGCCTTACTTATTCACAACTCGTCAATTTATCTTAGGAAACCAAAGAAGAGTTCTCTGATAGCGTCACCTCATGGAGTCCTGGAACGGTAGAGTAATATCTGGATCGACCATGGACCTCGTCATAGAGTCAGATGTCATACAATTTGGCTGGGGATCCAGATGTAGACCATTGTCTACAAGGAGAAGGTGGTCCAAAGAAGAGTTATCTCTACACATCAACAGCCTCACCCTCCTGCCAGAATCTTTCGCAGTGACATTTTGGACTGTAGAAATGACACGACTCCTGTACTTAGTTAACTGGAAGTTTATTGGTGGGAGCAAGCAGTAACTTCTTGCTGAACTCCAGTCCACCGTCCAACTGTCACAACAGCCGAACCAACACTCTAGAATCCACACATCCCTATGGCAATTGGCTAGACCAGACACCACACTTCTAACCCCTTAATTGCAGATAGAACAACAGGCTGAAATAAAACAAATTAAATCTTACATTAAAACTGCATCTAATTTTCACATAGTTATTTTGCAACTCTACATTAAAACTGGATCTAAATTGCACATAAATATTTTGCAACACTACAGCATCCATTTACAAACAAACCACAAAAGTTTACATTTCCACTCCACAATGAAGTCCTTAAGATCCTTAGGGAGAACAGTTACCCTTCGGGACCGGGTGGTAGAACTGGACTGGGCCTCAATGGTATTACCAGACTTGGTGATGGTCGACTTCACCTGTGTGTTCCCATCTCTGGATCAAAGCCCAGGAACTTCCCTTCTAGCACATACCTCGGGAATCCTTTCACTCATATTTCCACTAGATACAAAACCATTCACGTTACAGGATGTATCACTGTCATTCCTATTAACTTCATCATTACTTCCAACATCAACAGAACCATCCCTGTAATCTTCCTCCCACAACCACAAAGTAGGGTTATCTGTACCAGTTTAAATATGTCCTGCTTTTTTCCAACAACATTTTTTTGCACCTGGACAGCCTGCCGAAACGCCATACTATACCATCACTCAATAGAGCAGAAAAGTGAATAAAGTTCCTTCACTTGTAAAGGTTCAGTGAACTTACTGTTCTCCTTCCTGCTTTTGAGACCCAATTTCACTGGTGCCCAGTCACCCTGTTCTAGTGCAACTTCTTTCACACCATGCTTCTCATCATGGTATTCCTTATAAATCCTTTGCACCGCCAAACAAGTTTGCCTTGACCACAGAAGGAGACCATTTACTTTGTAGTTCCACAGTCATCCATGTATTATTGTCCTTGGTGAAATGCTCTCTTCACCTTAGCACTTAGACCAGTTAAGGTAGGGGTAATCCTATAAGCCCAAACTAGTTTCCCAAGTTCCCTCTCCCAGTCCATCCCAGAATTTATGGAAGCCTGAACACTCTCCATTATCACTCTATTGAAGTGCTCCACAGCACCATTACCTTCAGTGTGTTATATAGAAGTGTGTTTGGCTTTGATACCATTCCTAACTAGGAATCCTTTAAACTTCTGAGCTGTAAATTGAGGACCACTGTCACTCAACAGGGATTTCAGGTTACCTTCTCTCAAGAAAAGCAGTTCAAGGAAAGAAACACAGTTGAGTGAAACCTGGTTTGAACATTGATTTCAGGTCACTTAGAATACATGTCTAAGAGAACGATTATATACTTAGGCACTCCCCTAAAATCCAGAATGGGACCCAGGACATCACCAGCCAACGTCTCCCAGGGATTGTCTGGACATTACGTAAGATCCACTGGAGGTCGGAAAACAGATTGCGATTTGTCGGACTTAGCACAATGCTCACAGGTCTCCCAGATTTCTCCATGTTTGAATCGAACCATGGCCACTGTTGGACAATAAAGTCCTCTGCATGGTAATGGATGTGCACCCCTGCCCTGAGTGCCCCAACTGTACTGATGTCTGGATCCCTAATGCTGATTTTTGTTATCATAGGCAAACATGGATCATGTGTGTTCGCATAACATAGGCCTGTCTCACACACTGCAGTCCTGTGGGACCAGGAGGGGTGATCAAAGGGCTACCCTTACAGTGGTGAAAGGCTACTGCCTTTACTAGAAGTTATGCTGTCTAACAACACAGGGTCTGGCTCTGATCAGCAAGGCTGAGCCATAAATCAAATAAACAACGAAGGAAATGCCTGTACTGATTCTTATTTTGTAACTCTAATCGTCCAGGCGACAATAACCGAAATATTGACTGCCAACTCAAAATTGATTCAAAAATCCATTCTTTTCACATATCTCATATTTTAAAAAAAGATTATACACATTTTGCCACAAAACTAAACAATGATACTTAACCATACAGCAAACAAAAAATGACTAACTAAATACATAAATGGTGCACTTTTTGGGCTGAAACTATTGAAGGAACAGGCAGTAATGGGGAGCGGCACCAGGGCAGGTTGACTCTTATTAGCAGTAAACAATAACTGTGAGGGACCTAAGACCCAGGCATGAAACCTGGGTACTTTTCAAGACTTGCTATCTCATGACACAACATTGTGGGGTTGTTGTTTGTGCCACTAGGGTGTAGACTTCTAGGCTCCAAATGAAACAAATAAAGCCTTACCCAGCAAGAAAAACAAAAGGACTGCGAGGCAGGAAAACCCACCTGGGAATCCATACTAACCCGACTCAGGAGGGGTCAGAGACAGCACCAATTAAAGGAAAGAGAGGTCTAGATATCAGCCGCAAAGAGAAACCACTCTAGTGGAGGGGCTGCTTAATTTGCTCAATTCGCTTTCCATAGCCCCAAAGGCAATAGTGTGGAACAATGTGCGGTGTTCGAGATACCCAACTCACCTCAAATCCAAATTCAATCTCTCTCTGTGGAAGATAGAGGCTCTTTCGAGGGTGTGATTGAGGTGCTACTTGGACATTTCAGGCACATGGTTGAAACTGGGTCATCAGGCTCAGCTGCTCCCCAGCAGCTTAGGCTGGCTCCGGAGAGCCAGTGTGAAGTCATTGTGAGCTGTAATCCATTGGTGGCAAAAACATTTGCTCAAGTGTTAAACAGTGACTGTTAAACCGTTTCCTACAGGGCCAGCTAGCAATACCACTTGCAGCTGAACATACCTGCCCCAATACCCAATTTTGTGCAGAAATCTGCTTAAAGGTACGCAAGCAAGAGTCAACATTATGATCCCCCTCCAGAGGGGGGTAGTAGGGTGAGCCATAATGCGCTTGAAATTTCTGGATCTGAAGTAATATTGACTAAGCCCACTAATGAAGGGGTCGAACTCGGTCTTGTGCCTCCGACTCGCCTCCTTGAAGATTTGCAAGGGGCTGAGAGTATAGCTCAGGAGACCTCCAGCAAAAGTAGCCTCCCTGCAAGGTACGAGCTAAGTTCAATGGACCAAGATATTGAGAAGAGTGAGCCACCTGTTGTTGTGAAGGAGATCAATGCTGAACTATGCACTTTACTTAAACAATTACTGGCTGAGATCCAAGAAATGAAAACGGCTCACAAGGAGATGGCAGACTGAGCACAAGTTAGATTTAATTGACAAAGGGCTACAGGGCTTTCCAGATGCGCGGAAGCCAAATAAAGAATTTAAGATTTGGAGGATGTGCTTCTGGCGCATTTAGAAACAACATCTCACCTTTTCAAAGATATGCATCATGTTAAATATAAACTAGCAGATCTTGAGAACAGATCATGGTGGGCAAACCTAGGGCTGGTGTGGACCCCTGAGAACTTCGCACAAAATTGTCAAGCTCTGCTATTACTCACTAAACTGCATTCCAGCGGAGGCAAGACGTCAGTCCAGGTCGCTTGCTTCCAATCCTCTTCTGCACCCGAGCCCCGGCCGCAATAGCACACGGCCTGAGCTCGGATCCAAAAGGGGAATGAGATGGCAAGAGAGACTTGGAAGACGGTCAACGTGATGTTCTCCCTCAACTTAGGAAATGCCTGATCAGTCTTCTATTCAAGTCATTCACTTCCTTGGTGTTATATTCCTGGGTGAGGCCCATGTAGCAAAGCAGCTTATTTCTTACATTGTCCTCACAATCACATTTCAGCCATGAACTTTTGCACATATTTGCGCGCACGACAATGTTGGATTTGTTTCCCTGAAACTAAACTTGTTTACACATTTAGCTTCGAACGACATTATCACAATGCCCTGAAAATCATGTACAAGGTATCTTTTCGCACTTTGTACAAATGTCATATCTATCTTCATCCACAGGGCAATCTACATATCCATAATCTATACGCACATCGCAAGGCTGCTTTCTATTAAAAAAAATGAGCATCCCGATTGATTGGTAGAGGAGGCACTTCAGCTGACACAGAGGGTTGTCTGCATACTGAGACTTCACCATGCAGCGGTCTGACATATTGTGAGGGGTGTCCAGTTTGTGACCAAGACAGGGTCCTTCATTCTCTCCCATCAGGTAATGGGGTTGGATCGTTCCTTGGGGGGATTCTTGGCTCCACACCAACACACGCTCTAGGTATACTTAGAGTAGGGTTCACATAGTAGAGTACGTCAGATTACTGCCTTGTTATATGCCTGCATATATACATTGTTTTAGCACCATGGTAGAACTATATCTACTATTTACGCTTTTGGTGCTCATAATCACTTTTATCTGCTTCTGTCTATTAATCATTGCAGCACAGGCATTTTATACAAGAATAACGTTGGTTAAATAAACGTAAACTTATTGAAAAGCGTCCCACTATGTATTCTCTGTATACTTCTCTGAGAATAAGTGAGCACGAGTGACTGAGCAAAAGGTTCTGTACTGTTTCCACGATCCCTGAGGAGTCAGGGTTGTCATGTTCAATGGTTGCTGGAAACCTTCTGCTCAATGATAGGGTTAGGGGGGCTTACGGTGGCGCTGTGAGCTAGCTGGTCTATATGCCAACAAATCCTGCGGGGGTGTCCGGAATCAGTCTAGGCGCCAAGCTCCTAGTTTATGTTGTCCAACAAAAGGGAAGATCCTACGGATTAGTGGGAACTACATGCCATTGTTTTTTCTGCACTTCTGTAACAAAGAAGAAATCATAGGTATGGTTGGACTACCAACTGTGCCTTTTCTTTCATACTCCCAGTGAAACCCTGGTGTACTTGATAGTGTCCCTTTCCCACCTTTGATGTTTCATGTCTCTTGTGAGTGCTGGGTAAAGAATCCTAAATCTTGAAACATAAAGATTATAATGTACGCGTTCTACTTGTCTACTTCCCCAAATAGCTAGTAGCTTAGCAGTAGTGTACGTACCAAAACCTTCCAGACTAGTGGGTTACGGTTAGTTCTGGCAACGACAATTCATTTTGTCAACTGGTTAGGATTCACTATGTGATTATGAGATCTGGACGACTAATCGTGAATTGCACATCAACATTAGAATGCAACTGAACAGAACTGTTTCGACTTGGCAACCAAGGTTAGATATACTCAGCTGCTTGCCTTCTGTGGTTAAAGAAGATGGTTTTTGAGTTGTAGTCCGTGCATCGATTCATAATGTAAGATATATCATCATCTCTTCTTACGGCTCCATTAATGACAATATTAAACCTCTTCAGTCTCGACAGTGGGAGCTATGCACTTTGCCCAGGATTCCAATTCTGTGAGGGGATTTTCATTTTTTGCCTGCTCCTTTTCTGGATTCCTCTAACGCCAATCGTATTCAACACAAGAAACAGAAGGAGCAGATCTTTCATGATTTCTGTACTTGGCTTGGAGTGCAAAATGTGTGGTGAAGATGAACCCGACTGGTAGAGTGTATTCATGCTTTTCAAAGCAATGTAGGTCAGCCTCAACCTCTTACTATCCCAAAAAATGTTCAACAATATTATGTGGCGGCTTTGTTTTAAAATTTCCACTGTACGGTCTCAAAACAGAGAGGAGAGGGATTATGAATAAACTTTTGCTGAGCCAAGATACTACTTTTCAGTCATTGCCAACGAAGATTCAATATTTTTTCTCAAATAATGAAAATACTGAGGATGTGTTTGTAGTATGGGAGGCTTTTAAGGCTATAATTTGGGATTTTCTGATATCCCTTTCGGCTTTTCAGACAAAAAAGGACAGGGAAGAGCAGGACAACTTACAAATGGCTGCTAATAAAGCATATGGCAAGGCTCTGGTAGATCAATTAGATCAGGCACTTCTCAACTGCCTGGATAAGAAGGTAGTACCAAAGGGGATGATGGACGGAGCGCTTGAGCTAATCAAACACTCACCCCCAGTCAACTGATCTGGGTTTAATCCATCATCATTCTCTAGCTCACTCCACCACCCCAGTTCAGACATGGCCATATGCAAATCAGTCTGACCCTGTGCCTCATGGGAACAGTCCAGCCCGAACTGCCAAGCCATGTCTTCCCTTGACCGGAAACAAGCATCCTGGGACCGGTTTCTGGCTATTCAGCCGTCATCAGCCAGGCTAGCTTGAATCCAGTGGCAAAGTGAGCAAGGGACCCACGTCTGGGCATACCCTGCCAACTTAGGGCGAACAAAGCGATACCAAAGGGGATGATGGACGGAGCGTTTGAGCTAATCAAACACTCACCCCCAGTCAACTGATCTGGGTTTAATCCATCATCATTCTTTAGCTCACTCCACCACCCCAGTTCAGACATGGCCATATGCAAATCAGTCTGACCCTGTGCCTCATGGGAACAGTCCAGCCCGAACTGCCAATCCATGTCTTCCCTGGACCGGAAACAATCATCCTGGGACCGGTTTCTGGCTATTCAGCCGTCATCAGCCAGGCTAGCTTGAATCCAGTGGCAAAGTGAGCAAGGGACCCACGTCTGGGCATACCCTGCCAACTTAGGGCGAACAAAGCGATACCAAAGGGAATGATGGACGGAGCGCTTGAGCTAATCAAACACTCACCCCCAGTCAACTGATCTGGGTTTAATCCATCATCATTCTTTAGCTCACTCCACCACCCCAGTTCAGACATGGCCATATGCAAATCAGTCTGACCCTGTGCCTCATGGGAACAGTCCAGCCCGAACTGCCAAGCCATGTCTTCCCTGGACCGGAAACAATCATCCTGGGACCGGTTTCTGGCTATTCAGCCGTCATCAGCCAGGCTAGCTTGAATCCAGTGGCAAAGTGAGCAAGGGACCCACGTCTGGGCATACCCTGCCAACTTAGGGCGAACAAAGCGATACCAAAGGGGATGATGGACGGAGCGCTTGAGCTAATCAAACTCCGTAATATTGGGCTCCTGTTGCATTACAGATACAGAGATTTTTGATGCGGGCCTCTCAATTTGATAATTCTATCATGTTATATATGCTTAATAATGATGACATCACCAGTTTGCCTGGGGCCATAAAGGAACCAAATGTATTTAAAAAGGTGAGATAAAAGTCCTTGCAAGTACTAATGGCTGACCAGCACCATCTGTTTCTGAAGTATAAAATCCCTGCTGAAACACCTCTGGCTAATTGTAAACATTTATCTCCCTGTCTATCACTTGGTGTCATCAATAGGTGGTGGAACATAAAGATCTGTAAAGTAGGAGACTTTTTAGAGGGCAGCAGAATTAAATTCCATGGGAAAATATGCCCAACCGAAAGCATCAAGCCTGTTACAGCCTTTCATATAGGCAGATTGTTTTGTCCTTCATATCCTTTCTTTGTTAGGAATAAATCAATTGGGGGGCGTGGCTGAGTGGCGCGCAAGATAGCCACTAACAACTGAGCTGCCACACCGATGATCCCTGGCCATCTTCACTAACAGAGGACAGGTGCATGCCCGCACTGCCTCAGCGTGCCTCTTTGTTGCTGAGCATAGCAGGACCTGCTGCGAACCTCCAGTGTTTTCTTTCTGTGCTTAGGGTGGCAGCTGGCTCCTGCATCTCTGCCCCAAGATGCCGGAAGCAACAGTGAGAGCTGTGAGTGTCCAAGAGAATTAACATCAGCAAGGGTCACTGGGGTGGAGAGACCAGGTGCCGAACATTGCAGCCGATGACTGAATAGCCGACTGGGCTCGTCGAATCAATGGACGCTGGTGCTGCCCACACCTGTCCCTGCATGATCCCCAGGATGCCGTAGTGAGGACCTCAAACAAGTGTAGCAGGACAGCCAGGACCATGGCCCATCACTGCAACCCCTAGGCAGTTGTCCGCCAGAGGGGTCACAGGAGGAAGCAGCGGGGGCTTGTGAAACAGTGCAGGCCTCTCCTGACCTTTGCAATGGAGCATACTGAGGTGATGAGGTGCACCTATTGCACTCAGGTGGAAATCCAGCTGCAAGTGAGCTCCATGTAAACCCCGACAGGGAAGGAGGTAAGGGACTCCATAGCCCTGACACAGATACTAAGCAGACCGGCCCCATACCGTCGGTGCTGGAAGGCTGCGAATGGCAGGGCTGCCCTGGTAGAGAGACTAGCTGTGCACACTGGGGGTCCCCCTTGTCGGCAGCTGCCTGCCCGTGCGGAGAGCGTGCACAGAGTGGGGCACCTCGACTTGGTGGGGGAAACGAGACTTGGCGGAATACGCGCCAGTTGCACTGCTGGCAAAAGCACACGTGCTGGCAGGTGACTGCAGCCCTGGCAAGGAGCAAGAGCCTGAAGGATGTGCCAGGCATAACTAGGGGGGGCGATGTGCACAACCCCTACACACAATGTTGGCCGTAGACACTGGGAAGCATTGGAGAGGGCATCAACCGTAGAGCAGAGGTCACCCTGAGCGCCATACACTCCTTTAGGGAATTACTAGTGACCAAAATTGACAAGGTCTCCCTGGATTTCTGTATCCTGTACGAAGATCACAAGCATTTGGCAGGTAGTCAAAGACTATGCCAATGAGGTGGGAGAGCTGAACCCGCGGGTGAAAGTCCTACAGACACAGCTGACAGCCCTCAGGGGCACAGTGAAGATCCTGGAAAGAAGGGCTGAGGACTCTGAAGGCCGCAACCCGAGAGGAGAGCTTGGACATGGTCGGCTACAATAAGGATTGGGTCAGAACGGAGGTAGCACTACAGGGCCTCTCTCCCTTTTACGCACTTTAACGGGTGCATCGGGAGCCTGCTAAACGTCGATTGCCTGGGGGGCCGTCCCATGCCTTCTCCACATTAGGGACAGGATCATGATCTTGTAGAGGGCACAAGGTCTTGGGAACCTCCAAGTGGAGAATAGCTGTGTGGCAATCTTCCCTTATTACACTCTTGCAGGCCAATGGCAGAGGGCGTCTTTTCTGGCATTGAAAAAGGAATTGCAAGATGCTGGTCTTAAGTACAATTTTTCAGTTGGGGAGAAAAGCATAAATTTCTTATAATCACTTTTAGCATTACCACTAGAAGAAGTCTATCTCTCTCTAAGTTCTCTACATAAATGAACTATTAAGGACACACATGGGTCTTGTGTCACGTTGCTTTGGTGCATTCAATACACTTGTATCATATAAATGACTCAGAACACACAAGGGTCTCGTTTTACGTGCCTTTGGTGTATTCAATACAACCTTATCAAGATTATATTAAACAAACAGAAAAGGTTGCTTCTAATGTAACGTGAAAAGAAACGTGCTCATGTAGTGCAATTGGTGAAATTAAGTGATTCAACGAGTATTGGTAAAATAAAATGATTTCTCAAGGTTGCTATAACGGAGTAGATTTGAAAAAATGCCCATCAGTAACTAACAAATTCATAAGTCCCGACTGTACAGGTTTATTTCTTCCACTGCTCGCCAGACTTAAGATCTAGTTCAGGCTAGATATGTAAATCGTCGTCGTTTCGACCCTTATACTAAGTGATAAGTAAAAACATCAATGCGGGTCTTCATCAGGACTAAAATAAAATACAGCCTGTGTGATAAAATACAATCTCGTATTTGCCCACGTGTGTGAATATAGTGTGTGTTTAGTCTATCAAAACATCTTATATTGTTTGGAGTCAAACAGAAATCACACACAGATTGAATCGCCCAGTATTCTCAGGGGTCTCATACGCACCCTAAGCTCGTTTAAAAGTAGTCCTCCGTGACGAGTAACTCTTGTGTAAAAAACCAAGCATCTGCCAGCGACTATGTTCAATAAAGTAAGAGAATAAATCTAAACGGCGTTTAATAGACTCACCTCCCATTCGGGAAACTTCGAGGTCAGTTAAAATGCCTAAATGGCACGTGACTTCTGGGAGACCGCAGAGCGGGCTTTACGCTCTTCTCAAATTTCAATTCACAGTGGAATGGATCCTAAAAATATATTAAATGTCTTTCAAAACCCATCTATAAAGATAGTGGGCCAGCTCACTAATAAGTGTAGTCACACCAACTCTCACCTCCAACTGAATAAGAAAGTCCAAATCATGTAGAACTCCAACGGTGATTCTCCGCCCACTCAGCGATAGAAGTGAGGCACAGCAGAAGAGTCCCGCTAGATAACAAAGAAGCAGCACGTTACGTGAGCGTGCACGCTTATCTGTGATTATGTTCCGCCCACCAACATAGCAGACCAGGGTGTGCGGTCCACGTCTCTCTGTTCTATCCAGATTGGTTTAAGACCAGGGATCAGTAGTGCGAGGATACATTATGTCAGGAAGTATGCAGTCAAGTTAACATTGTTACCCTATGCACTTCCTCCACCACTGAAGACACCTTAATGTAACTCTACCCTACTCACCCGCTGAAACATGCAGCATGTATCTTAGTACCTACAATGTGAAATGCTTCAACAAGGTCCTTCAGATGTCACATTACAATTAAATGATAGAGATGTGCACTGTTTGATTATAGCAAGGTGTTTGAAAGGTTTGAATCAGTTCATCCATATAAACACAATCTTACTCAAATACCATAAAATAGTTTAACAGATATACAGTATCAAAGGATTACATAATCATACTATAATTGTTTGATGAACCATCGTCTAACAAAACATGAAATCAATTCATTACTGCAAATACAATCATACTCAAAATACAAAGTGTGCATTGAAACAAATAATTAAACAGAAATGATACAATGTTCTGACCATTGAATGTATCTTTAAAGCATAATATATATCAATTATATGATTTAGCAATTACTGATGCGATCTTAGTAGACCATAGGTGAGGCATCTGACAGGCAAAAATTTTACACCCCAAAAATAAGATCAACTCTTAGTCTTGGGTGACATGCACATGTGGGACTGAAAACAAATTACTTTATATCTACAGATCCAGATTAGCCAGTATTAAGTAAAGCTACCTGCCTAGAAGTCTCTTCAAATTCATTTAATCCTTTGTTTACAGTGTCTAATATATGTATCCATTTGCATTCCCTCATACTCAACACATTAGATATGTCCCCTCCTCTTGGGTTAGGAATAACCTTTACAACACAAACCATCTTAGGTTCTTAACATGACCCACTGTAGTAAAATATTCGACTAGTGGGGACCCCTGTACCTTCCAGCGAATCCTACTGCAATGTTGCCTTCACTTTCTGGTGTGTTTGTCCTACATACAATCGGTTGCAAGGACATTTAATGGCATATAGCAAATCAGTACTATTGCAGTTAATGTGGTATCTCAGAGAGTAGTTATGTTCTTTATGTCTGAATTCTTTAGCCTTCATCGTCAAATCACATGCCTTGCCCCTACCACATTTAAAGTGGTCTACTATGGGGTAAATTCCATTGGGATCTTAAATCTGGAGGATTAGCTGTTTTCAGCATTGAATTAACCACAACGTCCCTCACACTTCTGTCTTTCCTGAAGGCATACAGTAGTTTTCCTTCTGTATGCAACTCATCAAACAACAGATCCCAATGTTTGTTAATTATCTTCTTGATGTCATTACTCCGGGTACGAAATGTGGTTACACAGATCATCCTGCCTTGTGTGGTGCCTGATTTATCACTTGTCTTGAGAAGAGTATGTCGTGGACAATACCAGGCTCTTTTACGTGCCCGTTTCAACAGACTTTTGGGATAACCTTGTTCTAGTAACCTCAGGAGTAAAAAATCTGATTCCTTAAAAGAGTCTGCCCAACAGGAACAATGTCTCCTGATTCTGAGGAATTGGCCGTATGGGAGATTGTCTCTTAGGCTTCAAGGGTAATGACTTGTGTATCTGAACAGTGTGTTGCGTTCAGTTGGCTTTCTAAATAATGTTGTATAGAGTTTCCCATCCTCTACTTTGATACTAGGATCTGGAAAATTGATCTTCTCTCTACTGTAGGTTATAGTTAATTTGATATCAGGTGACCTTTCATATAATCATGAGAAAAAATTGGTTACTTCCTGTGCTCCACCTGTCCAGATCATCAGCACATCGTCTATATACCTCTTCCATAGTGTGATGTTATCCAAGTAAGGATTATCAGTAGCATATATGTGAGTGCACTCATACTTATCCATGAAGAGGTTGGCTAGGTCTGGAGCAAATCCATATCCCATCGCAAACCCCTTTGTATGAAAATAGGAATTATTTTGAAAAACAAAAAGCTCTTAGTCATCGCTATTTTCAGCAGATCCACTATAAATTTTGTGGGGACCCAAAAGGGATTCTCCCTCTTATCCAGAACCTCTTGTATTACCTCGAGAGCCTGGTCTTGTGGAATACTCGTATGCAATGAGGCAATGTCCAAAGTTACCAGAAGTTGGTCTGATGGTGTGAATGGTTAATTCTCTATAATCTTGATGACCTCCATGGTGTCGACTTAATGGTATGTATCCAGGGTTTTAAAAATAAGTCGATGTACTTACATAAGTTTTCTAAGATAGAACCACATCCTGACACTATAGGCTTGGCAGGGGGTTTCGCCAAACTCTTGTGTAATTTGGGGAGTGTGTAAATTGTGGGCATACGTGGATACTTTTTATTAAGGAAATCGAATTCCAATTCACTCAGATGGCCTTCAGTAAGCCCCTCCTGCGTCAGTTGCTTGATCAATTTAATAACTTCTTGTGTGGGTTCTCTATGTAACTTAATGATAACTCTCCTGTGCACCTAGTTTCGTCAGTATTTCTGTTTTGTAATCATCCACGCTTCGGTTCTTGGGAGGCGTTTTCATGCACAACAGGAGTGTGCTGGGGCTGGCGTGCGTTGTCCCCCCCACACACACTTTTCTCTCGCTACAGGGACAAGATCGAGAGTTGGAATAGGCAGAGGCACCTCCTCTCCTTTGGTTCGGACAATCAGTAGGCATCCATTATAACAGACTAAGATGCACCTATAATGGATGGAAATCCACAGGATTTAACTTAGTATCTAAAACAAAGGGCACTGGACGTCATACGTGCCTGTGCGCTCCGATTATACAAAAATAATTTGCGCAGGTGGCACTTCAGCAAAAACAAATCGGAAACATTGATTTCCCCATTTTGTCTCACCATATTTTAAGATACACTTTGTGTGGTCCTGATGAAGGTGGTTTCCTAATTTTTGATACCACTGAAACGTACGTCGACTGTTGGAGAATCCCAGCTCACAACAATAAAAAGAATAATCTTGGATTCACTCCGATGTGTTTGTGAGATCAGGCTGGGGCAAGGAAAGAAAGATTGTAGTGTGAATGTGCTAGCATGTGGTCGGAAAGAGTGATTGAGTGGATTTGGGGATATGTACAGTCTATGTTGTGATGTCATTTTTGTACTTTTCAGTATACAATAATTTGTGTTCATCATTATGTGTATGTGTATATATATATATATATATATATATATATCATGAATCAAATTGTGAAATTTTTGTATTTATGTCTGATGGGATAAAACAAGCAAGATTGAAAAATGAACTATGAAAAGATGATTACAAATGAAAATAAATACATTTTATATTGAAGTGATTGTTGGTGGAGACTTTTAGGCACTGAAAGATTAGCTTGGAAAGCATATAGGTCAAGTGGGAACTCTTGCATATTATCATCCACGCTTTCCACAACTATGGCCCCACCCTTGTCTGCAGACTTGATAACAAAATTTCTGTTGTTCTTCAGTGATTCGTTCTTCCTTACTGCTGTTATACTTAATGAACTCATTTTGGTGAAGAAGCTTCATAACATCTCGTAGTACAACTTGCTCTAAAGATAGAAGTAGTTTTTAGTCACTGATGTAACCCCATGTAAGCCTCAACCCAGAACCGGCCATTTCTCCAGAAATTGGTCCCATGTTAATATTGATCTTTTTTTGCAGCTTTTAGCCAACTCTCTGCCGGAGATTAAAGATGGTCTTTATAGACTAGAGGAGGGTATCTTGAACTGGCTGACAAAAGCCAGTGACTTTTATACCCCTCTCCCGAAACTAATACATCTAGACTTCATGACGCCTCAAAATCTTGTTCAGAGGATCTGAAATCAGCCAAACTAGAATTATGCCATGCGGAACGCAAGTAGCAGAAAGATTGTTCTACTGATAAAAAAGCAGTCTATCTGTCACACCTTAAACAATACAAAGAGCTTATCATACAAGCCAATTCTACTTATTTTTCAGATAGAATTATAAAATCTACAAATAAATGGAAGGAAATCTTCAAAATTGTAGATGAACTGTCAAACCCGGAGCGAGTAACCCCAACAATTACACCCACACAGAGTCTATGTGGGAATTTACATTCCTTTTTTATCAATAAGATTGTAAACATTAAAGTCATAATTTCTCCCAGTTCGCCTATAACAACCTCCCTACTTTAGACTGCAACTTCACTACTATGTCTATCCTGCCTGTGACCAGTAAGGAACGTCTCATGAACCTCCTGATCCAGGTAAAATCTGGCTCTACAAACGATCCTTGCTCCCCTGAGGTTCTTTAGATTGTCTTTTCCTGTTTTCCTAGCCCAGCCCTTGCCTTTCTCAACAGCTCTTTGAGTCATGGTGTGGTGCCCAGTTCTTTTAAAGAGGCAACCGTGATCCCGTTGTTAAATAAAGTTGGTGATGATCCTTCTGTTTTGAAAAACATTCGCCCCATTATCTTTACTTCCTTACTTAGCTACGGTACTCAAGGCCCATGTAGCCAATTCCACTGGCTCTTTTGTGGAGGCAACTAACTTTCTGGACCCTCATCAAGCGGTCTTTCGTCCTTCTCATTCCACAGAGACAGTCATTCTCTCAGTGGGGGATGACCTCCATAAAGCAGCTGACAAGGACATCACTCAAGCGCTGGTGTTCCTTGATCTCTCGGCGGCTTTCGATACGGTCAACCATAACATTCTAGTCGACTGGGCCGAAGCCACGGGCCTCTGGAGCACTGCACGAGATTGGGTCAAGTCTTTTCTGAGTGATCGCTCACACGCGGTCAGACTTTCCACCTTTCGCTCTTCTAAGGTCAATTTATACTGCAGTGTTCCCCAGGGTTCCTTCCTGTCCCCCCTTCTTTTCAACATATACATTCGTCCGCTGGTGCATTCCCTGAATCAAGGGAAGGTCAATGTCTAAACCTACGCAGACAACTTACAACTGATTTTGACCATTGATAATACCTTGGAAAGTGTCACTACCTTTCAAAACATGATGTTTATTTGTGAATGGATGAATGTCAATCAACTCAAACTCAACTCTGATAAGACGGAGATTGTCATCATCAGAAATAAGCTGGACTTATGGAAGTCTTCATTGTGGCCAGTAACCATGGGCTCCCCCCTGTAGCCCCAAAAATCTGTGAAGATCTTTGGAGTTCTGATCGATGATCATATGTCCTTGAAACACCAACTTGGGGCTTTGATTTCCTCATGCTTTTTTCAACTTAGGAAAATCCGAAAGATCAGTAAATTTCTTTCCTTTGAGGCCCTCACGCAAGTAGTCATTGAACTTGTCCTTACCAGGCTGGATTATGCCAACTCTCTATACATGGGTCTTCCTAAGAGATTAATGCGTGGACTTCAAATGGTACAGAACCAAGCTGCCAGGCTGTTGCTTCATCAACCCCACAATTGTCACATTACCCCTTTACTTAGGAACTTGCACCGGATGCCTGGAGAACAGTGTTCCATCTTCCATGCAGGGTGCCTCATTTTGAAGTCACACCACATGAGCAATCCTGCCTTTGTATCCGCTGGCATACAAAGACATGTCCCCAGGTGCAATCTGAGGTCATCAAATGCCATCCTGCTCACTATTCCTACCTTTAAATGGAAGACAATTGGTGGCCTCAGGTTCACGGCACATGCACTGCTATTTGATGACCATCCTAGTTCCTGGAATTTTATGGAACATAAGACAGGTACCGACGTCGTGGCATGACATCGCCCCTGACTCACAAACGCAGAAGGGGACGACGACAAGATGGAACTAGAGCGGGAAGGCCATCCCAGTAGCAGGTGGAGCAGGGATGAGTGGTGGCTGTTGAACAGCCAATGCATTCAGCGCCTTGACACAGAGGTCTAGGAGTGGGACACCGGCAGAGGGCACTGAGTCTGACACACCTCAGGAGTGGGAACTGAGGGGCACCCGGCTACCGCGGAGAATGGCAGACTTGTGAAGAAAGACCCTGCAGAGGGGAGTGATGATGAAGGGAGCCGAGCTGCTGAACTCGGACTGAGTTATAGGAGACCGGGGTGGGCTCGTGGATCGGTTGGGTCCTGAGGCCTGCTGCACTGGGCTGGGGCAGAGTACGACGCATTATAAGGATTATCAGTGGATGGTGGAAGGGAACCTGAATAAACTGGAGCCACGGACACCCCATATCTCTCCATAACCTGAACGGATTAGGAGACTCCTTCGGACTGTTGGCTTGGTTTACATTGGTTTAATGGATGGCTGGCTGTTGCTGGACTGTCCTAGGGAGTGGCTGTTGAGGGAGTTCTAGTTACGACCGATTGGCTTGCTTATCCTTACTTATCTCTCTGGTGCCCCCAAGGTACTTGACAAAGCCCCACACTTACACATCGGCCCGCTATGGCACAGCGTATAAACACTTATTCTTACATCATGTGGAATGTGAGAGGGATGGTGACACAGACTAAGAGGCACAGAATCCTGGTTTTCCTTAAGCGATGGGGCACAGATATAGCCCTTCTACAAGAAACGCATTTGGGGGTAACTAGGTTGCAAAGGAGCTGGAGGGGACAATTTTATGCCACTGGATACTCCTCCTACGCCAGAAGATCTCAGATCTGGCTCCGCCCGGGGGTGCTGTTCAGAAAAGACACAGTGGAGAGACAATACATGGTCCTCACAGGGACCTTGGACAGTGTCCAAATACTGTCTTTACGCTTTATGCTCCTAATACTGGCCATGATCGCTTTTCGCTTCACAGGCACCCCTGCTTTCGGGGAACACATGGGCGCAATGGATAGTGGGCAGAGACTTTAACTGAGTGGCTGAGGTCCAATTAGACCGCTCCACGCTGCCTTTGGTGCGATCACCCGCTTTTATGTTAGCCCAAGACCTTACTTCATGGATCGACAACTGAGGGCTGATAGATGCCTGGTGAAACAGGAATGTAGGGTGTACAAAACACTCTTTTTACTCCCCAGTCTATGATTTGCATGTACGACTGGACACAATACTAAGCTTCCGTATAGACTCTCTGGAGTGGTCACCAACGCAGAGTATCTGTGCGGCACCTTTGGGATCATAACCCCAGTTGCTGAATGTAGTGAGGTTCATGGGTGTCCCTGATCCCCACACGGAGACTGTAGGGGCAATTTTTACAAGATCCTATGTTCGCAGATCCACTAGGGGAAGCTAAACGAGAGTATTTCCGGGGTAATCAACATACTATGGAATTGGTGTGCCCCGAGGGGGAGGCCTTAAAGGTGGTGGTAAGGGGACATTGCCTAGCCCAATCGGTAGGGGTATGACATACTCTCGTATTTGAGCTCACCGCCCTGGAAGGTACTATTCACACACAAGAGTGCAAAATACTCATCACCCGAGAGGATGGGGGGGCGCTTCGAAAGGCAATAGATGGATAGGCTGAGGTTCTGTTGCGCTTGCATGTGCTCACACATTGCGAATATCTCATTGAGAAGGCAAAGCAGCTAGAGTGATTGCCTGGCTAGTGCATTCAGAGGGCAGAGGCACACCCATCACGAGACTGCTAACACAATCCGTGGCAATGTATACACGCAGGTTGACATACATGCAGAATTCACACAGTATTATGAGACGCTCTACAGTTGCGGGACCAGGAGCCGGAAGGGGAAATTGAAGCGTCCCTAGACAGGGTGACATGGCAAAGTCTTCCCCAGGCTGAGAGAGAGGAGCTGGGTGGGCCGATAACGGAGGAGAGATCAAACTGGCTGTGAGAAATTGGCCTGGTATATTCTGTCCACTAATTAAAGTGGGCACCTTGCACCAGTCCAAACAACCCTTATGGTGATTTAAGAGGTCAAAGATAACCTTAGAAAGCTATCAAGTGGTAGCTGTGAGAGCAGCCTTCAGGCTTAGTCTTGAAGGAATGTTAGGCAGCTTGTTTTACCAGAATGCAATCTTATTGTATTGGTTAAATGAAAGGAGAACCACACAGTAGTTATAAAAATATGTATTTATTATTTTAACACACCTTAAATACCTCACAGTATCTGCTACACGCAGATAAACATCAAGCACACAATACTGTAGCACAGTAGCAGATACTGTGAGGTATTTAAGGTGTGTTATAATAATAAATACATATTTTTATAACGGCTGTGTGGTTCTCCTTTCATTTAACCAATACAATTGCATTCTGGTAAAACAAGCTGCTTAACATTTCTTCAAGACTAAGCCTGAAGGCTGCTCTCAACAGCTACCACTTGGATAGCTTTCTAAGGTTATCTTTGACCTCTTAAATCACCATAAGGGTTGTCTGGACTGGTGCAGGGTGCCCACTTTAATTAGTGGACAGCATATACCAGGCCAACTTCTCACATTGCTGTGCAGCGGGTGGGATTCAAGCCTGCATTGTTTTACCAGATACATCTTTGTATTGATTAACTGAAAACCACTAAGTACTAGGTACATATAATACTAGCTTAGATAAGTAAGTTCTACTGAACTTGGGATTGGGTAAGTCAAGGGTTTAGCACACCCTTTCAGCAGATCCTTAATAATTGCCAAAATCAGTTGTTGCATCAATACCTGGTTGACTCTGATCTGACTTCTCCCCAAGAATTGGGAAAGAAGGAAGATAGGTGGGTCAGAACCAGGGTGAAGCAGAAAAACCAGAACACTGGTGGTGACCAAAAGAAGCAAGATGCTAAAACTTCAGATAAGGGTGGGGACAAGGGTAAAGATCAAAAGTCTTCATCAGGGCCCCAAAAACCTGCATCTGGGGGGGAGTCACAGTCCAACAAGGGAAAAGGCAAAAAGAAACCTTGGTGTTACTTATGTAAAGAAAAGACCCATTGGACAAAAGATGCCAATTGTCCAACAGCTAAGGATTCAACTCCAACCACCACTGCCCCCAAGGCAACTGCCCCCCCAGGACAGTTTCAAGTGGTGATACAGGGAACAAGGGATTAGTAGGATTAACCTTGGGCTCTGAGATGGGTTCTGGCTTAGTCAGGACTCCAGCTCAGTCTGTGCTTGTCTGTGATGGTGGCACGGATATTGCCACCTTATTTGTCAGTCCCAGTAACCTGGACAAGTACAGACAACAGCCTTTGATTAATGGTAAGAAGGCCATGGCATACAGGGACACAGGTGCATGTGTCACTATAGTGACAAAAGATCTTGTGGGCCCTGACCAGATCATACTTGGTTTGATGTACCAAGTGACCAATGCTAACAATGTCAGGACTGACCATTCCTTGGCAGTTGTTAATTTCAGCTGGGGAGGGGTAACTGGCCCAAAGAAAGTTGTGGTTCCAGTGGAATGCTTGTTCGGCAATGATTTGGACACCTCAGCCTGGGCTGAGGTGGAACTTAGGACTCATGCAGCAATGCTGGGCATCTCTGCAGATGTGTTTGCTGTGACCAGGTCACAGGCCAAACTGACTTCTACTGAACAGGCCTTGGATTCTGAAAGAATGGACCAGGTGCCTTCCAAGAGGAGGAGCAAGAGGGG
Organism: Calotriton arnoldi; assembly: GCA_963921515.1. Lineage (NCBI taxonomy): Eukaryota > Metazoa > Chordata > Amphibia > Caudata > Salamandridae > Calotriton > Calotriton arnoldi. The sequence goes on from CAWUFW010000280.1 coordinate 1,635,783, forward strand.
TAAGGCTGTGTCTTCCCCCAGGCTCAGAGAGAGGATCAGTCTCTTGAGGGAGATGATCTCATCCCTGTGAAGGAACTGTCTCAGATGAACTGGAACCTGATCAGGTTGAGTTCTTGGGGACAGGGGGCCCTTCCAGGGCAGATCTGAGCCAGGAGCAGCAAACCTGCCCCTCTCTTGAACCCCTCAGGCAGAAAGCTGCTGCTGCGGCTGCTGGGAGTGTCAGTGGATCCCACAGGATCTATTGGGATGAGGGACTCCTTTACTCAGAGGGTAGAGACCCCAAGCCTGGTGCCACCAGGAGGTTGGTCATACCTCTGAAGTTTAGGGGCTTCCTACTCACCTTGGCACATGACATTCCCTTGGCAGGACACTTAGGCCAAAGTAAGACTTGGGACAGGCTTGTCCCTCACTTTCACTGGCCTCACATGTCAGAGGACACCAAGGAGTTTTGTCGCTCCTGTACCACCTGTCAAGCCAGTGGTTAGTAAGGTGGTATCACAAAGGCCCCCCCTCATACCACTACCTGTGGAGGGGGTTCCCTTTGAGAGGGTTGGGATTGACATAATTGGTCCCATGAACCCTCCTACTGCATCTGGGCACAGTTACATACTAGTGGTGGTGGACCATGCCACTAGGTATCGAGAAGCAATACCCCTTAGAACCACCACAGCTCCTGTGGTGGCCAGGGCCCTCCTGGGAATTGTTTCCAGAGTGTGTTTCCCTAAGGAGGTCTTAACTGACAGAGGTACAAACTTCATGTCCAGTTACATTACTGCTATGTGGAAGGAGTATGGTGTGAACTACAAGTTCACCACACCCCATCACCCACAATGCAATGGGTTAGTTGAGAGATTCAACAAAACCCTCAAGGGCATGATCATGGGCCTCCCAGAAAAGCTTAGGCGAAAATGGGATGTCCTGTTGCCCTGCCTTCTCTTTGCCTACAGAGAGGTCCCACAGAAGGGGGTTGGCTACAGCCCTTTTGAACTTCTGTTTGGGCATCCAGTTAGGGTTCCCGTGTGGTTAGTGAAGGAGGGATGGTAGTTACCTCTCAAACCACCTAAGCAAGACATTGTGGACTATGTATTTGGTCTCCGCTCCAGGATGGCTGAGTACATGAAGAAGGCCAGCAAAAACCTTGAGGCAAGTCAAGAATTGCAAAAAGCTTGGCATGACCAAAAGGCTGTACTAACTGTCTATCAGCCAGGACAGAAAGTATGGGTGTTGGAGCCTGTGGCCCCAGCAGCCCTCCAAGACAAGTGGAGTAGACCCCATACTATACTTGAGCAGAAGGGAGAGGTCACCTACTTGGTGGACCTTGGAACTCCCAGGAGCCCCCATAGGGTGCTCCATGTAAACAGGCTCAAACCCTATGTGGACAGGGCAGACATGGGCTTCCTCATGGCTACTGATGAGGGGCAGTAGGAAGAGAGTAACCCACTCCCTGACCTCCTCTCACAGAACCCTGATGATGGCTCAGTTGATGGTGTAGCTTTGGCAGGCAGCCTCACTGGGCAACAACAGATTGATTGCAGGAAGGTCCTCAATCAATATAGGCATATGTTTTCTTTGACTCCTAATCAGACCTCCTAGTCAGACCCATGAAGTGGACACAAGTGAGAGCCTGCCTGTTAAACATAAGATTTACAGGCAGCCTAACCATGTCGGAGATTGCATCAGGACTGAGGTCCAAAAGATGCTGGAATTGGGAGTGATTGAACCCTCCGATAGTCCTTGGGCTAGTCCAGTGGTCCTGGTACCCAAACCTCATACCCAGGGTGGTAAGAGAGAAATTAGGTTTTGTGTGGACTACAGGGGGCTCAATGCAGTCACTAGGACTGATGCTCACCCTATTCCTAGGGCAGATGAGCTCATTGACACTTTGGCCTCAGCCAAGTTCTTGAGCACATTTGACCTCACTGCTGGATACTGGCAAATCAGACTAGCTGAGGATGCCAAACCCAAAACAGCATTTTCAACCCCTAATGGGCATTATCAATTTATTGTAATGCCCTTTGGTTTGAAAAATGCACTGCCACATTCCAAAGGCCGGTGAACTAAGTCCTTACAGGCCTGGAAGCCTATAGTGCAGCATATCTTGATGATAGAACTGTCTTCAGCTCCACCTGGGAGGATCACCTGGTCCACCTGAAGAATGTTTTGGAGGCTCTGCAGAAAGTAGGTCTCACTATCAAGGCCACCAAGTGCCAGATAGGGCAGAGTAAGGTTGTGTACCTGGGCCACCTTGTGGGTGGAGGCTAGGTTCAACCATTGCAGAGCAAAATCCAGACCATCATGGACTTGGTTGCTCCCACTACCCACTCAGGTCAGAGCTTTCTTGGGCCTGACTGGGTACTACAGAAGATTTGTGAAAGGATATGGGTCTATAGTGACTCCCTTGAATGATCTTACTTCAAAGAGAATGCCCAAGAAAGTTCAGTGGACAGTTAGCTGTCAGAATGCATTTGATGATCTCAAGCAGGCAATGTGCACTGCTCCCATTCTGCAAAGTGCTGACTATGCCAAACAATTCATCTTCCAAAAAGATGCATCTGAGTTGGGGGTAGGGGCTGTGTTGTCACAACTTAATGCAGAGGGTCAGGATCAACCAGTAGCTTTTATTAGAAGAAGGTTGACCCCCAGAGAGAAACGTTGGTCAGCCATTGAGAGGGAAGCCTTTGCTGTGATTTGGGCTTTGAAGAAGCTGAGGCCATACTTGTTTGGCACTCACTTGATTGTTCAGACAGACCATAAGCCCCTCTTATGGCTAAAACAGATGAAGGGTGAAAACCCCAAACTTTTGAGGTGGTCCATTTCCCTACAGGGGATGGACTATACAGTGGAACATAGACCTGGGAGTAACCATGCCAATGCAGATGGACTCTCCAGATATTTCCACTTAGAACATGAAGACTCAACTGGGCAAGGTTAGTCTCATCTCCTTACGTTGGGGGGGGGGGGGTTGTGTAGGAAAGTAGGATCTGCTTCTTATGGTTACCCCCACTTTTTGCTTGATGTTACACTGTTTTTGACTAGTCTGACTGGGATTCTGCTAATCAGGACCCCAAGTCTATCTGTTTTCTCCTTAAAATGTTATTCATGAGGGGGCGTGGCTTAGGAGCCAACGATGGCGGACGCGTGAGCTGAGAGCTCCGCGCCAGCCGTGCCGTTTCTCCTGCTGAACGTGGTGTCCGACGGAGCCCGGGGGGCGCGCTTGGAGTGCCTGATCCGTTGAAGAGTGCGGTGACCCTGATTCTGCCTCCTGAGGGTCGGCGAGAGTGGAAGGCGATCGGCGCTGAGACGGAGGGCAGAGGTGCGGAAGCCGAGTCAAAATGGCGGCTTGAGGCGACCTTACCGCGGCGGAGGAGAGGGTGAGCGGAGGACGGAGCCGGGGGACTACTGAGCATGGAGCACCGCTGCCACCCTACAACCCTGTAGGGGGCTGCTGCTGATTGATTGCGGGGGTGCGACACAATCCTGGCTTGATCCCCTGGGTGCCGCGCTGCGACGCGAGCACAGACGGAGAGGTGGCGGTCTGAACACGCTGAGGAGCGCAAGGCTGCCGCCCCCTGCCTGGGGAGCAGAGGAGCGCGGAGGCGATTACCGAGGAGGCCGCAGTGCTGAGCAGAGGGACGGTGACGGCGCTTCTCCCCCTCTGGGCAGAGGTGTAGGACGGAGACGCCGTGTGGAGTACAGAGACTGGCGGCAGCGGCCTGAGAGCGATGGCGGCCTAAGGTCCCATCGGACCACACGGAGCTGAGCTAGGCCGGAGCAAGAAAAAAAAAAAGGTTGGCGCGCTGGGCCGGCGGCGGATTGCAGTCCCTGTTGCGTTATTGGCAGCTCAGGGAGTGGTGTGGGGCCGCGGGGTACGGTGGACTTGCAATGGCCGGGCCACCGCGACCTGCATCTTGAGGGCACCCGTGGATTGAGGCGGAGTGACTCTGCCTGAGAGAGGGGGCTCCCCTGCGACGGCTGCCTGGTGACTGCTGGTAGCCCCGGTTCGGAAGGGAGTGGTGCGGATGCCCGAGACGCCCCGGCGACCGGAGCGGGACGACGGAGTGCGGAGCTTCGGTGAGTCGCAACAACCGGCAGCAGCGGCGCTGCAGTGCAGGATCGGGGCAGACTCCGCTTGGAGCGAAACAGGGGAGGCCGGAGCTTCGGTTGGCGGCCAGGTGGGTCTGAATGAGACACTGACGGCCCTGGAGGCCGGGAGGTCTACAACATAGAGCTGGACCTGTGTGCATACTGTTGGGAGTGGGAGAGGAGCGCGCTCCACCCAGAGGGGACCAGTGGCTGCACTGAGAAGTGGAGTGGGGCCTTGCCTGGCCCGTGGACTCCGTGCGTACACTTGTGCAGGTGCTTAAGGGCTGGACAGATATGGGCTAGATGGCTGGTATTACGAGAGCTGGTCCTGGCACAAAGACATAAAGAGGAGTGGTACAGGCGCGGAGTCCCCACTGACTTAGCCACGCCCTTTAGCCTTTACTGAATGAACCTGGCTCTGGGACCTGGGCTTAGACTCCACGAGAGTAGGACAAGGAAGCAGTGAATAAGTGCAGAGGCCCGGATGACTTTCGGAGTTTCAGACGACGGAGGGTGTTTTTGAGAGCCGTGCAGTGCAGTACCTGAGCACTTATGTTATAGGATCTCTGTGATACCGACCTGAAGTGATGGGTGGTTGACCCTCTGATGGCTGCTCCCCGACCACCTAGAGAGGAGCACACCAGATCTCTCATCGGACGCTATACTCCGTTGATGATGGGAAAACCCAGAGGGAAACAAATGGGGCCTCCCGAGGACCGCGAGGACGCTGCGCAAGACTAGGCACACAACACACAAGAGAGTGAGACCTCCGACGCCCCTGTCCTACAGCAATTGGCTAGAATATTGGCAGCCATTGCTGATACCAAGGCGACATTACACCAGGACATCAGTACAGTGGCAGTGGGCCTGGGTCTGCTGAGGACAGAACATGCAAAGTTAGCAGACAGGGTCAAGCAGACTGAATCCACTCTGGCAGCCATGACCCCGGCGCAGCAGTCCCTGACCAATCAGATGGGGGAATTATCTAGTAGAGATGCTATATTGGAGAAGAGGGCAGAGAACTCGGAGGGTCGCAATCGTAGAAACAATGTGAGAATCCTGGGTTTGCCGGACGGAGTGGAAGGTAGCGACATGACTTAGTACTTGGAGAGGTGGCTCCGCGAGGTGGTCGCTCCGGAGGGCTTGTCCCTGTTTTACACCCTGGAGAGGGCGCACCGGGTCCCGGCCAGGCCGCCGGCCCCAGGGAGGCCTCCGTGCCCAGTGGTGGCCAGACTGCTCCACTACAAAGATAGAGATGCGCTACTGCAGAGGGCATGCACGGAGGGACCGTATGTGGTTGACAATAGCAAAGTGTCCTTGTTCCCTGATTACACGATGGAGGTCCAAAGGCGCCGCACCTCCTTTCTTGAGGTCAAAAGGGCCCTACGCGATGAAAGAGTCCAATACTCCTTGATGTTCCCGGCCAGACTGAGGATAATATTGGACGGGAACACCCACTTTTGTGATGATCCAAGGGCAGCCTGGGAGTGGTTGGAAGCCTCTAAAACAGAGGGACGGCCCGGGACACGGGCAGGTGTAGCCCAAACTGGAGACCGACAGCCCGGGAAAAGACTACGGAGACGTCGGCGGCGTGGGAGCTCGAAGAAACCGAGTCCGTCCCAAACTGAAAAAGAAAGAGCGGAAGCGCTACGGGCAGTGGCAGACATGATGCAGGGTTGACAGGCGTCATCGGAGGAGGGCACGGGCTCAAAGAAAGGGACGGATGACTCAGAATCTGACGAGTCCCGGAGTGGCAGTGTTAAAATGCCAGATGTGACCCCGAACACGGCCGATGAGATTATTTAACTGTGAGACGCTGACTCAGATTACCGCCTACTTTCCTTGCACCTTCTTACTCTCTTGAGCTGGCTTCCTGCTGTGTCCGCTCCCTCCGCCTGAGGTCCTGAGAAGGGTAGCGGGGGCGGCCGGGTGCGCTACCTGGGGGAGGGATGGACCGGCCAATCGAGGCTGGCGCACTCTGGGCGAACATTGATGCTTCTGTGGGACATCTGCGGTTCCTGCCACGTTCCTCTTAGGTCCTAGCTTTGTAGCTCTGGGCCTTCACCTGTAAATGCAGTTCTATATGAAGGGTTTGGGCGGGTGGCCGTTGCCACACTGCTTTGGGGATTGGGGAGTTGGTCCAGGTTGGGATCTTCCTTTTCTTTGTTTTGGTTTTGTTTTTCCCTTGGGTACATCCTGTCGGTCTGTGATGATGTGACGGAAGTGTCCTTTGTCTTGGGGGGGCTGGGGGGGATGGAGTATTTAGTTCCTAGATGACAACACAACACAAGACCTTAAAATTATTCACGTGGAACATTAAAGGGATGGGCTCCATGGCTAAACGCCACAATATTCATAATTACCTTAGGAGGCGGGGAGTGCAGATAGCCCTTCTGCAAGAAACGCACCTGCTCCAAATAGAAGTGGGCAGATTGCGTAGACGGTGGAGAGGACAGGTATATGCTACGTCCTTCTCGGCATATGCCCACGGGGCATTAATTTGGATTAGAGCAGGAGTGCCCTTCGAATTGATTGCATCTGCTATTGATAAAGAGGGCAGATATGTCTTCCTCAAGGGGAGGTTGTGGGGGCGGGAGATTACGCTGGGTTGTGTGTATGCCCCTAACCAGGACCAGATGGCCTATATGGCTAACCTTTCCACTCAAGTGGCGGACATGATGGTGGGCTCAGTACTAATAGGGGGGGATTTTAATGGGGTACCGGACGTGGACTTAGACCGCTCCCACCCTCCCTTGCCTGGGGCCCAGACCAGCCGAGTGGCGGCTGGCCTGAAAGATTGGATGTCCCATTGGGGGCTGCAGGATGTCTGAAAGACACAGCATGGAAACGTACCGGAATACTCCTTTTATTCCCAATACACCAACTTCATACACGATTAGACGCTTTTTGGTGTTCCCCATCCCTTGGTGACTCTATTGACCATACGGAATACCTAGGACGGACACTGTCCGACCACAGCCCGCTGCTGTTGATTTACCGGCCACAGGGCGAGAGAACCCCAATATCCACGTGGCGCCTTGACCCGCGGTCCCTAGAGGACGAGCCATTTGCGGAGGCCCTACATTCCCTTATTAGTGATTATGTTGCTGTTAATGGGGGTTCGGCGTCCTCTGCTCTGATAGAGTGGGACGCATTTAAGGTGGTGGTGCGTGGACACTGTCTTGGACGTAGTGTAGGGGTGCGTAAGGAACTCCACCGTGAATTGCTGGCCACGGAAGGGGAAATCCAAAGATTAGATAACGTTCAGGGACGAGATGAGCGGGCTCATCTGCGCCTTCTCGAAAAACGTACCCAACATACTGACATCTTAGAATGCCTTTGGTCTTTTGATTATAGGGCATATATGGACAAGGTTCAGGGGGAGGAAGGCCGAGATGCTCGCCTCCTGGCCTGGTTGATTCGCCCGCAAACGCATGGAGCTCCGATCATGCGCGTACAGACGTCAGCTGGCTCAACCCTGCATGACCCAGGAGAAATTAATGCCTTGTTCAGAGGTTATTACAAGACCCTGTATGCGGATCCCTCTGGCACCCCGGAGGCCGATGCTGATACCTTCTTGGCCCCATTGGACCTCCGCGCATTGGACGCGGAGATCAGTGACGAGTTAGGTGGCCCGGTGACGTTGGAGGAAGTGCGGGGAGTTATTGCTGCACTGGCTAATGGGAAGACACCGGGCCCTGATGGCATCCCGGCGAGTTTTATAAGAAATATAGAGATGACCTGGCTCCAAGACTGGTGGACCTTTATGCGGAGTCGCTTCAGTTGGGCCAACTACCGGATACCACTCGAGATGCGTTGGTGATCCCAATCCCTAAAACCACATCCCCGGACACTGAGGTAACGGATTATAGACCCCTCTCCATGCTAAATACTGATTTTAAAATACTTAGCAAGGTACTGGCGCTCCGTTTGCTCCCGCACATGCAGGACCTAATCCATCCGGACCAGAATGGATTTATTCCGTCCCGTAGCACCTCATGTAATCTTCGTCGATTGTACTCAGTGTTGTACCACCCGGGGGCGCGGGCCCTTCGACAGGCTGCGATCCTGTCGATTGACCTAGAAAAGGCCTTTGACACCGTGAAATGGGATTACCTACTGGCGCTTGGGAATGGGCGACGCTTGGATAGCATGGGTGCGCCTGCTGTACACTCGACCTACCGCCAGGGTCAAGAATGGCAGAACCATCTCTCCGCAGTATCCGGTTGCACGGGGTACCCGACAGGGGTGTCCCCTGTCGCCACTACTATCTGCACTGGCAATAGAACCGTTGGCTGCGCTATTTCGTCAGGGAGGGGACGGCATGGGACTGACCATAGCAGGACGAACGCATATCATTTCGCTCTATGCTGACGACTTGCTCCTTTATTTATGTGACGCTGCTCGAGGAGTGGGAATGGCCTTACAAAACCTAGATGCATTTGGGGTGCTGTCAGGTCTCAGAGTTAATATGCGTAAAACGTACTTGTTCCCAGTGGCTGGCCCACTGGCACGCCCCCCCCGATGTGCCCACAGGTGTTAGATGGACATCGGACACCTTCAAATACTTGGGTGTTCAGATCTTCCACTCGCTGGAGGATTTGAAGGAGGGAAATCTGGGCAGGGCGTTGCGGTCGCTCCGATCCAACGTACAATTCTGGGGTAGACTACGCCTTCCCATAATGGCCAGAATATCGCTGGCAAAAATGGTTATGCTCCCTCGAGTATTATACTACTTTGCTAATATGCCTGTGTTGATGCCAGCAGCTTGGTTCCGCAACCTGGACTCTCTGGTTAGAGACTTAATCTGGGGAGAGGGTAGACGTAGGGTTTCGCTCCAGACACTGAGACGCCCTATGGATGCGGGAGGCTTGGGGGCTCCTGACTTTGAACTATATCAGCTCGCGGCCCAATTGCAATGGCTGGCCCAGTGGCTGGAAGGGGCGCACGCCGATGGGACCTACTTGGAGGAGCCGGACCAGAGCCCCAACCTGCTACTGGCACGGATACTGGTACCCACAACCAGGGTTCCTTACTTTACGGTAATGCAGACTACAGCGCTGCAGTGCTGGCGGCGTAGCCTCCGGAGAGTACCCGACACTCCCCGATACTCTCCGGAATTACCACTGGTGGGACTGCCTCATGGCGACCCACAACAGATCACCACTGTGGAACACATTGCACCTTGGACAGCTGTGGGGCTTGAAAATGTGGGGGATTGCTACCAGGAGAAATACCTGCTCCCCTTCTCGGAACTGGCAGAGAGCTGTGGCTTGCCCCCGGGCCAGTTCCTGGTTTATGAGGTATTACGGCGCACGTTTGCGCAGCTCTGGGGCCAAAGCAGAGAGGAGCCGGAGACACACGGTGTGTTACACTCGCTAATCCCCCTGGGTACGGCACGACACAAGATTAAATGGTTTTATTCGACCCTACGCGAGGCCTCTTTGACTCCCCTCCTACGATTGTGCGAGAAATGGGGCAGATACTTGGGACGGACACTTCCGGATGCGGAGTGGGGCAGAGACTTGGCATCCCCTAAGAAGGTATTGCGGAGTTCAAGACTGAAGTATATTCAATTCAACTATGTCCATATGGCTTACTTGACACCTCATAGGATCTTTGTCACCTTTGGCGGGGGAGCCGAGGCGCTGCCCGAGGTGTAATCTAGAAGATGTAGACTTCTTGCATATGACGTGGGAGTGTAGGGTCACACAGGTATTTTGGCAGGAAGCCCTCTCCAAACTTACACTTACACTGGGGCAAACGCTTAACTACAGCGCGGACGTCTGTTTACTCGGACTCTTCCCTAGATCACCTAAACGTAAGGTGGGTAATAAGTTCATAGACCTGGCGCTGGTATTGGCTAGGAGGCGGGTAGCGATCACATGGAAAGCACCTATGGGACCACAAGCACATATCTGGCAGAAGGAGGTGCCTATCTGGGTTGGCGCAGAAGAGAGAGCGCTGCGTAGGGAGGAGCTGAGAGGGATACGCCACCAGCCCATGGCGGAACAATGGAGGGACATTTTGCATGCCTGGGAATACCCGCCCTCCTCGAGTAGCTCAGATGGAGAAAGCGGAACTCCCTCACCCTAATGTAGAGCCCTGCAGAGTTCAGGTCCCCGACCATTGGATCACACGAATATGGCCCTGGAGGGTTCCCCCAGCCCCCCCCTCCCCTCCCTTATACGTAGCATGACAGGAATCTAGAGGCTGTTGGATGGAGGGTTATGTGTATGAGACGAGGGTGGGCGATCACGGAGCCCTGTCCAATCCGGATGGGAGGTGCTGCCCTTTTCTTCCCTCCCTGGCCCCCGCTGCCCCGCTTGCCCCCCTTGGCCCACCTGTGGGTGGGTGGAGACACACATGACGCTTTATTTGTAGATAGCACTTCACCGACCTAGACAGTTTGTTACCCTTGTTTTACTAGCCTGTTGATAACATAGCTGTGCATAAGATTCAGATACGGCATAGTCCCCATATACCCAGATATCACTAGCCTAAGTAGCAGATATATTAGGATATCCTTTGAGGTTAAAGAGACCCAGGAACTCCCAACACGAAAATATGCTAACACACTGGTCGACCTGCTTCTTGCTGTGATACTGGATCAAAGGGCCTCACTTAGAAGATAGGCTTAGGATGTTGAGCGATTGACAACAACAGTAAACCCTGAAACACGCCAACTGTAAAGGATTGTAAAAGTTTGTATCGTAACATTAATGTGTACTGCTCGCTGCAATATAAAATGGCAATAAAAAATATGTTTAAAAAAAAACAAAAAAATACTGCATCAGCTAAACTCCGCTTGATCCAACTATACTATTTGCACGCCGCCTACTTAACCCCAGCACGCCTCCATCGGGCCGGCTTTTACCCGAACGCTTCCTGCACTAGGTGCGGTCATGACCCGGCTGACTTTTTCCATATGGTGCGGACATGTCCCCATTTGGCACGCTTCTGGGGTGACATTGAAGGAGCGCTCACAGAAATCTTGGGGTGGGAAGTCCCTCATGACCCACGGCACGCTCTCCTTGGGATTACGGACGGGCTGGATGGGTCTAGGAATGAAAAAAAAAAAATTTCAACACGCAATGGTAGTGGCCAAGCGAGACATAGCGGCTTCCTGGAAGTGTCCAAATCCGCCTAGCTCTGGGAAGTGGCGGAGGGGGGTGGACTGGTGTGCTACACAAGAAAAAACCATGTACGAAGCGCGAGGTTGCCCAAAGAAGTATCGCAGGGTGTGGGGCAAATGGTTGGGTACCATGGAGTAATCTAAGTTGTGTATACAATGTATATATCTATTTGTTCCTTAGGGGGTCGGACATTATGAAATGACCATGTATTTGGCTGTGATTTGTTATCCTCAGTGTCCATTGCTGATTTGCTGGTGTTGTTTATTGTCAAATCTATCAAATTGCTTATCAAAAAAAAAAAAATGTTATGCATGTACTTAGGTACACTCCAGATTGGATACTGGGGTACCCTTGTCAGTCCCTAGTATATGGTACAAATGTACCCAGGGCATAGGTACCCCAGAGGCCTCCCATGGGCTGAAGCATGTATTATGCCACCCATGAGAGGCCATGCAAAATGGAACTACAGGCCTGCCATTGCAGCCTGTGTAAGCTGGTGCTTGCACCACTTACTTTAGATATAGTTTTACTATATCTATAGGTCACTACATTTAAAACCTATCAGTCACCCCTCTAGCAGGCCTTGACAATCCTGAAGGCAGGGTGGTGGGTTTTACGTGAGAGGGCACCCTCTCACGTAAAACCCAGCACCCTGCCTTCAGGATTGTCAAGGCCTGCTAGAGGGGTGACTGATAGGTTTTAAGTGTAGTGACCTATAGATATAGTAAACCTATATCTAAAGTAAGTGGTGCAAGCACCAGCTTACACAGGCTGCAATGGCTGGGCCTGTAGTTCCATTTTGCATGGCTCTCATGGGTGGCATAATACATGCTTCTGCCCATGGGAGGCCTCTGGGGTACCTATGCCCTGGGTACATGTGTACCATATACTAGGGACTGACAAGGGTACCCCAGTATCCAATCTGGAGTGTACCTAAGTACATGCATAACATTTTAAGGAGATAGCAGATAGACTGGGGTCCTGATTAGCAGGATCCCAGTCAGACTAGTCAAAAACAGTGTAACATCAAGCAAAAAGTTGGGGTAACCATAAGAAGTAGATCCTACTTTCCTACACTGGCTATCAAGAATCTAGCGAGGAATAAAATGCTAGGCACGGATGTGCTCCCCACTGAACTTCATCAAAGGTTTGCAGAGTTACTCCTGCCAAACATGGAAGAACTGTATTAAGAGGCGATGGACAAGGAGACGCTCCCATACACCACTAGGAAGGCACTTATTGTCTCCGTCTCGAAACAGGGGAGGATCGCGCTGGATGCATCGTAGTATAGGCCACTCTCCATGCTTAATCTGGATTACAAGATACATAGCAAGAGTCTAGCAGAATGTTTACACCCGCATTTTCCAATATTGGTGCACGGGGACCAGAATGGTTTTATACCCTGATGCATAAGTCCCTAAACATCAGACGTCTTATCCGCGTTCTCGAGCAGAAGTCAGAGGAGTGTCACCCGATGGAGGTTATCCTGCCCATCGATTTGCAAAAGGCGTATGAAACAGTACAATGGAACTTTATACAAGAGGTGATGCGGCAGATGAGATTGAATGAGGGTTAGTTCCGATTGGTCGCACTCCTGTATGATCCTGGCCTAATCTATTATTACGAAACTTTGGAAATCCCCAATTGGTCTTACCTTTAGGGAGGGGTGAAACAAGAACAAAAAAGTTAGTGTGAGAAAGTTTTGGTATCATGCCAGGGTTAACAAATTGTCACACTACAGGAAAATGTGGGGCAATTTTGCTGATGAAGGAACCACTTAAAAAGGACAACTTTAGCTTTAGAAAACACTGGCACTTTAGGAAGTCTTTCAAAACTTTTAGAAGCAGAGGCTTAGGAAAGTAGGCTCTTTAATTAGCATTGTCCATTGGGTAGTCTGCTGATGAGTTGGTTGAGTAGGTTAACACCATCATATTTAGTTTGATAATTTTAGTGAGTGGAAAAATGTAGAGTATGTCTTTTCTTGTAAACTATGCACTTAGGCACTTTACAATATTATATATCAGGGTATATAACCTCACTATAGCATCTATAGGCATCTCCAGATACTGAAGGATGCCAATCCCCCTGTCCTGGTCCACATTTGGCGGGAGGACAGGTAGGAAAATTAGATTAGGAAGTGGGTCCACATTCAGCCAGCACTACCGCTAAGGTGGGGCAGGTGATGTGGACCCCACTTTTCAGTTTCCTCCATCTTGTTTAAGAGCGAATTAGCCAATTAGGGTCAGGGTTTTGCCCACTCCCCAAAGGAAGTGGTTGCATAGAGGGATTAGACACCCTAAAGGTAGGTAACCCATTGGCTAATAACTATTTCCCCTTATAAATGTCTCTAAATTTAGTATTTATGTGGCATCCATGGACCCTAAACTTTAGACTCCTGCCAACCGAGAAAGAGGGGGGATCGAAGAGCAGCTAAAGCAGAGAAGAGGAGAAGAAGAAGCTGGCTTGGCCCCAGCCCCACCGGCCTGTATGCATCCCTCATCGAGAACTGCACCAAAGTCGACTCCTTCACCTGTGACTCCAAAAGCCTGGGAGGATTGCCTGCCTTTGAAAAAGAATCAAGAGTCTCCCGTGGAGTAGCGGAGCCACTCCCCAGCATCCTGCAGACACCCAAGAACCGCTGAGAGGCCTCGAGACTGACAGAAACCTGACACCGGAAAGCACGACTGCACCTGTCGCTCCAATGGACCTTGGCCCATTCTCACCTTAAGTCCAGAAGATTGGTCTTGTAAGTCGCTGCTCAGTGCCTGTATGCTGCATGTGTTTTTCCTGCATAGCTTAAAATTACATGGAAGACTTTCAATTTTGATTTTAAATATCAAAAATTACTCAACACCTCCCAACACTGAAAAACACACCTCTACACCTGGATGCCCCAGTACTTCCAGAGGTGACCTGTTGGTTCTTTCTTGGACCTTGCCCCATACTCACCTCAAGTCCTGGGGAAGGGTCCCATAAGTTGTTGCTAAGTGACCGTATGCAGCTTTGTTTTCTCCATAGCTAAACAACTAAACAAAGTGCTTTAACCACGATGGAAAGTATCAAGCAGCTGTTTACTTCAAACCTGCTATCTTAAAAAGTACTTACCCGTGAACAAAGCTCTTGGTCTTAAAAATTATATAAAAATCTGTGTTATTTTTGCAAATTTGTCTCAGATTTATTCTTGAGTGTGTGTTTCAATTATTGCCTCTGTTTGTACAATATATGCTTAGCACTACCCTCTGATAAGTCTAACTGCTCGCCCACACTACCACAAATAGAGGGTTAGTATATTTTACTTTTGCCCTATGTACCAATTTGGGACCCACTGGACTCTCCGACAGTGTACTTCGTTTTAGTACACTATATAGAGAGCCAGCTTCCTACAGGCACTTTAGTTAGCAATTGCACTTTAAAGGATATTATATGGGTTTATTAATGTACTTTTTTTCATGCTGTGAATTTAATGTCGTTCTATGCCTAGTACAAGTGAAGAGTGGGATTTCGGTTTTTGGAAAATTGTATTATTGCAAATGAAAACTTTCTTAATGCAGACTACTTGAAATATATATAAGCTGTATCCTACGAAATATAAAAAAGTATATATAAAAAAGGAAGAGAATCATAAAGAGCAGGGCTGAGGCCCCAGGTTAACTTTTTGATACACATATCACTGTGGCTGACATCCAGGTATGAACTCTAGTCATTCCCTTAGCCTGTGCTGTGGGAATATCAGCTTTGGAATTGCTCCAGCTGTGACTGGCTGCTTTCTGGAGGAAGAGAGGGCAGAGGATTCGGCACTTCAAAGGAAGCAGACCCCCAACATAAACTTCAAAGACTCAGACACTAGAAAAGTGTCTAGAAAAGGACTATAAGAAGGGGAGTTTCAGACCCCAAAGAATTGTCAGCTGTCTAACAGTCAATCGGGCTGTAAAAGGAGGAGAAGCTCTACAAGACTTGTGCCTATGACCATGGCTGGGGGCCAAAGCTTGCTAGTCTCCCAACTGGGTGAGGCGACATGACCCAGGGAATCTATGACCACCTGCCCTGAAGCCTGGAGCACCAGAACCTTTCTGTGAAGACGAGAAGAGCTTTGGAGGGAGCAAGGTCCAGTGGGAAATCCTGTCACGTGGACTTCCTTAGCAAGATGTGAGGAGACAGCTGCTGCACCGAACGGGTCGTAGCCCGTATGAAGGAAAAGTGGGTGACTCTCATATGCCAGAGGAGGGCCGCCGTGAAGTAAGCTGTACCGAACAGATCATCACCCATGTGTAGTGAAGGAGAGGCGACCACGTGTGCCAAGAGGGGCTGCCGTGGACAGATTGCCGTGCAGAGTGGGCCTGTATCCTATGTGCATTGGCCAGCCGGCAACCCTGTAGGCCATGAGGGGTTGCACTGAATGAGTCTGCTGTGCCGATCGGGTTAGAGCCTGTGTACATTGGAGAGACGGTGACCCATAATGCCGGAGGGGGGGTCACTAGGACCAAGCAAGACGTGTGATCTAGTCGGATCGTCACCGGAGGAGAAAGGCCACAGTGTAGGTACCCTGTGTGTCGTATGGTTTCCACTTTTCAGTAGGAACTATTTGTTTATTGGACAACATAAACGTTGGGATAGTGCCAGACTGATTCCATATGCCCACTCAGGATATCTGCTAGCTCATAGTGTCACCATAAGTACCCCTAGACCAGGCAAGGTAACAAATGGTTTGGGCAACCTCAGAACATGACAACCCTGACTCCCCAAGGAATCGTGGTAACAGATCTAGAACCTTTTCGCGGAGTCACTCAAGCTCACTCAGAGAGATACACAAGAAGTACACAATGGGGGGGGGGGTTTCATTATTTACAGAACCATTGTGATTCTTGTATAAAATATATGCGCTGCAATGATTAATAGACAGAAGCAGATGAAAGTGATTAGCAACATAAGGATGGTGAAAAGAATGAACGATTCTACCATCGTGCTGAAACAGTGTATATATGCTGCGCATCTAAGTACTGGGTATAGTGTACTCCTACTATGAGCTCCCTAACCTAGTTGCCATGGGCGGGTGCTCTGCCAAGAATACCCTACTGGATGATCTAACCCCCATTACCTGAAGGCAAGGTATGTAGGTCCCCGCCTTGATCACAAGTTGGACGTCCCTCCTCGCAGAGGGTAAACAGGAATCAGCTGGGATGAGACTACGATACAGCGAAGACCTTGCAATTTATTTATTTGAAACGTTTTATATAGCGCGAACATGACCCGTCAGGGTATCAGAGCGCTGTACATAGAAGCAGACAAGATAAGCAGGTAAAGGTGTAAATACTAAACATATAAGTTAAACATACAAAATGAATAAAAAGAACAGTCAGCAGCATAAGAAGATATAAAGTAATAAAACTGCATAATTGAATGGGAGATCAGTGCTGTAAACAAGAAATAAATGTTAGTTTGAGTGGCTTCAGGTCTATTGTTGCAGGTAGCTATTCAGGAGCAACCATTTGACTTCTTTTTTGAATAAGACGGTTGAAGGGTTAGATCTGGTTTCGGGAGAAAGAGCGTTCCATATTCTCAGAGCAAGACCGGAGAAGTCGCGCCAAGAACTTCTTAGGACCTGATTAATACCAGATAGTTCAAGTTTTTTTGCCAGGTAGGCAATGACAGCAGAGTGCTCCTCTGATTTGAGCTTGGAAATACGTGTATTTATAATAACATCATCCATGCTTCCTTGTCGAGGCTTCAGCCGGGATGACATTGTTTATTGTCTTCGTCATAGTCCTGTTGCCTCATGGACGAATAACAAACAACATTTGCACAATGTGTGTCTAGGCCTTGTACTAAATATTCAAGGTGGCGTGATAGTGTACTTATGAAGTGGAATTGTAAGCAATGTTGTTTCAGAGAAACTAATCCTGGACTGTCACGCAAGCAAATGTGTGTCAAAAGTTATCATGTCCAAAAGAAACATGTACGTGTCAAATAGTAGTGTTTCTTCCCGGGCCTAACCTAGCCACGTGACATGTGGACCTGCACCGTGACAAAAGGATCAAGGTCAGGACCTTCGCACTACTCCCCCCCCCCCCCTGCACCATGGGACAGACCAAAGAACTTACCCAGCTTGGAGGAGTCACA
This sequence comes from Calotriton arnoldi, assembly GCA_963921515.1. Classification (NCBI taxonomy): domain Eukaryota; kingdom Metazoa; phylum Chordata; class Amphibia; order Caudata; family Salamandridae; genus Calotriton; species Calotriton arnoldi. Next base: position 1,653,119 of record CAWUFW010000280.1, read on the forward strand.
AAGCGCCTCATGTCGCTGAAGCTGCACCAATGGTTGTGAGGAAATCGCGAATTGATGAGCTCAGCCCGCCTGGGCCATGTGCAGTGAACTAACCTGAACCAGGTTCTGGCGCTCCAGCACCCAGAGAGGAGAGGGGCTCAGGAACTCTGGTCGCTCTGATCCTGCAGGTGTGGGTAAGACCAATTTCGGGCTGGTCAGTCCCATTGGAACTTGTCTGCTAGGTAGCCCTTCGGCGCTAGAACACTTTTAAATTTAAGACAAATAAAATACTTTTCTTTTTTTTAAATTTGGCTGGGCAATAATTTATTGCTGCTACATGTAATTTGAGAAATTAGACTGACCCTCTGTGTCTACCGCCCCTCACCCTAGGCAGCCTAGTACTGCTTGGACCACACTATTCCTGAGAGTCGAGTACTGAAGGGGTACTTGGCCCAGTTGCGCAGGATCCATAGTAGATCAGGCCCCAGGGCAAAAGAAGTAAAAGGACTCAACCCCAAGGGTGGGCCCACTAACCCCTGCTTGCCCTCTGGCACCTTGAATAGGGTTCTGACAGACACCAATACAAAGACTTTGCTCTTTTCATTGACTTCACAATGTCAACATATTCCTCATCCGTAATTCTCAAAATCCTTTGAATAAGGGCACTAGGGGGAACTACCCTCTCGCCTCTCTGGAGGGATCCCTGATTAATTAGAGGTAGCTCATCCTTAAGTTCCCAAAACATTTTTCAATCTTCTGTCAGCTTACTTTTGATGGTCCAACCTTGTGTAACATGCTTCCTCACTTCACAGAGTTTCATCACAATTGTAACCAGACATTCAGTCCTCCCTCACAATGATGTTATTATTATCTTTGACAACCGCCACACAGTACTCATCCCAGTCACGCGAAGCATGTTCTTTCAGAGGAAAAAGCGAAATACTCAAATTATCTACCACTCTGTTTTTGGTTCCTGGCAAATACTCAAGATCATAAGTAAAGTTTAGAATCCTTAGAGACATTCTGGCAATGCGGAGGGTGCCTTAATATTACCCCTGGTGTTAAAACCTTCATCAGTGGCTTATGATCTATACGCAACATGAATCTTGACCCCAGAGGTACTGCCTAAATTTTTCCATTGCCCATACAGTGGGTAATATTTCTCTCTCTAACACAGAATATTGTTTTTCGTTGGGTGGCAAAGAGTGAGTGAGAAGCAAATGACACAGTGTACTCCGGACCTGCCTCAAGACTTGCCTCAAAACCGCTCCTAGCCCTTTACCACTAGCATCAGTGACTAGTATGCTGTGGACAGTGGAGTCAAATCCATATAGAGGAACTGCTCTTTATACTTCCACACTCCCTTTGCAAATCCTCACTCCACTTGAATTCTTGACAAACCTTCAATAACTGTCTTAAGCCATAGGTTTTTTCAGCAAAGTTCCTCATAAATTTGGAGCAGAACTCAGACATACCTACTGTTCCATAAACTGAGTCTCTTTCTCAGCTACATAAGGTTTATTTTCATACCCACTGATGACACAAGTGAACTTAGTTTAATGCACCAACCCTTAAATGTGAAAGACAGGTTTTCGTAGCCCGGCAGAACTCCACCCAATATATAGTTGAAGTGGTGTCAATACTTTTGGGTTACTAACAGCCCCTATACAGGGATCCATGGACACTGTGGTGTATGGAAACTAACCTATTTCGTTCTTCTCAAGACTCACACACAAAACTGCACTTTCAATAGGTGCACTGTAGTGTAGCTCCTATTTCCCTAATAGGCTCTGTGCATTGGAATAATATCCCCTATAGGTTTGACATAGGACTAAGGTCAGTATGTCCCTATCGAGTATATTAAACTTAATTACTTGTGCCAGCTAGCTCAGAGGCCACTAGAAACTCCTTGACAAACAAGAAGGGAGTAGTTTCTGGCAGCCGCAAAACATGACAACTTTGTTTCCCTTTAGAATCAGAACGTGTCCCAGAGTCATGGAAACAATAGATAACTATTTCACTCAGCTCAATCGTGCATGCTTAGTTTTCCTCAAAGTTACACAGAAAGAAATAGACGGGCGTTTCAATAAAAGATTTATTGAACAGTCTTGTTTCTCGTGTAAGTAAAATGTGCAGTTACGATCACAAGACAGTATGCAAGATAAATAATGTACAGCGTAAGCAGTAGAAATAAATAATACTGCGATAGCATTATCTCTTAGCAGATATTCATTCACATAAATAACACAGACTAAAAATGCGAGTACTCATACGATGCGTTTCTAAGCTAGTTCTACCCCAATGTACCTAACCTAACCTAGGTGTAGGGAGAGGTATGAAGTAGGTGAAGTATTCCTTACTATGGTATACTAAGAGTATGTTAAGCCTAGTATGCCAAGAGTCCCTCTAGGTTCTAGTCAGCTCCATACCTTTAGAATGAGAGAGGTAGGAATCTTTTTGCCAGACTCGAACTCCAACACCGCGCGAGGGAAGTTAGATCACTGGAAGCTGGACTCTCTGCGTGCAGGGATGACAGCGTCTTCTCAGTGCGTCGGGCCGGGAAATGGCCTCCTCTGAAGTCGAGGTCTCCTCTAGTTTACAAGGGCTAGGGAAGGTATATTTATACCTGAGAGGTACCTCAGAATGTTAGCATTGACGTGAATCGGACAGCGGAAGACGTCATGAATGAACCCCTAAGGTATAATGGTTCATGCATAATAGATGAGTCCTTGAAGAAATCAATAGTCCTGTGCTAGGGAATCTCCCGAAGCCTAAGGGTCTGTTCTTCAAGAACTCGTTGTGACGTTAGTGTGGACGGATGTCGGAGACCATGCCTGTATTTGGAGTGCACAGTTTAATGCCTAAATAAGGACTGGGATTTTATGCCTATATAAGGGCAGGGTGAATTATGTCTATATAAGGACATGATACTGGAAAGCCCGTGTATGGACACCCTAAGAGGAATACAACACCCACTCCACTTTCGTGTGTACGATAATACTAAAATGCTAAAGATTTAAAATGCTAAACATTAAATGGAGTACCGCATATTGCTAAATTATTTCATAAAACCATTTAAAAGGCATTTAAAAAACCTATTATAATGCAAAAGGTACTGTACATTTGAAGCATTGCTTTTCATATCAGGCATATATTTAAAAATAAAATACAATATGAATGAATTTAGCAATAATATTTACATTTGACAGAAAATGATCGATAAGTTGTTCAAAAATCAAAGTCATTTCATGTCATGAAAATGAATGAACTTTTTTAGACAAACAAGATGACTAAGGGGCCGATTCCGATCTCGGTCGGAGGCGCACCCAATACCATTCGGTCGGGAAAAAAGCCATGCGAAAGCCTGATTCCCGACCGAACCGTACGCGGGTCCGGCCGAGCGAGTACGATGCGATCCCCCGACCGACTCGTCCGGGCGTCCCGACAACTCCGACCGACTCGCTCGGACTCGAACCGCTCCGACCGACTCGGTCGGACCCGATTCGCACCGCGCAATGGAGACGTTTCCCGGCCGGGTAAGTACGATGCGCGCCGCGAGCAGTCCGACCGAGCCGCGCACTCCGGCTCGTAGGAGCTGTCGGAGCCGTACTTTGGGGGTCCGTGTCGGACCCCCTGTACGCGTACCCGTGCGAGGCGCACACAGGGGGACCCAAGGGTCCCCTACCTGTGCGTGTACGCCGCGAAGCGCTTCGCGGCGTACTCGCTGTAGGGGGCGCCCTTGTCCGCCTCGCACCCATTGAGGCAATGGGAGCCCGCGTACGCGTTGTACGACCGGCTCCCATTGACTTCAATGGGAGTCCGACCGACTCGTGTCCGATAACATACGGCCGCATCGTACTCGTTCGGTCGGACTGCACGGGTCCGATTCGGTCGGAAATCTCTCCGGGTCCGGCTCGGTCGGAGAAATTTCCGGCCCGAATCGGAATCGACCCCTAAGTGTCTGTGGAAGTACCGCGAAGTCTGTACTATAAGGCTAGTTCTACTTTAAGCAGATTGAAGTGCCATTTTAGTTCGAAAAAATGCGAAAAAGTTCAATTTTGGGAAGAGTTCCAAGTTTTTGAAGTATGAAGGCCAAATTGTTACTGCTTCTCTGGAACACTGTGGGCTGATTCAGAGTCAGTTTACGGGTCTGGTGTAAACATGAGATCATCTGTGTCTGTAGACAAAACATCGTCCACTGAAGTTGGTGTCAGTTGGAACACCTCGTGTAGTAGATTAATTGCACAGAGATGTGAAGCACTGCTCTCAGCATAGGTTGCCGCAGCAATGTTCGTGTCCGTTGTTACCTGTGTGCCTGTAGATCTTTCTCGTACCTCAGCAGCAGCCGGAAGCGTCTGTGAGATCTCAATGAATGCTGACATCAGGATTGGCAGCCTCTGGGGACAACACAGAGCATGGGCCGTTATCGGGACCAGCAGAGTATCGACATCCGTTGGCGTTGCTGATGGAAATGTTAGACAGGTGTCCAACACGCATTCTTCACCGCATAGCAGGCAGCGTAGAACAGGTAAGATGCAATCTTGCCAGATTGGTCTGAATGACAGGAACCACGTGGTATTAAGGTCCCGTAGACGAGTCATGCCCAAAAGCTTTACTATTCGCTCACGGCACTTTCGTTCAAGGAGAGCTTTCTCCATTTCGCTCGGAGTGATGTCTGCGAATAGGCTGGCCATAGCGTAATAGCAGGAAGAGAAATAGAATTCCGGCAACAAGTGCTAGAATTAATGGTATGCCACCAAACACCGAATGTGCAAAGTTCGGGATTATTCCGAGTATTGCCTGGAAAGGTGCTAACAGACCGGTACAGATGCTCTTAAATACATGTATCAGACATGTTGAAGATACGTGTTATCATTTCTGCGAAATGTATAGGGCAGTTTGTACGTATTAAAGTCTGTATCTCAGCCGAAGTCCTTGCTACTTGTAGATCATAGGTTTCTTTGGCCGAGGTCAAAGGCACTGTTTGCTGTAAAAGCATGGCTTTCATTCTGCTCAAAGTATCAAATCTTATAAAAGAGTCGTTCAGCGAAGGCCACAAAGGCGACTCCCTGACTGTGTCTATTGGGGAAACAATACTTGCATACAGCAAGTGACCCTGGAGTTGACCGTTACTAGATATGGGATGCCTGGCAACATGCCGCAGCAACTCTGATCATTCAACATGAGGTAACTCCCATTAGAAAGTTGTCCAAACGTTGGATTAATCACAGCAGCTGGTGTACCCTGCTGATGGCAAGACATATTTGCCACAGAACCATTGCAAGCCCCGTGTAAAGAAATGTCCTGACATATAAGTGAACCGCTCAGTGCACTTTTACAGTGTGTACCGCTCAAAAACACTTCACGATCCCCACTCCAACATCTATATGTATACGGTAAATCCCAAGATGTCTTAATGTATTCCTTACCCAACCTTTCATATTTGCCTGCTTGCATTTGTCTGAGGCAATACTGAAACTGAAAAGTAGTCACAGGTAATGTGATTTTGCCATGAATGAGCCATTCTGTAGCTGGTTTTTCTGCCACTGTGAATGGTAACTTTTCCAGTTTTTCAATGCTTAGCACTGTATACTTTGCTCCTCTTTGTGCCAGTTCGATCTGTTTATCAGTTAGATTGTATTCTGCAAACAGAGCCGATGTGTTGATGAAACGCCAAGGCACATAGCCCGCTCGCAAAGATTGCAGCGTCCAGCTTAATAACACAATAGAACGTAATTGAGATTGGCCTTGCTGTAATCGTGCCAAATCTTGTTCTAGTATTTCGATAGCAGAGGATACAATGCCATCCAATGAATATATTCTGGAGGACAAAGTTGTTAACCCATTGTCGACCACAGTGAGTGTTTTCTCTAAATTAATACGATCAAGTTCAAGTATTCGTTCTGCGGCCTCCATCTGTGACACTTTCCATGCTTCATTATAGGCAGCATAAATGCAGGCATATATGAAACGTTTTTGACACGGTTTTCTTGGTCCAAGCAAGAATTTCCTAATGTCTGCGTCTTCTTTAAGTAAGGATAAGTGTTGTTTCACATCCTGTAGTGTAGATTTCTGAAGCCAATCGAGGCATAATTTTCCTACACTGTATGTTGTTACTACCCCCCGATGCTGTCTTTGGACGTATCTTGGGTCTGGCCTATGAATAGTAAAGCCCTGAGTTTTATTCAGGAATCTTTCCTGACAGTTGTTCGTGTCTGTGGGCCAGATCAACCATTTTTCCCAATTAGGATTAGATCTGTTGAGTTGTAGTATATTGTCAACTGTCACCACTGCTTGTGTATTATTGTTACTTGCAGGTGTTGGTACAGAAGGTGTTTTCATCTCCTTGATCTTGGCTAGACCAAGACAAGATGTTTGTTGGACAGTTTCATTCAAAAACATTATTTGTTCAGGGATGATGCAGGCTCTAAATAAAGCTTCTATCCCCTGCACTTGCCAATCTTTAGTACCCCAGACAGTTTTTGTGTCTATTGTGTCTTTCCATAAGTTGAAACCCTGTCTAGACAGTTGGGCAATAAATAATGCAGAATAAATCTGTTTTGTATTTGTTAACATAATTTTCAGTCCTGTTTTGTTTACATTTTTGTAGTAAAACGTTTCTGGATCAGATGTATTGTAACCTGAAAAATATGGAAACTTGCTGGCAAATGTTTTTGAACTACCGTGTGGTGGTGTAGGACAATGCTCCCATTGGTTAAACATAAACACATTTCTAGGGTATGCAGATGTATGCAAATAATGATGACCATAGTGGTTATAGCAATACAGCTCTTCATAGTCTGATGAACCCTCTAAATATTCATTTTTAGAAAATGCAGCAGAGTTTTCTAAGTCAAACATTATGTCATTAACAGTCTCAAAGTCCCAATCATCAGAATAGGTACTGGACGAAATTAGATCACTTAGTGAAATTTTAAACAAATGTGAAATGTTCAATTGTTCCGTCGGGCCGAAGATATCAAAATCTGTTTTGTCCCACACTATACCATCCTGTATAGGAATAGCTGTGATGTTCACTGATGACAAGTCTCTTGCTTCACGATGGGAAGATTTATGAGGTTTCAAAAGTACGTTCACGTCTTTTCCTTCAGTATTCACATGGATGTATCTGCCACTTATAAGCACGCTCACAGTTGTAACCAAAGCTAGCCAGAGCAGGAAAACAAAAAGTCCAGATGTAATCCAGAGTTCAATCCATGGAGAAACCAAATAAGTCTTTTTCAGAAAGTGAAGAAAGTCTTGTGCTTGCTGCTTGAATTTCAATGATGCTGGCGTCGTTTCAGGTTCACTCGGATCTTCTGAGAACGTATCAAAGTTAATGAAATAGACAGAAGCAGTTCTGTCAATTGTTGGAATTGTATCAGGATTTGTAGAAATCGCTGGAACCAGTTGATCACTTGCTACATTGGTGTAGACAGGTGTATTTGGACGAACTGTTACTTGATTTTCAAGAGGGATGAGTTCCATAGCGTTGTTGCTTAGTCCTCCATCTGTTACAGCTGAATTCTCGATTGTTATCAGTCTTTCAGTCTGAACCTCTTGGATAGTAGCGAGAGGCGTGCGTCTGCTACTAGGTCGGAGTCCACGAGGCCTACTATTTAGTATTGGCCACATACTGTGGTTTGATGAGGTCGATGGACACAAATCTTTTCTCCTTTCTTCCAGCAAGGGGCGGCAGAAGTACTGTTCTTGTTCCTTGAACTGCTAGGACAGGTACTGGTTGTCTGTAAGAAGGTCCAAATTCCTTCTTGTCCGCAATCTTTTCTCGGACTAGATCCCCAACTTTTGGAATTCAGACAGGCCTTGCTGGGACCGCCGGTTTTTCCCCAGTGGTGGTTGGCTGTAGGAATACGTTGCTTTGTTTCGTTCTTAACTCATTCAGTTCCTGTAAAACAGCCAAACGATCTTTGATATCAAACGATTTATTTTCCACCACTGTGCCTACGTGATCGAGATCTGGTACCCACATTCTTGTCCCAAATAGGACCTCATATGGAGTGACCCCCCCTAGAGAACTTCTTGGCAGGTTATTCAATGAGCGTTGGACCCCATAAAGGTGTTTGACCCACCCATCACCCGAACCTAATACCCTAGCTGTTATAGACTGCTTTATGTCCCGGTTTTTCCTTTCCACAACCGAATTTCCCTCAGGATGGAATGGAGAGGAGTACCGCAATGCAACGCCCAGACTGGCCATGGCTTCTTTGTAAGCCCGAGAGCTAAACGCAGGGCCCTGGTCAGAATGTAGTGTGCCTATTGCGTATGTGCCGATAAAGACTCGCAAATCTTTTATAACAGTTCGAGCGTCAGCCGAGCGCTGAGGCCATATCCATAGGAACCTTGATTCAGTATTGTGGGATTGCATTTGTCCAGAAGGACGCATGCGCTTAGATAGTCTAATGCTGTCTAAAAGTGGTGTCTGTAATGGGCAGCTGCATTCGCAGCATGGTGTCTGGTGGCATTCTCGCTGTAATTTACAGTCTAAGCAGTTATTGATGAATATGTGAATTTCTGTATTCATTCCAGGCCACCAGTACATCTCCTTTAATGTCAAAATTGTTTTAGAGATCCCTTGATGTGACAGACCCTCCCCCAAATGTGTTTCATAAATCAAGGCTGCTCTACGTTCCGCGTTTGGAATTACCCTATCCCCCACTCCAGGGATTCGAGCAAAAGGAACGTTGTTCGCATCAATTACATAAGAGTACTTGAGTGGAAACTTTTTTGGTAACGCTGCACCACTGCCTTTGCTTGTAGCATTGACAGCCAACATTATCTCACTGTCTATTTTTGAATGAGTGATCGCAGCTACGGAAGCCGTCTGAACAGCCCCCTTTGCGGCTTCGTCAGCCAATGAATTCCCTGCAACGTGAACGCCATCACGTTGATGACTCAGTGTGTGGATCACGTGAGCCTTTGGTAGTTCGTTTTTCAACTGAACTACTTGTTCCCAAAGCATTTTGTGCTTTATTGTGCCACCTTTCGCATCTTTGAAACCATTTTCAAGCCAGTTTTGTATATATTAATTATACGATTGAACACAGTAAAAGGAATCGCACACTATCAGTGTGGGGAATTCTCGATCTGTACTTTCAAGTGCCAGTTTGAATGCTTGTAGTTCAGCTCGCTGAGCTGTACAATCTCCTAGAGACTGGGTTTTTGTGACCATAGTTCTGAAGATGCCATTTCGCATGCGACCTTTAACGATTGCACACGCTGCACTGTAAGCTTGCTTACTCCCTGTTGCGGGTTGTGTGGATCCGTCAGTGTAAATTATGAATTCGTACTGTTCGAGAGGCAGAATTTCAGTAGGCAGAGGACATTCTTGTTCATATTGCAGGAATGCTTGTGTTTTTAAATCAGGATCAAAAACATATTCAACATCTGTTGCAGCAAGAGAATTAACCCATTGTATCCATCTTGGATGTAATGCTTTAGGATTTGGAATGCTTGCTTTTGTGACCGCTTCTAAAGCTGGTACTGGGGTTACGACAATAATGCGTTTCCCTTGGGCTAAGGCTCTTTCTTTTGCTACAGCGGTTTGAACTGCTGTTAGAATTTTTTCAGTTGAACTGAAGCGCATTTCCGCTTGTGTGTACAAATGAGATTTGTATGCAATTGGTATTTTCTCTCCCTCATTGAAGGTTAAGTAGGTGAATCCGCATTGACCCGAAATTATTGGGATCACCAAATTGCGTTGACTTACGCGTGTTTGTAAGTGATTTGTTGCTAACATGTTAGCCTGGAGTGAACACAAGATTTCTGTGTGTTCGTTTGTCCAATTTTTGATTGAAAAATCAGGTTTGATTAATGCGTAGAGAGGTTTAACCCTTTCTGCGTAATTTAAAATGTATGTTCTTCCAACATTTAGGAAACCCAGGATAGATTGTAAGTTTTTTAGCGTTTTTGGAGGTTGGAGCAGCGCACACTTTTCTAAAAAGTTAGCTGCCAAGCTCTTGCCTTCACTTGAAAGCTCATATCCTAGAAATAGGACATTGAGATGGGCAATTCGGGACTTTTTAAAGTTGAACTTGTAGCCCTCAGAGGCGAAGCCCAGTATAATGGTGCTCACCCTGTTCAAGTGTTTGTCCAGGTCATTGTCTGTCAAATAGATGTCATCGACATAGGACAATGCCTCATTGTCATAAATTTGTAGTAACTCCGTTACCCTCGCTGAGAATAAACCTGGGCTGTTCTTGAACCCTTGTGGGAGTCGACAAAAGTGACGCTGGGTCCCCATTATGGAGAATGTTGTTAAGTACCTGCTGTCAGGTGTTATGTTTTGACAAAAGAAACCATTTGAGATGTCTAATGTGGTTTTGTATTTTTTACGCACAATGTTATTCATTAATGCTGTGCTATGTGCATTTTGCACTGCAAAGGTTTTTGAACAAGTGTTTAGGTGTCTGTAATCCAAAACTAGACGATATGTATTGTCTGGTTTGGAGACAGGAAACAAAAGATTGTTCATGGAGGAGGTGCATGTTTCAATCACCCCTTGGTATTCAAGTTGATCTAAGATCTCCCTGACCTGTTTTTTAGCTTCTTGCTTTATTGGGTACTGCCTTTGTGCAGTTGGTTCATGTTTCAGATGTATTTTATGGTGAGGGGAGTCCTCATCCCATCCTACATGATTTTTATATAATGCTGGGGCCTGGGCTACTGCCCATTTCCTGGCATAAGTATATTTTAGATGAATTGGAATATGGTTGGAGAAGGCAGGCATAATAATGTCCTCGCCGTGTGGGCACTCCCTGACAAATTGTGGTGGCCAGTCTTTTTCTGCTAGAAGTATGTCATAGCCCCTTGATAGTCTTTCCCAAAAATGTGCTTTCACCTGTCTTGGCTTGTCTCCCTCCATACGGAGTGTTATTTCATATAACTTTGTGGAGTACTAACCCTGGTGTCTACAGTCTCAACTGTGATATACTCATTCAAGTCCACTATCTCCAGAAGTTCCTTCAGGTTCTGGCGAGCTATTGTGACTTCTGCTGCACTGTCCAGCATTGTCTGAGCCCATTCTCCGTTCTTGAGTTGTGTTCTCAGTATTCTCGGCATGTCTGATCTTCAGACCTGCTACTTTCTTTTTGGAGAATTGAGGTTTTGTTTTATTTTTTGGAGCATGTTTTTCTTCTTTGGATTTCACGCGTTCTTCTCTATGTTCTGATCGTCCTCTTCTTTCCGAAGTCTGTGATGAGATCTGAAAGGGACGAGAGGAACGTGTATCAGTATCTTGATACCTGTCAGGTTTTCTCAAATTATCCCTATTCCTGAGGTTATACCTCCTTTCAGAGGGCTCCTTTTGAGGAGACCTACCTCGGGATTGAGAACGTTTCTTGTTTGAATTTTGTTTATTAGTCTCCCAGTTCTTTTTAGAGGTTGTAGGAGTTTGTTTAATTGAGTCCTTCTGAGGACTTTCAGATAGTTTCGGCTTCACTGGTCTTCCACCCAAACTATCTCTGCCTAATTCTGCATATGATTGTTCTATTATTCTGGGTAGCTCTGTTTGATGTTCTGTAACATCGAATTCCCTTAATCGTTGGCGGATCGCCACTGCTGCTGCCTCTCCTTTAATATTAAATAATATTATTGTTGAGACCTGGTCGAAATTTTTCAGTAATTTCATACCTAAATTTAGAGCAGGCTCTGCCCCGTATTCATTTTGAATTTGTTTCAGGACATCAGGTAATACCGCAATAGACGGAATGCCATGTGTTTTAGTATAGATGGCAGCAAAGACTGAGCCCCAAGTGGTGCAGTCTTCCAGTTGTGGTGTGATCCCCATCGGTAAACTGATTGTTAGGATTCTGTGTTTCTCATACGGGCTAGTATTTGGAAATACTGCTTCGATTTGAGTAATTTTTTGAGCTATCCAGAATGGAATTTGCTCACGTTTTGTGGGCATTTTACCCATGACTGCGTATAGAGTTTGTGGTGTAATTTTTAGTGTATTCCCCTGTTGGGGAGTTTGATTTGGAAGTGTCAATGGTTGTTGGACTGTGAAAGTCTGCATGACATATTGAACCAATTGTCTGTAGATTTTTATTAATTCTTGTAGTTGAACAAGTAGTTCCTCGTCTGACATTTCTTCAATGTCGGGATGAGGTGTGTAGCCGGCTAGAATCGGCCATGTTGCTCCTGGTCTACCTAGTGGACCGAGCCTGGTAATGTTTTTGTGATGTTTTAGGGCGCCTTTAAACCAGAGCTGATGCTCTTGGTATGTTAATGGAATTTCAATATCCTCGAAAGGAATGTATTCCTCTGGTGGTTCATCTTCTTTGTAGAAGTGAAACACGTGTGTTACTGGATTGGATTCAGGAAATATTACCCATGAATAGAATACCTCTGTCTGAAAGGATTTGTGTGCCTCTATCACGAAAACTGCTCTACCACCTCTTGGTGGCAGACCGTGTTTTATAAGTTTTAAAGTGATGGCTCTTCTTAAGTTTTGGATTGATGTCTATGACACCCTCCTCGGTTTCAATTAAACCTGTAATGTTAAAAACTGCTGCTTGGGCTGGATCAGCCACAGCTCCACCGTTTCCGGTGGCATCGTCGGAGTCAGGCATTTTGTTGTTCGAAAAATGTAGAACAAGTTTCAAGGAAACAAAGATAAGGTGCACAATATTTTGGAACACTGTATCCTTCAACGTTGAGCAAACCAAACAGCTAATATATAGGGTGTTTCCCTATGTAGCCGTGGTGGATACTTAACCCTGCCCACTCCAGACGTCTTTTTGGAGTATATGGGTAGGGGTCCCTGAGAGAAAAATCACGGCTGAGTTACTCAGTATCTAGCGTTAAATTACCGCCTTACCAAACGTTGGGCGCCATGTAGTGTAGCTCCTATTTCCCCTAATAGGCTCTGCGCATTGGAATAATATCCCCTATAGGTTTGACATAGGACTATGGTCAGTATGTCCCTATCGAGTATATTAAACTTAATTACTTGTGCCAGCTAGCTCAGAGGCCACTAGAAACTCCTTGACAAACAAGAAGGGAGTAGTTTCTGGCAGCCGCAAAACATGACAACTTTGTTTCCCTTTAGAATCAGAACGTATCCCAGAGTCGTGGAAACAATAGATAACTATTTCACTCAGCTCAATCGTGCATGCTTAGTTTTCCTCAAAGTTACACAGAAAGAAATAGACGGGCGTTTCAATAAAAGATTTATTGAACAGTCTTGTTTCTCGTGTAAGTAAAATGTGCAGTTACGATCACAAGACAGTATGCAAGATAAATAATGTACAGCGTAAGCAGTAGAAATAAATAATACTGCGATAGCATTATCTCTTAGCAGATATTCATTCACATAAATAACACAGACTAAAAATGCGAGTACTCATACGATGCGTTTCTAAGCTAGTTCTACCCCAATGTACCTAACCTAACCTAGGTGTAGGGAGGGTATGAAGTAGGTGAAGTATTCCTTACTATGGTATACTAAGAGTATGTTAAGCCTAGTATGCCAAGAGTCCCTCTAGGTTCTAGTCAGCTCCATACCTTTAGAATGAGAGAGGTAGGAATCTCTTTGCCAGACTCGAACTCCAACACCCCGCGAGGGAAGTTAGATCACTGGAAGCTGGACTCTCTGCGTGCAGGGATGACAGCGTCTTCTCAGTGCGTCGGGCCGGGAAACGGGCTCCTCTGAAGTCGAGGTCTCCTCTAGTTTACAAGGGCTAGGGAAGGTATATTTATACCTGAGAGGTACCTCAGAATGTTAGCATTGACGTGAATCGGACAGCGGAAGACGTCATGAATGAACCCCTAAGGTATAATGGTTCATGTATAATAGATGAGTCCTTGAAGAAATCAATAGTCCTGTACTAGGGAAACTCCCGAAGCCTAAGGGTCTGTTCTTCAAGAACTCGTTGTGACGTTAGGGTGGACGGATGTCGGAGACCATGCCTGTATTTGGAGTGCACGGTTTAATGCCTAAATAAGGACTGGGATTTTATGCCTATATAAGGGCAGGGCGAATTATGCCTATATAAGGACATGATACAGGAAAGCCCGTGTATGGACACCCTAAGAGGAATACAACAGCACCATGTTGCTTAGTACATCGAAAACAACCATACAGAATATAATTAAAACAGCACAAATGCATTTTGCGAATAACAAGCAAAAAATGAACATTTCTACCATGGTTAATGTGTCATCTAAAAACCTAAAACCATACTTCTATGCGCTATGCTAGGAGAGGAAGGATTAGTATAACTTGCATCTAGAGGTTTTTAATGAGAATCAGCGCACTGCATACCTGTTTACAGGCAAGTGCTGTAATTATTAGTAGTTAGGGAGGCCATGTTCCCTGCGAAAGGCAAACATGCGTTGCATCAGCTTCAGCTCTCGGGCTTGATATCAACTTTACGTAGAAAGTGCGATAAGGCAGCATCCCTGGCAGTCAAGCTCTGCTTTGGCAATATCTTGCTCGTTAATCTAGGTAAAAGGACCTCTCCTAACAAGTGGTCAAGTGGCAGCCCTTTTATAGAATATCTCATTTAAGATGGAATTATCAACATCACCTTTTGAATGTCTGGTATAACCAATGTGCATCAAGATGCTAGTCTAAGACACATTCTTATAAACAAATAAAGTAACATAGGACAATTTAGACTATACTGTATTGGTTATTGCTCTCGTTTGACCTTGAAATGGAGATAACAAGGTACTTGTTCCAGACTGATGTTGCATCGGGTGCCTTGTTGATGTTTATATCTGAGTGACTTGATACTTTCACAGGTTCTTGGAAAGATAAGGACAGGTGACATTTGGTGAAGGGAAGACATGTTGATGATTCTGCAAAAATACAAAAAATGGAGTCTCAGCCTAATTAAAATGGAGTCGGGCCTTTCAATTTTTACGCCACTAACAAGGACCTCACTTCATCCTTGCGTGTGGGTGTTTGGGAATCACTAGTAGACTCATTCATTTTTTTCTTTGGAGAAATAACCGGCTACCCTAACCTTGTGTCCTAAATATGTTACATACTTCATTGCAAATTTACATTTTTTCAATTCAGTCCTCAATCCCATGGCTGCCAATTTCTTCAAAACTGTACCCAACGTCCGATCATGTTCCTGTTTGTTTCTACTTATCACCAGAGTGAAATTCCTGGAAATAGGTTACTTCCTCTAGATCTCAGAATAACTTGTGCATTACTATTTGGAATCCAGGCTGCTGAAGCTAAACCAAACAGCACACGCACAAATTTATGACAGCCAAAGGGATTGATGAAGACCGTAAGGTTTTACTAGTTGGATGAAGTGATATTTGGTGGTATGCAGAAGCCAGATCAATTGGGGAACCCCATTTAACACCTTTGGTTTTAGACAGCAGCTCATTAATTTTGGGAAGAGGAAATGTACCTACCATAAGTTTTTGTTAAGGTCTCTTAGATCTACGAATAGCCTTTTTTGCCCATTAGATTTCCTGGCAACCACCAGTGGCGCCAACCATTCAGCACATTTCACAGACTCAAAGATGTCCAATTCTTTAGCTACATCCTCAGTAACACTCAACGGTATATTTTTCACTTTGTGACACACCAGTTGAGCATTTTTCTTCAGTATAATTTTATGCGAAAATCCACTAAACTTCCCCACTGTATCAGAAAATACACTTGGAAAGTCTTTCGGGAAAGTCTCCTGGTAGAGGCCACGGAAGAAATCAGAACTATTGTAGATAGAGGGGGCAAGGTGGTCTTGATCCTGTTGGATCTTTTGGCCCCTTTTGACACAGTTGATCATTTCCTGCTAGTCAACCGTCTTGATAGCATTGGTATTAAGGGTACAGCCTTAAAACTGATAGGCTCTTTCTTGACCAATAGAGAGCAAGTGGTCACTCTGGAGGACTTTACCTCTGACCCTTTCACTCTTCCCTATGGGGTTCGCCAGGCATCCTCATTGAGTTCCACCCTTGTTAATGCCTACATTATCACTTTGATTAAACGTATTCGATCATGCAGCTTTTCAGTTTTTTCCTATGCCGACGACACCCAAATTGTGGTGTTTGTATCTTCTGAACTAGGAAATGCGGCTAAGCAATTAAAAACCTGTACGGGTTGCATTGCGGACTGGATGCAGATGAATTGTTTAAAACTTAATTCTGACAAAACGGAGGTACTGTTTTTTGGCCACGATACCTCCTATTGGAACTCTACTTAGTGACCCTCCAGTGTAGAGTCCCTCCCGTTGCCAGTTCAGAGAGCAAGAAACTTGGGTGTCATCTTTGACGCCAAGCTAGCATTCACGGGCCACACAAATCAGGTAGCGTCCTCCTGTTTTCTCATTCTAAAACTATTTTTTTAAATTCTTCCCTTCCTCCCAATAGAATTGAGAAAAAGAGTTATAATAGCTCTAGTAGTTTCCAAATTAGACTATTGCAACGCCTTGTATGTAGGCGCCCAAACTCACATACAAAATAAATTGCAGACTCTTCAAATGCAGCAGCCCGGGTTCTGATGAACCTTCCAAAAGTTTCCTCTGTCACACAAACTATTAAGGAACTGCATTGGTTACCAATCAGGGCACGACTCAAGTTCAAAGCCTTATGTTGAGCTCATAAGGCTCTTCACCAGGTTGGTCCACTCTTTTTCCCAAAAATCTTTAAAGGGTATGTACCTAAACGCACTCTGCGGTCCTGCGCGTCGAGACAAGTAATCACTCCCAGAATTAAAAAAGCACACTAGAGAGGAAGACGTTTCTCCTACTCTACTTGCAAATGGTGGATCTCTATGCCTGAATATCTCAGGGCACAACCTAATCATCTGAATTTTAGTACACAACTAAAAACTTGGCTCTTTTGCTCCTTCGTTTAATTTCCCTTCTCTGCCTTGTCCGGTGACAATCAGGTCTGACACTTGTGCCAAGATGCTGATTTTGGTATTTACGCGCTTTACAAAATTTTAACATAACATTGGTTTGGCTGTGTCTGTGTCTTTCTTCATTTTCTCTAAGATAGAATCTACCTGTGGGCAAAGTGGTGTTCTTTATTGAAGGGCATGTTTAGAACTGCCTCTGGGAATCCTGTTTAAACCTGAAACACCTCAACCAGGAGTGTCGCCTAAGAAGGACAACAGTATTAATTCCTATAGCTGCAGTATCTGCAGCATCAAGGGCACAGCGAATGAAATTGTTAGTAATGGCCTGTCCCTCTGTGACAATTTGTTAGCCCCTCTTTCTATGCTCTTTAAGGAGGTACTGTAAAA
Organism: Calotriton arnoldi; assembly: GCA_963921515.1. Lineage (NCBI taxonomy): Eukaryota > Metazoa > Chordata > Amphibia > Caudata > Salamandridae > Calotriton > Calotriton arnoldi. The sequence continues at coordinate 1,670,331 of CAWUFW010000280.1, forward strand.
GTTCCTCCATCTTGTCACAATGGGCTCTATCGTAACGGGCCAACAGGGCCAGAGAATTAGCAATGCGCCAATGGTTGGCAGTCTGCGCAGCAACCCTTCTCCCCGTAGCATCTATGTGTTTATTTTACTTTTCTGGCAAGGGAAGGGTGGGGTATCACCAGTAGCCTATTCACCCTTTTGCGTGCAGTTGTTGTAACAATGGAGTCTAGTGATACTTGACTCTGAAAGAACAAGGGGTCTGACGGCGCTGCTTTATGTTTCTTGCCCATCCTAGGAGTGATGACCCTAGCTCTAATAGGGCCTTTGAAGATGTCATCAGCATGTCTAATCATGCCTGGTAACATTGGCAGACACTGAGTATCTCCGTGAGTAGAGGCTAATGTGTTGAATAGAAAATCTTGTTCCAGGAATTCTTTGTGCAATTGGACATTATGAAAAGCAGCTGCTCTTGCAATCACCTCTTTGTAGGAGGTTTCGTTTTCATGCCGGGGGACGAGCTCAGTACAAATCCGGGTCATTAGGTGTAGTGGGATCTGTATCATACATGTCTCATGGGTCATATTCTTCTAATGGCCCCCCTACCTCCCCAGTGTTTGACTGTGGTGACCCCTGAGGTGAGGTATCTAGTGGATCATGTGTTGGTGACAACGGATGAGGAGAATGATGGGGGATGAGGGTGGAGGAGATGTGGCTGAGGAGGAAGTGGTGTAGTAGGAGGATGATAGGCAGGGCTTGTAGCCTTGTCCTTGGTTTTGTTCTTGGGAGGAAGGGGTAGATCCAGTGCCTCTTCAAAAGTCAACTTCCTCTTGAGAGGTGGAGGAGAGGAAGGAGTCGCAAGGATTCGGCCAGTCCCCACTTGGGAATCTGTGTTTTCCTCTGGCGATTGTCCCAACTTATCCAGAATGGGCTTGATAGCGGATGTAGAAACTGAAGTTGTTCTGGAGTCTTTCGGCTCCGAAGGTTTTGGTACCGGGTGTTTCGGTTTCGAAAATTGGGGATGTGTCATGCCGAGGGAGACGGAGTGGGCTGCCTGGTGAAACATGCTCTCGGTCCGAGTAGGTCGTGCTCAATGTCGAAGGCTTGGCCTTGATAGCAATATTTGGAGCCAGAGAGCAGGCGGCCGAACAGGTTTTCGCCTCTAACCATGGCCAGAAGGCAGTGGTGGTCCTACAACCTTTATAGTAGGAGTGGGGAAGCCACTGATTTCTTGGTGGGCTTAAGTGGCGGAGCAGAGGCCACAGCACTTACACGCTGGGCTAATGGTATCTCCTGCAATTGAATGTCCACCTATACGTCAGAGCCGGAGCTATCCTGGATCGAGAAGGCCTCCCCTTCCTCGGCGGTCGCTCTTCTTGGGCATGTTCGTCGCCGAAAAGGTCGGGAGTTTCGTCTGTGGCTTTCTGCAACATTTCGAACCAATGAGCCCTGCGGTCCCGAAGGGTCTTCTTTAAACTAAACTATTTAAAGGTGTTGCAGTCGACCTCTTTGTGATCAGGTGAAAATCACAGATTACACACAAGATGCAAGTCAGTGTGCAGATATTTCATGTGACAATACAGGCAAAATCTAAAAGGTGCGCATTCTATCACCGGAAATGCATTTTCAATGAAGCTGGTGACGTGCAGAGAGGTAGGCCCGAAAGGGCGGTGTCCCGAAAGGCAATCGGTGGAAGGAGCCTGAACCGACAAGTTTTCTGAAAAGCGCAGAAGTGGAAAAGCACGATCGAAACCAATACCGCCGGTGACATTAAAGAACCAAAGAAGCATACCAAATGGAGTGGAAACACGGAGTGAAGGTACACACGTCCGAACCAGACGGCGGAGAGAAAACAATCTAACAATGGATGCCCAAACGCAATATCTGCAAATGGAGGAGTAACTCGACCTCGTGACTCGAAAGACTTCTTAGAAGAAAAACAACTTGCACAACAATTCCGAACCCAACACTAGATGGCAGAAGTATGCAGAGCAAGTGTATCTACAGCCACACATGCCTTCGAACATACAGTACTTGGTTATGCAAGGTATATAAAGTGCACAGAACTACAGTACATACATATATACCCTCCGCCCCGTAAAAAACGCTCAAAGTGCTAGTGCAGCAATTAGATAACATTCAGTCCTACTTCAAGACAATGTGCACTCCTCAATATTAGAATACATAAATAATAAAGTACATCAATTTATTCGAACAACCTCTTGAGAGGGGAAGTGCAAAAAGCACTTATTTCACAAAAATGCAACTTTTTAGTCACATACAAACATACCATGACCCCTTACTCAATAGAGTGCTTACATCAGGCTTCTACAATTAGTAGCTTGTGAGCTACTGGACCAGTCTGGTAGCTCTCCAGCTACTTGCAAGTAGCTCTCCTCTGTGCAGCCTGGCCTATTAAATTAAAAGCTTTTGGCTGGTTGAATTAACCCCTTCCATTTGTCGGATGGCCTGGAGCCGTCCGATGCCACAGTGCTCGTGTGCGTCGGACGGCTCCCAGCCGTCCGCACTCATGGCACTTGAAATCCCTCTGGTGCGGGCACCAGAGGGATTTCCTTTCCCCCTAAACAGCCTTGGGAGCTTACCCAGCTCCCGAGGCTGTACAGTTTCTTTCACTGAAATGTCGATCAGCGCACACGTCGCGCTGACGAAATTTCTGTGAAACAAACTGAAATGAGACGATCAGCTCATTTCAGTTTCACTGCCTCGGTGCTCAGGGGGCTATCTCAGCCCCCTGAGCATCGAGGGAGGAAGACGGGGGAGGTATAATTGGAAAGGGGAGAATCTCCCCCAATCCAATGGTACCCCTGCCTAGTGGATCCCTGCTTGGAGATTGCCGCAAGAGGGCGATCCCAAGCAGGGATCCACCCACTAGGTACCAGGGAGGGGGGAGCAGCCCCATGGGCAAGGGCCCTTGCTCCCCCCAATTTTTTGGGCCATATTCAGTATTTCTGCCCCCTCTGGGGGGCAGAAAGCACACTAGACACCAGGGATTTGTTTTGTATGTAAATGTAGGGGTGGGGGCTGCCCAAAATGGGCATGCCTATGCCCCCATCATCTCTAAAGAAACTGGACAGACGTTCTGCCCAACTTGGGGGGCAGATGGGTGATTTTACCCCGATCTGCCTCCCAAGGGAGGACAGAAAGCTCACTAGACGCCAGGGATGGGGGCTGTCCTCACCCAAATCTAATTCCAAACAGTTTTTCTGCCTCCCCTGGGATGCAGATGGGGGCAATAGACCCCGATCTTACCCCCGGGGGGGCCAGACAGCACACTAGGCACCAGGGCTTTATTTATTTAATGTATATAGGGGTGGGGGCTGCCCAAAATGGGCATGCCAATGCCCCCACCCCACCAAAATTCCACAGTCTTTCTGCCCCCCAGGAGGCAGATGGGGGGGCAATAGCCACCGATCTGCCCCCCCCCGGGGGGGGGGGCAGAAAGCACACTAGCAATCAGGGATTTATTTATTTTATGTATACAGAGGTGGGGGCTTCCCAAAATGGGCATGTCAATGCCCCCTCCCCCAAAAGAAATTCCAGTCTTTCTGCCCCCCCAGGAGGCAGATGGGGGCAATAGCCCCTGATGTGCCCCTCGGGGGGGCAGAAAACTCACTAGGCACCAGGGATTATGGGTTTTTTTATACCTAGGGGTGGAGGCTGCCCAAAATGGGCATGCCAATGCCCCCCACACCCCAAAAAACATTGCCACAATCTTTCTGCCTCCCCTGGGAGGCAAATGGGGGCAATAGCCCCTTATCTGCCCCCCCCTGGGGGGAGGCAGAAAGCCCACTAGGCACCAGGGATTATGTAGTTTGTTTTTATACGTAGGGGTGGGGGCTGCCCAAAATGGGCATGGTAATGTCCCCAACCCTAAAAAAAGTCCTTCTGCCCCCCCCCCGGAGGCAGATCAGGGCAGTGGCCCCATATCTGCCCCCGAATGCGGGGGGTGGGGCAGAAAGCCCACTAGGCACCAGGGATATGTCAATGGGCATGTCAGGGAGAAGACCCATAGGAAAGGGTCGCGCCCCTTTGTTTTTTTGGCACACATTTTGGCTGTTTCAGTGATATTTTTAGTCTCATCTGCCCCCAAACAAGGGCAGAAAACCACTAAAATCCAGCGAAAGTTTGTGTGCGAGTGAGACCTGGAGCTTTGCGGACGGTCTGCGTGTACTGACCTTAGGCTGGCATTTTGCTGGCGGTCCACTCTAGATTGCAAGTCAAACCACCATTTATACAAAAAACTTTGGACGGTAGCCACTCCATCAATGGCAATCACAAATGTTTTCATTGCAAGGCATGTGATGGGGCGATAGTCACAGACAAGTTCGTTTATCAAAAAAAGGAAATCAAACTTAGAACCTTTACTAATTGTAAAACGGATAATGTCATATATCTGTTACTTTGCCCTTGTGACAAGGGATATGTTGGCGAGACGTCACGACAATTTTCGATCCGTCTGACAGAACATCGCTCGGCCATTAAAACAAAAAAACTCACGGCACCGATAGTTAAACACTATTTGGAAATGGACCATCGTGAGACCCAAATAAGATGGTTAATTTTGGAAAAAATTGAAATTTAAAACAGTCTACAAGCAGAATCAATAAGAAAACGCAGAGAGGTATTCTGGATTTACTCTTTGAGTTCCCACATTAATGGGTTAAATTTTGATATCCCATGGGACCAAGCAATTCGCTATAATGACTAGTATGGTCAACATTTCCTAAGTATAGGTGACCTGTTTCCATCTATAGTGATATTTATCTCTTATATCTGGCTGTTGACTTGTCTTTGCACATATGTACAGGATTTTATGTGATCTTAGAAAATATTGTGACCCCGGCATAGGCTACTGTAATTTTCTCAATGGTATATTCTACCAGTTTTTTCAAATTTTGCTGTACATCTATGGATATATGCGTAGGTTTCAGGTATGTCTTTTTGTATCTTTTTCAACTAACGCTATCTGTCTATATACGTCTTGGGTATCGCATTTCTTTGTATATTTTTTGTATATATCTCTTTTAGGGTTCCCTTTCAAGGTTAGTCGCTTTTGTTATTTGCGGGCCTCATTATCAAACATATATTTTTTGTACATACATGTATAGTTAATTGTAGTTGTAAAGTTTATGTTTTTGTCGGTTTATTATCAGAGTACGACATATATATATTAGGATTATGGTGTATGTATTTATATACACTGTTATTTCGAATTTCATTTTTTTTTTGCTATTAAAATCTCGGGACTTTTGGAATTAAGTATTTCTTCACCCTCCATGGTTGACCAGTGCTGGGCTTGCCCTTTTTTATCATGTGACAATGTCACATGATTGCTTCCCAACAGTATTTAAAATATACCGTCCTTTTCGCGCCATCGGCACTTGGGCGTTTTTCAGCTGCTCCGGTAGGCTGCTACACTGAGAACAGAGCTGCTCAACATTTTGGATTGCCAAAATAGGTAAGCACAATGTGAGAATTCGTAGATGTCTTGGAAAAGCTTGGGTGTCTGTTGTTTTCATTAAGTGTTGTAATAACATATATATATCAGGAGCATTTTTCCTTGGCTTTTGTCTTCGTTTTTCCTCTGTTGCTGGATTTTGGCCGGGCATTGCTCCGCCTTTCTAATCATGTTGTTAATGCTATAAAAACTGGTTCTCTGCTATTTGCAAGCACTTCGCATTTCCCCTCTTACTGGATTATTGGCCGGGTATTGCTCCACCTTTCCCATCAGTTTGACAATTTTATAAGACTGATTCTTTGATAATATTACAACGTGCCATTCTTGTTTTTGTAGTTTTTCTGTAGTTTGTTGGCCGGGCATTGCTCCGCCTATTCCATTGTGTGTCAAGGTCTTAAGATGGACGTTTTGGTAGCATTTAAACGTACCGTCTTTTCTTTAGTCTTTTCTTTTTACGTCATTATTTTTTCGGGGTTTAAACTCTGATTAGAGTCAAACCGGTGTTACTCGTGAAGTGTTATTGCTGTAACCTTTCTCTTTGAGTAATTGCTCATGCAGATCTTTCCATTAATCACTTGAGATATGTTTCTTTTTAGACGGCTATGGCCTAGTTGAAAAGCGTTAGATCATTTCATCATTATTATGTAAGGCATCATGTGTTATTTTAACTTTTCTGCTAATTAAAATCAGTAACCATGTTTTGAGCACATTCCATTTTATGGAACATTCTTTTCTTATTTTTTCCTGTTTGTTGCTCATTTTCCAGCATCCATTTTTAACTATCTGAGGGATTAGCAGCTCGTTTTCCTTGCTGGATACATTTTATCAAGTAGGTATAATTTGTCTCTGCCTATACCTATAGAAAATGACTCAATCTTGACATCTTCATAATTATTTTGGGTTGTGCTCTTTTATATGGTGTTTGGGGTCTGTTTATCTGTTTCAGGGCCTTCTTTTTGAGGAGTTGGTTAATAAATCACACCAGTTCCCTTTTGAGATAGGCCACTATCAACATAAGGTAAACAATTATTTTTAGTGGTAGGTTAGAATATCTTCCTATATTCAAGGATGTACCTAGTTAGTACTGGAAAGATCATTTATTCTTTCCTTTTTCTGTTTCTGTGCACCCCTTTAGAACCTTACAGGTGTATTCTGGATGACAGGAATAAATTCTTGACCTGAACCATTTAAACCTCTTATCAGCCTACGTATAGATGCTGGATAGTTTTGGTAAATACATTTTTTCTTATATTTTATTTCAGTACTTTATACTTTTTTGGACAATATGCATGTATATTTTCTTTAATCTTATTCCCTCTTGCAGACACCAATTATATCTTCCTTTAATAAGGGGACAGCTTTGTTGACATGGTTTACATATAAAGTATGCAGATCATTGACAATAGTTTTCCACTGCATGTTTGTAGTGTTACATGTTTCCTGGGAGATTATATGTTTGTATTTGTGTTTATATCTTGTCAGGCTCGTCTTTTAATTTTCCTGTTCTATAAAAAGATAATAAGATATTATACCCTCAGTCCAATTATGGGCCCTTGTTATTACATGTAATCATTCTAACCATTAACTACAGTGACACTCAAAATCACATTTAATAATCATGTTGTATATGTATGTGATATATATATATGTTATTCTCTACAGAGCACAACATTCTGAGGTGGAACTCCTGATGAAGACAGTGTTTCTGTCGAAACGCGCGTAGAGTCATCTTTGAAAACCACCCTACAAATGCAATCTTCTTATTTAAGTGTTGTCGTTGTTTGTTTGTTATAGTTTGTATTAACCCAATCATGTGGGACGGAATAATCATGTATATCAATTTGATTATATGTATGTAGTATGTCTTTGACTGTGAATGAATGTGGTCAGAATGTTGTATAATTGTCAGTCTCTGTATGAATATCTTTATGTTTATTATGTGTTTTTATAGTTACCTACCAATAGGATTAAGATAATTTATAAATAAACTTTTTTATACATTTCTAATTTTTAGTGTCACTGTAGTTATTTCTCAGCCATTCATGGCGTGAGGGTTTATGGTCTGAAGTAGCCCTAGAGTATTTACATTAATGTCTTTTCCCTGTCTAGGTGTACTTCTCACTAGTGTCAGGGGGCCCCTTCTCTTCGCAATTGTTTACCCACAGCCTGTCTGTGCGGGGTGGTGTATGTTATCAATATTTTTTGTGGGTCACTTATACCCCTTCAGAGCCTGATTTGTCTTGTATATGTGGTATTGCATCTATTGTGGTGTGTGTCTTACACTTCTTTTTATGTTTTTAGAGACACTGTCCCTACATGTTCCTGTCTCCTCAATATATATTTCTGTAGGGTAGTGAATTATTGCAAGTAAGTACATTCTTACATATTGTCACAACACATAAGGTTTGCGAAACCCTCCCCCCCCCCCCTTTTTTCATATTTAAAATGGAAAATCTGAAGACCTTTGGGTTTTCAGATGAACAATTTGCTCTTTTGGTAGGGGACCAATCAGCTCCTGGCCAACCATCTAAATCATTAGGAAATACAGCTAATAATGAAGATATACATAAGTTACTAGATCTGAAAAAGAAAATTAAAAGGATAGAAATGCATGGGCATTTCATATTGGAATATCTTAAGGCAGGCGTAATACCTCAAGGCCTTAGAGTACGTAACATACCAGGGCTCTTTGTACATATCAAGGAGTTCCTGGATAAATGGTCATTAATAGCAAACCGATGTTCACGTGACCTGATGATGCTCATAGTTGCTACTGCCAAAGAAATGATTCAAGTTTTAATAGAAGAAATGACGTTACTAGAAGATAAGATCAAAAAGTGTAATGCAGTGGAGGATGCTAAGAAAAAACTTGAGGATCTGAATCAAGAGGTTGATTCTTATAGCGAATACTTGCTAAAACGTAAAACAGAAAAACTAAAGAAGGATATAAGGTTTTACTCAAAGGAGAAAACTTATCCATATCTGAGTGAGCATTTTTTACAGATACACGGTATCAAGAATCAGATAATTATGGACCAGCTCCATTAAGACATAAGGTCACTACTTTTTCAGATTCGTCCGATACAGATAACGAGTCTAGCCCCCATCAGTCTAACTATGGATCAGATAGAGGTAGTCATTCTTTAAACTATCAAAGAGGTCAGTTGCCTTTTTAGGCAGACGAGGGCCACGGAGAGGCCCTTGGAAACCGAGGTATCAGTCGAGGTACAACACGAATTACAATCATCACGAATACCCTCAAAGCAATGCACAGTACCTAGTGACCAGGAATGCTCAGTACTGGCGAACGTAGATACAATACCTATATTTAATCTATCTAAGAAAAGACTCACAGATCCAGAGGTTAAAGTATTATCTAAGGGCTTATCATTTGTTCCTTATACAGGAGCAAACATTTTTGAGATGTTTCAGGATATACACTCTTTTTTTCGAAAAATACGATTGAAAAAGTTTTTGAAAACAGACCACATCTTACCACATATGAAGAGAATCAATCAGGTTTACGCCCGATCTCTGTATTTACCCCAACCTTAGATCAGGTTGGACCAGAAGTAGGAATCTTTGAATCGGTTGTTATTGCTAAACTGGAAAAAATCGTCAAATATGTTCCTAAGCCCATCCCTAATTTACTTAGAGAAGAAGTGGATGCCCTTAATGCTTTAAAAATTCAGAAAAATATCACAGTGAAAAGCTGTGATAAAGGGGGAGGGATTGTTGTAATGGACACTGACGTATATATCTCAAATATGAACACACTATTAAACAATCCCTTACATTATCGAAAGATCACCACGGACCCAACATCTAGAGTCCAACGTAAAATTTGTACGCTTACACACAATGCTGTAGAACAGGGCATAATATGTCAGCAGGAAAGTGACTATATGAATATATCGACACCCCGTATGGCCAGTGTCTACGGGGTTCCGAAGATTCATAAAGATTGTAACAATCCCCCTTATAGACCAATTGTCACCACTATAGGATCAGTTACGGAGCATATATCTAAATATATTGATCAAGTGTTACGACCACATGTCTCAAAAATGTTATCTCATGTTAGAGACACTAAGGACATGATATATAAAAATGGAAGGTCTATCCTTCAATAGACAAATAGACACATTGGTGTCATTGGACATTGAGTCCCTATATAGCAACATCCCCCAGCTTGAGGCCATCACAGCGGTGGAATGGTTTATTTTAACCTTTTCAGTCGATTGTGATGTGCCTTTCATTATTGTGCCTTTCATTATTGATCTCCTTACCATCGTTCTTGATGAAAACACCTTTGAGTTCAATGGGGATCTTTATAAACAGATCAAGGGCGTTAGTATGGGGGCATCTTGTGCCCCCACTATAGCCAACATCTATATGGCTTATTTTGAGCACCAATTTGTCTATAATGAGATGGCCCCGTTCTTTGAGTTGATACACTACTGGTCCCGTTATATTGACGACATATTGTTTATTTGGAAGGACGATCCTGAGAAACTACAAGAATTTTTGGAATGGATAAATCTTTGTGACACAAATTTAAGTTTCACAGCCAACATTGGAGAAGGGAAAATTGAATTTTTGGACATTGAAATTAAAGAAGTAGACTCTGTTCTCCAAGTAGATCTCTACACTAAACCAACAGCAAGAAATACGTTATTGCATTTCTCCAGCTACCACCCGAAATGTCAACGAGAAAGCATTCCTATGGGGCAATTTTTACGTGTCCGACGTAATTGCACCAGTGTACAAGATTTTGACAGGAGGGCAATAACAATGAAACAAAGGTTCATAGACCGTGGTTACCCAAGGAGACTTGTAAGAGAGGCATATAAAAGGGCCAGGTTTTATGATCGAGACCATTTACTCCAAACCAATACAAAAAAAGATCCTCCGAAATTGGTATGTGTCACTAGACACTCATCTTTGAATGAGAAGATTCGACAAACCATTAATGCCCAATGGCATATTCTTAATGTTAATTCAGATCCAGAGAGGGCATTTCAACGCCCCATGTTTTCCCACAAGCGAAATAAGAATTTAAAAGATCTGGTGGGCCACTCTAGATTGCAAGTCAAACCATCATTTATACAAAAAACTTTGGACGGTAGCCACTCCATCAATGGCAATCACAAATGTTTTCATTGCAAGGCATGTGATGGGGCGATAGTCACAGACTAGTTCGTTTATCAAAAAAAGGAAATCAAACTTAGAACCTTTACTAATTGTAAAACGGATAATGTCATATATCTGTTACTTTGCCCTTGTGACAAGGGATATGTTGGCGAGACGTCACGACAATTTTCGATCCGTCTGACAGAACATCGCTCGGCCATTAAAACAAAAAAACTCACGGCACCGATAGTTAAACACTATTTGGAAATGGACCATCGTGAGACCCAAATAAGATGGTTAATTTTGGAAAAAATTGAAATTAAAAACAGTCTACAAGCAGAATCAATAAGAAAACGCAGAGAGGTATTCTGGATTTACTCTTTGAGTTCCCACATTAATGGGTTAAATTTTGATATCCCATGGGACCAAGCGATTCGCTATAATGAGTAGTATGGTCAACATTTCCTAAGTATAGGTGACCTGTTTCCATCTATAGTGATATTTATCTCTTATATCTGGCTGTTGACTTGTCTTTGCACATATGTACAGCCATCTATGTGCTCTTAGAAAATATTGTGACCCCGGCATAGGCTACTGTAATTTTCTCAATGGTATATTCTACCAGTTTTTTCAAATTTTGCTGTACATCTATGGATATATGCGTAGGTTTCAGGTATGTCTTTTTGTATCTTTTTCAACTAACGCTATCTGTCTATATACATGTCTTGGGTATCGCATTTCTTTGTATATTTTTTGTATATATCTCTTTTAGGGTTCCCTTTCAAGGTTAGTCGCTTTTGTTATTTGCGGGCCTCATTATCAAACATATATTTTTTTGTACATACATGTATAGTTAATTGTAGTTGTAAAGTTTATGTTTTTGTCGGTTTATTATCAGAGTACGACATATATATATTAGGATTATGGTGCATGTATTTATATACACTGTTATTTCGAATTTCATTTTTTTTTTGCTATTAAAATCTCGGGACTTTTGGAATTAAGTATTTCTTCACCCTCCATGGTTGACCAGTGCTGGGCTTGCCCTTTTTAGGTCGAGCCTCAAGTAGCGCGCAAGCGCTGCTTAGAGGCGAAGACTTAATGTAAGGGAGTTTTGAAAGCAGTCCCAAAAACGCTCGTGCGTCGTGGCTGGCCTTTTTGAGATGGGTACGCGCGGCAAACATATGTTTCCAATTATCGTGCCCAGACGCGGGCGCGATAAGTGGAAACACATGTCTGCCGCGCAAGGCCAGCCACGACGCACGAGCGTTTTGGGACTAATTTGCAGGCTGCCGCGCTCGCTCGCCCCGCTCCTCCGTGCTTGTTTTTCTAGCTTTGCACCATCTGGCATCTGGAGTGTCGCCTCCTCTTGTAAACGAAACTACAGTTAACACGAAGAGAGAAAAGGAGCAGCCTAAAATTGTCGCGATGCTTGTTTAATCCCTTGTTTTAAATAATTGTGAACATACTGTAACTATTAGCGCTGTGCCCATTTCACGATCACCACTCTTTATGTTTTACTTTCATTCTCATGTCGTGTTACTTGTTGGGCTGCATCTCCCTTTGGGGTGCCCTCCCTGGCGCTGTCTCGAGTTCACACCAACATGACCAGAACTTTCCATTTGGGTACCTTCTCCCGGCTCACTGATCCCTCACACGGCTGGCTGCGCTATCACACAGAGGAACTTTAAAGCCATTATTAAAACGCAGGCATGTGCTCACTATTCACTGTGCTCCTGTCCCCACAAAATATTCGCATGCATGCAGCGTTCCTCTCGCCGCAAAATGTCTGAGACTTAAGGGTTCCGACAACAAAAACAACATCTCTCCCTCAGCACAATAGGCGACCGGCAGACCTGCAGAACTCGCTCCTTCGGGACAACCAGGACTTTGACCCTATTTTTGTTGCTCCTTCTAAAACCTCAGGCTGCAACTCGATCCACGTCTGGGTGAGTGGCCGCATGCAGGAAGGGAGGTTTGTGGCTCTTTCTGCGCCTCTGAGCATCTAAACTTACTTCCAGGCGGCACACTTTTATGGTGCAAGTTGTGCGGTATACACAAGGCGCACATACTATTTTCAGTTTGTTTGTGCTGTGAAATCAGTGCACCCTCCGTGTTCCTGTAGTGTCTGTTTTGCATCTTTTCTGTGGTTCACATTTTCTCACTTTTCTACTTCTTGCTGTGTTTATTTATCTTTTGATTTATAGGGTGTGAAATACTCACACAACCTTTTTGGTTTTGTATAACTTTCGGGTTGATGGTGTTCTTTGTAAATGTCCCTGCAGTGGAATTTTCTGGTGTGTTTTTGGCTACAGCCGGCCCACCAAAGGGGCCCTGGTTTTGCATCCAGAGCCTGTTTTGGTGTAGAAAACACAAGCAGACCCACACCAGGCCGTCATAAATCCAAAATAAGTGCATGCCTGAGTTTTCAGAGGGGTGCTTTCCCTGAGCGAGCGTCACCCTTTCCCTCGCAGTGTTTCGCAGTGGTAGAGAGACCAGTATGTTTGTGTGTGTAAAATATGTATTGTTCCTGCTAACTAGACAGTTTTTGTTAGTGCTCCGTGTCTGTTGTCCCACATGGACACTGCCATCTCTCCCCCACATACCCACTTCTCCTCTCATCTCTCTCACACTCCCACTAGGGACTACCTGTCTCCTACTTATACTGCCTACTCAAACATGCTGCCATCCTCTACCTCCTCATGCTGTGCACTAGTCCACCTCTCGCCTCCCCCCTCTGCATGCCCCGTCCACTTGTTCCTCTATGTCTCTCTCTCATACTCTTTCTTACCCATCTCGCTTTTTCATGCACTATTCCCGCCTCTCTCTTGTGGTTAACTTCAGGTCTTCAAGCACAGTTTCTTTTACATAACGTTTCAAAGTTTTTGACCCTCAAACCCACTTTCTCCTCCTCTTCTTAGGGTGTCTTCTGCATACACAAAACCTCCCTTTTCATGCGTCTGCTCTCCCCTTCGTTCTAGCTGTCTCACACACTATTTCTGCTCCTCTGTCTCAAGTTCAATAATTGCTTCCTACGCAAACTACCTATCCCTCTCATTCTTCCTTTCTGCCTATTCTCTGCAGCTCTCACCACTATTTTGTCACCATGCCACATAATTCCACTACACAAATACACTACACAACACACAATTCGACAACTCCAATACAACCCACATAATTCCTCTCCACATCGCATACATCCACTACACTCCAAAAAAAAACACATAGGTTAAAACATTATCATTTACAACAGCAATAGCTCTAATTCTTACAAATATGAGACCTATTGCATTGCAAATGCCTGTTAAGTGTAGCAATTCAAAACCGTTCATGTTACCTATGATATTTAGAAAAACTGATTGATATACTTCTAGAGGAATCATTTAACTTTGTGGGGTTTGGTCCTAGAAGCAAATGCTGCTTCACATCTTGAAATATGAGAATCTCGCTGCAAACATATTCGTTTATTGTACCATCTCACCAGTTTTGTGGCTCTCAAGTAGTAGATAAACGTCGGATTTTGGATATTTTTAAATAAACAAGGCTTCCTCTAAGTTTAATCGAGTTTGCTTCAGTTCTCTAGGTTTTGTCCACTCCTTCACAGTGATAGCTGCAATAGGATTCAGGAAACCTGTGGTATCCTGCAATGTATCACGGTCTTCCCTTCCCTAAGATTATTTCAAGACCTCTTCTTTGCCTACTTGACTGGCAGTATCGTGAGGACCATTATTAGCTGCTCCCTACAAAAGGTACAATTTCGGCAGGACCTCGAAACATCATACATATAGCACTACTCAGAAAGCTGAGCCCGGACACCTCCTATCCTGGAAATCAAGATCAGTTGCAAAAAGGACAATTTATGTTTCAACTAAATGAAAAACAAGCATTGGCATAGCCAATAGGTCTCGCCTTTGGGACCTTATAAGTGTTTAGCTATGCAACAGTTGATGTTGTTGCACCAAGGATATTGTGCTGGTTAACTAAACACTTATAAGGTCCCAAAAGCGAGACCTATTGGCTATGCCAATGCTTGTTTATCATGTGACAATGTCACATGATTGCTTTCCAACAGTATTTAAAATATACCGTCCTTTTCGCGCCATCAGCACTTGGGCGTTTTTCAGCTGCTCCGGTAGGCTGCTACACTGAGAACAGAGCTGCTCAACATTTTGGATTGCCAAAATAGGTAAGCACAATGTGAGAATTCGTAGATGTCTTGGAAAAGCTTGGGTATCTGTTGTTTTCATTAAGTGTTGTAATAACATATATATATCGGGAGCATTTTTCCTTGGCTTTTGTCTTCGTTTTTCCTCTGTTGCTGGATTTTGGCCGGGCATTGCTCCGCCTTTCTAATCATGTTGTTAATGCTATAAAAACTGGTTCTCTGCTATTTGCAAGCACTTCGCATTTCCCCTCTTACTGGATTATTGGCCGGGTATTGCTCCACCTTTCCCATCAGTTTGACAATTTTATAAGACTGATTCTTTGATAATATTACAACGTGCCATTCTTGTTTTTGTAGTTTTTCTGTAGTTTGTTGGCCGGGCATTGCTCCGCCTATTCCATTGTGTGTCAAGGTCTTAAGATGGACGTTTTGGTAGCATTTAAACGTACCGTCTTTTTCTTTAGTCTTTTCTTTTTACGTCATTATTTTTTCGGGGTTTAAACTCGGATTAGAGTCAAACCGGTGTTACTCGTGAAGTGTTATTGCTGTAACCTTTCTCTTTGAGTAATTGCTCATGCAGATCTTTCCATTAATCACTTGAGATATGTTTCTTTTTAGACGGCTATGGCCTAGTTGAAAAGCGTTAGATCATTTCATCATTATTATGTAAGGCATCATGTGTTATTTTAACTTTTCTGCTAATTAAAATCAGTAACCATGTTTTGAGCACATTCCATTTTATGGAACATTCTTTTCTTATTTTTTCCTGTTTGTTGCTCATTTTCCAGCATCCATTTTTAACTATCTGAGGGATTAGCAGCTCGTTTTCCTTGCTGGATACATTTTATCAAGTAGGTATAATTTGTCTCTGCCTATACCTATAGAAAATGACTCAATCTTGACATCTTCATAATTATTTTGGTTTGTGCTCTTTTATATGGTGTTTGGGGTCTGTTTATCTGTTTCAGGGCCTTCTTTTTGAGGAGTCGGTTAATAAATCACACCAGTTCCCTTTTGAGATAGGCCACTATCAACATAAGGTAAACAATTATTTTTAGTGGTAGGTTAGAATATCTTCCTATATTCAAGGATGTACCTAGTTAGTACTGGAAAGATCATTTATTCTTTCCTTTTTTCTGTTTCTGTGCACCGCTTTAGAACCTTACAGGTGTATTCTGGATGACAGGAATAAATTCTTGACCTGAACCATTTAAACCTCTTATCAGCCTACTTATAGATGCTGGATAGTTTTGGTAAATACATTTTTTCTTATATTTTATTTCAGTACTTTATACTTTTTTGGACAATATGCATGTATATTTTCTTTAATCTTATTCCCTCTTGCAGACACCAATTATATCTTCCTTTAATAAGGGGACAGCTTTGTTGACATGGTTTACATATAAAGTATGCAGATCATTGACAATAGTTTTCCACTGCATGTTTGTAGTGTTACATGTTTCCTGGGAGATTATATGTTTGTATTTGTGTTTATATCTTGTCAGGCTCGTCTTTTAATTTTCCTGTTCTATAAAAAGATAATAAGATATTATACCCTCAGTCCAATTATGGGCCCTTGTTATTACATGTAATCATTCTAACCATTAACTACAGTGACACTCAAAATCACATTTAATAATCATGTCGTATATGTATGTGATATATAGATATGTTATTCTCTACAGAGCACAACATTCTGAGGTGGAACTCCTGATGAAGACAGTGTTTCTGTCGAAACGCGCGTAGAGTCATCTTTGAAAACCACCCTACAAATGCAATCTTCTTATTTAAGGGTTGTCGTTGTTTGTTTGTTATAGTTTGTATTAACCCAATCATGTGGGACGGAATAATCATGTATATCAATTTGATTATATGTATGTAGTATGTCTTTGACTGTGAATGAATGTGGTCAGAATGTTGTATAATTGTCAGTCTCTGTATGAATATCTTTATGTTTTTAAAGTTACCTACCAATAGGATTAAGATAATTTATAAATAAACTTTTTTATACATTTCTAATTTTTAGTGTCACTGTAGTTATTTCTCAGCCTTTCATGGCGTGAGGGTTTATGGTCTGAAGTAGCCCTAGAGTATTTACATTAATGTCTTTTCCCTGTCTAGGTGTACTTCTCACTAGTGTCAGGGGGCCCCTTCTCTTCGCAATTGGTGTGTGTGGACTTGCACATGATGACGGTGTGTGTAGATTGGCGCTTGCCTGGTGGTGTGCGTGGAGTGGCGCTTGGCTAGTGGTGTACGTGGACTGGCACTTGGCTGATGGTGTGCATGGATGGTGCTTGGCTGGCGGTGTGCACGGATGGCACTTGACTGGTGGAGTGCATGAGTGGTGCTTAACTGGCGGTGTGCATGGATAGTGCTTGGCTGGAGGTGTGCGCAGATGGCGCTTGGCTGGCTGTGTGCATGGATGGCACTTGGCTGGTGGTGTGCGTGGATGGTGGTGCGCGGGGACTGACTCTTGGCTGGCAGTGTGGCTTGCATCGACCCACCAGTGTTTTCTTACTCGGAATCCCCTGCAAACATCAAATTTACTTAAAAAGTCATATTTTCCTCACATTTCTGTGTGGGAAAGTTGTAGGATCACCGCGCAGACATAAATTTCCTACCACTCAGCATTCCCCTTGGTCTCCCGAGAAAAATGATACCTCACTTGTGTGGGTCCCAAAGTAGCGTCTGCCTAAAAACATATAAACAAATTGCCCTTCTGGACCCCGCTCAATCTCTACACATTTTTGGCCCTTCCATGTCACAGGCACTTGGTCCATCCACACAAGTAAGGTATCATTTTTATCAGGAGACTGAGCGGAACGCTGAGTGGTAGGAAATTTGTGCCGTGCGGTGATCCCACAAATTTCCCACATAGATATTAGAGGAAAATGTGACTAAATTTGAGACTTGAAGCGGGTTCTGGGAAGGAAAGGTTTTGGGGATCAACGTAAGCCACACCTCCCTGGACTCCCACGGGTGTCTAGTTTTCAGAATTGTCTGGGTTTTTTAGATTCCACTAGATGTCTGCAAGCCTGGGACCAAAAACACAAGGGCTCACCTATCTATCACAAAACAATCTGCTTTTCTGTGTGGGAAAGTTGTGGGATCATCGGGCCGCCACAAATTTCCTACCACCCAGCGTTCCCCCAAGTCTTCCAATAAAAACGGTACCTCACTTGTGCGGGTAGGCCTAGTGCCCGCGACAGGAATTGACCCAAAATGTACTGTGGAGACTTCAAGATTATTGATCGCAAAACTACCTGGTTTTGCGAGGGAGTCACCTGCGTTTTTAGCCCCGGGCTCAGCAGTCATCTAGGGAAACCTACTAAACCCAGACATTTCTAAAAACTAGACACCCAGGGGAGTCCAGGGAGGTGCAGCATGCCTGGATCTCCCAACATTTTCCTACCCAGAATCCCCTGCAAACCTCAAATTACTGTGTGGGATCACCGGAGCCAGCAACTTTCCTAGCACCCAGCGTTCCCCTCAGTTTTCCGAGTAAAATGCTACCTCACTTGTGTGTGTGGGCACAGAGCCTGCGACTGAGAAGGATCAAAAAGGTAGAGATTGAGGAGATAGCACAGCGAGCTCTAAGCGTTATATTTATTTTAATATACGTTTTAGGCTGGCTCTGCATTGGACACCCACACAAGTGAGGTATCATTTTTATTGGGAGACCGAGAGCAACACTGGGTGGTAGCAAATTTGTGCCAGTGTCATGATCCCACACAGAAATGTGAGAAAAATGTCATTTTGTTAGCTAAATTTGAGGTTTGCAGGGGATTCTGGGTAGGAAAACATTGGGGGATCCACGCAAGCCACAGGTCCCTGGATTCCCCTGGGTGTCTGGTTTTCAGAACTGTCTGGGTTTATTGGTTTCCCTAGATGGCCACCGAGCCCAGGACCAAAAAGAAGGTGACCCCCTTGCAAAACCAGATTGCTTTGTGATAGATAATTTTGAAGTCTCCACAGTATGTTTTGGGCCATTTCCTGTCACGGGAGTAGGCCGACCCACACAAGTGAGGTACCATTTTTATCAGGGGACCTGGGGGAACGCTGGGTGGTAGGAAATTTGTGGCGGCCCGGTGATCCCACAACTTTCCCACAAAGAAAAGTGAGGAAAAATGTGATTTTTTTTTTAGCTAAATTTGAGGTTTGCAGGGGATTCCGGGTAGGAAAATGTTGGGAGATCCACGCAAGGCACACCTCCCTGGACTCCTCCGGGTCTCTAGTTTTCAGAAATATCTGGGTTTGGTGCGTTTCCCTAGATGCCCGCCAAGCCCGGGACCAAAAATGCAGGTGTCTCCCTCGCAAAACCAAGTCTTTAAATTAATTTTGAAATCTCCACAGTATGTTTTGGGGCGTTTCCTGTCATGGGCACTAGGCCTACCCACACAAGTGAGGTACCATTTTCATCGGGAGACTTGGGGGCATGCAGGGTGGGTGGAAGTTTGTGGCTCCCCACAGATTTCAGGACTTTCCATCACAGAAATGTGTGGAAAATGTGTTTTTTTGGCCAAAGTTTGAGGTTTGCAAGGGATTCTGGGTAACAGAACCTGGTGAGAGCCACACAAATCACCCCACCCTGGATTCCCCTTGGTGTCTAGTGTTAAAAAATGTACAGGTTTTCTAGGTTTCCCTAGGTGCCAGCTGAGCTATGGTCCAAAATCCACAGCTAGGCACATTGCAAAAAAAGGGCCAGTTTTTACTGGAAAAACGTGATGTGTCAGGGGCGTGGCTTAGCAGCCAGCAATGGCGGACGCATGAGCTAGTGGCTCCGCGCCGACCTAGCCATTATCCGGCTGCGAAAAATACAACCGGTAGCCTGACGCTCTCCGGACGGTGTGAGCTGCTACCGGAGAGAGCCGCCGTCCTCGGGGAGGGCTCATTGCAACAGGGAGGCTGATTTATGCCCGAGCCCTTGAAGGCCAGCTGAGAGCAGAGTTAGGACCTGGAACGCCTGCTACGACAAGCGTAAAGTGGGAGCCGGGGACGCGGGACTCCCCCCGGCTGCGGAGACCGGGAGTTTGGGGAGACGGAGGTTTGCCCTCGGCGGATGGAGCCCTGCCCGCTGTGGGCTTATGACGCTCGCTGCGGGGGCTACACAAGCCGGGTGAGACCGGTGGCGTTGCGGCCCCCGTGGTGCAGGCGAGCGGCTGGATTCTGGCCTGGGCCTGAACGAGAGCTGGACCTCGTCCCAGGGAGCTAGCCACGGCGGGAGCGGACCGGGGGCCAGGCCTGGAGAGCTGCTCAACTAATCACACGGAAGAGGGCCCCTGGTGCAATAGGTAGGCAGGGGACGCAGGAGAAGGCAAAGTAAAACTCACAAACAAAAACCCCGCTGCTTAACAGCTTATTGTGGTAGCGCTAATCGTCACTGATAAATATGGACAAAGTGAAAAAACCTGTCCCCCCCACAAAACAAAACACACTAATAAAGAACATGTATTTACATAGTGAGGAGTCAACAAATGTATCAAAAATCATTTACATCAAGTTTATTTATAATAAATCACATGATACATGATAATAAGGAAAAAATGACAATGGAAAAATGAACCAGGCGCCACCCGTGGTACGCCACCCGGGGACCGCATTTACTGTTGGGCGAGGGGGCCCCTCCCCCCCGATAAGACCGGAGAAGCTAGAACACGACGCGCCGCAGGCCAGTAGCTCAGAGGCGACTATCACTGAGGGGGACACGCCCGGAGGGTCTACAGGGACAACCTAAGTTAGCATTGACTCCGAGTGGCAAAGATGGGCAAGTCCAGAACGAAACAAACTGAGGCTGCTCCAGATCCGGAGGAGGACCCACGAGAATGGGCCCAGAGTAATGTGGGGACGCAATTGCCCGAAGACCCCATTCCAACAACTGGCCAAGATCCTGGAGGCAATATCGGACACAAAAGAGACATTGCAACAGGATATAAGTACGGTGTTCGTGGGGCTAGGTCTCCTGCGTGTAGAGCATCAGAAACTCAACGGAAGGGTGAAAGTAGTGGAGTCGAGTCTAGTAGAGTTGGCCCCAGCGCAACAAGCGATGGCCAAGCAGGTGGCGGAACTCACGGACAGGGTCAAGACACTGGAGCGCAGGGCGGAGGATGGAGAAGGGCGAAGTCAAATGAACAATATTGGCATTCTGGGCCTGCTGGAGGGGGTCGAAAATGGGAACATGATGGCCTATCTGGAACCATGGCTCCGCACAGAAGTTGCACTGGAAGGTCTAACGCAGTTCTACACCCTCGAGAGAGCACACCGGGTCCCGGCGCACCCGCCGGCACCAGGCCGAACCCCGAGACCGGTGGTGGCCAGGCTCCTGCACTTAAGGGACAGGGATATCTTGCTACACAGGGCTCGATCGGATGGCCCGTTCGAGGTAAACAATGGGAAAGTCTCCATATTCCCTGATTATACCCTTGATGTTCAGCGGAAAAGGGCCTCCTTCCTAGAGGTTAAGAAGGCGTTGAGAGCTGAAGGCCTCCAATACTCCCTCATTTTCCCTGCCCGGCTCCGCATAATGCTGGATGGTAAGACACACTTCTGTGAGAATGCATTGGCGGCATGGGACTGGTTAGAGGCATATAAGACTGAGACTCCCCAGGTGGCGCAAGGACAGGCCCAGGTCTGCCAGAGCCAATGAACCGGAAAACGACTCCAGAAACGACCTGCGAGAAACATCACTAAGAAACCAAGTCCCTCCCAAACAGAGCGAGAGAAAGCGGCGGAACTACAAGCAGTGGCTGAGATAGGGCGGGAGGGGGGATCCCCATCAGAGGCAGGATCGCGCTCTGTGAGGGGCACAGAGGGCTCGGACTCGGATTCTTCCAAGGGCGATAGCCTCAACATGCCACAAGTAACTCCGAAGACTGCAGATGAGATTATATAGGCATGAATGTGGCGAGGACCGGATGTGGCCTTGTGCCTTAGCTCCCCTGGAGGCGGCAGACGTGCAATGGTTTGGAGTATGACACTGGCTCAGGTTGGACTATTATAGAGGTGGGTGCGAAGCACAGTCCCTTATACTTCACACACTCCTGTGGAACACTGAACTAAGCCACGACCCCCTGAAGGACCTCACCATAGCTGGTTTGGGCCTTGATTAACTTTTGAAGATGTATGTGGGGTTTGGGCGGGTGGCCGTTGCCACACTGCTCTGGGACTGGGGAGTTGGTCCATGTTGGGACCCTTTGCTTTTTTTTGTTTTGTTTTTTGTGCTAGATTTGGCTTGCTTACAGTGCAGAAGACGGATTGCTCTTTCTCTTCGTGGGGCGGGTGGAGGGGTGGTGGTGGTGGGGGGGGGGATATAGACTGAACGGCCTGGGATGCCAACACACTGCCAGACATTGAAATTCCTTACGTGGAACATTAAAGGGATGGGGTCCATGTTCAAGCGTCATAATATACATAACTACCTGAGGAGACGGGGAGTGCAAATAGCTCTCCTACAGGAGACGCATTTGCTCCATAAGGAAGTAGAAAGACTGCGTAGGCACTGGAGGGACAGGTCTATGCCACGACTTTCTCGGCGTACGCCCGTGGGGTGCTAATCTGGATCAGAGCAGGGGTGCCTTTTGAGTTGACACGGTCCGTAATAGACAAAGAGGGCAGATATGTCTTTCTTGCGTGGAGGCTATATGGACGAGAAATTACATTAGGGTGTATATATGCACCCAACCAAGACCAATTGGCCTTCATGGCTGACCTTTCCACCCACATTGCAGGTATGATGGTAGGCCACGTACTACTGGGCGGGGACTTTAATGGAGTGATAGACGTGCTGCTGGACCGCTCCCACGCTTCCCTGCCAGGGGCCCAGACGGGCCGAGTGGCGGCCGGACTGAGGGAGCGGATGACCCATTGGGGGCTGGAAGATATTTGGTGGATTCAACATGGGAAGACTCAGGAATACTCCTTTTACTACCCAATACACAGTTACATACACGACTAAATGCTTTTTGGTGTTCCCCCACCCTCACCGATTCCATTACTCACACGGAATATCTTGGACGGACCCTCTCTGACCACAGCCCACTGTTATTGACATACCGGCCTCACGGAGGCAGACCCCCAATACCTACGTGGCGACTTAACCCCATGTCCTTAGAAGATGTACCGTTTAGCGGCGCCCTGCACTCCCTTGTCAACGGGTTTTTTGTTGACAACGAGCGCTCCACCTCCTCAGTATTGATAGAATGGGAGGTGTTTAAGGTGGTGGTGCGGGGCCATTGCATGGGGCAAACCGTGGGCATACGAAGGGAGCTCCATCTGGACCTGCTGGCCAGGGAGGGAGAGATATGAGCATTAGATAATCTCCAGGGAGAGAACATACAAGCCCATGCACGCCTCCAAGACAACCTCGTCCACTACGACACCTTAGAGAGATAAAGGTCCTATGACTATAGAACATACATGGACAGAGTGCAAGGGGAGGAGGGGAAAGCTGGTCGCCTGTTGGCTTGGTTAATTAGGCCCGAAACCCATGGGTCTCCCATTATGCGTATACGGACCACAACTGGCCTGATGGTCCATGACCCAGCTGAGATCAATGGCTTATTTCGAAGCTATTATAAGACTCTCCACGCTGCTCCCCCTGAGGTCCCCAGTGCACGCATTGCCGCTTTTTTAGATTCGTTAAACCTCCACACTCTAGATGTAGATGACAGAGAGGAACTGGGAGGACCTGTAACCCTACAGGAAATTCAGGTAGCTATCACTTCTATGGCTAATGGGAAGACTCCTGGTCCAGATGGCCTCCCAGCAGAATTTTATAAGAAATATGAGTCTGAACTAGCTCCCAGACTGGTGACTTTGTATGCGGAGTCACTACAATTGGGCTATTTACCAGAAACCAAGCGAGATGCATTGGTGATTCCGCTCCCCAAGACTTCATGCCTAGATGCCGGGGTGAAAGACTACAGGCCCCTCTCTATGCTCAATACCGACTTTAAAATACTCAGCAAGGTATTGGCGCTTAGATTACTCCCGCATATGCAGAGCCTAATCCATGTTGATCAAAGTGGGTTTGTCCCCTCCCGCAGTACCTCGTACAATCTACGTAGGCTCTACTCAGTACTTTACCACCCGGAGGCGCAGACCCTTCGTCAGGCCGTCATTTTGTCAATAGACCTGGAGAAGGCCTTTGACACTGTGGGTTGGGATTACCTGCTCAAGGTTATGAGGCGTTTGGGACTGGAAGAGGGCTGGGTGAACTGGGTGTGATTACTGTACACGCGCCCAACAGCGAGGGTTAAGACGGTTAAAAATAGCTCACTGCAATATCACGTGGAGCGGGGCACCCGTCAAGGATGCCCCCTGTCACCACTTCTATTTACCCTGGCGATAGAGCCTCTGGCTGAGTTCTTCCGGCGGGGGGGGGGGGGGGGAGAGAGCATGGGACTGACAATAGGTGGCAGAACGTACACCATCTCTCTTTATGCGTATGACCTATTGGTTTACCAGTGTGACATTCAGAAAGGCGCAGAAACCGCACTGCAACTCTTAGAGGTCTTTGGAGAACTATCAGGCCTACGGGTCAACAAGCGTAAAACATACCTGTTCCCAGTGGACGGACCACTGGCGCGTCCCCTTGACCTACCTGCGGATCTTAATTGGGCGTCAGATACATTCAAATATTTAGGTATCCAGGTCTTTTATTCATTGGAAGATTTAAGAGACGGTAATTTAGACAAGGCGCTTCGATCACTTAGGTCTACTGTGACGATTTGGTGTACACTGAGACTTCCCATAATAGCTAGAATCTCCCTGGCTAAAATGGTCATGTTACCCCGCCTACTATATTACTTCGCCAACTTACCAGTACTAATGCTCACGGGATAGTTCTGTGGCCTGGACTCCCTGACGAGAGACTTAATCTTGGGGGATGGGAGGCGCAGAGTGTCGCTTCAAACCCTGCGACATCCCATTGCGGAGGGAGGCCTGGGGGTGCCAGATTTTGAACTCTATCAACTAGTTGCCCAGCTGCAGTGGTTGGCCCAATGGCTGGAGGGAGTGAACGCTGAGGGGACCTTTCTGATGGAACTCAACCAAAGCTCTAGGCTACTGTTGGCAAAACTCTTGGACCATGCAACCAAGGTCCCCTATAATTCGACATTACAGACTACAGCGCTACAGTACTGTAGGCGCTGCATTAAAAAAATACCCGATACCCCGAAATACTCTCCGGGGTTGCCCCTAGTGGGGCTGCCACACGCAGATCCACAGACGATCACTACTGCAGAGCAGATGACACCCTGGATAGAGGTGGGACTTGAGAATGTGGGTGATTGCTACCAAGAGAAAACCTTACTTCCCTTTGCGAAGCTAGTGGAGGGGTGTGGCCTGCCACCAAGTCAGTTCCTCACGTATGAGGTGCTGGAGCGAACATTTGGCCAGCTATGGGGTCTACACAGAGAGGAACCGGAGACCCACGGGGTGCTGCACTCATTGCTCACCCTGGGAACAGCGAGGCATCAAATTAAATGGTTTTCTGCATCCCTACGTGACACCTCTCTGGCTCCGTTACTGAAGCTGAGGGGGAAATGGGAGAGGAGTCTAGGAAAGGAACTGACAGATAAGGAATGGAGCAGAGTTCTAGAGTCCCCTAAGAGGGTATCACGGAATACACGATTGAAATATGTTCAATTTAACTATGTGCACATGACTTATTTGACGCCACATAGGATCTTTGTTACTTTTGGAGGGGAGCCAAAGAGGTGCCCGAGATGTAACCAAGAAGATGCAGACTTTATACATATGACCTTGGACTGCGGGATCCTACAAACCATTTGGCATGAATTGCTTTCTAAAATTATTACAACCCTGGGGCGCACGCTTGGTCATACGGCAGAGGTCTGCTTGCTGGAGCTCTTCCCCAGACCGCCCAAGCGCAAAGTAGGCAACAGGTTTGTGGACTTGGCGCTTGCGCTTGCCAAAAGGTGTATAGCAATAATGTGGAAGACACCCATGGGGCTGCAGCTGAGTGTTTGGAGTCGGGAGGTGACTAATTGGGCTGGGGCTGAAGAGAGAGCGCTGCGTAGGGAGGAGCTGAGGGGGCTGCGACAACGTCCAATAGCGGAACAATGGAAGGACACGCTACATGCCTGGGAGTTTCCGACTCCTCCAAGTAGCGTACATGACGAAAGCGAACTCTCCTCGGGCTAGGACCAAAGCAGAAGTGGGACCACGCCTGATGATGTTTGACTGGCGCTGGGGGGTCTGCTGGGGGGGGGTCGGACCTCCCGCCACCACCCCTTCTCGCCTTCCCCCCTTCCTATACCACGAGTCCCATTGACATGCACCTGCAACCAGATCTGCACTAGTTAAATTAAATAGTTGGATATTTTATTATTAGTTCTTTTTTCTCAAATTTTCCATTCTATATGACTCTTGAATGGCGACGATGCCGCCAGTCCCAACGTAACTACCCCGACATACAAGAACAACACATTAGAATACTAGAGGGATGGGCATACGAACGGACACCTGGATCCTAAGCCTTATAATGGGCAGAAGGGGCAATACTGATTGACGTACAACATACCGGTCATGCCCTCCTTATAATTGTTAATCAGGGATCAAAGATGCTATGTAACAACATCAGCTCTTACACCATTTTTGAATACTCAAAAGATAGAATAATAACTGTTGGACAAGTATTATATGATGTAGAATGTATAAAGAAATGCCAATAAAGATATGTTTAAAAAAAAAACAAAAAAAAACAAACGTGATGTGTCCACATTGCGTTTTGGGACGTTTCCTGTCACGGGTACTAGGCCTACCCACACAAGTGAGGTACCATTTTTATCGGGAGACTTGGGGGAATGCTAGGTGGGTGGAAGTTTGTGGCTCCCTGCAGATTCCTGAACTTTCCATCACAGAAATGTGAGGAAAATGTGTTTTCTTTGACACAGTTTAAGGTTTCCAAGGGATTCTGGGTAACAGAATCTAGTGAGAGCCACATAAGTCACCCCATCCTGAATTCCCCTGAGTGTCTAGTTTTCAAAAATGTATTGGTTTGCTAGGTTTCCCTAGGTGCCGGCTAAGCTAGGGTCCAAAATCCACAGCAAGCCACATTGCGAAAAAAGGGTCAGTTATCACTGGAAAAATGTGATGTGTCTGCGTTGTGTTTTGGGCCGTTTCCTGTCGCAGGCACTAGGCCTACCCACACAAGTGAGGTACCATTTGTATCGGGAGATTTAGGGGAACACAGAATAGTAGAACAAGTGTTATTACCAATTGACTTTCTTTGCATTGCTGCCTTCCAAATGTAAGACAATGTGTAAAAAATAAGTCATTTTTAAATATTTCCTCTAATTCACATGCTAGTATGGTTACCCACAATTTTGGAGATGTGCAAATAACCACTGCTTCTAAACTCTATATTTTGTTCTCATTTCGGAAATATATAGGTTTCCTTGATACCTATTTTTCGCTCTTTATATTTTACCAAATGAATGGCTATATACTCGGTACACAATGAAAAACATTGGAAGACAGAGCTCAGTTATTGGATCTGGGTGCCTCGGGTTCTTGGTGAACCTACAGGTCCTATATATCCCCGCAACCAGAAGGGTCCAGCGGATGTAACGGTATATTGCTTTAAAAAATCTGTCATACTTAGAAGAAGTTACAGGTGAAAACCTTGGCACAAATTGCTGTTTTTTTCAACTCAATGTCAATATTTTTTATTTTAACTGTTAGTTTCCATAGGGAAACCTTGAAGGATCTACACAAATGACCCCTTGCTGAATTCAGAATTGTGTCTAATGTTCAGGAATGTATAGTTTTCCAGGATCCATTATTGCGTTCACACCCATTTCTACCACTTACTGGAAGGAGGTTGAAAGCACAAAAAATAGGAAAAGTAGGCTATGTTCCAGTAAAATGCCACAACTGTTGAAGAAAATGTTGGTTTTCTGACAAAAGTCTGCCTGTTCCTAAAAACTGGGAAGATGGTGGTTTTAGCACCTCAAACCCTTTGGTGGTACCATTTGCAGGGGAAAAAACAGATGCTTTATTCTGCAGCACTTTTTCCCCATTTTTCGAACACAAATTTATTTTTTGCTGTATTTTGGCTAATTTCTCAGACCCCTCCAGGGCAATTCCACAAACCCTGGGTACCTTTAGAATCCTCAGGATGTTGGAAGAAAAGGAAGCAACTTTGACACTGATACCTTATGTGGACAAAAAGTTACAGGGGCCTAACCGCAAACTACCCCATATAGCCAAAAAAAAGGCTTAGCACAGGGGGGGGGAAGAGGCCTAACAGCGAAGGGGTTAAATATAAACTAACATTGAAATTCATATATTTGGGATATAAATTAATGCATTTTCAGATCTCATGAGCTGATCCTTGGAGAAAAATGGCTACATTTCTAACATATATTTAAAACTGATATTTCAATAATAAATCATGCAGTGTTTGGGGAGACTTATTATCAGTATTATCACCTCGGTGCTAGGATAAGATAAGATAAGATAATATTTATTTTTGCTTGATTAATTAAAATCTTTGCAAATACATAACAGAAAAATTCCCATTATACACAAATTATTAAGCTTAAAACAACATTAAAATGATCATCAATAAAATATTCCCAGTTTGTGCGATTGGCTGTTCTGTAAGACATTACACATAAATACTTATACTTCAAATAGTGCTGAGCTGGTAATAACTACCATTGGATTACATGCCGCCTGACACAGCATAACCAAGTCCATTGTTCAAACTATTGGGCATTATTAATTTAAAAACGAGTGCAACTATAGGAAGGTGTTAAGTTCATTTAAAAAGCGTTTTCTTGACCTTTCGGCAATTAATAAAAAGTGCTGGTGCAATTATAAAATGTTATTATTCATTTTTGATTTTTTGCGAGTCCCTTCTGATGCCCTTGTACTCTTGTTTTTAACATACTTCAGATGACGACAAATTTTTGAGTCTCTTGGATACCGTCTCAAAAACTTTTGTTAGCCGACAATTCAGCTGAATGTCAACAGGGTTGAAGCAAAGCTTCACTGCCTGCCTGCAGGACCGGGTGCCATAATACCTGAAAAAGGGACGTAACAAGGTGCATCTTATATCCTTTAAGTTGGGACAGATACAGATTACATGAATAATGTCCTCCTTCCCGCTTCCACATAAACGGCAAGTCGATGTACCTCCTCTTCTTTCCCATGGTGGGAGGTGGGGATTAATCGCAATTATCCCCAATCGCAGCTTTAGAAAGTTTTCCTTCGTTCTTATTTTGACTCCTGCACTCAAGTAGGATTGGGGTTTGAGCCTTACGTAATCACTAAGCACTATCCAGCCGTGTGCCTTTTTAGTAAGAATTGCTTTGTCTTCTAAAACAGATAACATGGAGGTTGTCTTTTTCACTGTTTTTTAAATGAAAGATGATCTGTTGATACGGCCCAGAGATCAGACAAACCCAGTAGCTCAATGGAGTCAAACAGGTAATCCCTGGCTGAGCATTTTCCTTGACGAAGTAAGGCGATCCAGAGGTGGGAGTTTAGAGATCCTGCCTCTGCACTTCGGATTTTATGCCAACTTTTTACATAAGCACTCCTTCTTTCCACCGTTTGTCTTTGGACCCCAAATTCCAGCCGTATTTGAGCGGGGGAGACATATTTTGGAAGATTGAAAATCGCTCTATAAGAATTGGCTATTACTACGTCTAGGGTTGCTGCGTCTTTACCTTTAAGAGCCTCACTCCCGTATGTTAGTGTCGGCAGCAGTTTGGCCCGCAAAACCTGTAGGAAGGGATCCAGCGTGAGGTCGGGAAGCCGTCTCTTCAATGACTTCAGTGCTAAATAAGTTGTAGTTCCCTTTCTCCGACCTCGGTGCTAGGGGCATTGTAGCTGTGACTGTTATGTATTACCGACATAAAGGCATTCCAAACTGACAAATTCATTTTTTTACATTACTGCCAGCAACCCTTCAACAAGGTGATCATTGCTGGTAATCTTGCATGTCGTGGTAACTAATGTAGTCTGGTCACTAATGTAGTCTTGTCTAATGCAGTCACTATTAAGACATTATTTATATTAACAGCTGGGATGATTTTCATCGAACATGATGAGCTCTTACTGCAGAAAAGGTTGGAGAGCGATGGCTTACATACTGCTTCAAAAACCCCCAGCAAAAATAAACATCAGTCCTGAAAATGTGCCGGATCAGACCCTGTAAGACACCTAATTAGCTACACTGGGTTGTTTTCAAGAGAATCAAATAATTTCTAGACAGCTATAAGCCTTGTAACATTCCCAGCTCGTCTCACATTTGCACATATGCTTCTTCAAAGGCTTTTGTCCTTATCATTTTCTCATGCCAGCCCTGCAAAGTCAGAACATTCGGCTTTCTCCAATATTGGAGTATAAAAGAACGTGCTACCATCAAGGCTATTGAAATAAAATATTGTCCCTATTTATTTACTTTATGACACTCTTTGGAGATGCCAAATATCACTAGACTCGCTTACGGTGTAATCCTGGATCACACCTTTACTAAGGGCTGAGAAAAACTCCTCCCAAAATTGAGAAAGTTTAGGACATGCGTAAAATATGTGCAGCCAGTTACCCGTTCCATCACGTTGGCAGCTAAAACACCGATCAGGGACAGACGGGAATATTTTATGCAGAACTTTTGGAGTATAATATGACATCCATTGGGACAGAAAGGACATCCTTTTAAAGTTCGCCGCCCTGAGGGATTTTTGCCCCATCGCTAAAATGAACTGCCAGTCTCTCTTTGCTAACCTACAATCAGTTTTCTCATAGATTTTTTTCAGTATACGCGGTAATTAAATCTTCATCCGAATGTGTCCGCAAAACCCTGTATCAATTGTGGATTCCTGTCAGCTTGCTCTTGACTAGGGAGCGAACAACTGTCTGAGCCTCTTCGCTCACATCCGGATAGTTAGCTGCTAAAAAACTAGTTATCTGATTAAAGCTAAAGATAAACTAATGGCACACAGTCCCGTAATCTGGTTATGATTTATAAAAAAAAGTCTATTGGTAACAAAGATCCCTAAATACCAGATGGGGTGCTGAGAGCTGCCCTGATGCTGCAGCGCTGGTGGAAGATCGCTAGATGATGCATTAAATAAACGCAGCTTCGTTTTACCCTGATTGACCTTGTACCTCTCCCTGTATTAGTAAAATCTTGGACTAGATCGAATACCCCCTGAATATTAGCCCTATCAGCCTTTAGGTATAAAATGATATCTCTGCAAATAATGTTATTTTTGGCATCCCGTCTACTGGTGAGCAGATCGACCCAGTGCTACAAATCTTCTCAGCTAAAGGCTCAAAAAAAGGGAAAAAGTATGGGGGGTCATTGGGCACCCCTGTCGGGTACCTCTATTAATTTTCACAGAACCCCCTACCTTTGAATTTCGAATAATTTCGGCCCCCGCACCCTGATATAAATTTCCGAGCATATTTATAAATTGTACAGAAACCCAAATTTACCCAGAATGCAAAAAAGGGCTTCCCAATTACCCAATGCAAAGGCCTTTTCAGCGTCAATCATGACTATCGCTGCCCTAGTTTGATTACTCGAAAAATAATCTATAGCATGAATTAAAAATTTAGTATTTGCAGCCATAAGCCTATTAGATGCAAATCCAATCTGATCTTTATGGATTTAAGTTTGACCTACGGGGATAAGACGAGATGCTTAAACTTTTGTTAACAATGTATTACCCGTGGCGAGGCTTGGACGGCGCGGTGTATGGCGGCTTGATTCTGCTGCTCCCGCTTCCGCGGAACGCAATCTCCTGCCAATGCGGTCTGTATGGGACGCCTGAGAACCCCTTTTTTTTCCCTGACCTTAAGATGGCGTTTGGCCATGTGGCTTTATATCAGCATTGGAACCTCCAACTCTACGTTATTAGCTCAACAACTCACGATTATTGCTCCAACCTGCTCATCTTGCTCACCTCCGACAATCTCTTGCTGGCCTCTGCCCTTTATGTCTGGCTATACCTCTGCGGCATCTCGAGGCTAACAAAGTTATTCACTACAATCAGGCACTCGATCTTGACTTGGGGCCTCAACCTTGAATAATTTGGAATCCTCCTCACTTTGACTCAAGCACTTGCCTCCACCATTTCGTGACCCTGGTTTGACTTGCCTGTTTTTGACATCAAGAGGTGGTAAAAGAACACTGCTGTGTTATGGTCCTTCTCATGTGAGGCTCAAGTCACGGATGCTGATCTACCAAGTCACCTGTCAGTGCGTGTGACCTGTGATCCCTGTACGGCTCTCTGCAATCCCGGATCTCACTTTGACCACCAACGGCAATAACTCTGGGACTCACCTTCTACAACTCTTTCCGACGGGCAACCTATCTAATATGTTTTTCTTTCGATTAAACCATAGCTGAAAAGGAAGTCAGAAAAGTCACAAACACTCCAAAGCGGATCTCCCGCTTCCTGCCTCACCTATCAAAGAGAAAGCAGACATACTCAATACCATGGATAAGATCCTTAAAAAACTTGCTGAAATTCATGATTTGGCTAAATCCACCAAGGCTAATACGGATCTGATGCAACAGTAGCTATGTGCAATTAGCTATGACATCAACACGATAAACACCAAAGTGACCGCTGCGGAAGCACGAATTAGCGCTCTAGAAGATAATTCACCTCTCTCAAGCAATGACGTCCAGAAATTACAGCTAACAACTAAAACTCTACTAGATGTCTATGAATTGGAAGACAGAAATTGCAGGGGGAACTTGCATATGTTTGGCCTGCCAGAAAGATCAGAGAACTCATCGGAATCCTGCTTTGCCTTTCTGGAAAAATGGCTACCTCAAATGTCTGGCTTAACTTTTACGAAAGACTTCGAACTGGAAAGGTCACCTCGTGTTCCTTCATTCAAACCTGTCAACAGAAATACTACACTCCAGATTGTTTGTCGGTCTTTACGATATCAACATGCAGTGCTAATCCTTAATCACATGAACAAAATCAATCATATCTTGTGGAATGGCCATACATTTTTTATCTTGCAGGATTACTCCAAACCCACAGTGGAAAACAGAAAGGGTTTTCTCCAACTCAGATCCAGACTTAAGAGCTCAAATCTTCAGTTTTCCTTCACCAGACCAGCGAAATTTAAAGTCCTTGCTGATGGACGACACCCCATCTTTAGTGATTTTAGAGACTTACAAACCTTTTTTGATTTAAGAGATGGCATCTTAATGGACACTCGTCAGGCATCCTCCTTCAACCCGAAGTCTTGAGCCTTTGCCTATATCTTGTCCATCATCTAGGTCATTTATTAGGATGTTCGCTCTCCCTATTGCCTCCGCAAAGAGGCTACGGTGCTTCCTGTAGCCTCTGAACTTTGTACAGATGTTTACTTCGAAGAACAGGTTTTCCCTTGAAAATGGTTTCAACCTTGGGTTGCTTACTGCTCTATGATGTTTGTATTTCTTGTCTTCTGAATTAAGAAACTAGCTTGCTTTTCCCCTGCACTTACAATATCATAAAAAAAGAAAAAGGTTTATCTTCTTTTCTGGGTCCCCATGGCCCTACTGTATTTTTGTCAACCTTGTGGATCGTTTCCCCCATGTTACACTAGTATTTCCATGTTCGCCTGTTGATTACCTACAATCCCGTGCCCTATTAGTACTGTACTACCAGTTCCGGGCTCTAATGAGGCCGACAACAGACCTCCACGTGGGCCACAAGATAACTCCCGCTGCCTTCATACCATATTTCTCGTTATCTACTTATTATTACACCCTGGACTAGGTTTTAACTGGACACCCCGGGCAAACTTATGCATTACTTAACAACCTGATGTCCAATTGTCTGTACATCTCAGGGTTTCCCCTATTTGCGGACCACTGTTTACTCATGTTTGATTAACAGTTGCATTTCCGCTGCAGCTGTGTTTCACCCCGCTGTCGTCTCCCTCACGTCATTCAATGTCTAGGTTGGGATGGGTGGGTGGGGGAGGGGGTTGAGTGAGGGTTTTGGAAGCGCTTTTTTCAGTTTTCCTTATTTGCATTATGTCATTCTGTTGTGTGTTCTTTTATTGACTACTGCTGTATGGTATGGCTTGATCCTTCAATTCCTATTGATATATATTTCCAGGCGACGAATCACCACCATACATGTCTGGAAGGAAGTTCTAGTGTATCAATACCACCCCAACTACTAGTTTCTGAGGTGCTCTTGGTTGTCCTGTATACTCATGGGCCACTATGACCACCTTTACCGTAGTCCCATTTTCCATCCTCCGGTCATACATTCAGTATCATGTACATACTTCTACAACATGTCTAGCAATCCACTAGATGTGAATAGGTAGTTTCCCTAAATGTTAAAGGTCTCAATCATCCAGCTAAGCACAAGGAAATCGATCGAAAATGTCCTTTATAAAATCAAAGCTGACGTGCTTCTGCTACAGGAAACCAGAGTTACCAACAAAGAAATGTCATTGTTTGGAAAGAACTGGATTAGCGATGTTCTATGTTACCCTGCCACCAATAAGAAACGAGGGGCGATAACGCTTAACACAATAAATTCAAGTTTATTCATCAACTCTCATGTCACAGATGATGAGGGCGGATGGATAGAGGCATAACTTACCAAAGACACAAACTGCTTTCATTTTCTCAATGTGTATGGCTCAAACATGGATAACCCGTAATTCTGGGACTCCCTAACAACCCCTTTAAACCAAGTTCCAAGTGACGATTTAATCATCATGGGAGGGGACTTCAATATCCCTATGGATGTCACCAATGATAGACAATCTAAGGCCTCAATACATCCCCCTAAATCTCACAAATCGCTTCTTAACTTATGCTCTAGATTTAATCTGCTTGACTCCTGGAGACTCCAACAACCTGTAATTTGGGATTATATCTTCTACTCCTTCCCACACAAATCATACTCCAGAATGGATTACCTTTTGATATCTAAATCCCATACCCATCTAATTGATCACACAGACATCTTGCAAGACTAGTCTCAGATCACTAGGCTATTATCCTTTTTCTTCTAGGTACAAATGCACGACCGTCCTGTAAAATTTGGAGATTTAATGATGAATCAGTTAAAGATGCTTCCTCCAGAGACATCACTGAACAAACCATTCTGAATTATGTCAAAGAAAACATAACCCCCGGCACATCTCTTTCCACCTATTGGAATGCGCTCAAGGCTACTGTTGGAGGCTCTTTAAGTGAGATGAAATGAAATGAAATGAATTTGTACTTGTAAAGCGCACTGCTACCCTGAGGCATCCTGGCGCTGAACGCATACCGCTGTGGAACCCTTCCTGGCTTTTCCCTGTGAAATGTCCACTCCTGGGCACCCCCAAGGTGAAGCCAGGCATCCCAGCGCTGGTGGGGCCGTTGTGGAGATTAAGCAAGCTATTGCCCAGAGTTGCAGAGTGGGACCCATGATTAGAATAGGCACCGAGGCGAGAATTATCAGGTCCGAGGAAGTTGAGCCCAAGACCCGCCTAGGTGGGAATTGAACCCTGGTCCCGGGCCAGATCTCTGCATCAGGGTCTGCCGCTCTAACCATTGAGCCACACTTCTCCACACCAATCCAATCTAAATTAAATGAAGCACACAATAAGAACCTCACAGAACTTGAGGCACAAGTTACTAACTTGTGTAACGATATATCTGTAAGAGACAGTAGTTAGTGATAGATTCCTTACCTTAGAATATCCCCAGGCGTCAGGCTGGATCCGGAAAGTTTTGCGTAGCAGTACCCTTGCGCGTCGGTAGGCGGCGTCGTGCGGCTCCGCGTCCGTCGTCGGCGTCGTGATCGCCGGGATGACGTCGCGGGCAGTACTTAGGCGCCGCCCCTGCGCGCTGACGTCAGTTCTGTACACGACTTTCCGCGCCAGGAACGCAGAGCCATGCAAGAAGCTGACACAGGTGTCTGAAAAATACTAGGGCCCTGAAAGGGATGTCCTTAACCCTAGAAATCAGTTCGCAGAACGGGGAGGATGGGTGGGCGGTAGGAATCTATCACTAACTACTGTCTCTTACAGATATATCGTTACACAAGTTAGTAACTTGTGCATCTGAAAGAGACACGTTAGTGATAGATTCCTTACCTTAGAATAGATACCCCAGCAATACCAACCCCGGTGGCGGGTCTGCGAACAAAGATCAGACAAGGAAGTCCTGGAGGACAGAACGGCCAAAGAAGCCGTCCCTCCGGACCTGACTGTCAAGGCAGTAATGCTTAGTAAACGTGTGCAGCGAGGCCCACGTAGCTGCCTGACAGATAACCGGCAGCGGAACACCGCGGCCCAAGGCCGTGGTAGCAGCCGTTGCCCTGGTGGAATGGGCACGCAGCCCAACAGGAGGCGCCTTCTTAGCCAAAGAATAGCAGGTCTTGATGCACAAGGTAACCCAGCGGGAGATGGTCCTCTTGTGCACCGCCCGACCTTTTTTGGCGCCCACGTAGCCAACAAAGAGCTGGTCATCCACCCGTTTTGTGCGGTCGATATAGAAGGAGAGCGCACGTTTTGGGTCCAGACGGTGGAGCCTCTCTTCCTCTCTGGAAGGATGCGGAGGCGGAAAGAAGGTGGGCAAAGTGATGGTCTGCCCAATGTGGAAAGCAGTAACCACCTTTGGCAAGAAGGACGGACGCGTCCGAAGAACAACCTTGTCTGGATGAACAGACAGAAAGGGAGGTTTGCAAGAAAGAGCCTGGAGCTCACTCACCCGCCGAGCGGAGGTGATGGCCACCAGAAAGGCTGCCTTTAGAGTCAGAAGACGAAGAGGACAGTTATGCAGAGGCTCAAAGGGAGCGCACATTAAAAGGTAAGAACCAAGTTCAAGTCCCACTGAGGCATTACAAACGGAACAGGAGGGAAGAGGTGAGTAATGCCTTTTAAGAACCTGTTAACAACAGGGGACTTGAAAAGGGAGGGCTGATCAGGGAGCCTGAGGAAGGCCGAGATAGCACAAAGATAACCCTTGATGGTACCCAGGGCAGAACCCTGTTGGGCCAGAGAGAGAAGGAACAGAAGGACCTCAGAAAGAGGGGCAGAAAGGGGATCCACAGCCTTTGCTGTGCACCATGCCACAAATTTGTTCCACCTGCAGGCGTATACCACCTTAGTGGAGGGACGCCTGGCTGCCAGAATCACATCACAAACTTCGGGAGGCAAGTCGAAAGGAATCAACTGCCGCCGCTCAATCTCCACGCAAGCAGGTGTAGACTGGACAGGTTCGGGTGGAGGACCGTCCCCTGCTGCTGCGACAGAAGATCCTCCCGAAGAGGCAGACGGATCGGGGGATCTATGCTCATATTGAGTAGCTCGGGATACCAAACTCTTCGAGCCCAGTCCGGAGCCACAAGAATGACTTGGGCCCGGTCGTGCCGAATCTTCTTCAACACTCTGGGTAGAAGTGGTATAGGCGGAAAGGCGTACAACAGACCGCAACTCCACTCGCGACGAAAGCGTCGCCGAGCGAGTGCCGCCTTGGAAATTCCAACGCGCAGAACTGATGACATTGCGCGTTCTCTTCGGTGGCGAATAGATCTAACCAAGGCTCTCCCCACTGTAGAAAGAGTCCTTGCGCCACTTCCGAGTGAAGACGCCATTCGTGATCCATCATGCACCTGCGGCTGAGTTCGTCCGCCCTGGCGTTCAGAGAACCTGCCAGGTGTTGAACCATCAGGAACATGCCCTGATGTTCCAGCCATGTCCAGAGGCGCAGAGCCTCCTGACAAAGGGTCCAAGACCCCACCCCGCCCTGTTTGTTGCAGTACCACATGGCGGTGGTGTTGTCTGTGAACACCTGCACTACCTTCCCTTTGACAGAGGGAAGGAATGCCTTGAGTGCAAGCCGGATCGCCCGGAGCTCCAGAAGGTTGATATGGAGCCGGGACTCCGCCGGAGACCAGAGGCCTCTGATCTCCGCTTCTCCCATGTGACCGCCCCATCCCAGAAGGGACGCGTCCGTCACAACTGTATGCTCTGGCTGGGGAAGGGAGAGGGATCTGCCCATGACCCATTGCCGGTTCGAGAGCCACCACTGCAACTGTTTTGCAGTCCCCTCCGAGATCTGGACGTGATCGGACAGGTTGCCCTGGTGCTGCGCCCACTGGAACTTCAGGTCCCACTGCAGAGCCCGCATATGCCATCTGGCATGATTGACCAGCAGGATGCAGGAGGCCATGAGGCCCAGCAGCCTCAGGGTCATCCTTACCGAAACCCAGGATAAAGGCCGAAAGATCGGAATCATAGCCTGAATATCCCGGACTCGCCGTTCGGGAGGATAGGCCCGAAACTGCGTCGTGTCCAGAACTGCTCCGATGAAAAGGAGCTGTGGAGAAGGAATCAGATGCGACTTCGGCACATTGATGGAGAACCCCAGCGAGTGCAGGAGTTCGGCCGTAGTCTGGAGGTGGGAGACGACTGCCTGGGACGAGCCCGCCTTCAGCAGCCAGTCGTCGAGGTAGGGGAAGACTGAAACCCCTGCCCGGCGCAGATGAGCTGCGACCACCGCCATCACTTTCGTGAACACCCGAGGGGCACTGGTAAGGCCAAAGGGGAGCACGGTGAACTGAAAATGCTCGGGGCCTACCGTGAACCGAAGGTAACGCCGGTGGGCCGGCAGGACGGGGATGTGGAAATACGCGTCCTGCAAGTCCAACGCTACCAACCAGTCTCCTGGGTCGAGGGCAGTCAAGACCTGAGCTAGGGTGAGCATCTTGAACTTCTCCTTCCGGAGGAAGCGATTGACGTTCCGGAGGCCCAAGATAGGACGCATGTCCTCCTTGTCCTTTTTGGGCACCAGAAAGTAGTGGGAGTAGCAACCACGCCCTACTTCTGGGGTCGGAACATGCTCGATGGCCCTCTTGGTCAAGAGGGCCGTGACTTCCTTCTGTAGAAGCACCAAGTGATCCCCTGACATGCGGCGGAATTGAGGTGGCATGGCTGGGGGTGGTCTCGAAGGGGAGGGAGTAGCCCCTTCGGACAATGTCCAAGACCCACCTGTCCGAGGTGATGGTGCGCCAGTGGGGAAGGTGATGGCGGACCCTGCCCCCTACTGGCGTGCCGTGCACCTGAAAGGAGGGACTAGGAGGGCTTGGAGGCCGCGGACGGGTTGGAGGTGGTGGCCTGACCCGCACGCTGGTTGCCCGATCCGCCACGGCGGAATCCACGTCCTCGGCCACGCGAAGACGCCTGCTGCGCGGGCCGGTGGCTGGGCTGCTGACGTGAAGGGCGCCCCTACCGTGGCCACGATAGGGGCGAAAAGCAGAAGGCAGCGGAGGGCGTGTAGCCGAAAGGCCCAGGGACTTGGCAGTAGCCCGTGAGTCCTTAAAGCGCTCCAACGCATGGTCTGCTTTGGACCCAAAAGACCGACTCCATCAAAGGGCATGTCCATGAGAGTATTCTGGACATCCCCTGAAAAACCAGTGGTTCCCAGCCAGGCGTGGCGTCGGAGCGCCACCGTCGTTGCAATCGACCTGCCCAGCGAGTCGGCGGTGTCAAGGCCACAACGGATAGTGTATTTGGCCGCATCCCTTCCTTCCGCAATGGCGCGGGAAAGCAGTGCCTGGACCTCCTCAGGGCACTGGGGCAAAACATCCGCCACCGAATCCCACAGGGAGTGGGTATATCGGCCCAAAAGACAAGCGGTGTTAACGGACCGCAAGCCAGCACTGGAGGAAGAAAAACCTTTCTTCCCAAACTGATCCAGGCGTTTGGATTCCCTATCCGGAGGAGCGGTAGGGAAGGCGGTTTGGGAAGCGGAGGCTTGGACAACCAAGCTCTCAGGAGTGGGGTGGACAGAAAGAAACAGGGGGTCGCCCGGAGCGGGGCGATGGCGTCGTGACACGTTCCGATCCACAGGAGCCCCTGTGTTGGGCTTGGACCAGGCGCCCAAAAGAACGTCCGTGAGGGCGTCGTTAAACGGCAGCACAGTCTCCGCAGAGGAGGCTGCCGGCTGAAGCACCTCTGTCAAGATGTTAGGCTTGACCGTCAAAGTAGGGAGCTGGAGACGTAAGGCCCCAGCAGCCCTACGCAACACCGTACCAAAATTGGCCCCCTCCTCCGTAGCCACGGGAGGAGACAGCATGCCAGTGTCAGGAGAAGTATCCAGACCACTGGCCTCCCCTAGACTCTCTGTCCAGTCCTCATCATACTGACAGTTGCGTGTCAGAGGGTCATCAGACCCCTCCCAGTCCTCCTGGTCCTCCTCTGGTTCAAAATAAGGAGGAGGAGGGACATTTGGGACCCAAGGTCCCATCGGCGCCGGAGCCGGCGTCGAGCGACGTCGCTCCGGGTCCATGTCCGGAGCCGGAAGGAACTGGGGACGACGCCGCCCGGAGCCCAGGGCGGCGTCGAGAACGGCACCGGAGACATCGGCGCCGGCGGAGGTGTCGTGAGGTCGACCGGCGTCGATGGGGGTTGTGGAGCCGGGATCGAGGCCGGGGCCGAAGCCGGAGCCGGGATCGAGGCTGGAGGCCCGGGCGACGCCGGGGCCGGAGCCGCCGGCGACGCCGGAGCAACCCCATCAGGGCCCGCGGGGCCCGAAGGCGCACCGGAGGGGCCTGAAGGCCCGAAGAGGCGGGCCATGGCCGACAGGAACTCCTGTACCTTGGCCGGATCCGCCCCCGAACCCGGGAAGGGCGGGTATGACGGGGGCGACTCCACAGGCAAGTCCGGGGCCGCGGGGGCGGGGACGGTGCCGGGAGGGGCCTCAGCCGAGTCGCGAGACCGGCGAGGCGAAGTCCGAGAGCGACGATGCTTCTTGGACTTCTTGTGCCTGGACTTACCGGACGAAGAAGACTTCGACGCCGACGACCGGTGTGCACTCCGCGAGCGACCCCTGGACCTCTCACGCGACCGGGGCTTCCGCGGAGCCGAATGCCGGGCCTCGAGGAGCTTTCGAGACCGCTCTCGCAAAGCTTTCGGGTTGAGGGCCTGGCATTCGGGACAAGACTCGGTGTCGTGGCCTCGGCCGAGGCAGAAGAGACACTCCCAATGCGGGTCGGTGACGGACATCATCCGCGCACAGGCGCCGCATCGCTTGAAGCCGGGCATCCCTACGACACCTTAAAGATGGAAAAAACAGTGAAAAAATCACCAAAAAGTATGGTCAAAAATTGACCAGGGCACTGCTCTTCCCGGATCTGCGCTTACTGGCGCGGAAAAAGAAGAACTGACGTCAGCGCGCAGGGCGGCGCCTAAGTACTGCCCGCGACGTCATCCCGGCGATCACGACGCCGACGACGGACGCGGAGCCGCACGACGCCGCCTACCGACGCGCAAGGGTACTGCTACGCAAAACTTTCCGGATCCAGCCTGACGCCTGGGGATATTCTAAGGTAAGGAATCTATCACTAACGTGTCTCTTTCAGATACAGAGATTAAATACCTAGAAGCTGCCAACATAAATAACTCAGAAGCCCACACCCTCGCTCTCCTCACCAATAAAAAATATGAATACAACATAATTCTCAGTGATAGAGCAGGAGTTTTGATTAACAAATACAAAAGCCTTCAATTGTGCAAAGTTAACAAAGTTGGTAAGGTCTTAGCATCACATTTAAAATGCAGGGTTGTAAAGGGATTAACGCATTCAAAGATAAAAGGAATGTAACACACAAATCCCCAAAATATTTGAGATATTCTTAGAGACTTTTACAAATATCTTTATAAAGATAACTCAAAGACATCTACAGAGGAATGTAAGGAATACCTCAATAATATGCAATTGCCATCTATCTCTGAACTGCAACAAGATTCCCTCAACTCGCCAGTGACACTAGCAGAAATTACAATGGCTATTAAATCCTTCAAATTTGGCTCTGGTTAAAGGGCCTGATGGCTTTACTGCCAACTTTTATAAAACATTTGCCACCGTCCTCAATCTCTTTCACCATTTCTCAAAGTCAGGGGTCATTGCAGGCACAGCTAGTGAGGCTACTATTGTAGCCTCACACCATTGGAAGCAGTGGAGGTTCCGCTGTTTACAAATTTTCTACCCATTTCGCATCAGGATGCATTGGCTGAAATTCAAAAATGTAGATCAGGTGCCCCAGATGACCCATGCCCTCCTAAACTTTGGAAAATGCTATCTCTCTCTCTTACTGGTGTGTTAGCTCATATCTGGAACGCATCTCTTGGAACTGGCATTTTTCCCGACAAGTGGAAACACGCTACCCTTCTCCCTTTGAGAAAGAAACCTAATGGTGACCCAGGAGACCTCAACAATCTTAGGCCAATCTCCTTACTGCCTGCCCCGGGTAAAATGCTAGAGAAGTTGGTCCAGCGGCAACTGACCAACTTTGTTGAGAGCAATGCCTCCCTGCATGATACACAATCTGGTTTTCGGGCAGGCTATAGCACGGAGACTGCCCTCCTGGAGGTGGCCGAGTCGGTGAGATGGTCGTTAGATTCAGGGGCATCAGTGCTACTGGTGCTCCTGGATCTGTCTGCAGCTTTCGACACCGTCGACCACACCGTGTTGGTGCAGAGATTACAAGACACAGGTTTTGGGGGGAAGGTTTTGACTTGGCTGAAATCATATTTAAGCGGCCGTACCCAAAGAGTCGCCTTACAACCATTTGAATCAAAACCTAAACCCCTATGGTGTGGCGTCCCACAAGGCTCCGCGCTGAGCCCTTTACTTTTTAATTTATACCTAGCCCCACTTTTTTCTTTGATTGCCAATTGGGGTGTGAAGGCAATCTCCTACGCTGACGACACCCAGCTGGTTTTCCCTTTTCAAGAGCGATCGATAGAGGCTTTTATGAATTTTAAAGGTTGCTTGAGAGACATAGCCCTATGGATGAATATAAACAAACTAAAACTCAATGCGGGAAAAACAGAGGTGCTGTTTTTCGGTAATGGCCCTGTGCCTGCTTCAGATCTGTGGTGGCCAGTAGAAATGGGCACTCCGCCTTCTCCTAGCACGAGTATCAAAAATCTAGGGGTGAGATGGGAGGCGGATCTCTCTTTCTCGGCCCAAATCCAACAGGTCACCGCTTCGTGTTTTAGTAAATTGAGAAACCTCCGCAAATTTTTACATTTTATGCCAGAAGATTGCCGTAAATCCGTAGTCCATGCCACAGTGACATCCAGGCTGGACTACGCAAACGGCTTATATCTTGGCCTGCCTAAATATTCGATTAGACGTCTGCAGATGGTGCAGAATGCGGCTGCGAGACTAATTAGACGCATTCCTTTTCGACATCATGTCTCTCCGCATTTACAGGAGCTACACTGGCTCCCGGTAGCCAAAAGAATCGAATTTAAGGCCTTGACCCTGGCCTATCGTGCTCTTCAGGGAAGATGTCCTAGCTATCTTAAACAAAGACTCTGCCGGTATAAGCAAAATCGTTCCCTGCGGTCAAACTCTCAGAATTTGGTCTACGCTCCCCGCTTTGCGAAAGCCCGTTTGGGTGGTAGGGCGTTCACAGTAAGAACGGCTAAATTGTGGAATGCCCTA
Organism: Calotriton arnoldi; assembly: GCA_963921515.1. NCBI lineage: Eukaryota > Metazoa > Chordata > Amphibia > Caudata > Salamandridae > Calotriton > Calotriton arnoldi. The sequence goes on from CAWUFW010000280.1 coordinate 1,713,546, forward strand.
CCTGGGTTTCTCCGCCAAGCTAACACTGAGACCAGTTTCAGAAAAGCGCTGAAGACATGGCTCTTTAGCAATGATTAGGCCTGACCCCAGTGCCTAAACTTATGTGCATGCGCTGCTTGCTGCTAGAGCGCCGGGACACCTCTGTCCTTGAGGTAGCTGTTCGCGCTATACAAGCTTCAGTATTATTATTATTATTATTATTGTTGTGAAAATTATAGGCCAAGTTCACTGATTAATCTGGACGCAAAAATATATGCTAAAATTCTCTGTAAAAGACTTGAGCCATTTTTGCCACACTTGATTGACCACACACGTGGGGTTAATGAGCAATCGACTATCTAATGGCAATACTCACCTTTTGAGTCATATCATTGACAGAGCAAAATCAACAAAGTTTGATATTGATGTGATTACCCTAGATGCCGAAAAAGCATTTGACAGGATCTCCTGGTTGTTCCTCCATGAAATCCTCCTGAAGTTCAATCTGGGTGAAACATTCACTAAAATGGTCATGGCCCTATACAGTGGGCCCTCTGTCAAAGTAAGATCCTGTGGCTTATTATCCTCGTCCTCTTATTTAGAAAGAGGTACCAGACAGGGCTGGCTCTATCTTACTCTATATATTTTGACGCTTGAACCTTTACTACATAGTATCCGGACTAACACCCTAATTTCAGGTGTCTCTTTTAATAATACTACAGTAAAGGTGGCGACCTATGCCGATGATATTTTTACCAGGACGGAGTACCCCAGTCACTCTATCCCCCCTTTACCGCAAATGATTGATCAATACTCCCTAGTTGCAGGCTATGAGCTAATAGGGACAAATCCAAAGTTAAGGGTTCAAACAATTTTTGTACTAGTAGCCTTTCAAACTCCTCGGAACTATAACTGCAACCGAATACCTAGGTCTAGAATTTGGCTCAGACCTGATAGAAATGCTCCTCCACAGCAAAAACTTGATGCTAAAAAAAAAATTAAAAAAAATCTAAAATCATCTTGAGGGCTGGAATCCCAAGTTTCTTACCTGGTGGGGCTGTTTAGAGACCATAAAGATGACGGTTACCTCGTTAGTTAACTACCGTATAAACATGCTACCCTTAATGCTATCTGATGAATTCCATCAAAAGTTGGACAAACTATTAACAAACTTTATCTGGCAGAATAAACACCCCACAATCTACATCAAAAAATGGCGACTTCCCACAAATCTAGGTGTTAACCTGGCCGATTTCAGAAACTACCAAACTGCATTCTAAGCCAGACAGGGTTCTTTGTTGTTCTCCTCACCTACAGACTATACACCCCCATGGTTATCCGTTGAGAAAGCCCTACTTGGTGAATTACCTCCCATATCGCTTCTTTCCAGCAAAAAGACCCCTTCCCATTTGCATAAGCTCTCTCTTATAGAAAATCCTACTTGTTGGAACTGTACAAAGCCATTGGGGACCTCCCGCATATTCTTTTCTACTACAGTGCTGTCTCTCACTTTGGGCCTGCATATTTGATTTTATAAGAACTTTAGTTGGTATACAACTGAAACAAGACTTTCTGTCACTTATCCTGGTCTTCCTTGATCCTCAACTCAAGTCTTGTGATGACAGGTTTCTGGACGACATACTACTGTCTGCAGCCTGCAAGTCTGTTTTGAATAACTGGAAAAATACCTCTGCTACTTCCTTTCGATCTTGGCAGAACTGGGTCTCACACCTACGAGATGCCGATAATATAACTCTCCAAAACTCCCCCTTGGAGACCACAGATTAGATCTGTCTGCCATCACTTGACAACTATTTTGCCACTAACAAATCCCCATGACGCTCTTTATATACAATGGTATAGTCTTATAATCATTACTTACCCTGTATACTTTTGATGTATGTCGCCAAATATCTTCTTTTTAGAAAATGTTTATCGCCTCATTATTCCACAGATCCGTCATACGAGCAATTGTGATCGACTTGACCTGCATTATATTTTTGTGTTTTATTTCTTAAGACTTATTTGATTTTTCTGTCTTATACTTGCTTGTTTTGTTTTTCTTTGTACTATGCTAAATAATCTTTGTCCGATAGAATGTACACTGTACCAGTTTATTTTACCATGTATCTGGCTTAAAATCTTTTATTTACTGTTTTATGCATAAAACCCAATAAAATTCTTTAAACTCCCCAAAAAAATGTATAACATGAATTAAACAGACTTGTAGGCTGATATGAATTGGCATTTGTCGGGAATTTGTCTTTCTTAAGAAAACTAACTATGGTGGATTCTTTAAAAGTTAGAGGGATCTCAGCACCTTCCCTTATTGAGTTGAACAAAGCTGTGAGAAAAGGGAGCAGCTCTATTACAAATGCCTTATAAACCTCTGTTGGTATTCCATCCTTTCCACATGTTTTTGCATTAGGCATCTTTTAAAGCTCTTCTGCCACCTTAGAGCTTGTTATTTTCGCTATTATTGCATCTTTTTGGGTACTTGACATTAGGGGTAATCGTATTGAGACTTCTATAATGTTGCAGGAAGATGTGTAATTTCCTCATTCTCAGTTACAATCATATGAGTATCAGAGTTCTCTGTCTGATTAACCAATTGTTTACCCTGCTTGATCCGAGTGGACCAGGGCAGGAATTTCTCTATCTGCTGACTTTCTTCATATATCCGTTGCTGGTATTTCCTAAAATTATTTATTTCCTCCAGTACAAACAAATCCCTGAGATTCTGCTTAGCCTTCTCCAGCTGTTCTTTTGACCAGACCTGCCGTTTGTACCAATATAGGCCCCTGTGGCAGAGTTGACCATCAACTGTAGTTCCTGTAGTTGAAAAACACGCTGTTTATTTTGGTTTGCCTCATATGCTATAACGTGTCCTTGAAAGTAGTCTTAAAGGACTCGCAGACTACAAAGTCTGCAGACGCATTACGATTTATCTCAAAACATTATTTTATGAATAGTCTCGTCTTTACTAGCCAGTTCTAATTTGCTAGAAGGGAGTTATCGAACTGCAACCTGGGTCTCTCTCTTCTGGGAGTTTCCAGATACAACTGAATCGATATTACCGAATGATCAGAGAATTCATTTACCCATATATCTGATACCCACACCAAATTGTTTGGGTTATTAGAAAATATTTAACCGTGACGCAGTATTGAATCAGCGTGAGAAACAAGTATAATGACCAGCGCATGGATGGTCTGCTTGCCAGGGATCATCTAATTGAAAATCCTGCTTTATAGTATTGATAACCCTTGTAGTTTTTGGCTTTAACTGTGTTTTTGCCCAGTTGGATGTATCTAAGGTCAAATCTTGGATATAGTTAAATTTGCCCCCAAAAGTCATGGGCCCTTCTACGCCCATAGCAAGATTGTGTAACTGTATCAATGGCTCTACATCATCACTAACGGGGCCGTAATAGTTCACCAAATTCAAAGGGGAGTCTTGAATGGAGACCTTTAACCAGAGCCATCTTCTTCCTGCATCCCTAAATACGTCTCTCACCTGCAGATCGATAGACCTACCCAAACGGATCACCACATCTTGCACTGCGACCCCAGGCGAGGAAAGATATACATAAGAAAATTTCTTCGGGAAGTGAAGTTTTGGATGACTACTTTTGAGAGGAGTCTCCTGAAGAAAAATTACTCCTGGACTAAATGAGGAGAGCCAGCTCAACAAAGCCCCATATTTGTGTTTGTTTAAAACACCGTTGGCATTGCATGACAATACCTTAACATTATACATCATTTCATAACTCTTCTGTACTTCATACACGCACTCCCCTTCTTAACCGTTCTCGACCTCCTCCTCTGGATAATTTAATTAATGTACTTGTCAGACCTGCTCTTTTTTCCTGAAAGCGCTCCCACCCCACCCTGAACCCATCACTCAACAGCCCAGTGATCCCTTATACCCAAAATCCAACGGGGGCAATTGCCTGCCCCATCCCCTGCCCTTCCACCTATTCCATTTGTTGCCATGTTGCTGCACCTGGCATCACTCCTAACTCCCTCTGGAGAGGTGGCTTCCCCCGCCCCCTAGTCATACCCCTCAATCCGGTCAGTTATCTCAATGACGACCTTTGCAAAAGGAAAAGAAAAATCAAGATTGGCATCTACATTTAGACAGAAATTTCTGAACTTCTTCAACATTTATACAGAGATGAAGCTGGCCCTTCACCATCACCTTCAAGTTGTATTATTGTACCAGAGATGCATGGGCGCCCTGAGTGCTGAACAAGCCTGCAAGTCTTAGAAACTCTCTGCAACAAAGGGCCACGGAAGCAGACATATCTGAAAAGATTCGGAACTGGATATTTTCAGAGGTAGAGAAACGTTTCCTCTCGATTGCTTTACTCGGTACCTGCTCTTTGATGCGGTAGTCTGCAAAGTTCACTAGGATGGTGTGTGGTTACTTCAAGTTAAGTGAGCGTTGAGCTGGTACATGGTGAGCCCTCACAATAGACAGGTCACCTGGAAAATCGGGCAACACGTGGGCTTAGATCAGTGAACCCACCCAACGCACATTCTGGCTTTCACTCCCATCTAGAATGCCCACAAAGCGCAAATTAGAATGTCTCATATAGTTCTCCAGTTCTTCGATTCAATTCTCCAGATATACCTTTTGCTTTTCTATGTTGCGCATACCTTCCTGAATTGATTACATCTTATCCTCGAGATCTGATATCCTAGATTCTGCCTCCTTTAGTCTGACTGGCAGTTGAAGCATATTCTCCTCAATTTTAGTCAGTCTATTATGGAGAGCTGTAATCTCTTGTGCCTGTTAAAGCTTTAACTTCTGTATCTCGAGCAGTATAGTATTAAGTATGGTTTTGACAGAGTCAGGGTGGCTGTCCCCCGCGGTCAATATCCCCCCCCCCCCCTGTTCATTCCTTCATTGATTGAAATTGGGCGAGTTCCCCTTTGGGACCTTATTACAAGGCTCAAATGCTGTGGGCTCTGAAACTGGCCCAGTATCTGTCGGTGCAAGAGCCTGCTGAAAGGGGATAGGAGTCTTCTCAATCATTGCCACAGATATTGGCTCAACTCAACTCCAAAATTTGCATTGCTTCTTCCATTGCGGACTCAGACTGTACCATTGTCTTGTCCAAACAGATTTGTGATTGCTTCACAAATAAGGGGTATTCTTTAGGCTTTGTTTTGCTCATCACAGTCTCCATCATAGGCCCTGCTTGCTCCCCCGTACTGATATCCACTTGTAACATTCCCGTGGAGGATTGCCTGGAAGCATTAGGTTCAAGCTCTGCAGGCACACAGAGCCCTTCAGATTCTGCTTCCTCCCATTCCTACTCTGGTTGCTTGCCCAACTAGTATTGACACTGTCTGAGAGTCTATTCTCAACTGTTGGCTCCGGTTTGGGCGAGCCACTGCTGACTTGGCCTGTATAGGGTGCCTTTCTGCTCTCTGGGAGGGAGGGGTCGAACCTCTGGAGGCGCTGGAGACAGCCAGTCCCTTAAAATGTTGCTGTTGCATTCTATAACTGATCTTTTTATGTCCTCTTTTATTTGCTGGAATTTTTTTCTCTTCCTTTTCCTTCTTCCTGGTTTCTCCAGTTAGTGCGTTGGTATATAATCCAATCCCTGCTCTCTTTCCTAGTCTAAATCACTCGGGGGATCAAGAAACCCCCAAGACAGGCTTCTCCATAATCAACAGCCCCTCACAGCTATGAGTGTCGGCCTGCCCGACTCCTCGCAGCCGGTTTACAGTCACCTCTGCCCGTGGGGGCTCAGATTGCTCTGCAGCTGCAGTACAGCAACACAAGGGGCTTCCATCCGGCTTCCTGCTCACCCACCAAATCTTTCCAATCTAATCACTCCCACTGGAGTTTGGAGTCGAGGCTGTGTGCTTTTTTCTTTTCTTTCCCCTCAGCCGCCAGCGTGTCCGATCCTCCCAATCAACTGTCGGGTGTTGTGTTCCCTCCACCCGCACATGCCACTCCGTTGTGCAGTGCTGACTGCCGCTGTTCACCCGGAAGTGAAACCATTCAGAGCAGGGGATGGGGAGAGCCTATGGGTGACCTAACAGCAGAGCATGCTGGCTACGCCTGCAGTTACCTCCAAATTGGCCAGTTTTTTAAGTGTGGCAATGTAATCCTGAACCATCTAAAATTTGCCTTGTTTGCTTTGAAAAAAATGATATCTATCAACACCTGTGCATACAGCTGATTGGTAATAACTATCTAAGTCCTATAAAGCATGCTTAAAGACTCCGTATCCTCCTCAGTTCTTGCTTTCTTCTATTTGACCATAAATGATCAGTCCTTCTGGACCAGGGCTGTGCAATAAAAGTTTCTTTTTTCTTACATATGTGAATTCATCTATACCTTCTTCCTCTATGGCTGAGATGAAATTGAAAATATTCTGTTTCCACTCCGGCCATTTCATTTGAGGTTTACTCGGAAAAGGATGGAAAGATAGTGGCGGTGTAGTACTGCAGGTTTGGGTGCACATTGCTGTACTTATTGAAACTTGTAATGAATTTATAATGTATGATAGAAGGACAACCCTTGTTAAACTTTGTGTTAGTAATGAACAGTGTTTTAAAAGAATAAGGTGTACGTATCGCCACTGGAAAAAAGTGACCTGCAAAAGACAAGACTACTAGACTTAGTTAACCAGAGGTTTATTGGTGAGAGCAAGCAGTAACTTCTTGCTGAACTCCAGTCCAAATACTGTCACAACAGACTAACCAACACTCTAGAATTCCCACATTCCTATAGCAACTGGCTAACCCAGACACCACACTTAGGAACGTTAAAGTTCGATGTTGCATACTCCTCAAAATGGACAGTGTGAGCTGTCCACTACATAAATCACCTAGGGGGCACAAAGTCAAAAACTCTGGTGGAAAAGGCGATGGACTTCTGGCATTTCTACCTACAGAACCAGATAGCAGTGAACGTGGAGTATCTGCTGGACAAGAAGAACATGACGGCCTATTAACAGTCCAGACATTTCAAGAATTCCAGCGCACGGAGGCTTCTACCGACGGTCATTCAGGCTATCATGATGCGGTGGGATCCATGCCACATGGACCTATTTGCTTCCCGTTGGAACCACCTGCTTCTCTGCTACTTTAGCTAGAGACCAGATCCAGAAGCAGTGTGAGACGGGTGCCTTTCTTCAGGACTGGAGCAGGGAGATAAATTACACCTTTCTTCCGTTCTCAATGTAAGGAAACAGGGAGCGACCATGATACTCATTACTATGATTTGGAAATCTCAAGTATGGTTCCCAGTTCTGAATTAACTTTCTTGGGCTTCCCAATCCCTCTACCCCTCCTTCCAAATACTCCAACAGATCTTTTAGATCAACAGCACTACCTTGTGGACGATGGTCTCGCCCAGGGCTTCTGGGACACGCTGAATCCCTTATCAGGAAGGCCTGGACAGGCAGCATGGTCAAACTGTACAGATCAAAGTAGAGGAAATGGACATCTTGGTGCCTAGAAAGGGGTCTGGATGCCGTGGGGCAGAAATTGTCAATATCCCAAATTTTCATTTGCAACTGACGTCACAAGGAAGAGCTTACAGGTCAGTAAACTCATCTAGATCAGCTATTTCGGCAGGACACAGCCCGATAGACAGGATAGCCTTACAAGAGCATCCAATGCTGTCAGACTGTTAAAAAGCATTAGAATGTTGATTCCCTCTACCCCCAAATAGTCAGGGCTCTGGTATGTTAATCAGGTCTTGAATTTGAATCTTTCTTAGCAACATAACAAATTTTATTCCAGGAAAGAACAGGTTGTGGAAGAACAGGGTTTCAATCAGGAACACAAACAGGACAAGATGAGTATGAAGAAAGTAATTGGTTTTACCCAGAGAAACACAGGAGGGAGATTAAAGTTTTTTCAAAAGGAATGGGAGGAAATAACAGGAGATTCTTTGGTGTTGGAAACAGTAGGAGGATATATAATAGAGTTTCTTTCGGAACCAATTCAAGGGAAATTATTTTTCAGGACCTGGTAAAAAATATTGTGGAACAAGAAATAAAGGAAATGTTAGAGAAAAGAGGAGTTATACTGGTACCAGAGAAACAAAGAGGATTTGTAAGTACTCTTTTTGTGGTGGAAGAAAGAGAAAAAGGATGAAGACCAGTAATCAATTTAAGGGAATGTAATTATTATGTGGTATACAGACATTTCAAGATGGAGGGTATCCATCTATTAAGAGATATTTTAGTGGACAACCACTGGATGATAAAAATGGATTTGAAGGGGGCGTATTTATCGATACCAATTGCACAAGGAAGTCAACAGTACCTTCAATTCAGGTGGAAAGGTCAGCTTTATCAGTTTTCTTGTCTTCCGTTTGGTCTTTCTTCAGCGCCTTGGTGTTTTTCAAAAGTAATGAGACCACTAGCGGGTTATTTAAGAAAAAGAGGGGTGAGATTACAAATTTATTTAGACATTTTGATTATGAATCAGAATGCACAGGCATTGCAGGAGCACAGTATAATGGTACAGAGTTTGCTGAGACGCTTAGGATTTGTGATAAATCTGGAAAAGTCAATATTGGAACCAGCACAGTGAATAGAGTTTTTGGGTTTTGTGGTAGACACAATTAAAACACAATAAAAATTACTGGAGAGGAAAATAACTTTAATAAAACAAGAGGTGAAGAGTTTACTGAAAAAACATGAGGTGAGTTTGAGACAGTTGACAAGAGTAATAGGACTTTTGTCGTCATCAATACAGGCTGTTTTTCCAGGGTCTTTACATTACAGGACTTTACAAAGAGTCAAGAAATCATGTCTAAACAGAGGTCTCTGGTATGGAGACAAGAATAAGTTGGATGTCAAAGATCAGGAGGAGTTGAAATGGTGGTTAGAAAACTTGCAGGCATGGAATGGCAGTGCAATTTTTGGAGCCAGTCCAGATTTTGTTGTGGAGACCAATGCGAGCAATTTAGGATGGGGAGCGAGACTAGCCACTCAGGAGACAGGAGGAAGATGGAATATTGTGGAGAGAGAGGAGCATATACATTGGTTGGAGATGAGAGCTGGGGAGTTAGCAGTTTGCAGTTTCAGAAAGCAGATATAGGGTGCTACAGTTCTTTTAAAGATGGACAATATTTCTGCTGTGACTTTTATGAACATGCTGGGACGAAGCAGGCCAAAGAAATTGTCAGAGTTGGCAAAGGATTTTTGAAAATTTAGCATGGAACACAAGATAAGTCTAAGTGCACAACATCTACCAGGGAAGAAGAATTTAGTAGTGGACTGGAATCCCGTTTCTTGAAGGATTTTAGAGGTTGGAAGCTGAATCCAAGAGCATTTAAAAAAATACAGGAAAGGATGGGTCCTTAGCCGATAGATTTGTTTGCGTCAAGGTTAACAAATCAATTTGGGAAATATGTGAGTTGGAGGCCAGATCCTGTGGCAATAGCAGTGGGTGCTTTCAGTCTAAATTGGCAGGGTGTGAGAGGTTATGCTTTTCTACCTTTCTCCATGATACAGAGAGTTCTGATGCAGGTGAGGAGGCAGAGATTCAGGCTGGTACTAGTGACTCCTTTTTGGGTAACGCAAGCCTGGTATCCTTCAGTGAAGGAGTTAGCATTAGAAGATCTGATTTTGATAGAGGCAGTAAAGGGACTTTTAAGAGATGTGGACAGAAGTGAGCATCCTCTAGTGGAATCAGGAGTGCTCAACCTTCTAATCTGGAACATTTCAGGACATCTCATAGATTTGCACAGTTATCAGGAGAGGCTTTGGAGCTGTTATACAAATCTTGGGCACCAACAACTAGGAAGAGGTATGCAAGTGCATGGAAAGTTTGGGTACGTTGGTGCGTGGAAAGGGAACTGGATCCCGTTGAGGCAGATGAAGTTATGATTGCTAATTTCCTGGCGAATTTGTACAAGGGGTTGAGTTACAGAACTGTGAATTGTTATAGATCGGCGATAGCAGCAGGGCATTCTCTGGTTGACAGTCTGTCGGTAGGGAAAGGACAATTGGAATGTAGAATAATGAAGGGGATTCGCTTAAAGAAACCACCAGAAACTAAATATATTTGTTTTGGGATGTCAATTTGATTTGGAAGTTATTTGAAGATTGGCAAGATGACAGGTTTTTGACAATAAAACATTTGACATGGAAGTTAACTACTTTACTGTGTATGATTTAATTTAAAAGAGTTTCTGATGTGAAAGCTCTGGATGTTACGGGTAGGTTAGACCAAGCAGAAGGTGTGCTTTTTGAAATAAGAAAAACTAAAACATTGACTGAAAGGATATTTTACCCCAGATTGAATAGTCATCCTAAGTTGTGTGTGGAAAGATGTGTTAGGGAGTCTGAAACCAGGGTGGGTGAGTTCAGAAGTGTGGGAGTGTATCAATTGTTGATATCTTATGTGAAACCTAATGGAGCAGTGTCTACGGCAACAATTGCAAGATGGGTTAAAGCACGATGCATGAATCAGGTGTGAATTTAGATAGGTTCAAAGTGCATTCAATTGGTGGAGCAATGGCATCAAAAGTGTATAGTGGAGGGGGTAATTTGAGTGAAATTCTGAAAGCAGCTGATTGGTCGAATGATAGAGTGTTTAGAGATTTCTATTTCAGGCCAATGGAACATGTAGCAGAAGAAGTTTTAAAGGACTTTAAACATGCACAATGCTAGCCTTCTGTCTTGACATAAAATGTTGATTCTCAGAGGTTAACTTTGTAGAGAATCGTGATTTTATTAAAGACAAGGAGGCTAGCATTAATGCTCCCTCCCACCCCTGAAGGTGGATGAGGTAACAAGAGTGTTGGAAAGCGATGTTGTGATGAAAATGAATGTATTAAAGTTTAATACGAGTATGACATAAATGATGTTAAGAGGGACTTATTTTAAATATTTTTGAAATTTGGATTATTTCAGAGTCTCAGTGAAAAAAGTCAAGGGAAGGAGTTGGAAGACGATGGAGAGAGAAGCTATAGAAAGAAGGGAAACAAAAGAGGATGAAATTGGAATGTTGAGGATTTATGTTCATGATGAATGTTCTACTGTTTAATGACCTCATGTTGTTCTATTTGAAGCTTTTAAAGTGCTGCTCAGAAGTGGTGAATAAAAGTTTATGCATAATGCTAGCCTCCTTGTCTTTAATAAAATCACAATTCTCTACACAGTTAACCTCCGAGAATCAACATTTTCCCACTCGTTCACCGACACAGCTGACCATGAATTCTGCCCATCCCCAGAAATACAACAGAGTATCATATCTTTATATTTTGAATGAAGCATTGTATTGCTGAAAGAAATGTCTTACTTAATTCTGGATTGGTTTAAATGCTCTTTTATAATCTTCCTAAACAATTACATGTTAAATGCACTTATATGATCTTGGATGGTGCATTACCTTTTGGGACTAATGCAAGGTTTTTTGTCATGCAGGATCAGAAAAAGAATATTTGGCTTCTGTAGCAGGAAGAAAGAGGGTGAAGGTCCTGGGGTGGGCAGATGTATGGAGTGTCTTACCTGGTACTGATTAACATTTTGGACTACAGTTCTTCTGAGTTCTCATGGGAGAAGTTATTTGTTACTGTTATATTTTTTGCTGCTGTTGGGAGAATAAACCGAAGATGAGAAGCATAATCCTTGCCTATATGTCTTTAACAGAATCGAAACTTTCCTTCATGTTAGCTAGATAATTTTTTTATTATTATAATTGTTCATGGTTGAATATGTAGCATTATGTGCGCACTAGACTATCCAAAGGCAAGTAATGGAAGGAGGATTATGTTGGTGGCTCTGTTGCTTTGGAGAGATATGTTGTACACATCAGGGACCTTCTTTTGCGTTTTGGAGGCGCTGTGCTCTGGAAATTCTGCCACATTGTTGGAGTTGCAACTGAACCGGATTTCTTTCCATGCCTAACTGCGTGACCTTTCCCTACAAGTACGTGGCCCTAGAGTTTTATTCAACAGCTTAAATTAAAGTCACTCTTGCAAGCAATTGGAAATACTTTCCACCGCAGAGAGGGTAAGAAAAGAAGGAGAAGTAGAGGCTCACTGTTTTGTGCCTGCCAGATGTTTTCCTGCCTGAGCCGTTTGGTGACCATCCCTCCCTTTCAGTTCTGCTGCTGTTGGTTACCTTGGAGCCTCTGAGCGGTTTGACCCTCTGAGGGCAATTATGGCATTGATATGGTCTTTAAGAATGTTTCTTCTGCTGCATTTCTCAAGTCCAACAGCTTTTAGGGTTTCCATTTCAGTTTTCAAGTGAGCCATCTCTTCATCTGTATGCCTTCCAAATAAAGTTGTACCACAGAAGGGTAGATTGATAATCCTCTGCTGACACGCCTGTTTGAGAGCTCTCAATAAAAGCTAAGAATGTCTTCTTATGTCTAATCAGTATTTAAACAAAATCCTCTCTGCGATCTCTTGGCAGATCCGTCCACGAACTGCTGGAAGGAGGCCCATAAAGACCAGTTGTACCTGCCAAGGAGGGAAGTCACTCTTGCATATTTTATTTAGGTAGCTGTTGTACCACATACCTTATGCCCTACAGTCAATTTTCCTACTCTCCGTGTTTGGTGGGACTGTAAATGAAGGATTAAGAGGGTGGACAATTTTTGCAGCCAAGACCACCATAGAATCAGGAGGAGGATTTGGACGCAGGAATAACAGGTTTTGTTCAGGAGGTCTGTATCTTTGCATTAGTCTGGATGGGGCAGCTTTTGCTGAAACTGGCGTAAGAAAAAGTTCCAAAGCTGGTTCTAATAGGCCTGCAACTAGTAGTAGGAGTAGTCTTGATGCTGAACTTTGGTGAAGCGTTTCAAAAATCACCGGCGGCTTTGTTGTGGGTGCTGGTAACGGAATTTTCAGTTTTGTAGCTCGTAGTATGAGTACTCCTTTAAAGGTATAAATGTTGTTGATTCATGAGACTCTTGTTGGAAGAGAGTTAATCAAATGAGGAGGAAACCTCTTTGTGTCCAAGGTCATCGTTCTGGAACAGGAATGCGTCATGAACCTGTATCTCCACCTGTCTCTAGTTGAGTATCTTGAAGAACAGGCTCGCCTAGAATGTCGAGAGTGACGTCCGGAACTTGCTCTTTATCTGCGATGAGATCTAGACCTTGATGGTAGAGAATTAGATCCCATTGGTGTTACAGGTGGGCTTGTTGGAGAGTGAACCCCCGAAGGCACAGCTGTCTGAGAAGGAGAAGGTGGAGTTGCTGGTGAAGGAACTGGAAGTTGAGACGTAGGAGGTTGTCGAGAAGTTTAGTGCTAGAACTGAAAGCCTTAGGGTGGTCTTCCCCCAAACGTTTTACCATACTCCATTTTTACTGATCTCACCTTGCTTTAGGACTCTGCACTTTACCATTGCTAACCAGTGCTAAAATGCGTGTGCTCTCTCCTCTAAACATGATAAAATTGGCTTACAGCCAATTGCCGCATTTAATTTACTTGCAAGTCCCTAGTTAAGTGGTACTTCATGTACTTAGGGCCTGTAAATTAAATGCTAGTAGTGGGCCTGCAGCACTCATTGTGCAACCCACTTAAATAGACCTTTTAAACATGTCTCAGGCCTGCCACTGCAGCCTATATGTGCAGTTTAAACTGCCAATTCGACTTGGCAAAATAACCTCCCTGCCAAGCCATGAACTCCCCTTTTAGTGCATATAATCACACCGAAAATACTAAAGTAGGCCGTAGGTAACCCATAAGGCAGGGCTCATTGTAATTAAATGGTTGGACATGTACTTTTAGGTTTTACATGTCCTGGTAGTGAAAAACTCCAAAATTCGTTTTTCACTACTGTGAGGCCTTCTTCTCCCATAGGAGAACATTGGGTTGTCTTATTACATTTAATAAGTGCTAACTTTTGATTGGGAATAGGTAAACCTTTCACATTTGGTGTCTGAGAAATTGTAATTAAAAATCCTCTTTAATGGTGCAGTCAAATTTTAAGTTACAATTTTGAAAATTACAATAGAAAGTTGGTGACTGCAGCTTGTTCCTGGGTCATGACTGGTTGTAGTAGGCAGTTACACTTTGTTTATTCCTCACAGACAGACACACAATAAAGGAATTAGGTGTGCCTGGATGGGCCATCAACTGGCAGAATGGGGGGGGGGAGCTAGGCATAGCCCCAATTGCAACTGATTAGGCTATGCCCTGGCTTCACACCATTACATTGTTCATGCAGCCAGCTTGGAGTCAGGGTAGGGGAGGCAGGAAACTTCAAGGACTTCAAAAGGGAATTCTCTAGAAACTTCTCCTACTTCAAGGCTGGCACCAAGTATAAATATTGGCCCCTCAGACCCAACTGTTCCTTACAACTCTGGACCTGTAGACACTACAAATGAAGGACTGCTGTGCTGCTCTGATGCCAGAATGACTGCTACCCTGCTTGCCCGTTACTCTGCTGCCCTGCAGCCTACTTGATGAGAAGGAAGACTGGACCTGCACTGTTCATCCCAGACTGAAGTGACTCCCAAGAGTCAGCTGACTGACCTCCTGTTTTGAGCTACAGGGACAGAACATGCCCCAGAGGTTTTCCCTGCACTTGCCCAGCTGACCTGCAACTGGACCTGCCGGAGCCCTGCTGGCCTCAGCTGGATTGAGTTCCTGATCCCCAAGAGGTGCTTCTCTGGACCCTTGCTGAGGCATCAGTGGAGCTCTCTTCCCAAGAAAAGGAGAAATCCTGAAGTTTTGGGCTCTTAGCAACCGCAAATGGGCCTGTTCGCACCAAGATCTTGCGGCCCACCAACATGAGGCTCTGGTGAACCCGACTCTTCGTGCCACAAAAACCGCCAGCGACACACGGCAACGCGAGATCTGCACTTCGCGATATCGCATCAACAGCCCATGGTGATCGCCAACATGAATCTCCAGCAACGGCCATCTGCGACACCCGGCCTGCTCTTCGTGCTACAGCGACGACCATCCGTGACACTCTTCCTGCTCCTCGCATCCTCCTCCACCGCTAATAGAACTCTTCGAGATGGACTGTTTCAGCAGGACTAACCTGGTCCCTGTATCCAGCCCGCGGTTCATCGTGGTCAGCCTAAACTTGTGACTTTCACCCAGTCTCACACAACCAATTAAAGGCGAGTGGTGCTTTGTAATTTTAGGCCCTATACTTACCATAACTCTTTAAAATTACATATCTCTGGTTCTACTGATTGGATGTTTGTTGTTTTGGTCTCAAATAGTTTATTACATTTTACCCCATTTTTCTAAATTGGTGTGGGATTTTTCTTGCATTTTGTTTTCACTTTATTACTGTTTGAAGTGCTGCATACTTTACACATTGCCTCTAAATTAAGCCTGGCTGCTTTTGTGCCAAGCTTTTAAAGGGTTAAGCACAGGTTTATATGGGATTTGCTTGTGTTTCACTCTGCTTATAATTGTGGTTGCTGTTTGCGTAGGGTTTCACCCCCCCCTCAACCAGTAACCCAGTTTCCAACATACAGCGTTCTGGAAAATCCGGAGTGACTACTGGCGATGAGGGTGAATATGCTCTTGAGTATTCTGAAACTGAAGCTGTCTGAAGTTTTCTCACCTTCATTTTTCAAATCCAATCAGCCGATTTAGAGATGGAAAAAGCATATTTTATGTGTCTCAATGTCAAATGGTCTCGCAACATCAAATTTCTTGACGTTATGGTTGCACTCGACATCAACCATCTGTGTTTTGATGTCGAATGACACTTCCTCTTCAATGTTGACCCAGTCCTTAGCGGTGAGCAGGCTGCCACTGTACCTCTCCTCAATGTGATAGTTCTCAATGTAGAACTGGAACGTTGTCTTTTTTCTGGACATCTCTTTTTAGATCTCCCTCTCATTGAGTCCTCAGAGGCTGGAGGCCGAGCCCTGGTAGAGGACTGAACCTTTCCTAGCTCGTGTTATGTCCCACCTTCAGATAGCGCCTTGTGCTGTCTTCGCAGTTCCTCTCCTTCATGGAGGCAAATCTTTCTCCCTGTCCTTCAGGTATGCCTGGAAAATGCCACACAGTGTTGACATTTGTCTGGGATGTACCTGTCAGGAAGGCAAAGATTTTGCCTTTTTTCGGCCACAGGTAGGAGATTTGGTAAATAATGGTGGCATTTTATTTGCCTTAAAATTTAATTTCAATGTAGGCAAATGACACAGATATACTCTAGGCATCTAAAAACCTCGAATGAAGCTGGTTAGACATAAATCTGTAAAGATTTTTAGAGGAAAAAATGCCAAAAAAGGCCGAGAACAATGATCCAAGATCCTGTCACCAGGAGACAGAAAAAAAGAATTGAGGTAATTGCCATCTGCTGGGCATGATTGGATACTGGAAGACTGTGAGCCCTTAAAGGTACATTATCAATTTTCGTACTAGCATAGCTGCAGCCTATGTGTCTACATTGCCCTACATCTTCTTCCCCATTTCCTTTTCCCTTCAAAAAGGTTTATGAATGAGATTTTTTAGTAAAGATGATCTTGTTTCATCTAATATTACCTATTTTCTATTATTAGTTTGGCCTTTTTCAAGTAAATTAAAGGAAGTTGGCAAATAGAGCCTTTTTTTATAGGCTGCAAACATTTTAAAGTTGTATCTTAAAAGTTGGCCTTCATGAAGTAATGTGAAGATGTACATTTAAGAAAATATATTTTGGAGAAGTGTTCCAGGATCCCTGCATGTGGGCAGGACTATTCAGTGCTTGTGATTTCAATAGAGATACCATGAAGGAGAACGTCAAAAGGAAAATGTTACTTACCCAGTAAGCATCTGTTTGTGGCATGTAGTGCTGTAGATTCAGATGCCTAGCATAAGTCAGACATCTAGTGTTGGGCTCGAAAGTGTGAAAGTTGTTTTTCTTTGAAGAAGTCTTTTGAGTCACAAGGTGTAGTGACTCCTCCTCTTGCTTGCAATGCGCATGGTCTTCGAGTCCATTGTTAAGACTGTTTTCCGCTTGGCAGATGAGGATGGAGTATAAAGGATGATGTATCCTAGTGAGATGACCATGCAAAATTGATGTTATGTTTAATGTAGATAACTGTAACCAACACAGGTTCCCGGGGAGGAGGGTGGGCGCATGTGAATCTACAGCACAACATTCCGATACACAGATACTTAATGGGTAAGTAACATTTTCCACTTGATGGCATGTGTGGCTGTAGACGCACATGCTTAGCGTAGAGTGTAAAGCAGTTTTCCTCCCAAAGAGGTGGCTAACCTGTGTTGCTAGCATTTGCTTGAAATAAAATTCTTAGAATTGCTTGGCCCACATTAGCTTGTTGACGAGCAATGACAACTACACAGTAATGTTTTGTAAATGTGTGCGGTGTGGTCTATGTAGCTGCCTTACATATGTCAGCCATGGGTATAATCCCTAAGGATGCCACTGGAGCTCCCTTTTAAATGAGTAGAGTGAGCTTTTGGAGGGATAGGTAGTGTTCGTTTGGCTTTAGCATAACTAGTTTGGATACATTTTACAATCCAACATGAAATACTTGATTTAGAAATGGCTATTACTTTATGTGATTTAGAGAATGCAACAATAAGTTGTTGTGTGTTCCTAAACGGCTGAGTTCTGTCAATATAATACATAAGAGCTCTTTTTACATCCAGCATGTCCAAAGCTCTTTCTGCAACTGAGTCAGGATTGGGAAAGAATACTTGTATCTCAATAGACTGATTTAAGTGGAACTGTGACCACTTTTGGTAGGAATTCAGAGTTAGTACGTCGTACCACTTTGGTCCTATGTATTTGGAAGAAGGGTTCTTATAGAGTTAAGGCCTGAAGCTCACTGACACGTCTGAGTGAAGTGATTGCAATTAGAAATGTGACTTTCCAGGATAGAAACTGGAGAGGGCATGAATGAAGACGCTCAAATGGGGGACCCTTTAACCTTGTGAGCACAATGTTGAGATTCCAAGCAGGGGTTGGCGGTACCCTAGGTGGAATACGTCTTTTGAGGCCCTCTAAAAAAGCTTTAATTACAGGAATTCTGACTATAGGGAGTTGTTCTCTATTTTGCAGATATGCGGCCTTATGGAAGTGAAAGCTAACCCAGAGGTATGTAAATGAAGTAGGTAGCAGACAGTGTTTTAGCATCAGATGTTAATATCTTTTGAAAGGCAATAGTGAACGAAACGTTTCCAATTTGCCGGATAACAGACTCTAGTTGTGAGTCTTCTTGCTTCTTTAAGAATATCTATAAACTGTTGAGGTAGATTCAAGTTTCCATATTCTAAGACCTCAGGAGCCAAATTGAAAGATTGAGAGATCTGTGGTTTGGATGCAGTTATAAAGGAGACTCTCAGTACAACGTGGTTTGAACCACACAAGTATGTGTATTCTTCATCAGTGTAATGGTGTGCACTCTCCATTGGTGGCCACAGTCAAACTGACCACAAAGAAACGTTTGCTTTTTCAGACAAACACGTGGAATCTCACAGCCGTGAGATTCCACTTTACAGAATGCACGAGGCACAGATTGCACGAGGCACTGTTCCCTCAAGCTCAAAACAACACATCCCCTTCCCTGCTATATAATAACAATATGATACAGATTAAATTGACACTAAGCAACCTAGAAGAGGAGGGAAAGCATAAAATATATGATGTGCACAACTCTACCCTAGATCAAGAAAAGGTGCCACAATCATACCTAAAACAACAAAATGATGAAACAAATAATAATAACTTAATAAACATAATCTTTTAAATATTCCGGTGTTCTCTGGTCTCTAATGCTCCTCCCTTCTCTAGAATTCGACAAATCTCCCACACTTCGTTCTTCTGTGAAAGTGGGCAAAACAACATTCATTCTCACCCCCTTTCCACCTGGAAATTTGCCCTGTTACTTTCTTTCCCAAAGTCACCATCATTCATCAACATATAGCCACTGCAACTCTCACCTCTCTTCACTGGACAATCACTTCCTTTCTGATACAACGCAACCCTACGTAGGTTCCACCGCTCACCATGCTCTAAAAGTACATGGAATTGATACACGTGCGCAACTTTGAACGGTCCTCTAAATTTTGACAAACCTCTCATTACTCTGCCCGCCTTGTCCTTCACCCAATCACCAACCGCGACACCACCTTTAGATAACTCAACATCTTTCCATCACCAGCTTTGCAAGCTCCACCACTTGCCACCCACTCCTTTATCCAAGATGGCACCAACTTGTTACCCGGAAATCTTCCCCTCATTATTTCAAAATGGGATTTTAGAGTCGCCTCCTGCTTGGGGTTGCG
Source organism: Calotriton arnoldi (assembly GCA_963921515.1). Taxonomy (NCBI): domain Eukaryota; kingdom Metazoa; phylum Chordata; class Amphibia; order Caudata; family Salamandridae; genus Calotriton; species Calotriton arnoldi. Next base: position 1,732,728 of record CAWUFW010000280.1, read on the forward strand.
ATACGCCCACAACAACTCTTCCACTGTTCTTACTATATCCTGTCCAGACACATTAGCCATTTGGATAATGCCCTTCACCAATCTGTTAGCCCTTTCAACAATGCCAATAACCTGTGGATTGTAAAGAGAGGTACAATGGTGAGAGATACCATGTTCCTTCATATACTCCTTCATCTCATGAGAGAGTGCCATTATTAGTTATAAGTACTGACAGAACTCCTTCTTCCATAAAACATTCTTCCCAAATTTTTAATAGTGGCGTCTGTAGTGATTTCTCTCATGAACCTCACGCACAACCACTTAGAAAACACATCGACACCCACCAATGCAAACATGCACTCACCACGCAATTCAGACATGGGACCAATAAGATTGATACATACGCTATGCCAAGCTTTACCAGGATTCATATGTTCCATGACCGATTGTGCCCCTACTCTAAGTCTCTTCTCACCCTCTTTACAAACGATACAACTCTGAATCCACGAGTAGACTTGGTCATCCATACCTGGCAACCAAAATTGCGTTTTGAGGCGATGTTGGGTCAAACTTTGCCCGAAATGTCCTTCATGAGCCATAGCTATAAGCTTGGTTCTCAAACTCAATGGTGGTACAAACCTATCACCTCTCATCAACAGTTTATCTCCACACATGGGCAATTCTTCCAAAATCTTGACAAAAGGCCACACAGATATTGACACGCAACTCTCTCTTCTCTTTCTCGAATTCAGCATACGTACAACTTCCATAATAATTTTATCAGCATTTATCTCTTGACACCACTCATCCACTATAAAAGCACCAGACCCTTCCACCACAGCATCTTGCACTGAAGTTACAGCATCATCATTATCGCTAATTGATACAGCGGGACCATCTACCAAATTCCAATCAATTGACATTCTGGACAGACAATTAGCCTGAGTATTTTTCCAGCCTTGAATGTGTTCTACAATGTAACGATACTCATGGAATCTAGCAGCCATATTTGCCAATCTTGCTGAGCCCTTCCCAGCACCACCAGGAAGAAGTACTTTGATAAGCAGTTTGTGATCCGGTCTTAGGATAAACTGTGTGCCCCACACATAGGTCCAATAATATTCCACACCCCAGGCAGCAGCAAACGCTTCTCTCTCAATAACAGAGTAATTCCTTTCGGCACTCGTTAGGGTCCTAGATGCAAACGCCACGGTCTTCTCACCGTTACTATGTTTTTGAGAGAGAACGGCATCCACGACTGTTGCATTCGATTGGACCGTTACGATAGACCTAAGCCTGATGTCAAACGGCACCAAGATCCTGGCTACCCAAATCTCTTTCTAAATCATATTAAAACATTCTTCCTGTTCTTGGGCCTACGCACAACTCTGACCTTTCCTCAGCAACATCCTCAAATACTCTGTTTTGTCTGCAAACCTCTCCACAAACTTTGCATAGTACACTATCAGACCCATAAAGGATCTCAACTGCTCTTTGTTCTGAGGTGCCGTTGACAGTTTAATTGCTTTTAACAAATTTTCTTTTGGTTTCACTCCATCAGCTGATAGGGTATAACCCCAATATTCAATCTGAGCCTGCAAAAAAAAAAAGTGACCTACTTCTGCGATTCTACGCAAAGCGTGGTTCAATATAATATTGTGTTCCTCAATTGTTTTTCCAAAAATTAAAATGTCATCTTCAAAGTACAATATATTCTCAAGACTTTGAATACTTCAGTAATCATACGCTGAAAAACACTCACTGTCGATGACAAACCGAGTGAACTGAAAAGTTCCTTCCATTATTATAAATGCTGTCAGCAGTTTTGATTCCTCGTGAAGCTTGAGGTGATGGTATGCACTCTTTAAGTCTAACTAGGAAAATACTTTCCCCCTTTCAACATCAGAACCATTTCATTGATATTAGGTAAGGGAAAGGTGTCTGTCACCACACTTTGATTTAAAGATCTTAAGTCCACACAGAACCTTAAATGCCCATCTGATTTCTTTGTGAGGCCTACTGTTGACACCCAATTAGACGCCTCAACAGCTTCTATAATACCTTCCTGTAACATTTCTTGAATTCATTTTTTGACCTCTTCCTCAACCACCACCGGAACCCTCCTGAGTTTATGTTTAACAAATACAGCTCCTTTCATGGGCAGAATTTTGTGTATGTAACCTTTCAGCTGTCCCAGCTTATCATTAAATTTAGGCTTTACACTCTCCAAAATTTCAGAAACAGACTCATCCTCCACCACCATGATATGAGAAGGAGCCCTTGGATTAACAAGCCATATGCAAGTCATATTGGTGTACCCACCCTAGAAATTGGGAGACCTTGCTCTGCCACATAAACCTTTCCTTCTATGCTCCTTTCCTCAAATGTGATGTGTGCATCCAGAAACCTCAAGATATCGATAGTTTCACCCTGATATCCTCCAGGGGAAATATCCTTGGGTTTTAAAGTAATACCATTCCACTCCTGTTCAAACATACACCTAGAAATGGTGTACTTGGACCCCGTATCCACCATAGATTGAACACTGCGGCCATTCACTCCAAAGTAGCTTTGAGTTTGTTTCTCCTCTTATCACCTTCAATCACCTCACTCACACATCCGACACTCAGAATCCTTTCAGGCATGTCAAGGGCACTACTGGGGGCTCTCTGATACTACCGCCACTTTGCTGTGATTGTCGGTCTTACACAACGTAGCAAAATGGCCTATACGGCCACACTTTCTGTATTCTTTACTGTAGGCAAAGCAAAATTTTAAGTCAGAGACATGGCTCATGCTCCCAACTCGATTGCACCCCTTAATAGACTGTTTAGGTGGAATAGAATTTTTCCCAAACCTATGGTTTGATCTCAATACCGCTATGGATTCCAATTCAGATTTACTGAACCTTCCAAACCCTGATTTTTCCTTTCCATTTCCCTCATGCATTAATCTGATTTCTCAGAACTTTGGCAATGTCTATTGCATCTTTCAATGTGAGGTTCTGTGCAGCCCAAAACTTGTCTTGAATTGTCTTTCACATTGAACAATGAGCTGGTCCCTGATGAGTTCATCTGCTATTACACCAAACTGACGTTTGGTTGACAACTCTTAGTCTAGCCACAAACTCAGCAATGAATTCCTCTACTTTCTGGTGTTGTGGCTAAAATGTATATCTTGTCATCACTAGATTCTCCTCCTTAGCATATCTAATCTCCAACCAGCGTCTAGCCTCTTTAAAAGCATCTTGAAATGGTTGTCCATTAAGAGACTGCAGTAAATACCGAAAAATTTGCTGACCCTCTTTTCCTAGAGCGCTCAATAAAAACACTGTTTTCCCTATAGGGAAAGTTTCTTGGCCGTCTAGAGCTTTCAAGTAATTATAAAACATCAAGATCCAATCCTCCCAAGGAATTGGTGGAACCCCAACTTGTGTTAAAAAACACTGTGGGGGGGCGTGGCCAGCCATCATGGCCGCGAGGTTGTAACTTCATTTGGCTCCACGTTGAGCCCCGTGGGAAAGGACAATAGCCCTGCTCGGTCCTGGGCAAATGACAACCGGTATGTCGGACTGAGCTTGCAGTAAGAAAAGGACACTCTGGGACGCCTTTGAGGATAGGAGGAGTTCTAATACCGGCCTTCTGAGGACACGGGGAGCGGAACCGCTAAGCCAACATGGCGGCTGCTCCCGGCGAAGAATACTGATAAACGCCAAGGAACACCCCAGAGGCAGGGACCCGGCAGCGGACGGTACCCGGAGCATTAATTAACGGATTGAAGATGTCGGTGCCCCGCTGTCGGACCCCCTGAGAGCGGCGGACCCTCGTGTGACGTGAGAAGAAGCCCCGGAGAAATGGCGGCCTCACCCGACGGCAACTAACGGCTCCTGCGCAGTTCCCCGGGGCTGAGGGCTCACCGGAATGTGGACCGGAGCTGTGGGGAGAGCCATCTGAACAAGGGAACAGTTTCCAGGCAGTGCGCTCATGAAGTAGCGGCGAGCGTCTGCACCGGCGGCTCTTAGGCGGTAAGAGAAGCCCCCCCACACCGCGCAAGCCAAAAGAGACACATGAGGGGCCAATACTGAGGCTGGGGGAGAGAGAGACCAGCGAGGCGCCCATGCCGTTTCCACCGGGAACATGCACGTGTTTGGGGGAATGAAGAAGTCCGGAAGGGTGGCCAGGCCCTATGCCTGACCCTAAGATGGCACCCATTACCCACCATTAAGGGGATCAGCGAAGCCAGCACGAGGCCCAGAGTCAAGACCTGCACACTATCAGCGCATAGGAAACCTGGGAGGAAAACAGACAACAAGACAAGCACCCCTAGAACATTTGAAGGGGGGGAGACCAGTGAGAACCCCTGAACCGCGGAGTGCGGAGGGGCGAAATAGCATCTCTTTTACGACGACACCACTCTCCCTCATTTAAACACTCAAGCCAGGTGCCGAGAGGCGCAAGTGGGGACGTAAGACCCGCCTCTCTGCCACCAAAAAAAGGACACCCTAACAAGGTCTCCAGCTACTTTGGGGCAGCCAAACCAAGTGAAGAACAGGTGGAAGAGGGTAATCAGGAGACGGGGAATATGGCGCTCACCCGAGAAGACCTACTCGCCACTCTGAAAGAATTCAAAAGCTACGGGAAGACATCAAGGCAGACCTGGGGGCTTCCTTCGAGTCCTTCAAGACAGAAATGGGGACTAAAATAATCGCGCTCCAGACGGATGTGGACTCAATAGGGACACGCGCCCTGGACCTGGAGGCGAAATGCCAGGACCTGGAGGGCCGCCTCCATCTGCTAGAGGAGGGTGCGCAATCCCTCTCTGCCCAGCTGAACTCAGCGATTCTCAAGTGCGAAGACCTAGAGAACCGCTCCCGGAGGGATAACATCGGAGTGCGGGCCTGGAGGAAATGAAGGAAGGAGCAGACCTAGACACAACATGGTGGGCCTGTTCACTAGCATCCTAGGTGAGGGCGCGACCGAAGTGAGGCTGGAGCGCGTGCATAGAGTGGGCCCGGCTCTACAAGGGGGAAATAAGCACCCGAGAGACATCTTGGCTAAATTTGCTTCCTTTAAGGTCAAGGAATTGGTGCTCCGGAAGGCATGGGACAGGGAGATGGTGGACTACCCGGGAGCAACCTGTGCTCTTTTCCAGGATTTCGCCCAGGCCACATTGATGAGGCACCAACAGTTCTGGCTGATCACTTCAATCCTGAGGGAGCGTCATATAAAATACCGTTGGACTTACCCGTTCGGTCTTGCCTTCTCCCTCAATAACAAACAGCATCATTTCACGGATGTAGAGGAGGCGGCGGCCCTCCGCGGTCTGGGAAGAGCGTCGCCACAAAGGGAGACATCGCCGAGAGAGTCACCCAACGAGCGGCCCTGGTCCCTGGCAGACACCTAAGAAGGGAAGCAAGAAGTCAGCATGACGAGGAAATACACGTAGCTGGTTTCACACACACGATAAAGGGCGACGCCGCCCAACCTGCAGAAGAACACACTTACCTGAGGTGACTTGGTGAACTGAGGAGCTACCTCCGGGGTGCCCGGACACCCCTAGTGGGAGGACAAAGACGATGGAAGGGTCCCCTCCTTTCTCTCTTGCCATAGCCCGACACGCCAGCAGACAACCACCACTTGCTTGTCTGGGGCCGTGATCGGGAACACTCCACAGTTAAGGTCCACCAGAGAACTCTCACGGGGCTCTGGGAGAGGGAATGGTCTTGCCCCAGAAGCCATCGGAAGATGAAGCCCAACAGGACTCTGCGGACTCCTGAACTGTTTGTTTTTTGTTTGTTTAACTAGGTTGATTCATGTTCCACCCAGGGTGCTCAACTCGTCGGCAATGTGGAGGCTGGGGGGGGGAGGGGCAGGGAGCTCCCGTTGACGCGCTAACAGGAGATCGGGGTAGATGGGGGTTAAACTAATGTCATGGAATGTTAGGGGCCAAAGGCAAAGCTTTTGGAAATTGCTGGGGGATCAGCGAGCACAGGTGGTGGCCGTGCAGGAGACACATCTCAAGAAAGGAGAGGAATTGAGGTTAGAGCATAGGCACTATCCCATGATATTAAGGGCAGCTAGCACCAGGAAACAGAATGGGGTTGCCCTGATGTTCCACTCATCCATTCAGTTTCACCTAGAGGCCTCCAAAAGCGACAAGCAGGGAAGATTTCTTATGGTTAGGGGATTGCTGATGGGTCGCCCCTGCACGATCGCCACAGTGTATGCACCTAACACAGGACAGGCTGAATTTATCTCTGCCTTTCTCACATCCATAGCGGGCTTTGCTTTAGGGGAAATCATTGTAATGGGAGACTTAAATCTCGTTTGGGACGCACAGTTAGACACCACAAACCCGCTGGGGGGGGGAGTGTTTAGCAAAGCATTAAAATTGTCCCTGCAACAAATGGGACTGCTGGATAGCTGGAGGGAACTTAATCCTACCACGCAGGACTATTCCTTTTTTTCACACGCCCACAGAAGGTATTCGAGGATAGACCACATTTTCATTAGTCAATCACTCATACATGCGTGAACGGCCTCCCTCTTCCTCCCCATAACCCTCTCGGACCATGCTCCCCTGACTTGCTTATTAAATTGGCCAGCACCACGTTCTAAACTGACTAGATGGTACTTTACCAACGTACTGTGCAGGGACAGACTACACAGAGACGATATCCGTAAATCAATTAGAGATTTCTTTACGTCCAACGGCCCCACGGATACTTCCCCAGCAAACAACTGGAATGCCTTCAAGGCATACTTTAGGGGACATTGCATTGCCCTCGCCACCTCCCTGAAAAAACTCCAGACGAAAGAAAGATTGGCGCTAGAACAAGAGCTGCTTAAGGCGGAAAAAACACACAAAGATTCGCCTTCGGTCCCAGCGCTTAAGAAAGTCACGGCCCTCAGGGGGAAACTGAACGCCATCTACACTAATAGAGCTGAAAAGACTATCCTGAGACTCCAGGCCTAAGGGTATGAAGGGAAAGTTAAGGTAGGCTCACTCTTGGCACGACAATTAAGGGCTAAACAAGAAAAGGATTATGTGAAGCAAATCATTGATAGGAATGGGGTCACTCATACTAGCGAGGAAGGGAAGGCAGGAGCGTTTCACGATTTTATAGCACTAAATACACGGCTGAACCACCCCTATAGACAGACCAGACGCAATATTTAGACTCCCTTGAGCTCCCTTGGGTCTCGGCGGCAGCCAATGAGGATCTGGGCCGCGCCATATCCCAAGAGGAAGTTCAGGCAGCAATTGATTGCCTCAAACAACATAAAGCCCCTGGCCCGGATGGGTTTACGGCGCAGTTCTACCGAACCTTTGCCGCCGAGCTGGCCCCCCCGCTTACTACCCTATTCAATGACATTACGTCAGCCCATCGGTGTCCCCCCTCCATGGGGGAACCCCATATCTCGATAATCCCGAAAGCAGGGAAAAACCCGCAGGAGTGCACCTCCTATAGACCTATCGCTTTGTTAAACCTGGACGCGAAAATTTATTCTAAAATTTTGGCTACTAGACTGGAGAGAGTCCTACCCAATCTTATTCACCCTGACCAGTCAGGGTTCATCAAAGGGCGCCAGACCCACGACAACCTCCGCAGGGTGTTTTATCTTATAAACAAGGCTCAGAAGAAACGGATTCCCGCGGCCCTCCCGTCACTCGACGCGGAGAAGGCTTTTGACCGAGTCGACTGGGCCTTCCTGCAACTCTCCCTACGTCGATTCGGGTTCTGTGAGACCTTCCTGAGGATGGTGAGGGCCAACTACAGTTCTCCGAGATCCAGGGTTTTGGTAAATGGGGTGGCGTCTGACTTTTTTTTTTAAGTTTCAAAAACCTTTATTGAGAAGTAGAAAGGTCACATCCACAGCGTTCTGCCTACATCCCAGTCGGGCCGGCAGCGCGGTTGTCGATGCCAGCCAAAGGCTAAACCGGGTGGGGAAGCACACAGCATGCCGCCTACAACCACTTCGGGCCGGCCGCGTCGGGGGAAATTATCAGCAATAGGGCAGTAGCGCATCTGCAAACAGAACATAGCACCCAGTGACTGTGTAATAGGCATAATCTTGTCAGTGTAAGGAAACCGTTGTTCTGGCCGGGAAAGCGGCACGGAGCCCGCTAGCGGAGAACTGTAACATTGCAGGGGAGTTCAGGCGAAGTGGTGTCATATACTATGCGGTATATGGCAGATTGCTAATGATTGGGAAGGGTAGTAGGCCCCGGTGGTCTGGAGCGAGCAAGGCCTGGTGGTCAATGGGTAAGAGCTGGGGGGGGTTATGTGCCATGTCCCGCTCGTTCTTCCCGCTTCAAGTGACTAATGGATAGGAGTGGGGAGGCATTACCCCACCGACAGTGAGGGCCGGGAGCTGAGCGCATTGAATTGGCACTGGCTGGTCGGGGACCGACCACCCTAGGCCGCCTCGGCTGGCAAGAGCCCTCGACGCCGGCCGAGGAGTGCCATGGGAGTTGGCGTGAGCGCTGATCCGCGGGGAACTTGAGAAGTGGCGTGACCAAGAAGAGAGAGAGAGAAAGAAAGAAAAGAAAAAAGAAGAAAAGAAAAAACAGCTCTCTGGCCAGCTGGTAGGAAGGGAAAGGAGGGCCTGGGAGGAGTGAAGGGCTCTCCATGGAGTAATCAGTCTTGACCTTGATGAGCGGCACGATCGGAGAGGGTCAGGAGCAGGTCTTATCAGTCATGGTCAGTGTCGGGAGTGCCCCCTCTAGGCAATAGTGGATCCGCAAAAAGTTGTAGGGCGCGCAGGCGAGGAGGTACATAGCGAGCGTGCTCCAACCGTGTTAGGTATTGGATCAGAGGTTGCCAAGTGCGCTGAAATTTGGCGTCCGTATGTGCCAGTCTGTGGGTTAGGAGTTCCATTGCCATGACCTGCCATAGGCGCGTGATCCATACCGGGACCGGAGGAGTACAAGCCTTTTTCCAATGCAATGCGATGACCTGCTTTGCAGCAGTGAGCATGTGGAAAATCAGGCGCCAGTCCGCAGGTTTCATGGCTTTAAGAGAGGTGGGACGGAGGCCCAGAATAACAACTCCCGGTTCATTAGGCAGGGGGTAACCCACCACTGCTTTAACATGATCAAGAATTTCCGCCCAATACGGCAAGATTAGCGGGCAGTCCCACCAGATGTGGAGGAAGGAGCCCCGAGAATTCAAGCATCGCCAACAAACAGGAGCATATCCAGGGAACATTCGTTGGAGTCGAAGAGGTGTATAGTACCAGCGCGTCATAATTTTGTACGCGGACTCCTGCTGTGCTAAAGATTTAAAAATACGCTGTATGTCCCGCCAGAGCTACGCCCACCGGCCGGGAGGAATATCCGCCTCAAGGTCTCTCTGCCACTGGCTTTGGTACGTGTGGGGTGATATCACCTGGGAGGTTTGAAGGGCCTTGTAGGTCTGGGAGATCAGTCCCCTGGATCCGTCGAACGACCGAACCATGAGTTCAAAAGGCGTAAGCTGGCGCATGGCGCCCTCCGTATACGATGGGGCCCGCAGCCAGTGGCGGATTTGAAAGTATTCTAGCCGCGCCGTTTTGGGGAGATTGAAACCTTCTCGACATCGTTCAAAGGATTTGAAGGACCCATCCTCAAAGAGCTGTTCTATGATGCGACATTCGCCTGCCGCCCAGGTCGGAAAGTCTGGTGGGCGGGAAGCTGGCTGAAAGTCTGCGTTAAGCAACACCGGCGTGAGGGGGAGGGAAAGGTAGTAAGGCCTCGGGGGATCGCGATTCTGTCCCAGATCTCCAACACCGTGCGCGTGGGGATAGCGATATAAGCACTAGGGTGCCTAGCAGGTCTACCCAGCCAGGCCAAGTCCCAGAGCGGACGGCATGCCGCGGCACGGTCCATGTGGAACCAGTGCTTTTCACTAGCTCGCACCGACCATTCCGAGATATACCTCAGATGGGAAGCCCAATAATAGGCCATAAGGTCAGGGCATGCTAAACCCCCCCGGTCTCTTGGTAGCAACAGAACCTTGGTCGACAGTCGCGGTCGCCCCCCACCCCAGATGAAGGCGACCATTTCTCTCTGGAGGCCCAGAATATCCTTGTGCGGGATTGGCGTGGGGAGTGCCTGAAAGAGGTATAGAACCTTCGGCAGAAGGGTCATCTTGACTGCATTGAGGCGTCCAGGACAGGGGTAATGACTTCCAACGGCGGAGGTCCGTTCGTATGGAAGTTCTACAGGCCGGCCAGTTAGCCTGCGTCCAGGTGGTAAGGTCAGCTGTGATGTTAATACCCAGGTAGCGTATAAAAGTGGGGGCCCACCGGAAGGGGTTAATGGTCCGCAAGTCTTCCAACAGCCGTGAGGGAAGAGTGAGATTAAGCGCACTCGATTTAGGAAGGTTGACTCGAAGGCCCGACGTCAGCTCGAACTGAGAGAGAAGATCCAGGAGCGTCGGGAGAGAGGTCGCGGGCTCCGTGAGCATCAGAAGAAGGTCATCCGCAAAGAGGGCTATCTTATGGTCCACCCCCCCATGCGGATACCCCGGATATCTGCCGACTGTCTGATAGCAATCGCCAAGGGCTCCACTGTCAGCGCAAAGAGCAGCGGTGAGAGTGGGCATCCCTGGTGGGTGCCCCTGCGGATGGGGAAAGACGGGGTCAAGGCGCCGTTGACGCGGATGCGCGCTGAAGGGGCTGCATACGGTGCCATAATGCGGGCAACCATGAGAGGCCCGAGGCCTATGCGGAGGAGGACCGCCCGAAGAAAAGACCAGTCGACCCGGTCGAAGGCTTTCTCCGCGTCAAGGGAGAGAAGGAAGACGGGGATTCCGTGGTGGCTGACCTTCAGTACGAGGTGCGCTACCCGGCGCAGGTTATCCGCCCCCTGACGCTCGTGGATAAAGCCCACCTGGTCGGGGTCTATCAGGCCCGGCAGGAAGGGCGCCAGGCGTTGCGCCAGTATCTTGGTGTAGATTTTAGCATCTACATTAAGTAGGGATATGGGGCAGAATGATGCGCAGGCGGTGGGATCTTTCCCGGGTTTCGGGAGCAGCACAATCTCTGCTTCAGCCATCGTTGGGGTGACGGATCCAGCCTCAGCAAATGAGTTAAAGCACAAGTTACTAACTTGTGTAACGATATATCTGTAAGAGACAGTAGTTAGTGACAGATTCCTTACCTTAGAATATCCCCAGGCGTCAGGCTGGATCCGGAAAGTTTTTGCGTAGCAGTACCCTTGCGCGTCGGTAGGCGGCGTCGTGCGGCTCCGCGTCCGGCGTCGTGATCGCCGGGATGACGTCGCGGGCAGTACTTAGACGCCGCCCCTGCGCGCTGACGTCAGTTCTGTACACGACTTTCCGCGCCAGGAACGCAGAGCCATGCAAGAAGCTGACATAGGTGTCTGAAAAATACTAGGGCCCTGAAAGGGATGTCCTTAACCCTAGAAATCAGTTCGCAGAACGGGGAGGATGGGTGGGCGGTAGGAATCTGTCACTAACTACTGTCTCTTACAGATATATCGTTACACAAGTTAGTAACTTGTGCATCTGAAAGAGACACGTTAGTGACAGATTCCTTACCTTAGAATAGATACCCCAGCAATACCAACCCCGGTGGTGGGTCTGCGAACAAAGATCAGACAAGGAAGTCCTGGAGGACAGAACGGCCAAAGAAGCCGTCCCTCCGGACCGGACTGTCAAGGCAGTAATGCTTTGTAAACGTGTGCAGCGAGGCCCACGTAGCTGCCTGACAAATAACCGGCAGCGGAACACCGCGGCCCAAAGCCGTGGTAGCAGCCGTTGCCCTTGTGGAATGGGCCCGCAGCCCAACAGGAGGCTCCTTCTTAGCCAAAGAATAGCAGGTCTTGATGCACAAGGTAACCCAGCGGGAGATGGTCCTCTTGTGCACCGCCCGACCTTTTTTGGCGCCCACGTAGCCAACAAAGAGCTGGTCATCCACCCGGAAGTGTTTTGTGCGGTCAATATAGAAGGAGAGCGCACGTTTTGGGTCCAGACGGTGGAGCCTCTCTTCCTCTCTGGAAGGATGCGGAGGCGGAAAGAAGGTGGGCAAAGTGATGGCCTGCCCAATATGGAAAGCAGTAACCACCTTTGGCAAGAAGGACGGGCGCGTCCGAAGAACAACCTTGTCCGGATGAACAGACAGAAAGGGAGGTTTGCAAGATAGAGCCTGGAGCTCACTCACCCGCCGAGCGGAGGTGATGGCCACCAGAAAGGCTGTCTTCAGAGTCAGAAGACGAAGAGGACAGTTATGTAGAGGCTCAAAGGGAGCGCACATTAAAAGGTAAGAACCAAGTTCAAGTCCCACTGAGGCATCACAAACGGAACAGGAGGGAAGAGGTGAGTAATGCCTTTTAAGAACCTATTAACAACAGGGGACTTGAAAAGGAGGGCTGATCAGGAAGCCTGAGGAAGGCCGAGATAGCACAAAGATAACCCTTGATGGTACCCAGGGCAGAACCCTGTTGGGCCAGAGAAAGAAGGAACAGAAGGACCTCAGAAAGAGGGGCAGAGAGGGGATTCACAGCCTTTGCTGTGCACCATGCCACAAATTTGTTCCACCTGCAGGCGTATACCACCTTAGTGGAGGGACGCCTGGCTGCCAGAATCACATCACAAACTTCGGGAGGCAAGTCGAAAGGAATCAACTGCCGCCGCTCAATCTCCACGCAAGCAGGTGTAGACTGGACAGGTTCGGGTGGAGGACCGCCCCCTGCTGCTGCGACAGAAGATCCTCCCGAAGAGGCAGACGGATCGGGGATCTACGCTCATATTGAGTAGCTCGGGATACCAAACTCTTCGAGCCCAGTCCGGAGCCACAAGAATGACTTGGGCCCGGTCGTGCCGAATCTTCTTCAACACTCTGGGTAGAAGTGGTATAGGCGGAAAGGCGTACAACAGACCGCAACTCCACTCGTGACGAAAAGCGTCTCCGAGCGAGTGCCGCCTTGGAAATTCCAACGCGCAGAACTGATGACATTGCGCGTTCTCTTCGGTGGCGAATAGATCTAACCAAGGCTCTCCCCATTGTAGAAAGAGTCCTTGCGCCACTTCCGAGTGAAGACGCCATTCGTGATCCATCATGCACCTGCGGCTGAGGTTCGTCCGCCCTGGCGTTCAGGGAACCTGCCAGGTGTTGAACCATCAGGAACATGCCCTGATGTTCCAGCCATGTCCAGAGGCGCAGAGCCTCCTGACAAAGGGTCCAAGACCCCACCCCGCCCCGTTTGTTGCAGTACCACATGGCGGTGGTGTTGTCTGTGAACACCTGCACTACCTTCCCTTTGACAGAGGGAAGGAATGCCTTGAGTGCAAGTCGGATCGCCCGGAGCTCCAGAAGGTTGATATGGAGCCGGGACTCCGCCGGAGACCAGAGGCCTCTGATCTCCGCCTCTCCCATGTGACCGCCCCATCCCAGAAGGGACGCGTCCGTCACAACTGTGTGCTCTGGCTGGGTAGGGAGAGGGATCTGCCCATGACCCATTGCCGGTTCGAGAGCCACCACTGCAACTGTCTTGCAGTCCCCTCCGAGATCTGGACGTGATCGGACAGGTTGCCCTGGTGCTGCGCCCACTGGAACTTCAGGTCCCACTGCAGAGCCCGCATATGCCATCTGGCATGATTGACCAGCAGGATGCAGGAGGCGATGAGGCCCAGCAGCCTCAGGGTCATCCGTACCGAAACCCAGGATAAAGGCTGAAAGATTGGAATCATAGCCTGAATATCCCGGACTCGCCGTTCGGGAGGATAGGCCCGAAACTGCGTCGTGTCCAGAACCGCTCCGATGAAAAGGAGCTGTGGAGAAGGAATCAGATGCGACTTTGGCACATTGATGGAGAACCCCATCGAGTGCAGGAGTTCGGCCGTAGTCTGGAGGTGGGAGACGACTGCCTGGGACGAGCCCGCCTTCAGCAGCCAGTCGTCGAGGTAGGGGAAGACTGAAACCCCTGCCCGGCGCAGATGAGCTGCGACCACCGCCATCACTTTCGTGAACACCCGAGGGGCACTGGTAAGGCCAAAGGGGAGCACGGTGAACTGAAAATGCTCGGGGCCTACCGTGAACCGAAGGTAACGCCGGTGGGCCGGCAGGACGGGGATGTGGAAATATGCGTCCTGCAAGTCCAACGCTACCAACCAGTCTCCAGGGTCGAGGGCAGTCAAGACCTGAGCTAGGGTGAGCATCTTGAACTTCTCCTTCCGGAGGAAGCGATTGACGTTCCGGAGGTCCAAGATAGGACGCATGTCCTCCTTGTCCTTTTGGGCACCAGAAAGTAGTGGGAGTAGCAACCACGCCCTACTTCTGGGGTCGGAACACGCTCGATGGCCCTCTTGGTCAAGAGGGCCGTGACTTCCTTCTGTAGAAGCACCAAGTGATCCCCTGACATGCGGTGGAATTGAGGTGGCATGGCTGGGGGGTGGTCTCGAAGGGGAGGGAGTAGCCCCTTCGGACAATGTCCAAGACCCACCTGTCCGAGGTGATGGTACGCCAGTGGGGAAGGTGATGGCGGACCCTGCCCCCAACTGGCGTGCTGTGCACCTGAAAGGAGGGACTAGGAGGGCTTGGAGGCCGCGGACGGGTTGGAGGTGGTGGCCTGACCCGCACGCTGGTTGCCCGATCCGCCACGGCGGAATCCACGTCCTCGGCCACGCGAAGACGCCTGCTGCGCGGGCCGGTGGCTGGGCTGCTGACGTGAAGGGGCGCCCCTACCGTGGCCACGATAGGGGCGAAAAGCAGAAGTCAGCGGAGGGCGTGTAGCAGAAAGGCCCAGGGACTTGGCAGTAGCCCGCGAGTCCTTAAAGCGCTCCAACGCATGGTCTGCTTTGGACCCAAAAAGACCGACTCCATCAAAGGGCATGTCCATGAGAGTATTCTGGACATCCCCTGAAAAACCAGTGGTTCTCAGCCAGGCGTGGCGTCTGAGCGCCACCGTCGTTGCAATAGACCTGCCCAGCGAGTCGGCGGTGTCAAGGCCACAACGTATTGTGTATTTAGCCGCATCCCTTCCTTCCGCAATGGCGCGGGAAAGCAGTGTCTGGACCTCCTCAGGACACTGGGGTAAAACATCCGCCACCGAATCCCACAGGGAGTGGGTATATTGGCCCAAAAGACAAGCGGTGTTAACGGACCGCAAGCCAGCACTGGAGGAAGAAAAACCCTTCTTCCCAAACTGATCCAGGCGTTTGGATTCCCTATCCGGAGGAGCGGTAGGGAAGGCGGTTTGGGAAGCGGAGGCTTGGACAACCAAGCTCTCAGGAGTGGGGTGGACAGAGAGAAACAGGGGTCGCCCGGAGCTGGGCGATGGCGTCGTGACACGTTCCGATCCACAGGAGCCCCTGTGTTGGGCTTGGACCAGGCGCCCAAAGAACGTCAGTGAGGGCGTCGTTAAACGGCAGCACAGTCTCCGCAGAGGAGGCTGCCGGCTGAAGCACCTCTGTCAAGATGTTAGGCTTGACCGTCAAAGTAGGGAGTTGGAGACGTAAGGCCCCAGCTGCCCTACGCAACACCATACCAAAATTGGCTCCCTCCTCCGTAGCCACGGGAGGAGACAGCATGCCAGTGTCAGGGGAAGTATCCAGACCACTGGCCTCCCCTAGACTCTCTGTCCAGTCCTCATCGTACTGACACCGTCGTGTCAGAGGGTCATCAGACCCCTCCCAGTCCACCTGGTCCTCCTCTGGTTCAAAATAAGGAGGAGGAGGGACAGTTGGGACCCAAGGTCCCATCGGGCGCCGGAACCGGCGTCGAGCGACGTCGGTCCGGATCCATGTCCGGAGCCGGAAGGAACTGGGGGACGACGCCGCCCGGAGCCCAGGGCGGCGTCGAGAACGGCACCGGAGACATCGGCGCCGGCGGAGGTGTCGTTAGGTCGACCGGCGTCGATGGGGGTTGTGGAGCCGGGATCGAGGCCGGGGCCGGAGCCGGGATCGAGGCTGGAGGCACGGGCGACGCCGGGGCCGGAGCCGTCGGCGACGCCGGAGCAACCCCATCAGGGCCCGCGGGGCCCGAAGGCGCACCGGAGGGGCCTGGAGGCCCGAAGAGGCGGGCCATGGCCGACAGGAATTCCTGCACTTTGGCCGGATCCGCCCCCGAACCCGGGAAGGGCGGGTATGGCGGGGGCGACTCCACAGGCATGTCCGGGGCCGCGGGGACGGTGCCGGGAGGGGCCTCAGCCGAGCCCCGAGACCGGCGAGGCGAAGTCCTAGAGCGATGATGCTTTTTGGACTTCTTGTGTTTCGACTTACCGGACGAAGAAGACTTCGACGCCGACGACCGGTGTGGACTCCGCGATCGACCCCTGGACCTCTCACGCGACCGGGGCTTCCGCGGAGCCGAATGCCGGGCCTCGAGGAGCTTTCGAGACCGCTCTCGCAAAGCTTTCGGGTTGAGGGCCTGGCAGTCGGTACAAGACTCCGTGTCGTGGCCTCGGCCGAGGCAGAAGAGACACTCCCAATGCGGGTCGGTGACGGACATCATCCGCGCACAGGCGCCGCAACGTTTGAAACCGGGCATCCCTACGACACCTTGATAGATGAGAAAACAGTGAAAAAATTCACCAAAAAGTATGGTCAAAAAATGACCAGGGCACTGCTCTTCCCGGATCTGCGCTTGCTGGCGCGGAAAAAGAAGAACTGACGTCAGCGCGCAGGGGCGGCGTCTAAGTACTGCCCGCGACGTCATCCCGGCGATCACGACGCCGACGACGGAGCCGCACGACGCCGCCTACCGACGCGCAAGGGTACTGCTACGCAAAAACTTTCCGGATCCAGCCTGACGCCTGGGGATATTCTAAGGTAAGGAATCTGTCACTAACGTGTCTCTTTCAGATAAGGCGTAACAGGGGGCTCTGGAGCTCCGGAAGAAAGAGACGGTAGAATGCCAGCGTGAGCCCATCTGGACCCGGCGTTTTCCCAACCGGCATACTCTTCAAAGCTTTCGAGAGCTCGTCCGCTGTGATGCGCTCTTCCATTTGATCCCGGTGGTGGGGGGTTAACGGCATCCAGTCGCAGGAATCCAGGAAAGGTGCTATGCGATCGGGACAGGCATCGCCCTCGCCGTATAAAGTAGAGAAGAACGCCCTAAATTCCATCTGTTTGTCTCGCTCCGAGATAGCCCACCCTCCCCCTGGTCAGGCAATTCGGGCGATGTGATTGCGGGAAATCTGAAGGCGGAGTCGGCGCGCCAACATGGAGCCCACCTTATTACCTCCTCCGTAAAACTTCTGCTTCAGCGCAAGGAGTGAGCTTTCCGCCTTCTTCACCCGGAGGGCTTTGAGTTGGCCCGGAAGAGATGTGAGCTTCTTTTTCGCAGACAGAGAAGGCGCTGAGTGCGTTTGTCTCTCTAGTGCTTTAATGTCTCGGCCAAGGTTATCCTCCACTAGTCGGGCCTCCCGCCTGCGGGCTATGGAAATAGAGGTGATGGTGCCCCGAATCGTGGCCTTAAAAGCATCCCATAAAAGGGGGACAGGGGTTTCCGGGAGGTCATTGTGAGTAAAGTAGGTTTGGATGGCTTGTTTCAGTTCCGCTACGTCTACTGGGTCACGCAGAACCTGGGGGGGGAGACGCCATCGGGGAGCAGTCCCCGGAGGTCTGCCTATTCCAGACAAGCTAATTTCTAGGTGCGCGTGATCCGAAACCGAGATGTCCGCGATCGCCGCAGATTCTAAAGAACGAGCAAGCGATTGGGAGATAAAAAAGAAGTCAATACGGGAATAAGACCGGTGAACATGGGAATAAAAGGAGTAGTCCCGTGTATCGGGCTCCCGGTAAGGCCAAGCGTCCACAAGCCCCAGGGCAGTGATATCATGCTTAAGTGATGCCGACATGGCCCCCGTACCCTGATACAGGGAGGTAGTGCGGTCTAGTCCAGGGTCCCACACCAAGTTAAAATCGCCACCAAGGATGACGGGGTCTGCCTCCTGGGAGAGGTGAAGCCGGAGGAGATCCCTAAGGAAGGTGTCCTGCGCTTGATTAGGGGCGTAGACGTTGAGTAGGATAAGGGGTTTGCCCTGCATCGTGGCCGCCAGTTTAAGGTATCGCCCCTCTCCATCGCGCGTGGTGCGGACGACCTGCACTGGAAGACCAGCCTTAACCATAATAGCCACTCCCGCAGTCTTTGTCTGCGCAGAGGCCCATGCTTGCAGGGGGTACTTAGGATGATGCATGCGGGGAGAGTCCCCGCGGAGAAGATGGGTTTCCTGCAAGAAGATAACATCGGGGTCGTTTAAGAGGAGATATCTCCAGATTTGTCGCCTCTTGTTCGGTGAGTTTAAGCCCCGAACATTAAGGGACAAATATTTAAGATGTGCCATTGATCAAATAGGATGGAGCACGCTCGAGTACAGTCACGCCTTCTCCTCCCTCCCGCACTGTAGATAGGTGTCTCCCTGTGGGTGAGTATTTGACCAGGTGTCGTGGAACGTGTCCAGTCCCATCCCCCTTGCGCGGGCATGCGGTGCTTCTATCATTCCCAGGGACTCATGCCAGAAGGCCAGACCAACTCTTCGCAAACAGAGCCCTCCCCCACAGAGCCAGAGAGTTAAGAAGAAAAACGAGTGAGGGAAGCAAGAAAAGGAGACAGAGAGAGTAAAGGACAACCAGCAACCAGGTGGCCAACGGGGCCCAAAGGATCCAGTCCAGTCCTGGAGCGGCCCAGTGGTGAGAATCAGGGCGGCTCTGAGGAAGTCACTCCTCTTGGGGACTAAGGACATGGTGAGGGGGGACCGTGGAGTCCAATAAGGAGGGTTCGCAACCGTCCCCCGGGGGTCGACCCACTCACCTCATCATGGAGAGGGCGCGGGGGTCCAGCAGAATCCCAGCTCGGGACCCGCACAGGAGAGGGTAGCTGCAGCGGGAGTCCGGGGACGAGCAAGGCCAGAGTCCCCGTCAGAGGCTCCGCAAAGACCTGGCCAATCATGAGAGCAAGGATCGGCAGGGGGAACAAAGCCCAGCACTGCCGGGGCTCAGTATGAAGACGGCCGCCTTACCCAAGTGCAGTAGCGAGAGGAGAGTCTAGAGGCCCAGGGGTTGGGGGCGAGCGCGACAGGTGTACGTGCTCAGCCTACGCCAATGGGTTCGGGGTTCTGCGGCCTGAGAGAGGGGCCAGGAGAAGGCTAGGCACAGGTACAAGTACTAAAAAGGGATAAGAGGGGAAGTAACGCAGGCCCAGGGCAGTCAGCGGACGCCCCGGGGTACCTCCATTTGGCAGGACGGGACCTGGGGGGGAGATGCTAAAAGAGCAAACATTAGCAATCAAACAACGAGAATGCAGCATCGTAGCCATAAAAGACACCTGAGAGCAAACAGTGCAAGTAACATGAAACATAGCAAACATCGTTTAAGCACTTAGCTGTCGTCAAAGGGCTGGTTCGTCAGGAGAGGCTTATCCAGGCGTCCCCAAAAGTTCATAGGGTCTTCAAGAGACCATCTCGAAGGAGGAAAAGACAGTCGACTCCCAGTGGGCCTCCATGGGCGTGGGGGCAGAGTCTGGAGAAAACACGGCAATCAAAGTGCAGGTTTGTCCGCAAGTGCCCAGTTCGCACGTAATAACAGAGGACCACCACAGGTGCCAATGGCAATCTTCATGAGAAGAGATAAGAGTGGATACACTTATAAAAGGCAAGGGGCCCTCACGGCAAATACAATCATGCAGGTAGCTCTGCGCCTCGGGCATAGGCGGGTCATCCACCTCCCGGACCTGCAAGGTATCCGAGCGGCTTCAGGAACACAACAGCCGCAGCCCTCCATCTGAAAGATACTAATGCAGGCAGAAAGTCTTCCAGACAAGGTGAGACACTTGGCTGTTGATCAGGAGTCATTTCCCGGTACCGGGGTCCGAGGACACAGTGGGCCCTGGAGTAGGGGTTTTCTCCGGCGGCAGCTGGGGCTCTTCTAATGCTTTCGAGTGGCGGATTATGTCCTGTTTAGCCTGGCTGGAGTTCGAGTTGGCCACCGAGGATCCAGAGCCCTGGCGTCTCACCCTGGACCATTCAGGGCGCAGTGATATCTGTGAGGCCGAATCTGCAGGGGTGGGAGAGGTGGGCCGGGAGTCCTGCGAGATGTGGAGCAATTGGAGTGCCTCCCTCAGTGAACGTAAAGACCTCCGTCTTCCCTCCCAGTGAAAGATTATAGCAAAGGGGTGTCCCCATTGGTACCTGATGTTGGATGCCTTCAGCTTGGCCGTCACTGGTTGGAAGTCCTGACGGCGGCGAAGGTTGAGAGGCGAGAGATCCTGGTAGATCTGGATACTGTGACCCGCATACTCCAGTTTTTCAGCCGCCCTGGAGGCCTTGAGAATCGCCTCCTTCTCCGCATAGAAATGCACCCTGGTCAGGATGTCAGGGACCAGGTTGGAGTTGCCCCGTGGGGGAGCGACTCGGTGGGCCTGATCTAACGTTGGGGGGGAAATATCATCATCACCCCGGACAGCGTGGAGGAGGTCTGCAACGTAGGTGAGTATGTCCGCTCCCTCCGCCCCCCGTGGCACCCCTCGTATGCGGAGGTTGTTCCGGCGGCTCCGATTTTCGAATCCTCCTGTTTAACCTGAAGCTCCACGTTCTGTTCTTCAAGCGTCATGACCCTTCGCCGGAGATCTTCAAGGTCTTCAGTGCGGGAGTCTACAGTGCGCTCGATATCGTCGACGCGGTTGCCCAGTTCAGTGACGTCCCGGCGCACATCCGTCATGTAGGTCTTAACCTCCGTCTTTAGGGATGAGATCTCTGACTTTATCTCCTGCAGGAAGGTAGCCAGCACTGCCTGCGTGATGCTGCCCTGTTCAGGGTCTGCCAGGCTAGACGCCATTGTAGGGGACTCCGGCCGGGGCGACGGGGCGCTTTTGCTCCACAGCTCTTTGACCGAGGCTTCTTTGGTGGTGGTGTGCACCGCGGGCTTCGCCCCTCTAGGTTTGGTCATGCTGCTGGCGCAGGACGTGGTGCAGCCTGTGCGGTCCCCGTCCAGCACAGGTCTCCCCTCCAGTGCGTGAGTCGGCCTCCTGGTGCGCTTGAGATTGGCGGGCGGTCAGGACAGGTCTGCCTAGGCCGATTCGCTATGGAGGACGTCCACTGATGAGTCCCACTGCCGGGCCCCACAGAACTCAGTCCCTGCGCAGTCCAAATAGGTCGGCTGGGGGGACCCCCCGAAGATGGTCCCCAGGGTCTCAATGGGCCACTGCTACCACCGGTGCCACTGCACCCCCAGACGCGCCTGCCCAGCCAGCCACACCGAAGTGTCGCGCCAGAGATAGTGTGCCACTAATGAGTGGATACCAAAGGGGATGATGGACGGAGCGTTTGAGCTAATCAAACACTCACCCCCAGTCAACAGATCTGGGTTTAATCCATCATCATTCTTTAGCTCACTCCACCACCCCAGTTCAGACATGGCCATATGCAAATCAGTCTGACCCTGTGCCTCATGGGAACAGTCCAGACCGAACTGCCAAGCCATGTCTTCCCTGGACCGGAAACAAGCATCCTGGGCGGTTTCTGGCTATTCAGCCGTCATCAGCCAGGCTAGCTTGAATCCAGTGGCAAAGTGAGCAAGGGACCCACGTCTGGGCATACCCTGCCAACTTAGGCCGAACAATGAGTGGAGGCGGCTATACTGGTTGGGAGGCCACCCCAGGCCCAAAAAGCAGGGGTCCTTCAAGCACGGATGAAGAGGGCCACCAGGCAGCTCTGGAGGTGGATGGCCGCGGCCTAAACAAGCTCCGACTGTCTCCCGTGCACAGCCCACTGCACCAGGGTCCTCGCCACCCTCTCACGGGTCTTTGGGGGCTCAGGGGGACGCTCACCTCCCCGGAGCAGTTCTATGGTCCCGGGGGCCGGATCTTCTTAGCAACAGGTCGGCACTGCCCCTTCCCCCGGGATCCGCTCCCCCCGCTCCTCACCTCCTGGTACTTCAAGGCTCCACCGGGAGAGCAGCAGGCGTCCCCCTCAGCCGTCTCCTGGCCGCCGCCGCTCACGCCCGAGCGCAGGGCCTGCCCCGGCTCTCCGTCGCGGAGTGCGTGCAGGCCGGTGGGTGGGACTGTCACCAGGCCACGGGTCCCAGGATCGTAGCGGAAACCCCCAGCAAACACGGGGTCTCCCCTCTCTAGGCACACGCCGCACCAGGTTCAGGAACGCAGGGGCAGCCCGTCTCGGTCCCCCCGGTCCCCGGAATTCCGCCGCACCCCTCCAACAAAATGGCGGGCCGGGCCTCAGCTTCGCCCGTCCGCCCGTTCTCCGGATTCCTGCACCGCAGCCTCGATCCGGAGCCCCCGCAGCAGCAGCGGCAGCGCTCCCAGCGCGTCACTCCGTTCTCGTCACCTGCAGGGCCGCGGCTGCGCTGGGGGTCCGTCCGCCCGCGTCACTTCAGCCACAGGGCCTTCAGCACCCAGTGTCGCCAAGATGGCGGCTGAAATCTCCCCGACGTCGTCTCTGGTGGGCGATTCCCGGGCAAAGGGCCCCCACCGCCGGTCTAGGGCAGCCGCCGAGGCAATGCTGGAAATAGGGGGGACACCGCCTGCGTCCCCCGTGCTGTAGAGCGCCCCCAAAGCGCCTTAGGCCGACCCCGGGAGACGGAGCACCAGCAGCGTGCGTCCTACTCCATCAGAGTCCAGGCCACGCCCCCGCGTCTGACTTTTTTTAACTTGGCTAGGGGCACCAGACAGGGCTGACCCCTCTCCCCAATGCTCTTTGCCCTTAGCTTCGAGCCGTTTGCAGCAAGGGTAAGAGCAAATCCGAGGATTAGTGGTATTAGATTCGGGTCCAATGACCACAAAATCTCGTTATTTACAGACGATGTCCTCCTGCCGATAACTAATCCGGCTGCTTCCCTGACGGAAATACAGCTGGAACTAGATCAGTTTGAAAAGGTTTCGGGGTTCAAGATCAACCTTTCTAAGTCCTTCCTGTTGAATCTGACACTGCCCCCAGAGGTACAAAGAATTGTCGAGGAGACGTCCCCCTTCCGGTGTGCGCGTAAGGCAATCACATACCTGGGTGTCTAAATCACTTCCAAGCTGAGCGATCTATACGGCCAACTTCCCCCCGCTACTTAGACAACTTAAATCCGACTTCAAAAGATGGAGCGCTGCATACCTCTCCTGGATAGGGCGAATTAACGCTGTAAAGATGAATGTGCTCCCCCGTCTTCTCGATCTCTTCCAGGTACTACCTATCCTGCCTGAGAAGGGGTTATTCAAAGAGTTGAGATCCATGATCACCAATTTCATCTAGCAGGGCCAAAGGGCACGTCTTCCCCACCGCCTCCTGACGAGACCGAGACCGGAGGGGGGCCTAGCTCTCCCGGACTTTCTGCTATATTATAGAGCCGCTCAGCTGCAGGTCTTGGTCGAATGGTCGCTGAAGGAATCGGAGAAACTGTGGCTTCACATACAGTCAGGTGACGGGCAGAACCGTTTGGGACTTACCGTGGAGGCAGAGGTCTGATAGATCGGCCAACGCCTACCTGAGCATACCCACAGCGACTACCCTTCAGGTATGGGACATGGTAACCAAGACCCTACCACTGACCACGTTCCCATCCCCCTACTCCCCCATCCTCTTCAGCACCGCCTTCCCCCCTGTGCTTAGAGAAGGGCCTTTTGATCATTGGAGGGAAGGAGGGTGTCTCATGATTTCGGACCTATTCCTCAAAGGGAAGATACGAACCTTTGCCGACTGCGTAACCCAATTCCATCTCCCACGAACTGAAGAATTCCATTATGCGCAGCTAGTACATTGGGTCCAGCAACCACAGATGCGACAGGCGGCCACTAGAGAATTGCTCCAGTTAGAAAAATACGTCCAAACTGGCAATGCAGGCAAGGGTTGCATCTCTTTCCTATACACACTCCTGCTTTCACTCTGCCCGCATCAGACACCGTGCCACAAAATATTTTGGGAGGGCATCCTACCGACCCCCTCCTCAGAGAAGCAATGGGAGTCCCTCTACAAAGATATCGCGAAATACAACCGCTCTATGTTCCTGAGGGAGGCCCACTATAAAACTATGTATGATTGGTACCTTCATCCTCAGAAGCTGCATTCGATTTTCCCTGACACTTCCGACCGCTGCTGGTGGGGATGCGGCCTACTGGGGGATTTTAAACATATATAGTGGGATTGCCCCGTTATCCAACCCTTCTGGAAGGAAATTTTGTCTCAGATCAAGCTAATTTTAGGGTATCCGATTGCGGACTCTATGGAGCATGTGCTCTTGGGTGTCCGCGATCACAATCTCAAATATCAGACCCAAGGAGACCGCTCCATCATGTGGCTTTGTCTGGGGGCAGCCAAGATGGCACTGGCAGCAGCATGGAAGAAATCGGAGGCCCCCTCGCTTACGCAATGGCACGCCCGCTTGTGGTGCGCCCTGGCCCTCGAGCGGATGTCGGATATTGTTGAAGACTCGCGTAAGGGCTTCGACTATATCTGGAGCCCGCTGGTAAGTTATCTGTCAGAGGGGCTTCCATTGTTTACATGCGGTCCTAGGCTGAGGGCGCAGCATCTCTTCCTGATATAGTAGATGGGGCTCTCCATCAGACGCTGTGGCTCGGCTTTGCTCCCTCCCCCACGTGGGCCCTCCCGCGCAGGTCATAGGGAGGCCCACTTCGCGACCCTGCTCCACGCGCTAGAAATCAGGCTCCTGTGACTCCCTGGGTATGTTTGGTTTTATCCTTTCTTTAGTTCTTTTTGGTGGTATTTCTTTCTTTTCCTTTGTTAGCGTTCAAGTATATAGGTACTTGGATCTGGGGGCATGCACCCCTCTTGAACTGAGGTTAACATCTCTGCATTTTGAGCCTGCACAAGGCCTCCCCCTCAGACGATGCTCGCAGGGGTAGTCCGGAACTTGTGACTAAACTGTACATATACTATAGCTATCTAATGCATGGATTACACTCCTGTGATGAAGGATTGAACGCAATGTGGTTTCTATAAAATGTTTGTAACCTTTGCATAAAAAAATCAATAAACAGATTTTGTAAAAAAAAAAACACTGTGGTGGAATAACTGAAACATGAGAGGGTGGCACAACCAAAGAAGCGTGCCTGTGAGAACTTTCTGAAGCCTCCATAACTATAAAACTTACAATGCAAAACTATGAAATGTAAAATGTCACAAAGGCATTTCCAACCTAATCTAAATTGAAACCAAATATTTAATGCTTCCAATCACTGCTCCATGGTGTGCGCATCACCGTACTGAAATGCGCTCTCATATGGTAAGGTTACAGATGTGTGCATCATCGGTGTTGCTAAAATGCTTACAGACGAGCACTTCAAGGCATGCGCGTCATCGATGAACGCACTATACAGAGCGGTGTGCCCCACAAGGTGTGCGCATTACCGATGGACGCCTATAGATGTGCACTTCCAGGTATGTTCCTCACCGATGGACGCAATGTTTCAACGCGACATGCACAACATGGTATGTGCATCACTGACACTGCCAATGGACAACACACACACTTTGATGGGGCTTACATACGCCTGGCTGAATTGCCATGGCAACCACAAAACTCCGACGTGACACTTCGTCAATACTGCCAACTCGTGTGTCGCTATGACAACGTAGATTTACAAATGGGCCTGATCACTCATAACTGTCACTAGTTTCCAAAATGACCGATAACGTAGGAGTAGCGTCTTACGTCACCGACAGGCTTGACCGCGCTCCCTCCTGTGCTTATTTCCTTAAAGATGGCCGCCTGGTTCAAAGTCATGTGAAACGTCACACACACGCCTAACTATGCCTGGTCGGGTGGGCCTTCCAACTGAGACAAGAACCAGCTACTTACTTCGTAGCGGTACTTGCCAAGTAGTACCACCTTCCCGATGGCACTTGTACACAGTTCTGGTACACAAACTGGTCGTTGTCGTTACCCCCAATTTCTATGCAGGTTTCTTCTTTTTTTTTCATTTTTTCTTCTGCACCACTGTCGCTGATCACACCGTTCTCTGCTCTGTTCCCTGGCCAGCTCGTCGCCAAGTTTGTATAAAGGAGACTTTCAGTACAATGTGGTTTAAACCAAACAAGTAAGTTATTCTTCGTCAATGTAACGGAGCTGACTCTTCCTTGCTGGTCAGGGTCAAACTGACCACCAAGGAACGTTCGCTTTTTCAAACAAACACATAGAATCTCACAGCCGTGAGATTCCACTTTACAGAATGCGTGAGGCACAGATTGCATGAGGCACAGTTCCTTCAAACTCAATACAACAGATGCCTAACTGCTCCCTGGTTTTGGGTTAGAAGGTCCTGCCAGTTGGGAAGCATCTGGTGTGGAACTGCTAAGAGTTCTAGTAGGGTAGGTGAACCATGGTTGTCTTGCCCATGTGGGAGCCACTAGGATGAATGTCAGCGACATCTGCAGAAGTTTGCAAACTACAAATGGAAGCAGTGGGAGTGGTGAAAAGGCATAAGCAAATATCCCTGACCAAGTCATCCAGAGTGCGCTGCCCTTGGACTGTGAGTTTTGGAAACCTGGAGGAGAAGTTTGGGCATTTGGCATTTTCTACTGTAGCGAAGAGGTCTATGTCTGAATGACCCCATTGTTGGAAGAATGGGAGGAGGACTTGTGGGTTGAGCTGCCACTTATGGACTTGTTGATGCCTTCTGCTGAGGAGATCTGCAAAATCGTTGTCCACCTACGGTAGGTACTCGGCTAAGAGGTGAATGTTGTGCCAGAGAACCCACCTCCAAATGGTCTGTGCTAGATGAGATAGCATGTGGTGACCTGGTGCCCCCCTTGTTTTTGCAGATAATACATGGTAGTCATCTTGTCTGTTTTGATGAGGACCACTTTGCCTATGAGGTGAGGAACAAATGCTTTGAGCACTAGATGAACAGCTAGCAGCTCTAGGTGACCGATATGGAGAGGAGTCTGACTGGATGCCCAGTGACTCCGTACAGTCAACTCCTGTGAGTGCGCTCCCCAACCTGTAAATGATGCGTCCGTTGTTATGGTCCTCTGCGAAACTGGGTCTAGGAAAGGCCATTCATTTAGAAGATTGTTGGAATTCCACCACTGCAGAGAGGGGCAAGCGTGATGGCTGATCAACACTAGATCCACCAGCTGACCGTCCGCTGAAGTCCACTGATGCACTAAGCATTCTTGCAACAGCCGCATATGGAGACTGGCATGAGGCAATATGGCTATGCATGATGCCATGGTGCCTAGGAGGCGCATGACTGTTCTCACTGTTATCTGCTGATGAGGCTGAAACTGTGGAATAAGTGTTTGGAAGGATTGAATCCTTGCCGCATTTGAGTAAGCTATCCCTGCATGAGAGTTGAGGATGGCACCAAGGCAAGGTTGTATTTGAAGAGGTTGTAGGTGGGACTTGACTGCATGGATTGTGAAACCTAGTTGCTGAAGTATGTTTATGGTGGTTTGAGTGTGTTGAAAACAGTTTTGATGAGTAATGCTCTTAATCAGCCAGTCGTCCAAGTAAGGGAATACCTGAATGTTCTGCCTGCTTAGGTGAGCTGCCACTACTGCTAGGCATTTGGTTAACACCCTGGGGGTGTGGTGACCCCGAATGGAAGCACTTTGAACTGAAAATGTTGTCTATTTAGCAGGAATCTGACGATGTGCTGGGTGAATTGGAATATGGAAGTAGGCGTCCGTTGGATCCAGTACAATCATGAAGTCGCCTTGTTGTAGTAGAGGGATGACATCTTGAAGTATGATCATGTGGTAGGGGGGCGTGGCCTGACTACGGAGCATGGCGGACGCGTGAGCTCAGGGCTCCGCACCAGCCCATGATTTATCCTGCAGAACCCGGGACCCGGGCCGAACTGAGAAGCGACAGAGACCGTGGCTGCCTGACTCTCCTGACCGGCAGTGGCAACATCGCAAATCGGGAGACGCGACGGAGGATCCCACATAGTTGCTGTATGCGACAGCCCAGCGGGTAATCCAGAAACGGAGGCCCGGCCACGCCTGGGGGAGTGGGCCTAGTGACAGCGGTGGTCGCCCGCTCTGCTTGCCGACAGCGGCACAGATATACCGCGAGCGCCGCGGCGGATGACCCCGAGCACCCCGGAAGGACTACACCCCAGTGCGAATCCTGGCAGAAGACGGGGCGTAACGCAAGTGCCGGACCCAGCAAGACCGGTAAGCGCGGGGACAATGTACATGAAGCAGCGCCCGGTGGCGCCAACCTGGGCAAGCGGAGGAAAGGGCAGTTGAAGGCAGTAGGCTGGGGCACCACCGAACTGACAACAAGGGTGGTAGAGCCTACCTGGGAGAGTTAAAGACGCCGGACCAGAGACCCGGTACCGGCTGGCGCAGAGGCGTGGGGAACAGAGAGGCGGCACCCCAGACGGGTAGTGTGGGCCTGATGTGCGGAGGAGCAACCGAGGGAGAAACGCCTGGGAACCTGAACTGTGCGCGCAGATACGGTGGAAATACCCATCTGAGCGGCTAGAAAGTGTGACAGTCTTAAACGTGGCCTGATAGGCCCAATGAGGGAGGAGCTGTGAGCATGGCCCGAGGGGGAAGAGAACTAATTGGCATGGAGGAGAGGCACGGCCTGCGCCGGAGGGGGACGACAGTGGGAGTAGGCCTGGTGCCACTGAGATTGATCAGAGCGGTAGAGAGTGGCCTAGAGAGAACATGGTCCTGGACCGCATTACAAGGCCAATAGCGGCGTGGGAACCAAGACATATTGCCGAACACTGATCGAGGCGGAGGCTGCAGATTAGCAAACTTCTCACGAACGGCAGACAGGTTGAGTCGCTAGTACTCCTCTAACTGGTGGGGTGACGAGCGACCTCATGGGCAAATCCCGAACTAAGCCAGTGGAGGCCCCTCCGGCGCAGGATGAGGACCCTCTGACCGCACAGCAGCCGAGCATCCAAACTCAGCCACCAACAGACCCAGTGCACCAACAGCTGACCATAATTCGCGAGGCCATAGGGGACAGCAAAGCCACTCTTCACCAAGATATCAGCACTGTCTCGGTGGGGCTGGGGCTTCTTCGTAATGAACACCACAAGTTGTCCGAAAGGGTAAAGGCGGCGGAAGCAACAACAGCGACCCTGGCCCCGGTGTAAACTGCGACGTCGCATCAAATACTGGACCTCTCGGCCAGAGTAGACTTGCTTGAACGCAGAGCAGAGGACGCAGAAGGCCGTAACAGACGAAACAATATATGAGTGGTAGGTCTGCCCGAAAAGGTGGAAGATGGAGACATGATCGGCTACCTGGAAACCTGGCTCCATACGGTAGTCGCGCTCGAGGGGCTTTCCACTTTTTACAGCCTGGAGAGAGCGCATTGAGTGCCTGGGAGACCTCCGGCCCTGGGCTGACCTCCACGACCAGCAGTAGCCGGACTGTTGCACTATAAAGATAGAGACCTGCCCCTTCGAAAGGCGAGATCGGATGGACAGTTTACAGTGCAAAATAGTATGGTCTCCATCTTTCCGGACTATACTCTTGAAGTGCAAAGAAGACGAGCGTCCTACCTAGAGGTTAAAAATGCCCTGCGAGACAAAGGACTTCAGTATTCTCTGATGTTTCCAGCAAGCCCACGCATAGCGCTCATCGGGCAATCCCATTTTTGTGATGACCCCAAAGTGGCCTGGGATTGGTTGGAGGCATGCAAAACCAGGAATCCCATGGGAGGAGGCAACCAGTATCGAAGACAACCGGATGGAGAATAACGGAAGCGGCTCAGGAGAAGATCCCGAAGGGAGAGATCGAAAAGGCCGAGCCCTTCACAAACTGAGAAAGAAAGAGCAGCAGCATAACAGGCGGTAGCGGATATACTGAACAGTGCGGAGGCTCCCTCTGAGATGGGGTCGGGCTCAGTTAAGGGGACGGAGGGATCGGAGTCTGAGGCCTCTGGAGTCGACAGTGTGATACTGCCGACAGTCACTCCCGGGACTACAAATGACATTATTTAACGAGGGACCGAAGAGCAATTAGACAGTGCCAGTCGTGAAGAAGGGCCAAATGCGGAAGAATACCGTGGAAGAGGACCTGCCCCGGACGGACTGAATAGAGGCTAGTGCAGCAAGGCAAGTAGCCGAATCCACTCTACTGGCTACACCCCCCGACGGGCGGACACCGTTGTGGTTCCGGCCCCACAATGGTGGATAGTGTATGAGACAACGTTTGGGCAGTTGACCGTTGTTGATCTGCTCTGGGGAATGGGAGTTGTAAGTTGTGGGGAACTGTTGCGTTTTTCTTTTTTACGTACCAATGCCTTTCCTGTTGAGCATGGATGGTCCTTAAGTGTTAGAATAAAACTGGGGGGGGGTCGTGAGGAACTGGATGGCGTCCGAACACCACTGACTATGGTAGTGGACTCAGGTACTGTTACATTTCTCACCTGGATCGTAAGGGGGCTGGGCTTAATGACTAAACGATGCACAGTGCATAACTACCTGAGGAGGAGGAGGGGGGTTCAGATTGCTTTCCTTCAAGAAACGCACTTGACACAAAGTGAGGTTAAAAAACTACGCAAGCGATGGAGGGGCCAGATCTACGCCACGAGTTACTCGGCCTTTGCTAGGGGCGTACTGGTGTGGATAAGAGCTGGGGTCCCATTTGAGGCTACTACCATTAAGATAGATAAGGAGGGGAGATATATGTTATTACACGGGAAACAGCGATAAGGATATAACCATTGGAAGCATCTATGCTCCAAACTACGACCAGCTGGCCTGCTTGAGGAAACTCTCAACCCAGTTGGCAGACTTGCCACCGGAAGCCACAATAATAGGGGGAGACTTCAATTGTGTGCAGGAGGTAACACTAAACCGCTCACACACCCCCCTCCTGGGGACACAGCCACACCGCACAGCGGCAGGTTTTCGTGACTGGAGCGACCATTGGGGTCTCATGGATATTTGGAGGGTACAACATGTAATAAACAGGGAGTACTGCTACTTCTCCCCCCTGCACCAACTTCACACCAGACTAGATGTGTTCTTTTGCACCTCAGACATGACCGAGACAACTACGCATATCGAGTACCTGGGGCGCACCTGCTCAGACCAAAGTCCATTACTTCTTTTCCACTGCCCTCCGAGAAACAGACCCCCGATTCCGATGTGGCGATTCAGACCGGAAATGCTAGAGGATGGCCCCTTTAGGGAATGGGAGGCCTTTAAAGTGGTGGTCCGAGGTCACTGCCTGAGCCAGTCAGTTGGAGTGCAGAGAACACTATGCCGGGAACTAGATGAACTAGAGAAGCACATTCATACACTTGATAATAGGCAGGGGACAGACGCGGAGACACTAGCAGACCTCACAGACATCAGATCCCAATATAACGAGGCGCTGGAACGACTCCGAAAATTTGATTACAAAGGCCACCTGGTCAGGGTACATGACGAAGAGGGCAAGACAGGCCGACTATTAGCTAGGCTGATAAAACCGGAGACTAGGGGATCCCATATAACACACATCAACAACAGGGTAGACACTGCCCTACATGACCCAGAGGAGGTTAACACCCTTTTCAGGGAATACTACGAGACACTATATGCGGCCCCACCCTCGTCCCCACCGGACGAAGTTGGGGATTTCCTGGCGCCTCTGCAACTGCCAAGGCTAGATGAACAACATAGGGAATCATTGGGAGGGCCGGTGACACAGGTAGAAATAAGACAAGCTATAACATCAATGGCCTCAGGGAAGACGCCAGGCCCAGACGGCCTGCCAGTCGAGGTTTACTCAGCATTTGCCTCTAAATTAGCGCCCCGCCTGCAAACACTGTATGCCAAGGCGTTAGAACTAGGGCTACTCCCAGACTCCACACAGAGTGCTACTGAGATCCCGCTCCCCAAGACCACCGCCCCGGAGACTCGAGTGGGGGATTACCGTCCGCTATCTATGCTCAATCTAGACTTCAAAATCTTGAGCAAGGTGCTGGCGGTGCGATTGCTCCCGCACATGATCACGCTGATACATGCTGACCAAAATTGATTCATCCCTTCCCGAAAGACCTCATATACCCTTAGGACAATATACTCCATATTGTATCATCCGGAAGACAATACACTCGAACAAGCCACAATTTTATCAATAGACCATGAAAAGGCTTTCGACCCTGTTAGCTGGGAATACCTTTTTGCATGTATGGAGCGGATGGGATTGGGGAAAAAGTGGACCCGCTGGGTAAAACTGTTATACGACTGCCCAACAGCCAGGGTTCGAATGGGAGGAACAATCTCTGCTCAATATGGGATCTCCCGTGGCACGAGACAAGGCTGCCCTCTCTCGCCGGTGCTATTCGCGCTGGCGATGGAACCCCTAGCAGCCCTGTTCCGCCAGGGCGGGACGGGACTGGGACTGAAGCTAGATGGGAGGCAACATGTTATCACCCTATACGCTGATGACTTGTTGATTTACCTGCGGGAGGCGGTGACTGGATCAGACACGGCCCTGAGGCTCCTAGATAGGTTTGCTGCCCTGACAGATTTACGAGTAAATAAGGCAAAGACCTACCTCTTCCCGGTGGCAGGGGCATTGCCGAGGAAGTCTACGCTCCCAGTGGATCTTAACTGGCCCCCAACCACGTTTAAATACCTGGGCATACATGTCTACCACTCACTGGCAGACATGCACGAAGGTAATCTTGACAGAGCACTCCGCTCACTTAGATCCTGTGTAGCGTTTTGGAGCTCCTTGAAGCTACTAGTAATGGCACGCGTATCGTTGACCAAGATGGTCATGTTGCTCAGAGTACTCTATTACTTCGTGAACTTCCCCCTGGTACTAACCAAAAGTTGGTTTGCCTCTACAGATTCAATGGTGCGAGACCTGATATGGGGAGAAGGATGCAGGAGGGTCTCATTGACATTGCGGCGCCCGGTTCGTAATGGAGGGCTGGGATTGCCCAATTTTGAGTTGAACTACCTGGCCTCCCAGCTGCAGTGGCTGGCCCAGTGGCTGGGAGGAGACAATGTGGAGGGGACGTACATTGGAGATGTGGGCGCCCACCCCAGCTAAGCTACTGTACTCCACAGTTGTAACTCCCTACAAGTCAATCCTACAGACTACGGCACTACAGAGCTGGAAAAAGAGTCTGGCCAAACTACCCGTGACCCCCAAGTATTCACCCCAACTTCCCTTGGTGTGCCTGCCACACAGAACCCCACGTCAAATATTCATGCCAGAGCAATTGTTAGAATGGGAGGCAGTGGATCTCCGGACGGTAGGTGACATCTATCAGGAAAAGACACTGATCCCCTTTGTGGAACTGGCGGAGCAATATGGATTGCCGGTGGGCCAGTTCCTGCAGTATGAGGCCCTAGGCTGCATCTTCAGCGAACTATGGAGAGGAGGGAGAGAAGAACCGGAAACGCACCCCTTACTCCATGCACTGCTCACCTTGGGAAGAGCGAGTCACCAAGTAAAGTGGTTCTACATGACGCTAGTGGAGGCTTCACTGACTGCATTGCCCAAGATCAGGGAACGCTGGGGACAAGCACTAAACAGCAAATTCACGGACCGAGAATGGGAGAAGGTCTTGGCCTCCCCAAGTCCGTATCTCACAACACGAGGCTAAAATATATCCACTTTAACTATGTGCATATGGGATACCTGACCCCGCACAGGATTAAAATGATACATGGAGGTGAGGCGAGGGCGTGCCCGAGATGTGCACAACAAGATGCAGACTTCATCCACATGGTCTGGAATTGCCCAATGCTGACCCCTTCTGGACTGAAGTAGTCAGGTGAACAGGGGCGACACTGGGGAGAGAATTAAATAACACTGCGAGAGCATGCCTCTTAGGCCGTTTTCCCTGCCCACCGAAACGGAAAGTGGGAAATACATCTGTAGACCTGTCTATGGCACTTTCCAAGAGGCGAGTAGCGATGGCCTGGAAATCTACCACGGGACCACGAATAGAAACCTGGAAAAGGGAGCTCACGAATTGGGCGGAAGCAGAAACTAGGGCCCTCCTTAGAGAGGAGGCGAGGGGGGGTGCGTAAGAAACCAATAGCGGACCAATGGAAGGAACTGGTGAGAGCCTGGGAGACCCTAGACTTTGAAAATGACGAGGCAGAAAACGAAGGAACTGGGGAGCCCCCAGATAGACCATCCGACTTAGTATAAAAGTGAGGGAGGGAGACCATTTCAGCATTAAAAGCCCACACAGAGGAAGACAAACAATAACAGAAACGCTATACTTAAGACATTGAGCGAATCCTATAGAGAACAGCACAACAAATACCACACACCCAGTACAGACCCCGCACATACAGCCAGGCCCCCGTTACACTGATTAGCAATGACAGCACCACATGTGAAACCAGGAGAGGCACAAGTTGTAAGGCACAGAGTTAATAGTTGAGCTTGCAATAGGCATTGACCAAAACTTGGAACACATACACACAAGCGAAGAGGGAGCGTGAAATGGGAAAACACGATATTAGCTAAATAATGTGTGTAACCAACTCCCGAAGGACAAATATAGAGCTAATGTGTATCATATAAAAAATGTTCAACATACTGGAAGCGGAGTTAAAATGAAGCAGAATACGGGGAGACCTCCGGTCTATTCATGAATGCGAGTAAGTCCGTGCTGTGGACACTGGGACGTCCGGTAGAATTGGGTAATTGGGCCTCTGCGGTGCATGTCACTGCGGTCGGTATGAAATATTTGGGGGGTTTTCTGTCCGATTCATCAGGGGAGTCCTGGAATCGTAATGTAGTATCGGTCAGGGCGCGGGTGCGCGACAAATTGAGAACTTGGTCTCATATGCCTCTCTCTCTTCCAGGTCGGTCGGCCATTTTTAAGATGGTCTCGCTGCCGCACTTGCTATACCAGTTACAGAATCATCCATTCCCTGTTAGGCCCTCTTGGTTCCGCCAGGTTAATTCGGTCCTGGGACAGTTTCTTTGGGCGGGAGGGGCACCCAGGGTAGCGTTACGGACGTGTTATCAGTCCACGTATTGTGGTGGGCTAGCCACCTCGGATGTCCAGTCCTACTATGTGGCCTCGCAACTCCTGATATTGAACGAATGGTGGTATGGGGATCGCTCTGATCCTGCCTATGCAGTGGAGCGGTGCCAGATGGGATCCTATTCCCTACATACGGTCTTATATTCGCCCTCTATCCGCAAGACACTGCCGTCCGCCACGAGGGTAGTCTTCCAGGTGTGGAGGCAGGCCCTGCGCAGGATGGGGTGGTGGGGCTGACCCGGGAGACTCCTCTTTGGTCCGATGGTGGATTGCCACACCTTGCGGGCTTGGGGGGTTTCCGAGACTGGGATAATAGTGGGATCTCTACCCTAGGGGACGTTATGTGTGGCACGGTCTTAAAATCTTTCCAGGATCTTCAGTATGAATATCAGATGCCGAAAACACAATTTTTTAAATACTTGCAGTTTTGACTTCCTTCCCAGCATTGCAGAGTTGGAGTCCCTTCCAGAGTTTAGTCCTGTTGAAGCTAAAGTATTTATGGGTGACCTACGTGACCATAAAATTTCCAAGATATATCAAACTCTGGTGACAAATAGCCCCACTACCTTAGATAAACTTAGGGCGAGGTGAGAGGATGACCTTGGTCCTCTGGATGAAGAGGACTGGACGGAAGCGCTTGCGTCCCCTCGAGGAGCGGCGATAGCTATGCGCCTTCGGTTGATCCAATTTAAGTATCTTCACCGTGTTTATTATACTCGCATCAGGTTGTGGAGGGCGGGCTTGATAGAGACCCCGGTGTGCCTACGATGTGGCTCAGTGGATGGTACCCTGTTTCACACGATTTGGCAGTGCGCGGTGCTTGAAAGGTTCTGGCGGGGGGTTTTGGCCTGCCTTGCTGAGGTCTTGGGGTGGGAGTTCCCATACTCCCCTAAACTGGTGCTATTACATATAATGGAGGGGGTGGGGGGAAATATTTATAAGCGCCATCTGATGCTACTGGGCTTTACGCTGGCTAAACGGGATATTGCCCGTAATTGGAAGGCTGGGGCTCCGCCTCGGCTCTCGGCTTGGAAGAATGGTTTAGATTTCAATATGGGTCTGGAGGTCCCTATCTTTCAGGCACGAGGATGCCCGCTGAAGCATTATAAGATCTGGAAGAGGTGGGCGACGTATCGAGGTTTGGACCTAGAGCCCCCTGCTGTGAGGGAAGTGGCAGCTGAGGGTTAAGCGGAGCAGGAGTTGTGGTTCTGGACCTCTAAGGTCCTGCGGATAATGCATCTTCAGGTGCAGGCGAATCTGTATTATTATCAGTGTGATGTAAAGACAGTGCAGGGAGGGTGGGGGGGTTTGTTTCTTTATTATTTCAGTTTCTGCACAATGTATATATTAAAAGTCAACGCAATATGTTATGTGTAACATGTGGCAGTCTGTCTCTGGGTTACAGAGGTCTGCATTGTATTGAACAAGTAATATAATAAAAACTGTTGTTAAAAAAAAAATGAAGCAGAATACTATAGCTCAGATGTAAATAAAGGACTGGAACTCAGAATGTGAAAAGCAAAAATTGAGAATGTAATCCATGCATCTTGCATTATATGTATAATAGTTTTAGAAATGCCAATAAACAAATGTTTTTGAAAAAAAGTATGATCATGTGGAAGTGCTCTGAGAGAAAGTACCTGTTTAGGGGTCTGAGGTCGAGGACTGGTCTAAGAGAGCCGTCCTTTTGGGAATAAGGAAGTAAAGTGAATAGACCCCTGTGCTCTGTTGGTGTAATGGCACAGGTTCTATTGCTCCCTTTTTCAGATGAGCTTGAATTTCCTCTTTGAGCATTTGCTGATGGTCTGTTGACAGTCTGTGAATGCAAGGTGGACTGTTTGAAGGTGTGGAAGTTAGCTCCAGGCAATAACCATGTTGGATAACATCTCACACCTACTGGTCAAATGTGATATTCTGCCATGCTGGACAAAACTGCTGATGTCTTCCCCCAACAGACGTAGTGTGATCAGGAGAATGGTGGGTAAGTCAAGGCTTGGTGGTGTAGGTGGAACGTTTGGTAAAACCTCTTCTACCTCGAGAATTGTTTCCCCTATATGAACCCCTATAATGTCCTGTTGGAGAGAATGCTTGAGTACGGGTTTTATTATAGGAGGTGGATGCCTCAGGGGAGGTTGTTTTGGACCTTCCATGATAGATGATAGGATGATCTGCAAAAGGAGCCGCGTTGTGACGGTGTTTGTAACACACCCATCTCTTTTGCCGTCTCATTATCTTTTTTAATCTTCTCTAAAAGGGTATCCACCTGGGGCCCACAAAGATGTTCCCTACAAAAGGGGAGGGCTATCAAGTTCTGTTGAACTTCAGGTTTAAAACCTGATACCCTTAACCAGGCATGTCTCCTTAGAAGCAGGCTTGAATGAATGCCTCTACCCTCCGTATCGGCTGGGTCAAGGGCACAACATATAGTTGTACTGGATATAAGTTTGCCCTCTGAGAAAGGATATTCTTCGGGAAGATGCTGGAGAATCTCCTCCAGCTCATCCCAGGGTGCCCCCTCATAGCGTAATAAGAGACCAATGGAGTTTGCAACTCTCCAATGGTTGGCAGATTGTGCCTCCACTCTCTTACCCGCAGCGTCTATCCTTTACTCTCTTTATCTGGTGGGGAGCCTCGCCAGATGTTTGAGAGTTTGCCCTTTTACAGGCTGTGACCACCACTAGGGAGTCAGGTGTAAGCTGTCCCTTAATATATGTAGGGTCGACAGGGGAAGGTTTATATTTCTTATCGCTATGGGAATAATAACCCTGGACCTAACTGGTTCATAAAAAATGCCCTGTGTGTGCATAAGCATACCCTTGAGCATTGGCAGGTACTGCACCAAAGGCTGAGTGGACGAGAGAGTCTTGAATAAAAAATCGTCCTCTAGAGGCTCAGTGTGATGTGGCACTTTATGGAAAGTGGCTGCCCTACTTACAAGGTCGTGATAAGTAGTGGTGTCATCAGGAGGGAGAAGGTCTTGCTGGGTAGAGATCCGGATCGATTTTATCTTGTGGATCCATATCATATGAATCTCATGCATGATCTTGAGGTGGGATTGAAAGTTGGTCACCATCCCCCGTCCTCTGTGAAGAGTGAATTGACCCATCAGGTGAATCAGTATTGTGGTTAACCGGTGAAAGCTGTGGAGATGGAGTGTGCACAGCAGTCAGTGGTGGTGGACTGGTGTGCATTGGGCTGCTAGCCTTATCCTCCTTTTTCTATGGAGGGACAAGAATGTTTATTGCCACCTCAAACGATTGCTGCCTTTTAGCAAGCTGTGCCTCTAAATGAGGGGGCCTGGTAAGGATACGTCCTGTAACTGGATGGATCATCAAACGTTTTTGGCGCGAATCCAATTCTTGATGAAGTCTCTTTAGTACCGGTTGCACAGTCTCTGGAGAATGCCTTGAAGACCTGTGTTTTTTCGGCTCCGATGCCGGTTTGGGTACAAGGATTTTCGGTGCCAAAGGTTTTGGTTCGGTGACTGAATTTTTTGGTGCCGAAGTGGAGTGTTGGTTCAGCTCAGACGCTTTCAGTGTCGAAGTTTGGCTCGAGTCAGATGTGGAGGGTTTTGGTGCCAAAGGTCGGCTTGACTCTGATGTTGAGGGTTTCGGGTCGACGACCTGCTGTCTAGGCTGTTTTTGCAGTGCCAAGCCTTGGCTGGATGTCTCCTGAATCAGCCGGTCGGTGCCGGTCATGGCCAGAAGGCAGTGGTGGCCCAACAACAGACTTTGTCTTAAGATGCAGAATTGGGTGAGGCTTTGCCGGTACCCACTCTGGTCGGGGTGGAGGTGGAAGGGGCACAGTAGTCACGGGTTGTTGCCCTGGAGTGATGTCCTGCAATTCTATGTCTGATCCGTGTGTCTGGAGAAAGGCTGCCTTCAACAGGAGCCGGTGGATGTGCTTCCACCTCAAGTTGTGGGTCTTCCAAACCAAAAAGGTCCGGTGTATCTTCGACGCTGCGTTGAAACATTTGTAGTCTTCTTGCCTTTCGATTTCTTAGAGTCTTTTTTTATGGGAAAGACCTGCAGGCCTCACAAGTTGCCTCCTGATGTTCTGGAGATAAGCACAAGTTACACATCTGGTGTAGGTCGGTGCGTGGAAACCTGGCGTGGCAAGAAGGGCAGAATCGGAAAGGCATCCCATTCCATCACCAAGTGGACGTCTGTTGTGGTGAAAGCCGAAGAGAAATTCCGCCGAAGGGCTAAGGCCAAAGAGGGCCACGGACGACTCGAATCCCCCAAACGAAAATCGACGTCAATAGTATAAGTAGGGAAGATCGAAAACTATACCAACGGTATCAGAAGATAGCCTGACAATGGTATCAAACCAGAGCAAAGGAACACATGTCCAAACCCGATGTCAGAAAAAAACAATCTAACAATGGAGTCGAAGACAATGCCCATTGCGAGCAAGAGGAGGAGTCACTACATTTCTTCAAAGAAAAGCAACTTGCACACTTCCGAGCCCAACACTAGATGGCGACTTAAGCTAAGCATGTGTATCTACAGCCACATATGCCATCACACACACAAGTTTATGTATTCTCTACATTACCAGCCCATATGCAAGCCCGCACAAATCCTAGTGTCTACCCCAGTCGTTTTCTGCTCTGCTTCAAGTTACTTTCTTCAATGTATTTCCCTTTTTACTAGCATGCAGCTGGTTCCTATAACAATCATCATACAAAAACATATATCAGAAGTCACTTCTGATTATGCCTTTGTGGCTCCTGGACAAGGTGTTGAACGGTTTTCTGAAGAGGTCTCCTCTCTCCCAGAGGGAGGCAGTGATTGCAGGGCTCGAAAAATTCTCTCACTCACTCACTATGGCAAGTCAGATTTAATCAGGATGAGCTGTTTGTAGGGCCTACTCGCCCGTTCTGGCGAGCTAACAACAGGTGTTCTGCTTGCTCACAAAGTGAATGAGCAATAAAGATGCCTTTAAATCTTGTTATCTTGTCACATTTGCTTCGCTTTCAGAGACAGAGGTCAAAAGTCATTTTTTCTTCGTACATTTACTTTTCTTTCTGTGACTGAAGTTAGAGGATTTTGCAAAGTGAACTGTGTGACAATGGTGCTGTGAAAAGCATGTGAAATGAAAGGCTGTAAGATTTCAGGTTTTTATCTAACACAACACTGAAATATCTAATAAGTGAACTGTTCAAACATTTCAAATATATTTCACTAGTTATAAAGACACATTTTAGTAATTCTGTAGTGGAAAAAACATTTTTTATAGGATCAATTTTAAATATTTTTGCTGAAACCCAATTTCCAAACATTGTTTATGTGTTAAATAGTTTTATCAGTAAAACTACATGTTCGTGGGAAGGTTTTGTGGCCATTTCAATGGAAAATGTGCTATCTGTAAATTATAGTGCACAGCCACATCATGATTTAGTAATAGAGTTATAAAAAGTGAGTTTTTAAACATGAAATGGGAAATATTCCTGGTCCTGCCCAGATGACAATGCTATTAGTGAGCTAAGAGGCAAGCCAGGGATCATGTGAACCCTATATGTGGGTTTGATTCTTATTTGCATGGAGCAAACATTTAGTCTAGTAAATAAAGAGTATTTTTGTACAGCAGAAATAGTGAACTTGCATATTTTAAGGTTCTCTCTTATGTGATAATGAAGAAAAAGGCGGCTCCATAACACAGAATATTTGCCTAGGCTCACACAATTTGACACCAGTTCACGGTTCAAGTACATTACAGTTAGGTCGAGTAGATTACTAGACCTGCAGGTCTAGTAACATTTTAAAGATTTTTCGAGCCCTGGATTGTCCTTGTCCTCATGGAGGGGAAAGACTCTTCCCTAGTATCGGCATATCGACCATTGTCGATGCTGAACACAGACACAAAACTGTTATGTAAAGTATGAGCGAACAGACTCCTCAGAGTGGTGGACATCCTTGTCCA
This sequence comes from Calotriton arnoldi, assembly GCA_963921515.1. Taxonomy (NCBI): domain Eukaryota; kingdom Metazoa; phylum Chordata; class Amphibia; order Caudata; family Salamandridae; genus Calotriton; species Calotriton arnoldi. The sequence continues at coordinate 1,773,523 of CAWUFW010000280.1, forward strand.
CACGGACAAGACATGCTTTATACCAGCAGCAACACGATGTTCAATCTAAGGCGGTTAACGCACATTATACGCTTGTTAGAAACCTCACAGTGGGATTATACCCTGGTAACTGTAGGCATAAAATGCTCTTTTGATATGATGGTGTGAAACAACATGTGGGCGGGTTTAAAGGCCCTATGTTTAGGACCCTCTTTTATAGGCTGTGCCAAGTAGTTGTATGTGGAGCTCACTGCCAGGGTGCATAAGGGGGAGGAGAAGGGTGGTTTCAGACTCTTGGATTTTGGACCGGGGGGACCAGACAGTGCTGCCCGCTATCTCCTATGCGAATTGAGCTAGCCGTGAAGTCTCTTGCTTGTCGACTATGGGAGATAATTCAGCCTTGGAGTATCCTGATAGGGACTATAACACATATTGTGTCCCTCGATGTGGTCAATGCGTTGATTTATTTGAAAGAACCGGGTGGCTCCGTAGCCTAACTGCTTGCCAAGTTGGAAAAATTAGGCAAAGTCTCTGGCTTGAGAACAAATTGGAGTAAAATGAGGATCTTTCCTCTGGGAGGGACCAGGAAGAATGTGAGTAACCCTCCTGCGGAGTTTAAGGCTAGAGTGGGAAACAAACAGCTTCAGGTTCCTGGGGATCTGGATCACTCATGATCCTAAGGCCACTGCACTCTTAATATGTGAAGGGTGCAGGAGAGTCTACAATGTTCAGTGGAGTTCTGGAAAACTTTACCCCTATCCTGGGTCACATTTCCCTGACGAAAATGGTGTTTTTGCTGCGCTGTCTGTATGTATTACAGAACTCCAAGTTTATATTACACAGCAACGCAATTACAGCACACAGTACAATAATTTGAGGACAGTAAGCAATGGTGAGAAGATTCTGCTTGCAGACATGCATGAATGCTACACGTTGCCTGAAGCATTCATGATGGTACGCCACACGGGCCTCCCTACCTCATACGACAGATGGGGGTGGGTTGGCACAGAGTGGAGAGCACTGTATTGATGAAAGCTCTATTTGCTGGTGATATGTAGTTTGAGAAGAGCCACCGGTTCAATGATCAAGAAGGCCATAAAGCAATGCATACTAGGGACATTTCCTGTTAAGAGCAACTATAAAATGAAAACATGTACGTTATCATTGGAAACAATCCTGGCGAAGACACAAACTGTAACACAATGGGCGCGCTCCACAGCCCCTAGTATATCCCCATGGAAAAGGGACCCGATGGAATGGACAGTGGCAGGCAGCATATGAAAGCCGCACAAAGGGATGATAACGTGACCGAGGACCTTGCACAGTGGGTAGAAATGCTGACTAGACTAATAGACTCCACGAATCATAGACCACCTTGAAGGTGGGAAATAAAAAGGGGGTAAAAAAAGGTGTAAGACAATTTTGGTGATGGCAGTCTTAGGAGGGGCTTGTTAAGACTGGTACTGTATTGTGAACAGTATAATTGATTTATTGGCATGGTCTGTGTAAAGACACTCTGTGCTGTGTCACTGCAGGTTTTCAGGTGACATCAAAAAATATCTCAATACAGATGCAGCATTGATGACCAATAAGCTTTTATTTATTTATAATTTCATTGAATAATTCCAGACACATCTAGGTGACAGGATTATACAAAGCACATGATTCTAAAAAAGTTACTCTGCAAAAATATTGTTTAATTGAGCCTGCATGAAGAATCCACACATTGTGGCAAACTCCTCCAGTTCAATACCACAACGTACGTCTGTGAATAAGCTGAAACTCACCTCTTGTGTCTTAAATGTGGTTTCCACATCTCTCCTCAACTCCAGGGGGTACCTCTGACTATTCAACTCCAGTGTGTGGGTCCGTCTGAGGATTCGGTCTGCCACTGAAAATAAATACCCCAAAAATAAAGAGAAATGCTTAATCCTCAGACTATTGAAAATCTGATTAACTATGGTAGCATAGTGCAAATTACTTTATTTGGATCAGATGGATGAGTGTCTGCTAAAACACATCTGGTGAGGTGGTTAAAGTGTAATTCTTTTTTAGAAAAGTATAAAAGTACCTAGGCATATGCAGGTCAGAGATTCACAAGAATCTAAAAGAGAAAGTTACTTCCAATCCTAGATCTCAATCATAGGTATCTTCATTAAAGTCATAAACACTAAATACCCTGTCCCTATGTTGGATCCCAGAGTATTTTTAACAGATAGTATCTCTAAAAATTATTTATATCTTGTTCCTATCAACAGGCACCATTAAAAAAATGTATTTTATCGGACTGCTAGTGTAAAAAAAGTATGCCTTTTATTGCTTTTCTAATAAATTGAAAAAGATCATGTCATTAAGGTAAACAAACAGAAAAGGATTCAAAATCACAAGGGATATGTGGAAGAGATTACCAGAATTGGGTAACTAGGGAGAAGTATAAAAATCAGATTTAAGGTCTATGTGGCCAAAAATCTCTTAAATCGATAGTGTGAAGTCTCTGCGAAGATTCACAGAATTTACAAGTGGGTCCAACATACGTTAAACAACTCGACCTTCTATAATCTTAGTCGGCATTTCAAATGGGCCATATGAGCACAACACTTAATTCTGCTTCTTTCAGTCTGTAATACCTGAAATCCATAATGCAGATTAAAAGAAGCAGAATAAAGTATCATACTCAAAGCATTCTGACTATATTTTAATCCACATGGAGGGTACCTTTAGAGCCAGATGAAGTACTTACATGTTCAACTACACTGTCACCTCACCCAGAAGGGTCATCTGTTCTGCACTGTAAAGTGGCACATCACCAGCACTGTTCTAGGTAGGCATAGTGCTGGAAGCTGGGTTGGTGGACAAAATTACTAACTGCTGATTCTCACAATCATGCAAAGGAGTAGGCATGTTCTTGTTACCAGCAGCCATTGGCATGAGGACTGAGGTCAAGTAGTGGTGTGCAGAACCACAATCCAACAAAACTAGCCAACCCATGAACAAAGAATCCAGATCAGTGCAGTCAACCACTAATCAAGCAAGCAATGTCATAATGCCCATTAGTTAAATTATCTACACGGTGACACAGCTTACATAACAGAGAATTGGGTATTAGAGGCTATACACCCTTCCTGCATCAACTGTACCATTGGTAGAGTGCTCCAGGCCTTCCGACTGCAAAATGCATGATAACACCATTATGGCACGAAACTCTCTGCACAATAGGTTGGCGCATGCGGCAGTTGTCTCTGTGATTGGTTGACAAGGTCCACCAATCACAGAGACGACTGCAGCATGCTAATACGGCGTGAACACAGCGTGATTAAAGATGGCGTGCGCTTGTCCCGATGGGCGGGCTTAAATAAACTGCAAGGGCGTCAACAAAAATGACGCCAAGCAAATGAAAAGCACAATAAAAACATTAATCACGACGTGAGCGAATCGGAAACGGTCGAGACACAGGGGCGTGTATTAAAGTTCCCCTTCTTAGAGTGTTTACTATAGCCCTCGCAGGGCGAGGAGCGCATGCGCGCTCCAACGCCAGGCGAGACCTAAAAAGGGACACACTTATGTTCGGAAAATAAGTTACTCTAGGTCAATGCGTTATAGGGATCATGTGCCTTGGACTCAACAGGGATATCCAAGTTGACGGAAGTGATTGATGTATGTTTCTTGTGCATCTTTACGGGTATCAAAAATGTATATGAAATGCATAAGAGCCACTTTTTCCGATATTTCCAAATAAAACAATGCTATTCTTCCCCATAACCGACCGATCTACCAGACCCTAGCCTATTAGAAGGTAAACTATTGATGGGGACATTGGTGAAGCAAAATATATCCTCACTCTACCACAAATTAGTGATACATACCCCAGGGACTTTTGGAGCCCTCATGCAGACATGGGAAAGAGACGTAGGCAAACCTGCAGACGAAGAATAGCAGGAGGCTCAAATGGTGCCAAGAGAAAGAACAATTATGTCTTAGTTCAGAATGATCCAGCTTAATTATTTGCACAGCACATACTTCACCCAGCAGAAGCTGTGGTGTTCTGCCCATGTGCACTTGCCCAAAAGGCTTAAGATGTGAAAATCAGATAGGGAATTTGCTCCTCACTACATGCCTATGCTCAAACATCAGACCCTTTTGGAAAGGGGTGCATCAATGCTTGGATGGAAACTGAAAGAGGACAAGAAGATGGCCCTCTTGCACATACAATCAGACTTGGATTCCAATAGATATAAAATGGAGCTTCAGTGGGCTTGCCTGGTTATCACCAAAAGAGACATTGCTAAGATCTGGTGAAATGTGCCTACCCCCTCAATTTGGAGACTTGGAAGGTTCCAATGTATCAGTCCAGGGACAGCCCTAAAAAAACTTAAGATATGGGAATATTGGGTGGTTTCGCCAGCGGCAAGATGGCTGCGCCTTAGGCGAGCTCCGCCGGCCGTGCGAAAGATCCTGCAATATCCTGCAGATACGGGCGTGAATGTCCCCGTAAGGAACTGAGCGCCAACTCAGCAACTCCTCCGGCATCACCTACTTGGTCCATTTTGCAGATCGGACGGCTGACGACGCCACACTCCTCGCTCCTGGATACCCGGGGCCCGCCATTTTGTCTGACTCCGCGCAGCGGCCTGCCTGAGCCGCGCAGCTTACACTCCTGCCACCGGGTGGCGTGACTGGGCTCCGTTCCCTGCCGGCTCTCCCCCGAGGTGGCGGCCTGTCCGGGCCGCGGGAGTGACTGCTGCGTGTCCGCCCCGTGATCTGACCTGGTCCTGGGCCCGTGTCGAAGCTGGAGGCCAGCACGGTGTGCGAATTCCCAGCTGCGATATCCTGGACCCATCGCGGCTCATCTCGAACAGCCCAGACATCTCCTCGCTACTCCCGGTAAGGTGTTGGGAGGGCGGGGGAGGTGTGCACCGGCGCTGCTCCCGTATACCCTTGGCTGCCTCTGCGGGACCTGTGGGTACTTTGTTGGGCTGCTGGTGCGAGGAGAACTGTGCAATTTAATCCGCCTGCCTGACCCCGTGGGAGGCACCCCCTCTGCTCAACCACTGGCGCGCTCCACCTTGAGCTGGGCTGCTTATTGCACTGTCGTGGTCTTACTGGGACAGCCATATCACAGGCCTGATCCAACTGGGTTGACTCCACCATTGACTCTAAGGGAGGACCCTCGCTGCGACCTTCGGGGCCTGCCCTCCAGCCCCTGCACACATTGAATATCAGCGGCAAGGCTGCCACCGTTTACCTGCTCTACAACAAGCCTACACCAATCTGTCTTCCCCGCCTGCCAACCTCCTGGGCTCACACTAATTTATCGCCTCTATCTCTTGCCTGCTCTGGGCTCGATTGCTTGGGCCCCTGCCTGCTGCCCTCGCGCCCTCATTACGCTGTTCAGGCCGAAAGGGTTCCCACTCCTCGACGACGTCGTCGCTGCTCCCCTTGACCTTAAAGCTCATAAACCACCATGGGGAAGGCCGATACGAAACAAACCAGGCTTATTTTTATGGGGCGCAGGGCGGGAAGGCCGGAGGAACTGCCCCAGGATGCCGGGGAGTGCGCCACGCAGACGGAGCCCACTGAGTCCCAGGACGAAGGCATCCGCTCCTTACTCCTCGAGGTGAAATCAAGCCTGAAGTCTATAGATGCAAAGATTGATAACCTCACCTCTCGCTTAGACCAGGTCAACCAACGCGTGGAATCGCACGATGCTCGCATCATGCACCTAGAAGCAAGGGTCTCGGATCTGGATGATGCTGAGGCGGCGGATAAACAACAACTCCTCAAAATGGACAAGGTGTTAGAAATTATCCGGGCTAAAAATGAGGACTTAGAATCTCGTTCCCGCCGGAACAATATTCGTATTATTGGCCTCCCGGAATCCACCGCCATTGATAAAATGGAACCCTTTCTTGAGACACTCCTCAAAGATCTGTTCGGAGAAGCCCTGTCTAACCTATTCATAGTAGAGCGCGCACATAGATCACTTGGGCCACGTCCCCCTCCTGGGGCTCCAGCCAGGCCGATAATAGCTCGTTTGCTGAACTATCGTGACCGCGATGCGATACTCCACAGGGCGAGAGAGATTGGTGAGGTCCGACACCAAGGCTCCACATTATCCTTTTACCCAGACTTCACGGCATCCGTGCAGGCCGCCCGCAGAGACTTTCTCCCTGCCAAGCGTATCCTTCAGCAAATCCACGTCTCATATGCGCTCATGTATCCTGCTAAGTTGCGCATAGACTCTGGAGCTAAGCCTCGCAACTTTATGGACCCAAAGGCCGCCCTGACTTTTGTCAAACAGCTGCAAAAATCACATTCCCGCGATCGTCAGTCGTCCCTCGAAGAAGATCGTACAAGTGATAATGACTGGGTTTCAACCTGATTTTCCGATTGGGCCTGGTCTTCTCCCTGCAAATTTGGTCTATGTTTTTGTGTTCCCAGGACTACTTAAGAGCTATGCTAGCCCCATTTCCTCCTTATCCTTCAATTAATCTTTGCTTTTCTTCATGCTCATAAAGTTTAGCACGGCCACCCAGCCTCATGGTCTGGGGAATGTCTGGCTGAGCCCATGTACCCCTATTGGGATGAATCCCTCCACAAGTTTTCGTTTGCCTAGTTGGGGCTCCCTGGGTGGTGGGTGGGTACTGACTCCGCCAGATTGGGTGGTTGGAGTGGGAGGGGGGTTACGGGTTATTTCTGGGATTGAAAACTCCTATCATGTCTTATTGCAATGACAAGTTTAGGAATGTATGCCTATTACTACACTCTTCTCCAAACATGCATTGGTCAGCACGCACACGACACGCTCTCACTGTCCTACTCTCATCACATGATATGTACGCGCGTGGCAACGTGTACATAATGGCGCTACACCGACCTAATGACTGAGCTTAAGCTACTGACGTGGAACATTAGGGGCATGAACGATTTCCGAAAAGCCCGACTTATACATGCATACCTGACCAGACATAAGATCGATATTTGCTTTCTCCAAGAGACTCACTTGACAGCAAAGAACGCTGCTAGGCTCCACTCCAGGCACTGGGGTGACATCTATTCCTCCCATTACTCAAACTACGCTCGAGGCGTCGCAATCCTGATTAGAAAAGGCCTGCCTTGGCGCCTTGCGCACACCGTCAATGATACCGAAGGTCGCTATGTGATCATTATGGGCACTCTGTACACTCAACCCATGATTTTAGCAGCTGTTTATGGCTCCAACACCGACAACCCAGAATTCTACACTCATATCTGGAAACACATCTCCTCCTTTGGACCACTCCCACTGCTTTGGGGCGGAGATTTTAACATTGCCCCACAGAACACCTTTGACCGCTCCGGCCCACGCACACTCCACCCACAAGTCACCTTCGCATTGCGCTCCATTGTACAAGACAATTGCTTGATAGATTGCTGGCGGCATAACCACCCCGAGAAACGTGAAGGCACTTGCATCTCAACCACTCATAACTCCTGGTCCCGCATTGATCTCTGGTTGGTTACCTGGGATGTTCTGTGCTGGGTCACCTCCACCTTACACCTAGCGCGCACACTCTCGGACCACGCACCTGTGCTTCTTGATATCCGGCTCCTCGCACGCCAAAACACATGTTCGCGTGGCGCCTTCCCCCACATGCACTTCGCGATGTAGTGTTCCGAGAAGAACTCCGGGGGGCCATGGTTGAGTTTTTCGAAGTAAATGTTGGCTCTGTGGACTCCCCCTCCACCATTTGGGAAACCTTTAAAGTCGTTATACGGGGCAAGTGCATTGCGAGACAATCTGGGGTCCTAAAATCTCTTAGGGGCACTCTAGAGAGACTGGAGGCAGAGCTTAAACAACTAGACCAACAGTATGCCAGTAATCCATCCCCCTCCACACTTGCTCTTATACGTCAGAAAATGACCGAATACGAATCTGAGGCTTTCGCTCGAGGTGACGCACCTTAGCCGTGAGACACTGGCGCACCGCTATGGCGAGGGCGACCACCCCGGCAAGACCCTAGCGAATTTGCTTAGGAAGCCGCATGCCTCCTCCTACATTACTGAGCTGCATGACGAGGGCGGGGCCAGAATTATCTCTCTCCAAGGCATAATCGATCAAATAACTGCATTCTACTCTAAATTGTACACTGCCGGCACAGAAACCCCCACAGATGACCTCACTCAATACTTTGAAACCATCGAGCTACTGTGGCTAAGTAACTCACACCGTGAATACTTGGACGAACCTTTCACTCCCGAGGAGATCGCCCAGGTGATCTCTAGCCTCCCCAGCAATAAGGCAACTGGAGCAGACGGGCTAACGGCAGCTTTTTATAAGGAATATGCACCCATCCAAATACCGCACCTCGCCGCAATGTATAACGAGTCAGTCGAGACGGGCCTTCTACCGCCTACCCTCCGCGAGGCGTTAATCACTCTGCTACCCAAGCCGGGTAAGCCCCCCGAATCCTGCGACTCATATCGCCCATTCTCATTAATCAATACAGATAACAAGATTTATGCTAAACTACTTGCCAACCGCCTTCTCCCCCTCATGACCCTCATTGCTCGCCCGGACCAATCCGGCTTTATCCCTGGGCGGGCCACCTCGCACAACCTGCGCACCATCTTCTCCATAATACACCAGATCAACCCAGAACTACCAGCTGTTGCTGCCTTGTTGGATGCCACTAAGGCATTTGATTCTTTAGAATGGCCCTACCTCTTTGCCCTTTTAGGCCGCCTGGGTTTCAGTCCACCCTTCATTCATAAAGGAAAATGCTACTTACCAGTATGCATCTGTTCTTGGCATGTAGAGCTGCAGAATCACATACTTGTGCATAGATCGCCATCTGGTGGTGGGCTCGGATGTTTGCAGTTTGTTGTCTTGGAAGAAGTCCTTTTAGTCACGAGATAGGTGACTCCTCCCTTGGACGATAGTGCGCAAGGGCATCGACTCCATCCTCAGATTGTTTTTCGCCATGAAGGGAAATGATGGAGTTTGTAAGAAACAGAAAAGATGTCCATGTGTAAGTATCTAAGTAAGATAACGGTGGAACAGATAGAGGTACCGGGGAGGCGGGTGGGCGTATGTGATTCTGCAGCTCTACATGCCAAGAACAGACACATACTGGTAAGTAGCATTTTCCGTTCGAGGCATATGAGCTGCAGAATACATACTTGTGCATATACCGTATAGCAGTGCTCTCCCTTAGCGGTGGTTACCTGGATCTGTTGCAGTGGTCTGAAAAAGTGTTTTAAGAACAGCCTGGCCCACAGAAGCTTGTTGTTTTGCCTGCACATCTACACAATAGTGTTTGGTGAAGGTGTGTGGCGTAGACCATGTTGCTGCTTTACAAATGTCATCTAAGGGAATGTTCCCTAAGAATGCCATGGAAGCCCCTAGTTTGCGTGTTGAATGCGCTCTAGGGGGAAATGTTAATGTGCGTTTTGCTTTGTGGTAGCATATTTGAAAATATTTGACTATCCACCTGGCAATTCCAGCTTTGAAAATTGGGTTTCCTTTATGAGGTGGAGAGAAAGCTACAAACAGTTGGTTTGTCTTTCTAAAAGGTTTAGTTCTGTCAATGTAATAAAGTATAGCTCTTTTGAGATCAAGTGTGTGAAGAGCCCTCTCTGCTACGGAATCTGGTTTTGGGAAGAAAACGGGTAATTCCACAGATTGATTAAGGTGGAAAACAGAGATTACTTTGGGAAGGAACTTTGGATTTGTTCTAAGAACCACCTTGTTGTGATGTATTTGTAAGAATGGTTCTTGTATGGTTAAAGCCTGGATCTCACGTACTCTTCTGAGAGAGGTGATTGCGACAAGGAAAGCTACTTTCCATGTAAGGAACTGCAGTTCGCATTTGTGTAGAGGTTCAAATGGGGGACCCATGAGCCTAGTAAGGACAATGTTTAAATTCCACACTGGAGATGGTGGGATTGTGGGAGGAATTATCCTTTTAAGGCCTTCCATAAACGCTTTGATGGCAGGTACCCTAAACAATGACAAATGTTGTCTGTTTTGTAGGTAAGCGGCAAGGGCAGCAAAATGTAGTCTTATGGATGTGTATGCCAGATTACATCTTTGTAGATGCAGTAAATAACAAATTATGTTCGGAATTGAAGCATCTAGTGGGTCAATTTTGTTGTTATTGCAGTAAATGACAAATCTTTTCCATTTGGCTGCATAACAAGCTCTAGTAGTAGGGCGTCTAGCTTCCTTAATAATGTTCATACAGTCTGGTGGAAGGTTGAGGTAACCGAACTCTAGGACTTCAGGAGCCAGATTGCTAGGTTTAGTTGAGCTGGATCTGGATGTCTTATCTCTCCACGGTTCTGTGTCAGAAGCTTGGGGGAGAGGTGTAGCTTTTGTGTGGAACTACTGAGAGTTCCAGGAGTGTTGTGAACCAAGGTTGCCGGGCCCATGTTGGAGCAACCAGGATCATCTTGAGAGACTGTTGTTTGAGCTTGCGCACTACTAACGGAATGAGTGGGAGTGGCGGAAAAGCGTACGCAAATCTGCCTGACCAGTTCATCCATATCGCATTGCCTTTGGACAATGGGTGTGGATACCTGGCGGCGAAGGTTGGGCATTTTGCGTTTGCATGTGTGGCGAACAGATCTATGTCTGGGTGGCCCCACATTTGAAAGAACAGAAGAAGAACTTGTGGATGAAGTTCCCATTCGTGAATTTGTTGTGTCCGACGACTGAGCAGATCCGCAATCTGATTGTGTACCCCTGGAAGATGTTCTGCTAGAAGGTATATCTTTTGTGGGATGGCCCATTTCCATATGCTTTGCGCTAGTTGAGAAAGCTGTAAAGAATGTCCCCCCCCCTGTTTTTGTATATAATACATTGCTGTCATATTGTCTGTTCGGACAAGGACAGTTTTGTTGATGAGATGTGTTTGGAATGAGTTTAATGCTAGAAAGATTGCCAGTAACTCCAGGTGATTGATGTGGAGCACTTTTTGTTGAGGGGTCCACTTGCCCTGAATCGTATGCTTTAGGAGATGGGCTCCCCAGCCGGTGAGCGATGCGTCTGCTGTTAGCACTATCTGTGGAACTGGGTCTAGGAACGGCCGCCCTTTGGAAAGGTTTTGTGTGTTCCACCACTGCAGAGAGCGATGAGTGCGGCTGTCCACCAACACCAGATCTGAAATTTGCCCTTGAGCCTGGTTCCACTGACGTGCTAAACATTCTTGTGAAGGGCGCATCTGAAGCCTTGCGTGTGGTACTATGAAAATGCAAGAGGCCATTATTCCTATTAGCTGCATAAACACTCGAGCTGGTAGTGAGTGTTGAGGTTGAAATTTTGTTATGAGGGTTTGCATACTGACTATTCTGACTGGATTGGGGTATGCCAGTGCTTTGGAAGTATCTATTGTGGCCCCTAGATACTGATGTATGTGGGACGGCTGAAGATATGACTTGGTGAGGTTTATTGTGAACCCCAAGTCGTGAAGCAAGTGAATTGTTTGTAGAGTGTGGTGAACACACCGGCTGTATGACGTGGCTTTTATGAGCCAGTCGTCCAGGTATGGGAAGACATGAATTTGTTGTCTTCGCAAGTGGGCGGCTACTACTGCCAGACACTTTGTGAAGACTCTGGGTGCTGTGGTCACTCCAAATGGGAGGACCTTGAATTGATAGTGCTGACCGTCCACTATGAACCTTAGATATTTCCTGTGAGCAGGGTGTATAGGAATATGGAAGTAGGCGTCCTTGAGATCTAGAGTGGCAAAGAAATCGCCTTGTTGGAGCAGTGGGAGGACCTGTTGAAGGGTGACCATGTGAAAATGGTCTGTATTGTACCAAATTCCAAAATAGGAGAGAGGGGTCCTACTCAACCAAAGGGACAGGACACCAAAAATAGACACTTATGTCAAACGTAAAAATCCCTTTGGACTCTTTTTAAAGCATACAGCAATCCCTACTTACATCCGCTCACGGACCACTCACCAGCACCAATCAGAAACCAAAAACATAATATAAAGACTATCATGTATTCTTTATTTATTAGGATCCTTGTAATTTCTACAGATATCAAAAATGTATACAAAACACATAAATCATCAATACACATATATTAAAAACATTTCATTCACAAATAAAAGGAGAATTTTGTCATACTATAAAATCATCAACAACCCGATACATTTAGAAAGCACTCCAAGCACATAGGAATTTTTGTTACTAAAAACCCTGGTTCGATGTTACATAGAGTTCCTTTCTCCTATTCAGACCTGGTGTTGCTTGGGTGCTTTCTTAACCAAGTGACGCGTTTCGGTGGCATCATTTAATTCACCACCTTCTTCAGGCTAAAAACTACTATTCAGTGTCTCCCACAATATTCATCAGATAAACAGTCTACAGAAGGAAGATATATCTCTCCTCCCCAGTGGCGGCTTCCTTTTTCAGATAAACCGCAATAATATTGCTCAGGATAGGGGCATACACGTCTTCCTTTAGTGACCTCTTTCTCTCGGTGATTTTATCGAAGGAACGGTCAGAACAAGGCGATAACCAGGGACCACAACCTCACTGATTACGCTGCAACTGTTTTATGAATCCGTTTTTCCTTTGCCACCAGAGCTATGGCCCTCGAACCTTAAGATGGTCTAAAAGAGTTATGGACTTCATATGAAACAGCCCCTCGTCAATTGGTGCATTCAGCGTCTCCAAATGGGCTGCCGGGACTTAAAAGTCTCCTCACGTGCTCCTTTCTCCTGCTCATGAATCGGTGCCAATTCATGAGCAGGAGAAAGGAGCACGCGAGGAGACTTTTAAGTCCCGGCAGCCCATTTGGAGACGTTGAATGCACCAATTGACGAGGGGCTGTTTCATATGAAGTCCATACCTCTTTTAGGCCACCTTAAGGTTCGAGGGCCATAGCTCCGGTGGCAAAGGAAAAACGGATTCATAAAACAGTTGCAGCGTAATCAGTGAGGTTGTGGTCCCTGGTTATCGCCTTGTTCTGACCGTTTCTTCGATAAAATCACCGAGAGAAAGAGGTCACTAAGGGAAGACGTGTATGCCCCTATCCTGAGCAATATTATTGCGGTTTATCTGAAAAAGGAAGCCGCCACTGGGGAGGAGAGATGTATCTTCCTTCTGTAGACTGTTTATCTGATGAATATTGTGGGAGACACTGAATAGTAGTTTTTAGCCTGAAGAAGGTGGTGAATTAAATGATACCACCGAAACGCGTCGCTTTGGTTAAGAAAGCACCCAAGCAACACCCGGTCTGAATAGGAGAAAAGGAACTCTATGTAACATCGAACCAGGGTTTTTAGTAACACAAATTCCTATGTACTTGGAGTGCTTTCTAAATGTATCGGGTTGTTGATGATTTTATAGTATGACAAAATTCTCCCTTTTTATTTGTGAATGAAATGTTTTTAATATATGTGTATTGATGATATATGTGTTTTGTATACATTTTTGATATCTGTAGAAATTACAAGGATCCTAATAAATAAAGAATACATGATAGTCTTTATATTATGTTTTTGGTTTCTGATTGGTGCTGGTGAGTGGTCCGTGAGCGGATGTAAGTAGGGATTGCTGTATGCTTTAAAAAGAGTCCAAAGGGATTTTTACGTTTGACAGAAGTGTCTGATTGTATTGTAGACATTCAAAGGTCTGAGGTCCAATATTGGTCTGAGAGTACCGTCTTTTTTGGGGATGACAAATAAAGGGAGTAAACCCCTGTGCCTTGATGCTGAAGGGGAACTGGTTCTATTGCATGCTTTTGAAGAAGTGAGAAAACTTCTTGTTTGAGGAGCGTTAGATGTTCCGTGGACATTGGACGTTGTTTGGGCGGTATGGTTGGGGGAGTTGCGGTAAGTTCGAGGCAGTAACCATACTGGATAATTTGTCTTACCCACCTGTCTGTAGTGATGGAGTTCCAGACAGGTAGGAACTGTGAGAGCCTTCCTCCGACCGGAGTGGAATGGTCTGGAGGGAGAGGAGGGAAGTCATTGTTTGGTAGTAGGGGAGGTTCTGTTATTGTTACCTCGACCTCTACCCTTGCTATTATTTCCTCTGTACCCACCTCTGAAATATGGCTTGTTAGGTGATGTTTGTGTGGGACTCTTGTAGGTGGAGGAAGTGTCTGTGCTAATGTTTTTGGATGCGCCCCTATAAAAGGAGCGACGAAAGGAACCTCGTGGTGTTTGAGACCGTAATGCTCCCATAGATTTTGCAGTGTCTGTGTCTTTTTTCATTTTCTCCAAAGCTGTAACCACAGCTGGGCCAAAGAGGTGCTCTTGATCGAACGGCTGATTTAAAATAGTTGTTTGCACTTCTTGTTTAAACCCAGAAATGCCCAACCTTGCATGTCTGCGAAGTAAGACATTGGTGTTGAGAGATCTAGATGCAGTGTCTGCTGCATCGAGGGCACATTTGATGGATGCATTGGTAATTAATTTGCCCTCTTGGACCAGATCGTTGGCCTTGGCTTTGTATTGGTCAGGTAAATGTTGAATAAGGTGTTCGAGCTCATCGTAGTGAGCCCTGTCGTATCTGGCAAGCAATGCTTGTGCATTAGCTATTCTCCAGTGATTGGCTGCTTGGGAGGCAACTCGTTTACCTGATGCATCTAGCAGTTTAGACTCTTTGTCTGGAGGTGGAGCATCACCAGAGGTTTGGGAATTAGCACGTTTTCTTGCATTGGAGACTACCAAAGAATCTAAAGGGAGTTGTCCTTTAATGTAAATGGGATCGTTAGGGGCAGGCTTATACTTTTTATCAATCCGAGGATTGAGGATCCTGGTCCTAACAGGGTCTTTAAATATGTCTGGTGCATGTTTAATGACACCTTTAAGCATGGGCAATGTATGAATTGTTTTTTGTGACTGAGCAAATGTGTCAATTAGGAAGTCTTCGTCCACGGGGTCTGAATGGAGTTCAACGTTATGATATTGCGCAGCCCTATTAATGAGCTGACTAAATCCTATATTGTCATCTGGGGGGGGGGGGAGGGAGGCCTAGATGGGTATACATCCGGATCAGGAAGGTCTGGAGGATCTGTGAGATTGTTGTAATCGTCCCATGTATCCTGTGGTGGAGTAGTGTCATCATCAGGGTCATCTAAAGGGTCCTTATCGTGTCCACCCCCGTCCCCTAGATCATCCTCATCCTGTGGGGAGTATGGAAGTATTGGAGAGAGTCTAGGAGAGTGTATAGGAGAGTTTGTAGGAGACAAAGGTTTGGTAGGAAGAATAGGAGAAGAGGGTCTCAGGGGTGAAGTTGCAAAGTCCCTTTTCTTCACAGGTACCTCAGGAGGGTGTGAGGTATCTGATTTCCTCTTCTTTGTTTGGAGACTGACAATATGGCCTGTTTTAGGGTCCACATGTAAAGTCTTTTGTTTCGGATCGATAGGATCTGGTCGAAAAAGCTCTTCCTGGTTATTGTCTCCTTTCGGTGCCGATTTTTTCGGTTCGGAACGTGGTTTCGATTTGGACTGTGAAGCCGTAGGAGGGGTCTTGTGCTCCTTTGGCTTCGACGCCAGCGCCGAGTCGGGAATTTTCTTCGGATCCGAAGGTTTTCGGTGTTTGTTCGGTTCCGAGGCCTTATGGTCTTTCGGTGCCGAAGGGTTCGGTACTGAGGCTTTTTTAACGTAACGGGAATAGGGTGTATCCCTGATTTCGGTACCGAAGGTGTCTTATGGGTACTGATATGCGGCTTGCTCGGTCCCGAGCTGCCGGAAGGCTTTTCCTTTGTCTTCGGAGCCGGGCCCGGAGGCGGGGCTTCTGAAGTTTTCCCTTGGTCTCGACTAAGGCCTTCAGGCGAAGTTTTGACCGGAGCCTTCTGTTTTTCTGGTGGGGCAGGGGCATGGACGTTTGTACTCACTTGTTGACCTGGAGTGATAAGGTCATCGGAGTCGGAGTCGTCAGCTTTGGAGACGATGTTGAGCTCCTCTGAATCCTCTGCCTCTGGAACATCGGGGCCTTCGTTGAAGATGTCCTGTGGCGCCGGTATAGCCTGTTGAGCCATAACGTGTCGTCGAGCCCGGCGATCACGAATAGTCTTTTTGGAGCGAAAAGAGGCACAGGTCTGGCAATCCTTTTCTTCTTGTTCTGGCGAGAGGCAAAGGTTGCAGACCTTGTGGTGGTCACTGTGTGGAAATTTAGCTCCACACTGGGGGCATTTTTTAAATGGAGTCCTTTCCATTAGCCGTAGGCCCGAATGGCGCCGATAGGCCCAGCGGCCCGCGTCGACGACCGGAATCGGGGATTTCGAAGTTAGCGCGTCGAAGGGCACGCGAACGAAACAATACCGTCGAGTGGTGATGGGTGCGCGTCGAAAAGGGTTGGAAACACGGTACCGAACCGGAGCGCAGCAAGTCACATCCGAACCCGATGGCGGAAAAAAAACAATCTGAGGATGGAGTCGATGCCCATGCGCACTATCGTCCAAGGGAGGAGTCACCTATCTCGTGACTACAAAGACTTCTTCCAAGACAACAACAAACTGCAAACATCCGAGCCCACCACCAGATGGCGATCTACGCACAAGTATGTATTCTGCAGCTCATATGCCTCGAACATTAAGTTACTATATACGCTACCAGTAGCGCGTATCCGCATAAATGGCCAACTCACCGATCCCATTCGCATCACCAGAGGCACCAGACAAGGTTGCCCTCTCTCCCCCAAGCTCTTCACTATCGCCATGGAACCGCTGGCTGCACGGCTGCGGCAACATCACACGCAGAGGGGTATTGGGTTCTCATCCCATGCGCTAGTCACGTCCATGTACGCGGACGACGTGACACTCTTTATCCGCGAACCTCAAGAAAACTTAGGTCCTATGACCAGAGAGGTCATCCGATTTGGTGGATAGTCCGGGATACAGGTCAATTGGGCTAAATCGGTACTATTTCCTTTAACGGATGCCACCCATCCCTTCCCCGCGGAATACCCGTTACAGTGGGCATCTGGCCCGAACAAGTACCTGGGCATTTGGCTCACACGGGACACAGAAGAGCTGTGGAGAGCAAACTATGGTAAAGCCATGGACTGGCTCGAGTCCAAAATTCTCATTTGGAAAACCCTCCCACTTTCCCTAGCGGGTAAAATCGCTATCGCCAAAATGGTGATCCTGCCTAAATTCCTTTATCTCTTTCTAAATATCCCATTGCCGCTCACATCTCACTTTTTTCAAAGGTTACGATCAAACATGATCTCACTATTTTGGGCGGGCCACCAACCACGCATATCGTACGAAACATTGACGTTGCCCTTGTCCAACGGGGGACTGGGCGCGCCCAACTTCAAACTCTACGCCTACGCTGCTCAGGCCAGTTTCCTCCACTTCTGGCTACACCCTACTCCATTCCAGCCTCACGTTGCGGTCGAAACCGACCTTGCCTCACCTTGGCCATTGCAGACAGCCCTGTTCCTCCCTTACACGGCCCCCAAAAAGGAAATAGACACTGTAGAATGCATGCGTTGGGCCTGGGACGGGATTCGTAAACACACTAAAGTCAAAGTTTTATATGCTCCTGGGATGCACCTGGCAAATAACTCTTCATTTCCCCTCCTGCAGACAACGGGCATGGCACGATGCGCAGCTACATTAGGCATCAACACCAATGCCAATCTATACCCCAACGGGCAATTTCTCTCCCTCCCGAGGGCGCAACTCCACTAGACAAGCTATTATACTATCAGATAAGAGCCACCTGTAGGGCTGCGAATGACTATTTCCCCAGCTCCCCCCGTGCGCAGCATTAGAATACATACACACTGCCACCTCCCCACGCAAACTAGTTACTAGGCTTTATGCACTGTCACTTGTGGCGTCCCCTGATGACACTGAACTGGCGCGCCTTGCCTGGTCCTCTGATCTAGGACATGTGCCAACACCTGAACAGTGGCAATACTGCGGTAACCAATCTAAAAAACTATCTCCTAACTATCGGCTGCGCCTCATACACTTTAAATACTTACATAGATTTTACCACACTCCCGCTACTCTCTATAAAATGGGACTGACTGCGGATGCCAACTGTGTGAGATGCTCCGCCCCGGATGCCTCTTTTATGCACTTAGCCTGGGCGTGTCCCAGAATTGCTTCCTTCTGGCAAGAAGTTTGCCGTATCATAAGGGTAATCACCCTGAACACAATTACACCAGCTCCCATGACTTGCCTCTTGGGGTACGTCAAGGAGATCCCAGAATCCAGCCGCCGACTAGCCGCAATGCTGTTGATTCTTGCTTGACGCCGGGTGGCAATTCACTGGGGCCGCAAGCCGGCTCCATTCCCCAAGGCCTGGCTGGCGGATGCTGCTCATTGCCAAACCCATTTAAGCGAATATTGGTGTCTGATGCCCCCGGCTAGCAGACCACACGACATATGGGCCCCCCTAGTGTCCTACCTGCAGCGGACCGCCGACGCTCACCAAAACAATGACAACGCTACATCTCACTCCCCTATGTCAGACCTAAATGCAGAGGGGGGGGAGAGGTGCACCCCTACGCAGATATGACACAGTAAATCCTGATTATCGCTTTTATGCTCAGCTTCTGCACAGGTTGTAATGTATAAATGTCCACCGATGTTGCTATCTACTTTTTGGTCCAGATGTCTGGAGAGTGTTGTACCATCATATGCATAACTTGTAATGCTGACTTACCCTAATAAAGTTTTGAAAAAAAAAAAAAAAAAGATATGGGAAGATTGGAGCTAGTTGGACTTAGTATTGCAGTATTCCTTTGTATACCGATATAAGATAAAATGCTAGACCAACACCAAATAGTGGGATAAAGGGATATGGGGATGAGAGTTTATAATGTAGTCATGTGTTGCTCCTATTTGTTGTATGCAGTAATTCTCTGACTTTGCAGTACTTTTTTGCATGATATGTGTGGAATGCTATACTATTTATAAAATGGCAATGAAAATATTTTATTTCTAAAAAAAAAAAAAAAAAAAGAGAAAAAGAGGGCACAGTGAATGAGAGCTTGCCTCGCTGTAGATGGCATATATATAGACCAATCCAAAAAACGAGAGCGGTGAAAAGGAAAGCATGAAAGTAGGGAGAAAGCGTTAAGGGATGGTGGGAAATGGAATGGAAAGAGAAAGGAAGAAGGGAGGGAAAGGTGGATGTAGTGGTTTAAGATCAGCTCCTCTTGGGATGAGAATAAGTACAGGGACGAGATGGGGGGGCAGTGAAGTGAAAGAGGAGAAATGAGTGGACAGAGTTGTAAAAAGACAATTCATTGAGGGAGCCCACAGCATACAACACAGTTTCAAAGCAAATCACACCTTTGGAAGGTTATAATGGTAGATGGCACTTTACACCATTATTCCAAAGTTAACTTCTGCACAAGCAAGGCTTGTTGTCCTTAATACGGATGTCATTCAGTCTTTGGTGGCGTTTGTCCCATTTACTATAAACGCCTTGTTTTAATAGTGGGCGCTGGGGATTTATTCATTGGTTAGAGCAGGTCTGCATATTACTTCATTCCTGATTTTCAAGTGCTCTTGGATATTTCTTAATTTTGGAGGCTGTGTGTTCCATAATTGTTCAGCTTGTACAGAGGAGGGTTCACTGTTGCATTTCTTCTTGTAAGAGGTTATTCTTGTAAGAGGGGGGAATCACCTGAACTACTAGTCAAGAATGAAAAAAATAGTTCCTTATCTTTGGTAACAGTTTCTCTGGTGGTTATATAATCTTCCTGCAGGTTCCTCACCTTTGGAATATCCCTCTAGGCACCAGACTGGTCCAGAAATGTTTCCCCAGCAATAGCTTGTCACGATTCAGCGCACTTAGTAAGAGGCGTGAATGGAGTGTGTATGCCTGAACACTACAACTCCCATAATTCCACTGACAGAGGAGTGGCCCTACCTCTCCTCCTTATTTAAGCACCTCCCTCACCCAGACGGGTGCTTGTCAATCGAGCTCAGTGCAGTCTCCACGAGCCCGTGTTCCTGTTTGCAGAGTTGTTCCTACGCAGTTCCTTGGTTATTCGGAGACTCCTAGTGGCGTGTGACAGCCGCGCTGAAGCGCGAAGGGACAAGACCAGCTTTCTGAGCGCCCGGCCGCTGCCTCGGTGTGCGACCCCTTCCGGGTTAAGACGCGCTGACGCGCGAAGGGTACAGAACGCCGCAGCGGCAAATACGAGACTCCTTCCCCGGGGACTGCTGCCTTGTTGGAGCTTCCGTGCTGGAGCGCCTGGTGTCCCGTAATAGGAGTTGAACCTCGCGTCATCTGTACGCGGCCAGGAGGTCGTGTTTCCGCGCAAACAGAGCCGGTGAGAGGCTCGGAGTAGGATCATCCCTTGTGCGGCCAAAAGGTTGCTTTTCCTCGCCTCACAAAGCTGGGGCAGACTTCATGACTCAGCTGGAATGCGAGGTCGCCAGTTGGAAAAGAGTATCCGCTGTGGTTTGGGACTCGACCAATCCAGCTAAGTACAATTAAGCTCACCATTATTATTTCTGGCATTGCCTTTCATGATCAGAGAATGAAAGCGGCCTGACTAGCTGTAAGTACTTACACATAGCCATTAGTTTTCTTGCTGGCGTCTGTGTATGATGTTTGTTACAGGTGTGTTGTGCTTGTGTCTTACCTAGGTAACCAGGGACTAGCCAGCAGGAGTGGCTTCTTCAACTCCGGGGCCGAGTTCCATCGAGGGTTCAGCAGCCGCCACCTTTTTGTTTCCTTTGTCCCTTTTTTCCCTTTCCCTTCACGTAGTGTTTTCTGTTGGCGTGGCTGATACACCCCCACAGGTGATACTATTAAGGGGGATAGGGTTACTTGGCATCTTCCATCGCTCCCGCTGTATCCGGCTTTACAGGTTAGTGGTTGAACTAATCTGTCCGTGACAGATTGACAAGCCCACGGTTACTTACAGCCTGAGCGATGGATCCCAACGTGGTCCTTACGACTGTGCTAGAAACGTTGACAGCGTTGCGGATGGAAGTGGATGCCTTCCGAGGGGAGAACCTAGAGCTACGTAATGAGATGGGCACGATGAGACGTGAAGTAGCGGGTCTGTCCCGCTCGAATCCTGTGGGTACACGAGGAGGTTTGTACATAAAAGACTGGACCTTACCGCCCCCGCTTACTTCACACGACACTGGCAGGGGGCACGGGACCCACACGCAGGATGGAGGGACAGGGCCTTTTTCTTCTCCTGCCCAGGGTGGCCCTGCCTCTATACAAGTGATACAGCCTTTGTAACTACCCCTCGCCCCTCCTGAGAGGTTCTTTGGGGATCCCAAGAAGTTTGGAATATTTTGGGTCAGTGTAAGCTGCACTTTATGTGCAAACCTGCTGTGTTCCCCACTGACCAAGCCAAGACGGCCTTTGTTATGTCCTACCTGGGGGGCAATGCCGCCAGCTGGTCATTTCCCTTGATAGAGAGGGACGATCCTGTTTTGCGTAACTTTTCTGACTTTTGTGAAGAGATGCGCAAACTGTTTGACAGAAAGGCACACCAGCTGTCCTTAGACAGGGAGCTTATTGCGCTTAAGCAGGGCACGCAAGATCTACTCACATACATAACCACCTTCAACAGGCTCTTGGTGGAAACCAATTGGCCTATGGAAAAAAGAACATCATTATTCTACCAAGGCCTGAGAGGTGAATTAAAGGACGTATTGGCACAAGTCGTGCATATGCCCGCCACGTGTGATGAACTTATAGATCTCACGGTTCAACTTGATCATCGGCTTCAGGAAAGAAAAGGAGACAAACAAAGGGCGGACTCAAGATTCCTTCTACCACGCCCTAGGCCCATACCAGAAGAACACCCGGCTACCCCTGATGGGACAGAGCCAATGCAGATCAGCGGAATAAAAGGGCCGATTAGTCAAGACGAACGGGACAAGAGAAGGAAACAGAGGTTATGTATGTACTGCGGGAAGCCCGGTCACTTCATCAGGGAGTGTAAATCTAGAACCAGGTTAATGAACAAAGGCAGTCCGGGATCCAGGAACCTGACCGTGGTGGAGTATACCTCCGAGGATCAGGGAAACTAACGCCCTCGAACAAGAAGGAGACCCCTTGTTTGAGTCTCAGGAGAGCAGAGGTCTCACCAGCTGTGGCCAACACAGTTCAAACGTCAGTGGCCCATATGAACGTGTGTGTTACGCTGGAACTACCAGGGGAGGGCCCGTAATGGTGCATGCTTTACTGGATTCTGGAGCTACCGGTAATTTCATTGACCAGCAGTACGCGCAAGAACTTGGTGTACCCTGCATACGAAAAGAGACTCCGGAACCTGTTAAAGCTGTGGATGGAACGGCTCTAACTTCAGGCCCCGTGAGGTTTCACACACAATTGTGTTTGATGCATGTGGGAGCAGATCATTCCGAATATATCCAGTTCGACCTCATAGATGCTCCCCACTTCAAACTCATTTTGGGCATGCCTTGGCTAACCCTACATGATCCCTTAGTGCGGTGGGCTGCTCGCACGGTCACCATGAACTCCTTGTTCTGCAAAATGCATTGTTCTACCGAGAAGATACATTTGCCTGACGCCATGGTGAGCTCGGCAGGACTGCTTGCGAGCGCTTGTAACGCACAGACTGTATGCTGTACCACCACGCTGCCGGAGGAATACGGGCAGTTTCGTGCGGTGTTCAGCCAACAGGAAGCGGAAAGGCTACCCCCACACAGAGACTACGATTGTGTGATTGACTTAGAGCCTGGAGCAAGTATACCATGCAGCCGTATCTACGCCCTTACCGAATCAGAAACCACCTATCTGCAGCTGTACCTCACCAAGATGCTGTCCTCCGGCTTTATCCGTCCCTGTTCTTCCCCTGCTTCCTCGCCGATTTTCTTCATTCCGAAGAAGGAAGGCGGCTTGCGGGCTTATGTGGACTACAGGGCGATCAACAGAGTGACCAGAAAGAACAGGTATCCTCTGCCCTTGATACCCGTGCTGCTGGATCAGTTGAAAGGAGCCAAGGTGTTTACCAAACTGGACCTTCGGGGAGCCTACCACCTGGTAAGAGTGCGGCAAGGAGACGAGTGGAAGACGGCTTTTCGGACAAAATTTGGGCTGTATGAGTACCAGGTCATGCCCTTCGGTCTCTGCAATGCTCCCGCTGCGTTCCTGTTTTTTATGGATGAAGTCCTGAGGGGCCTGTTGGACGTATCATGCGTAGTGTATATCGATGACATACTGATCTACTCGGCGTCCTTAAAGGACCACATCCTTCATGTATCCGAGGTTCTGGAACGTCTACAGAGGTATAAGCTCTATGCTAAATTGGAGAAGAGCCTCTTCCACGCCACTGAAGTGGAGTTCTTGGGATATGTCATTGGACCAAACGGTATACACATGGCTGACAAAAAGGTACGGGCCATCCTGCAGTGGGAGTCACCCTCCTGTGTAAAGGCCTTGCAGAGCTTCCTGGGCTTCGCGAACTTTTACAGGAGGTTCATTAAGGAGTTCTCCGGTATCATACAGCCCCTAACGCACTTGTTGCGGAAAGGAGCGGCGTTTCGCTGGACCGACTCCGCGGAAAGGGCATTCCGAACGCTGAAGAGCCGTTTTACCAGTGCTCCTGTGTTGAGACATCCTGATGCCTCTCGACCGTTTGTGGTAGAAACGGACGCGTCTTATTACGCACTAGGTGGAATCTTATCCCAGAGACATCCTGACACAGGCCAGCTTCATCCTGTTGCCTTCTTCTCCAAGAAGCTGTCGTCTTGTGAGTGCAACTACAGTATCACCGACAAGGAGCTTTTGGCAATAAAGCGGGCATGCGAGGAATGGAGACACCATCTGCTGGGAGCTAAACACACCGTGGAGATCTACACCGATCACCGGAATCTGTTATTCTTGAAGAGCGCAAGAGCCTTGACTCCTAGACAACTCCGGTGGTCATTGTTTTTCTCTGAGTTTGACTTCGTGATTCGATACAGGCCAAGGGCACAAAACGGCAAGGCTGATGCCCTATCACGACCCACACATGACCCTGAACGTGGCCTGGTGCGAGTTGAAGAAAACCCTGTCATACTACAGAACGCTTCCTTTCCAGCGGAGTTAATGGCCTTGACAAGTACACCTGACTTCTTGGGAAAGGTGAGGGCGCAAATCGAAGGGCTAGATGAACAAGCCTGGGTTACCGAAGAGCCTCAGCATCGTTCCTCTCTGGACCGGTTGTGGTATCACGATAAGCGGTTATACGTTCCGGAGGAGTCACTGCAAAGACAGGCCCTACAATGGGTACATGACTCTACACTGGGTGGACACCTGGGAGTCCAAAAGACTCTTCAGGCTATGCAAAGACACTTCTGGTGGAAAACATTAAGGAAAGACACGATGAAGTACGTCACGGAATGAGCTATCTGTGTACAAGGAAAAGCACAACATACCAGGCCCAGTGGGTTGCTCCGGCCCATACCAATACCTCCAGCACCCTGGCACACCTTGTCTATGGACTTTATAGTGGAGATGCCTCCCTCCTCAGGAAATAACACCATTTTAGTTGTCGTAGATCACCTGACCAAGATGGGCCACTTCGTTGCAATGACCAGGCTACCGACATCAGTGGAATTGGCTAAAGCGTTCTTGCAACATATCGTGCGCCTGCATGACATACCATCAGTCCTCATTACGAACAGAGGAACTCAATTCACCTCCAGGTTCTGGAAGGCGCTGTGTGTCGTCATGAAAGTTGATGCCCGCATTTCCACTAGCTACCACCCGCAGACAGACGGCAAAACAGAAAGACTGAACCAGACGTTAGAGCAGTATCTCCGCTGCTTCACGTTGCAACATGAAGAGGAATGGAGCACGCTTCTATGGATGGCCGAGTTTGCGTACAATAACTCTGACCATTCTTCGCTGGGGTGTTCGCCCTTCTTTTGCACCTTGGGTTACCATCCTAATATGTTGCCCTTCGACTGGCCTGTGGTGGCAAAGCACCCCTCGATCCAGGAACACCATGCACACCTGAGAAAAGTACTACAGACTGCCAAAACACAGCTAACAGCCGCTCAAGCGCGCGACAAACAGTATGCAGATAGGAAAAGAACCCTAGAACCGTCCTATACAGTGGGGGATAGGGTGTGGCTGGACACCAAGCACCTACCATTTAAGGGGAATTCACGGTTGAAACCTAAATTTGTGGGCCCCTATCCCATAGAGAGAATAGTCAATCCCGTAGCGATCAGGTTGTCTCTCCCTTCCTCATGGCGCATCCACCCTGTGTTTCA
Organism: Calotriton arnoldi; assembly: GCA_963921515.1. NCBI lineage: Eukaryota > Metazoa > Chordata > Amphibia > Caudata > Salamandridae > Calotriton > Calotriton arnoldi. Next base: position 1,798,675 of record CAWUFW010000280.1, read on the forward strand.
TGTTTCTCTTTTGCGGCCTTGTCTCTCTCACACCAGACTACCCGTGAGACCACAACCACTGTCCGTAGAGGGGGAAGATGAGTACGAAGTCAGGGGTGTACTTGACTCCAAGCGTATCAGGGGGAGGGTGCATTATCTCATCGACTAGAAGGGGTATGGTCCCGAGGATTGCTCTTGGGAGCCCGTTACCAATCTCCACTGCCCCGGCCTTCTCAGACGTTTTCACTTGCAGTATCCCTCTAAGCCTGGTGGGCCGCCGAGACGTAGGCCCTTGAGGGGGGTGTTCTGTCACGATTCAGCGCACTTAGTAAGAGGCGTGAATGGAGTGTGTATGCCTGAACACTACAACTCCCATAATTCCACTGACAGAGGAGTGGCCCTACCTCTCCTCCTTATATAAGCACCTCCCTCACCCAGACGGGTGCTTGTCAATCGAGCTCAGTGCAGTCTCCACGAGCCCGTGTTCCTGTTTGCAGAGTTGTTCCTACGCAGTTCCTTGGTTATTCGGAGACTCCTAGTGGCGTGTGACAGCCGCGCTGAAGCGCGAAGGGAGAAGACCAGCTTTCTGAGCGCCCGGCCGCTGCCTCGGTGTGCGACCCCTTCCGGGTTAAGACGCGCTGACGCGCGAAGGGTACAGAACGCCGCAGCGGCAAATACGAGACTCCTTCCCCGGGGACTGCTGCCTTGTTGGAGCTTCCGTGCTGGAGCGCCTGGTGTCCCGTAATAGGGGTTGAACCTCGCGTCATCTGTACGCGGCCAGGAGGTCGTGTTTCCGCGCAAACAGAGCCGGTGAGAGGCTCGGAGTAGGATCATCCCTTGTGCGGCCAAAGGTTGCTTTTCCTCGCCTCACAAAGCTGGGGCAGACTTCATGACTCAGCTGGAATGCGAGGTCGCCAGTTGGAAAAGAGTATCCGCTGTGGTTTGGGACTCGACCAATCCAGCTAAGTACAATTAAGCTCACCATTATTATTTCTGGCATTGCCTTTCATGATCAGAGAATGAAAGCGGCCTGACTAGCTGTAAGTACTTACACATAGCCATTAGTTTTCTTGCTGGCGTCTGTGTATGATGTTTGTTACAGGTGTGTTGTGCTTGTGTCTTACCTAGGTAACCAGGGACTAGCCAGCAGGAGTGGCTTCTTCAACTCCGGGGCAGAGTTCCATCGAGGGTTCAGCAGCCGCCACCTTTTTGTTTCCTTTGTCCCTTTTTTCCCTTTCCCTTCACGTAGTGTTTTCTGTTGGCGTGGTTGATACACCCCCACAGGTGATACTATTAAGGGGGATAGGGTTACTTGGCATCTTCCATCGCTCCCGCTGTATCCGGCTTTACAGGTTAGTGGTTGAACTAATCTGTCCGTGACATAGCTCTACAGTGCTGCCAGTTAGTGCCATGCGGCTTCAGCAGTGACTTCGCCCACAGAAAGAGAGTATATTATGAACCAACCCTCCCTCAGTTCTCGGTACTTGTTTCTGCACCCCATCGAAGCACATACAGGGGAATGGAGAGAGAATCTGTGACAGTAACAAAGCAGTACATCCCATGTTTGCATAGCTTGGGATCTTACTATTACTCATGGCACTAAGATATTGCGGAAAGATGGGGGAATGAGGAATCTGCAGGAAGATTATGTATTCACTAGATATAGGTACTTAAGATAAAGAATGGTTTCTTACCTGTCAATCTAGTTCTCTTCTAGGGAAATCTCCATTGGAGCCATAAGCACTGACTAGCCCCGCCCTATGTGCGGTGACCCAGGAGGACTTTAAGCAAAGTCACATTTTGTGCAATTTGGGGTGCGTTCTCATCACTAACCTATTACTGTGAAAAACTGTGTAGGGTTCTTGAGAACATAGAGCCTGAATTTCGCTAACTCTGCAGGCAGAAGTTATAACAACTAGAAAAGAAGCCTAGATAAGGAAATCCTGTAGCACGGACCTGGCAAACTGCCTATTCCTGCGCACCTCCAAGTCCAAGCAGTAATATTTGGCAAAAGTATATAGAGACACTAACGTCGCCACCTTGCAGATTTCTGCAACAGAAATACCTCTTGAGGGCAAAGGACTTGGCTCTGGTTAAGTGAGCTTTGATTCCTTCAGGTGGTTATTTTGTGGCAACTGCATAGCACACTTTAATACAAAGAATAACCCAGCTGGATAATATATGTTTGTGCACTACCTCTTCTTTTTACATTGCCATAGTACCAACAAAAGCTGGTCATCCAATCTGATGTCTCTAGGTTGAGATAAAAACTCCTTTGTGGGATGGGACAAAGGATAGCTGGATGGGAGGGTAATTGACGCATCCAGGTGGAAGTGAGGGACCACCTTTGGGAGGAAAACATCCCTTGGTTCGCAACACAAGCCTGTTCAGGTAAAAACATTGTAAATGTCTGGCGGGCAGGGCCTGCAGCTCACTAACTCGCCTTGCTGAAGTGAAGGCCACCAAAAAGACCATCTTTATGGTTAACAACTGCAAATGGCAACTGTGAAGGGGCACTGACAGAGACCCCATAAAAAACATTAAAAAAAGATTTAGGTTCCACTGGGGCATAACAAATGGAGTTGGAGGGTACAGATTGGGGAAGCCCTTAAAGAGCATCATCACTATAGGGAACTTGAACAGGAAGGCTGGTCTGGGAGACAGAGGAACAAAGGCAATGCAGCCAAATATCCTTTTATAGTAGCCACTGTGCGCTCTCTCTGAGCTAGAAAGATTGCAAACTGGAGGACCCCTGATAGGCTCATAAACTGTCCACATTGTTTTGTGCGCACTTTCAAACAAAGCTGTTCCATCTCCTAGACTAAACAAATTTTGTTGAGAGGCGACAAGCTGACAGGATGACATCAACCACCTCCAGTGGCAGCTGAAATGAGCATATATGTACCTGCTCAATCTCGAGACCTGAAGGTAGAGGTCTCGGAGATTGGGGTGTAGGAAACACCTCTCTCACAGCACCCTCCTACCCCGAGTTGGAGAGAAGTCTCCTCTGGACAGCAGTCGGGCCGGGAGAAACAGGGAGAAGAGCAGAAGGTATGCATACCACGCCCTCCTCGACCAGTCTGGGGAATTAGAATAACTTAGGCCCTGTCTTGGCGAATCTTCTTCAGAAGTCAAAGAATCAAGGGCATGGGGGGAAATGCATAGTGCAACTGAAAGTTCCATCTCAACTGAACTGCACCCTCCAAAGCTCCCCTCAACGGATAGTGGAGGATGTAAAATTGCTGTCATGGAACAAGTCCACCAGAGGTGCGCCTTACTTGGCAAAGATGTCCTGGTCTTCTTCCAGCAGTAGACACCACTCGTGATCGACAAGATAACACCGGCTCAAAGCATTGGCTCTGACATTCAGAGTCCCCAACAGGTGATTGACTGTTAACCAAACCCCTTAACAGTGTGCTTCAGACCTTAGCATCAACCACTCTACATAGAGGAGTTGAGACTCTATTCCCCCCTTGTTTGTTCACATACCGCATTGCTGTTGTATTGTCCATAAAGATCTGGAAAAATCAACCTTGAATGGATGGGAGGAAGGCTTAAACGTCACCCAGATAGCCCACAGTACTAGCAGGATGATATGAAGCACCTTCTCCTATGGACAGCAGAGTACCCTGATCTCCAAATCCTCCATTTGAACACGCTTCCATAGAGTGGAGGCATCACTTACTATCATGGCCACGGTTGAAGGGGGACTGAAGGGCATGTCTCAGTGAAGGTGCACCTCGTTCCGACACCAGGCCAAACCAGCTGCAGCATCTCAGGAAACCACAATAATGTCCGACAGATCTCCCCCATGTTGGAACCATTGCCTGCGGAGGCACCACTGCAGAGCCCTCATATGTCAGCAAGAATGCATGACCAGGATACAAGAAGCTAGCAGATCTACCAGGCACAAAACTGACAGGACTGGAACTCTTTTGCCTTCCATGAAGGATGGAACCATCTTCTGCATGTTATGGATCCTCTGAGGAAGAGGAAAAGCACGAAGAAGGGCAGCGTCCTGAACCAACCCTATGAAATTAGATTTTGGGAGGGTTCTAGGTGAGATTTGTGTCTGTTTATTAAAAATCCCAGGTTGAACATCAGAGTTGCCGTTGACTGCAGATGGCGTGACACCAAGTCAGATGATCGGTTAGTTCCAGTTTGGGTTTCTGTGGTTCAAAATTTAGGAGCACAGATGGACTCTGACTTGTCTCTGGCTGTCCATGTTAAAAAACTCTCTAGCATCTAATTCTCATTAATGAGAACATTTTGCAGAGTTTTGCCTCTGCTATCCAGGAACACAACAATTGTTTGCAGTGCCATTTAAGCCACCTAGACTATGGTACTGCCTTGTTTGTTTGAGCTTCTTCTTATGTGCTGAATCGGCTGAACAGAATCAAGTCTTCGGCTGTCAAGTTAGCTCTAGGCCTGCCATCATGACCCTCCGTTACTGCGGCTTTGGACTCTCTTTATTTGCTCCAGGTTCGGAAGCCATTCTTTTTAAATCTGCCTGTGTGGTACACAGGGCAAACTATCAGGTAGGGCCACGTTTTATGTAAAAAAAACAATTCCAGTATTATGTACTGTCAAGATGTTTCCGGTGTACTCATGCTTACCTTCTTCAGGTTGAAAGTTTTTTATATTTCTGGGGCAGGGTGTGAGTTTTTTTCTGTCCAGGGATCTCCGCTTTGGAATAGCCTCTCCCTTGTTATTTGGGCTACACCCAACTGCTTTGCTTTCAGGAAATTATTTTAAAAACCTGTCTTTACACTAAATAATACTCCAACATCAATTACAGGTATCTTGGCCAGCACTAGATGCCTTTTAGGTTGCAGTGCGCTTTAGTCATCTTTTTTAATAACAATAATAATGATAATAATGTGACATTATCGAGTCCCCCACTTCCATCGACAACAAGACCTGAGCTAGGGTCAGAATCTTGGATTTCTCCTTCCCGTGATAGAGTTTCAAGACCCTTATGTCTAAGATCAGATGCAGACTGCCATCCTTCTTGGAACAAGTAATTACTGTGAATAGCACCTTTGCCCAATATCCTGCTCTGGCACTAAGTCCGCCACTCCTTTCAGAAGGAGCGCTGTCCCTTTTGCTGCAAGATAGAAAGGTGGACTTCGAACATTCAGGAGGGCTGAGAAGAAGGGAACTATGGCTTGTATGAAGGATCGAGTAGACCCATTTTCTATTATCTTACCGTTACCCTTCTGGAACTCGGTTGTGGCTGCGGCTACATAGGAACCGGTCCCAGTATGGATGCACTTTGCTCAGAACTTTGGCATTTTACACAGTAATACATTTTGTGAAATCCCCTACTGTGACCTGTGGACAAAGTATTCATTTTCCACATTATAAATATAATGACTTCCACCACCTACATGTTTGGACGATTTTCTCTTGGCGGTGCACTAATTTAGGACTGAGACTTTATAACATATTTCTGTGACTTGTTGGAATATCTACGGCTAACTGAACGTGACAAAGGTTCTTTCTCTACAATTCTTCTGGTTATTGCTGCTGTTCTACGGCTAGATTCTTAGCTAGCGCTAACAAAGTCATCTTGATGAAACACGTGTTGGCTGTATCTGCTGGGTCTATAGTGACCAAGAAATAATATCAAGGTCTGATGTAAAGAAAGTTGTAAACTATTGGAATATCTCAACAGATTGCTATCTTTGTCTTTATGTAGGAAAATACTGTTTTTGGCTGCTGTTACAGTTATTGTATTCTTCAATTGGCTCCACTTTAGCATATAGGGTGTAACAACACCTCTTTGTGGATTACTGTAATTTTTAACTATGTGTCAGAATAAAAACATTTGCCATTTTTCTAATTACATGTGTAATATTTTTTGATTAATGCTGTTGTGTGCTCTAGAGTAGTTAAGATTCGCTTTCTATTACCTGAAAGACCCAAAGTAACTATTTTCTAGGCTGGTAGAAAGGAAGACACCCGGGCAAGAAGTAATCAAGGCCTGCTTTCCGTATGTGGTGCCGAGAAGAAGGAGGAGAGGAGGCAAGATGGAGAGATTTACAGATCTTACCCCTGACGCTGCTTCTGTATTGTCTAACCAGAGTATTTTGGGGCTTTTGTGCCTTTATCTGGGTGGAATGGCATTGCTGACAGCTGAAACCTGTAGAGAAACATCGAAAGCAACAAAATTGTGCAAACTCGGGCTGAAGTTGAGGGTGTTGGAGGCCTAAGGAGGTGTTGGAGGCGTTTCTGGCCTTAAACCACTGCAGATCTCAATCCGCCTTATCACTAAATAGCAGGTGCCATCAAAAGGTATGTCCATGAGGGTGGCATGCACATCAGTGGAAACCCCTCATGTGTGAATCCAAGCATGACGGCGGACAACTAACTACTGAGAACCCCATTGTGTGGTCCACTGACTCCGCAGCGTCATGAGCAGACTTAATGATGAGGCGCAAAGCATTCTGGCAGTCTTTGAGAGGAGATCCAGTCTAGGATGCGTCCTCAGGTGCCCAGTCTCAAAGGTAGAGTCTGGTGTTTGACAGTGACAAATGCAGCACATAGATTCAGCAGTATGCAGCTTTTCCATTTCATCAAAGATTGCTCATCCCAGACAGATATCAGGGCAGATTAGATGCCTCTGCCTAAAAAGGTCTATGTGTCCCCTGGTCCGTGGTTAAAACATGGCAAACCATTTATAGTTGAAAAATCTTCCAATATTTCATGATCCCATGACTAATAAACTATCTTGGTCTCTCCAAGCTAAACACTAGTGGGCCAAGGTTAGGTCTATTTCAATTTTTAAGGCTTTCACAAAAAGAGACATTCCTGCTCTTCACAAACGTATATGTATCAAGGTCTCAGCATATGCTTCATTTGCTTAAAGTTACAGTACCTTAGCTAAAATTGATAAGGTAGATTTTCACCTTTGGTCATTATACTTGGGGTTGAGAAGATGCATTCAAGTAAAGGCCAATCGTTTACAAATAGATCTGCCTGACTATGCACAAATAATCCCTTATTTCTATTATTGACGAAAGTGCTATGTACTATAAAGAAAAGTACAGGATAAAAATATATAGATTCAAAGTTTAGATATTCTAAATATTTGACTGTTTCCTTGGAGGCACCTATCTAAAAAGCATGGATGCACTTTGTTAGGGTTATAAAACTTATATGAAACTTTTACTTACGTCTCTACTTAATGTATGGACTTGGAGTATGATCTTTGCCATGCTTTAAATAATAAGAGATTGCTTTATATAGGTCATTTTGTCATGCCTGGCCAATTGCAAGTTTATATAAAAGCTAATCTTGATCCAATAGTTAGTTTGTTCTTTATGATTTTTAAATTCGGAAATAGCCAATTTGGTATAGTGATTAACTTAAATCAACCCTGGGTACTAAACACGTCGGTTGCTCTATTTGTAACTGTCAAGTTCAGGGTCTAAATCAGGTTAATTTTTTTTTTTTTTAAACATATTTTATTTGTCAATTTGCATATGTTGTGCAGGGCTCTGCACACCAGAGTCATCTGCCAAAGCAAACCAAATACATCCATCACAGCAAACGACTTTTTGCCCCCTCCCATGATCAACAATACAATACATAAGAGCATTCAACGATATTGCACCCCTCACCCAACTCGCCCCCTCCCTCTCCCCCCCATAGATCGCACAAGTCCATACTATCTCGTCTGTAGCCTTAAAAAGAAGATGATCAGAATGTCCTAATCCAGGCCCACCACCCCCCTTGCTCCTACCCTCCCCTCCCCTTATACTGGACCCTCGGCTTAAACCGGCATCGAAGGCTCCTCTATCGCCGGAGGTTCCAGCCAGAGGCCCCGGTACTCCGCCCATCGCTTCCATATTTTATAGTGTTTGCGCGGGTACCCCCTGGCCACAAAGATGGGTTGCTCCAGACCCATGCAAAAGTCCAGGCCATTTTTCCAAGCAGCCACCGATGGAGCCCTCGTCGCCTTCCAGGCTTTAGCAATGTCTCGTTTTGCCAGTGTAAGGCCTAGAAGCATAAGGTGTCGTTTATAGGCATTGCCCCCCACCCCCTCCATAACATGCAGCAGTGCCAGCTGTGGTGTGCGGGTAAGCTCCCAGCCCAGGACCTCAGAGAGACAGGCAAAGACCCCCCTCCAGAAGCGATCCAGCGATGTGCTCTGCCAAACCGTATGTATAAACGTACCATCAGCCCGGCCACAGCGAAGACACTCCGCCCGCCACAATCGCATCCTAGTAAAGTAGACCCTGTGGAGGTATTTGAATTGGACTAGACGAAGTCACATCGCTATGGCCGCCCCCCGCGGAGCTGCCAGGGCCTCCGTCCAATCCTCCTCTTCCAGCCCGCCCACATCTGCCTCCCAGTCCCCTCGGAGTTTCTGAAGTGTAGGGGAGCAATGCGTGACCAGGGACTGATAAATACGCAAAATCTTTTTTTCAGGTTCATTTTTTTATGCAAGGATTAATGTTTCAAAGCATTCATTAAGGAGCAACTTTATAATCTCATAACAATTTGACTACTGATGTGCAAAGAAATATTATACTGTCCTTATTCTGTCAATGTATTTTACAGTTTATCATTTAAAGTTTTTTAAATGGCTTTATCTTTGAAATATATTAATGGGTTAAGTCTTTGTATATGGAGTATTTCTGTGGAAATATTACCTAATAAATATAAATACAGTGGATGGTTCCCTTCTACGAAATCAGAAATCCGAGGGCAATCAGCTTTTTTTAATCAACTTTCAAATAAATGTGTCATTGGAATTGAGGCTTGTCAGTGGGTGGCTGGATCTGGTGGGTACAGGATGTTTGCTTTTTTAGTAAGCAGGCTGACACAGGAGGAGAGCAGAGTGGAAGATTCCTATTACTAATGTGTTGTTGAGGGTTTTTCTTGATATGGAGGCAGCTGAAGTGGCGGTGCTCCCTGGGAGGTTCCTATGTAGCTCCTTGGGAGTATTTTGCATTGAAGATTCGTACGAATACATTTTGCGACCAGTAAAGTATTTTAAGAACTTAAGATAGGTCATTCCTTAAAAAGCAGAATTGTAGTGGGTTGAAATCTGACCTTCCTCGTGATTATTAATGAAGTCGATCACAAATTGCTACTCACTGTGCCTGGAAGCCATCACAGGGATGGTTGCCTCCTGGGGTCAGCAGATGACCATGTCTGTGATTGATTCTTCATTTTTTTTAATGCAGTCAATTTTTCTTAAAGGAAACTGGACTGCATTTAAAAAGAAAAATTTACTTTTTTTGTTTGTTTAGGAGTTGGCAATTGTCCCTTGTACCACTGCCTGCTCTTCAACAGACATCCCTTTTGCAAATGCATCATCACCTCCTTTGAGGTGTAGGTAAAATATTAATGCTTTGTGGCTGGGTTTCAGTCAGGAAACACTGATAAACAAATTCCACTACCTTCAATAATTCTTGCTGTGGATGCTCTCTCTAGCCACCAATTCCTCACCTTGTGAATGCCCCCAGTCACCATATTTTTTCAGCAATTCTCCTGTGCTCTGGTAGGTGTTGCTGTGCCGCTCAATGTCAGGGCCATCCCACCCAAAATGTGACATCAGGGCCACTACATTGCCGCCACCTCGCCATCCTGGCGTCAGTTTCTTTCTGATATCTGTCAGTGTCGTCGGTCACGGAACCTTAGTAATCAAACTGTGCTAGTGCATTCCACAGAACAGGGTGGAGGGCAGGTTGGTGGAGAATCGCGGTTAGATAAAGTATCCAGAAAGAGCATTACCGAAGGTAAGTAACTTGTTCTTTTGATGATTAATTCTAACAGCATAATCCTCACCTTGTGAATATATACCAAAGCAGTAGCTCCACAGGTGGTGAGTCTGTGGATGGGCACAGACCAGTAAATCCTACAGGACAGACAAGGCAAAGTGCCCCTCAAGCCAGATCTGGTTATTCAGGTAATAGTGCTTTGTGAATGCATGAATCACAGCCCACTTTGTACCTTGGCAGAAAGCCAAGACTAGCGCACTGTGTGCCAGTGCAGAGATAGCAGCCTTTGCTCTGGTGGGATGAGCCGGCAGGCCTTCAAGGCACTGTTTCCAGGCCAATCTATAGCACATTTTAATCCACAGGACAATCCATCTAGTGGTGGTCCATTACTGCACAGCATTTCCTTTCCTTACCCCAGAGAACCCAAGAGATGATCGCCCATTAGAAAGGCTTTCGTGATAATAAAAAAAAAAAGCGCAGACCTCTCTTTGTGTCAAGGCAATAAAATCTTTCTTCCCCCATGGATGTATGAGGAGTGGCTTACCACTACATTGTTTGGAAAGAGTGTGGTATAAGGTTGTTGGACAGAGACTGCTTGCAGTTCACTCATGCGACGAGCGGACGTGATCGATATGAGGAACACTGTCTTTAAGGTGAGCAATTGGAAAGGGCAGCTGTGCATTGGCTCGAATGGAGTGCACAGCAGGAATGTTAGAACCAGACTGCAGTCCCAATGGGGCATCACAAATGGGATTGGCGGAAACAGGTGGGTCAGCCCTTTTAGAAAATGCTTCACAAAGGTGCCTTGAACACGGGAGGTAGACTTAAAAAAGCAGATAAAGCCGACAAATAACCTTTAACTGTTGCCACAGCAAGACCTTGCTGGGAAAGAGATAAGCAAAAAAGTAGCATATCAGACAAATGGGCTTGTAATGACTGCATGCGTCAGAAGAAACACCAAACAATTTTCTGCCAGTGTCCCACATAGATGGTTTTAGTAGAGGGGTGACAGGCTGCCAAAATGACATTCAATACTTCGGGAGAGGGATAAAAGGCTATCAACTGTCGCCACACTATCTCCAAGCCTGGAGGTGTAAGACTGTGGACTCAGGTGCAGGATCTTACTGCTGCAGTGAAAGGAGGTTGTCCCGAAGAGGCAGGCAGATCGGAGGACAGATGCTCATGGCTCATGGCATGTGTTTCTGGGTACCACACTCTACTGGCCAAATCCGGAGCCATTAGCATGACTTGGGCCCAGTCCTGATCTTCAGAACTTTGGACAGGAGGAATAGCATTCGGAATGTGTACAGGAGTCCCGATCTCCAATCTAGGCGAAGCAAGAACTGTCTTGGGACCTCTAAAGCGCAGAAGTTTGGACACTTTGCATTCTCAGTGATGGTGAATAGATCTGGCCAGGGTTCTGCCAATTGCTGGAAGACACCCTGTGACACCTCTGAGTACAGCCGCCATTCATGATTCACTAGGCACCGCCAGCTGAGTTTGTCGCCCTGGTGCTTAAAGCTCCTGCCAGGTGTTGTATGACCAGGGAGATGCCCTGATGACCCAGTCAGTTCCAGAGGAGTAAGGCCTCCTGGCACATGATTCACAATCCCACTGTACCCCGCTTGTTAAAATGCCTCTTGGCAGTGGTGTTTTCTGTGAGTACCTGTACCAGTCCTCCCTTGATGGATGGAAGGAAGGCTTTTAATGCCAAGCGAAGAAACGTTAACTTCAATGGGTTAATGTGAAAAACAGAATTCTGCCGGAGATAAGAGTTCTCTGATCTCGACCTCTCCAAGATGACCTTTACAACCCCAAAACAATGCATCCATCACAACCATTAACCATGGATGGCGTAGGGACAGGGGTTTGCCATTGGTCCAATTGGGGTCCAGTAGTCACAACTGCAGATATTTTGCAGTTTCCTCAACACCTGGATGGAATCTGGAAGGTTCCCTTGGTGCTGATCCCACTGAGCCTTCAGATCTCACTGCAAAGTCTACATGTGTCATCTGGTGTGGTCCACAAGCAGGATACAGGAGACCAAGAGGCAAAGAAGGCTCGGAGCCAAGGTGTCGGAAGGCTTGTGTTCCCAGCATCCAAAGATGGGCAGCGACCCCCATCATCACTTTGGTAAACGCTCGAGGTGCAATGAGAAGACCAAAGGGAAGCACTCGCGGCCTACCTGAAATCACAGGTAGCGCTTGTGAAACTGCAGAACGGGGATGTGAAAATAGGCATCCTGCAGATCCAGTGCCACCATCCATTCTCCTGGATCCTGGGCAGACAGAACTTGGGCCAGTTTGACCATTTTGAATCCTGAATTATTGAGGAAGAAGTTCAGAGGACAGAGATCTAAAATAAGACAAAGTCCTCCACCCTTCTTCGGCACCAGGACGTAACAGGAGTAACAGCCATAGCCAACTTCTGATGCCAGCACTTTCTCTAAGGCTCCCTTGTTCAACAATTTGAAACTCCTCTCGCAGAATGGACAAGTAGTTCTACGGAAGTTCTTGTGGTGTAGGAGGCATGTTCGGAGGAGTGGAGAGGAAGGGTAGAGCATAACCGTTGTGGACAATCTGAAGCACCCACCCGCTTTACCACAAGTGGAGGTAACAGGTGATCCGACCTACCAGGTGACAGTGTGTAGTGGTTTCTATAGTTACCTATGCTTTCTCCAGCATCCGTAGTTGGAATCTTTGTTATGCTGCATTCTATAGTCTGTTTTAGAATGTGGCATGCGTTTAAAATGTGGCTGGAGTCGTGAACTGCTGTGTCTGCTGCGCAGTACCTCCTGTAATGAATAAACTTGATATTCATCTAAATCTGCCTCCCGAATTCACTACAATTATGTTGGCGACGAGCTGAGGGAGGTACTGCCTAACCCACGAAGGACCTTGTAAGCAGAGAGCATCGATGTATCGAGATCTTACCTGATCCCAAGGCTGCAGCAATCACGGAGGGAGGAAGCAAAGGAACACGGAGGCATCGGTTACTGCCGAAACAGAAGATAAGTGGCGCATGCTCGTAGCGAGTAACAAGGAGGAAGCACCTTCTTGACTGTTGCCGGAGTCAACGGCGGCCGTGGTTGGCAAAGGGTGGTTGGCTGATCTGATTAAGCTAAGCTTTGGTTGGCAGTGGTTGGCGTCTGCTACGTGCCGTGCGTGTCAGCCATTTTGGAGTGGTTGGCAGTGGTTGGCAAGTGCTACGTGCCTTGCGTGTCGGCCATTTTAACGTGGTTGGCAAACGTGGTTGGCAAGAGTACATCAACCACGGGACTCGGATCAACACTGCCTCAGCGCTATTGCTGTCAAGCTTATTTTTACCACGTCAGTGTAAATCAACTTTACCTTTGGGAAGCCATTTTGTCAGCGCCATTCCACTGTAGATTACTCTTGTGTTCCTCGTTTTTTTTTCTCTTTGATAAGTCCGGATGCTGCACATGGTTAACTCTGTGGCAGTTCTCTAGTGACTCTATTCCTTGTAGTGACTCCCTACTGTCACACACGCATTCTTCAGAGACATGCAGATCTAGTTACGTTCGAAGCAGCCATAAGTTTCTGGATTTAAATTTTTACAAAAAAAAAAAAAAAAAGGTAACACTTTAAAAGTCATTTTAGTTCACTTTATCTTGCTTGTTGGTGTATATTGTCGGCATGCAAAGTGTATCTGCACCTCCGTCTTTTCTTGAGACACCTGGCAACCCACCTATTGTGTGGAAAAAATGGTATGACGCATTTGTTACTTACCTGGGGGCCATTGGTGCTTCCAGATACCGTCCTGAAAGGAAGAAATACTTGCTCCTGCACTGTTTAGGCTTCGAAGGAAGGTCGATTTTCAAGCATTTGCCAGCTTTGGAAAGAGGTCAGGATGAAGAAGACATTGATGAATATATGGAAACTGTTAGGAAGCTTGAGTTGCGATTTGACGTACAGCCAAGTTTAGTTGTTATTCGTCACAAATTCTTTAAAAGAGAACAGTTGCATGGTGAAGATGTTGACACTTTCGTATCTGCGCTCAGGCAATTGAGTGCAGATTGTCAATTCGAGAATTTTACCGAACAATTGATTAGAGATCAATACATCTGCAAGTGTGCTGACAAGTCCATCCAACAAAAGCTCCTTTCTATGGGAAATCCCTCTTTAGAGGAAACGGTCCGCACGGCGAAAAGCATCGAACTCTCGAAAGCTTCAGTCAAAGAATTAGAGAAAAGACTGAGGAAGCTGTTGCGGCTGTCAGAGTCAAAGATTCCAGGAACACTCTAGTGTCACGTTCTGATAAAAGACCGTTTTTCAAACAATCTGACCTATGCTACAGATGTGGGAATTCTTCCCACTATAAAGGGAACAAGTTTTGTCCTGCTAGGAATGCTTTGTGCAAAAACTGTGGGAAATATGGCCATTTTGCGAAAATTTGTCAAAGTACAAGGAATGCTAGTAATGGTCAACAGAACAAAAGTACAGGCAGTTCTGTAGGTGTGGCAAATGTTTCAGACACGGTCAATGAATGTGAAAGTATTCAAAACATTCAAGAGGACTTGAGGGACATGGTTATGGTCGTAAATGATGAACAGGTTGCCATTGGAGATGCGTCTGAGTGTGTGGATCCCTATGTTGAAATTGGTGTGGGTGATAAGAAATTACAGTTGTTGGTTGATTCTGGTGCTAGAATAACCATGATTACCCAAGAGCTATTCACTGAAACATGGTATGGTCGACCTCTAGAGCCCCCGACAGAGCGCCAGTCTCCTATGAAGGGCGGAAGATCGAGCTGGCTGGTTACTTTGAAGACATTCTTGAATTCAAAGGCAGGAAAATCCAAGGCAAGGTTTACGTGGCTATCAAAGGGTTGAATATTTTAGGGTGGTTCCACCAGGGTCTATTTCAAATGGTTCTCAGGCCTGGTACCAAAGAACAAGTCAGCGTTGTGGACTCTTTGGATTACAATCAGAAATTGTCGTTTGATTTCCCTTCTGTGTTTGGAGGGGGTTTGGGTGAAATCAAGGGGTTTACTCATGAGATAAGGGTCAAAGACGGTGCCATCCCAGTAAAGCACAAGTTGAGAAGTGTACCATTTAGTGTGAGGGATGGGTTGGAGAAAGAGATCAACGAGTTGTGTTCTAAAGGGATTATAGAACCTATAGAATCTTCATTGTGGCTTTCGCCTTTGGTTGTGGCTCGGAAAAAAAATGGTGACTTGCGTGTGTGTGTGGATTTGCGCAGTTTAAACAAGAACATTTGGATTGACTCACATCCCTTACCAAAAATAACTGAATTACTGGCGTTGACCAAAGGTGCTAAATGGTTCACGAAGTTGGATCTTGCCTCCGCATACCACCAGGTCATTCTAGATCCCTCTTCGAGACATTTGACAGCTTTTGTTTCTCCTTGTGGTACTTACCAGTACCGCAGAATGCCTTTCGGCTTAGCGTCAGCAGCAGCTGTCTTCCAGAGGTTGATGAGTCAAATGTTGAAAGGTGTTCCTGGTGTTGCTGTATTCCAGGATGATGTATTGATCTTTGGTGAATCCAGAGCCGGTCACGACAAGTCTCTTAGGCAGGTCTTAAGAATCATGCAGGACAAAGGTGTTGTTCTCAAGAGCGAAAAGTGTCTGTTCCTCAAAGAGAAGGTGGAATATCTAGGTCATGTAGTGTCGCAAAATGGAGTTGAACCTAGACCAGGTTTGGTTAAGGCCATTGTGGATGCCTGTCCTCCCAATAATAAGACTGGTTTGAAGTCTTTCATTGGACTTTGTGAATTTTATTCTAGATTCCTCAAAGATTACGCATCCAAAGTCCAACCTTTAACCAACATGTTAAAAAAATGTTCCTTTTATTTGGGACGGCAAGTGTCAAGGCGTCTTTGATTGGATCAAATCTCAGTTGGTGGGTGATAGGATCCTTAAGCCATTTGATCCAAACAAAAATGTACCATCACTGTTGACGCAAGTGGTTTCGGTCTGGGTGCCATCCTCACTCAAAACAATGGAGACACTGAAAACACATTGGGTTATGCCTCCAGAGTACTGAGGGGAGCAGAAATTAATTTCTCAGTGATTGAGAAAGAGTTGCTAGCTTGTTGGTGGGCCATCAGGAAATTTAGTCCTTTTGTGTGGGGAAACCATTTTGTTTTGAGAACGGACCATAGTCCTTTGGTTTCTATTCTATCAGGTGAAAAAATAAAAGAGCACACACCTAGAATTGCAAGATTTTCTACAAAACTGTTACAGTACAATTTTGATATTGTATACTTACCTGGATCAAGAAATGTCAGAGCTGATTTTCTCTCCCGTTTTCCGGTGACAGAGTCTGATTCTGATATGGAAAAGGATGACGATCAGGATGTTTGCTTTGTTGCTGCTGTTGATGTTGAAGAGATGTGTGCTGTGAGTGAGTATGAGTGGAGGAGAGAATTGGCTCGAGATGATATCCTTGTGGGAGTCATGAACTTTGTCAAGAAAGGATGGCCAAGAGAGAAAAACGTTTCCCATCAGTTCCAAACTTTTGTAAAGGTGTCTCATGAGCTCACCGTAGAGGATGGTATCCTTCTGCGTGGGGAGAGGTTGGTACCTCCGGAAAATTTAAGGACACGTTTGATGAATGGTGCGCACGAAGGGCATTTAGGAAAAACTCTTACTAAGCGCAGATTGAGAGAGGTGTTCTGGTGGCCACAAATGGACAAGAGTGTTGATGAGATAGTTGATAAATGTGTTGTCTGCGGATGTGCGGAAAAAGGTTTCGTAGTGAGGTCTCCTCCCATGCAGCCTGTTGAGTTTCCGAGACGGCCATGGGAAAAAATTGGTATTGATCTGGTTGGTCCATTCAACTTACTCCCTGTGTCATCGAGGTTTGCTGTGGTAGCCATTGATTATTACTCCAAATGGCCCGAAATTCGGTTCATGAGTGAGCCAACTTCCAAGAATATAATTCATTTTCTAAAAGATGTATTTTTAAGAGAAGGTTTTCCTTCATCTATTGTGTCAGATAATGGCGTACAATTCGTCAGTTCTGAGTTTGAAAGTTTCCTATTGCAAGGGGGAATCACGCACCACAAGAGTGCGCTCTACCATCCCCAAGCCAACGGGTTGGTTGAGCGCATGAATAGAGTGTTGAATAATTGCGTCCAATGGGCCATTGCCAGTAAATGTGTGGTTCAAAATGCTGTTCGCTCGATGTTATGGTTCTACCGTACTACTCCTCATTCGTCAACTGGGATTTCGCCTTTTGAACTTTTGAGGGAAGGAAGCCATCATCCAAAATTTGCCCAGGTTGGATGTCCAAATGGGTCAAGATGAATGTCATGGATGATGTGGATGAATTTGTTAGATCAAATGTTAAAAAGGCTCAGGAACAACAAAAAACCTATTTTGATGAGAGGAAAAAATGTGTCTCACTTAAAATCAGTGTGGGTGATGTGGTGCGCATCAAGAATCCCATTCACACGACCAAGGGACGATTCAAATTTTCAGATCCTTTTATTGTCGACAAGGTGTGTGGCAATGCCATTAGGGTTAACAACAAGAACTGGTGGAATATTGCCAGAGTGGTCAAGATGAAGAATCAACAGTCTTTCGACTGTAGTGCTGGTGTAAAGAAAAACACTGTAAAAAATGGGCACTCATCTTCTGCTTCCAATGGAGGGAGTGAGAATCTCTCTTCTTCTCTCCGTAGGAGCAAGCGTCATTGCAATGTCCCTTTGAGATTCCGATGAAGGGATTTATTATATATTGCTTTCTTGTGTTTTCCGCTTATTTACTATTGCTCAAAATTGCATGGTTCAAAGTTGTTTTTGCTTTGTTTGTTTTTTTGATTTGTTTTATTTTATTTACATTTTAGTTTTCTGTCTAGCTTCTGGAGGGAGAAGATAATGTAGTGGTTTCTATAGTTACCTATGCTTTCTCCAGCATCCGTAGTTGGAATCTTTGTTATGCTGCATTCTATAGTCTGTTTTAGAATGTGGCATGCGTTTAAAATGTGGCTGGAGTCGTGAACTGCTGTGTCTGCTGCGCAGTACCTCCTGTAATGAATAAACTTGATATTCATCTAAATCTGCCTCCCGAATTCACTACACAGTGCCCCACTGAGGGCAAATTAAAGTGATATTGCAGCTGCGGAGAGGGGCGGGAACTGGGTAGCTTGTTGATCCTGGGGTCTCAGACGGAGTCTGGATCGCCCACCTCAGCCTCGAAAGCCAGGTAGGTCTGCTATTGAAGAGGCAAAGTATGGCATGACCTCTGCTGGAGCCTCCTTACAAAGCATCAAAAGGGCAAAATTGTTGGGGTTACTGCTACGTGGGGGGTGTTAGCTTTACTCTCCAGTGCCGAATCCACCTTGTCTTTCAAGAGATGGTGCAGTTCAAGGGCTTGTCCATCAGCAATTGTTGAACATCTCTGAAAAATCCGGTGGCGTGAACCCAAGCATTCCACTGAAGCACCACGCTGGTGCCAGCTGCCCTACCCAAGGAGTCTGCGGGTTCCAGACCCAATCTTAAAACTAATTTTGTTGCGTCCTCACTATCCTGAATTATTTTCTGCAGCTCACCCAGCGATCGTCAGGGATCATGGCAGGATGTCAGCCACCATGTCCCACAACACATGTGAATAATGCCCCAAGAAGCAATTGGAATTGATAAACTTGAGGGTAAGGCTAGGGCAGACAAGAGCCTGCATTTGCCAAACACATCTATGCGCTTCGGCTCTCTGTCTGCAGGGGAGGTCGGAAACGCACTACGGTTCAGCCTGCTGGTCAAGGCCTCAACTACTGGACTTTCTGGTGGTGGGGGCTGCAGGGGAAAAGATGGATCTCCTGGAGCTACCCGATGTCGCCTGGCAATTTTTGTGTTTCAGGAGGGCAGCATCATGGCTTCAGCCAAGACCCCAGGAGTGTGTCTGTTAATGCTTCATTGAAAGGTAGGAGGGGTTGCAGGAGGTCTGCCCTGATAGCAGGACCTCTGTAAGCACATTTGAATTTACTTCTATTTATTTATTATTTTAAAAAATATTTTTTTTTTATTAAAGATTTGTTGGGGGGTCACATAAATAAATACCAACATGAACAAGTGCAAAGGGAGATTCACAATTAAGACGATAAAATATATCTATACTGTATCAGAGATCCCCCCCCCCCCCAGGTCTCGGTCTTCCATTGATAGATCGGTGCCCATATATTTTTTTCCCCAGTTTCCAAGCTCTTCGACCTTTTCTTTCGTAAATCCATGGCCAGGAACATAAAGTATGGCTGGGCTCCGTCTGACCCCGAGCTACTGACCCCCAGCGACATTAGCGCGGGTGTTCATGCTACTTTCACCTTCAGGGACAGCTCTAAAAAAAATTCTATATCTCTCTTCAAGATGTCAAGCCGTGGACAAGTAGAGAACATGTGGACCACGGTAAACAGTCTAAATATCGAGTCTTTTTATGTCGACTTGCACTAATATCGAGTGCAAAATATCGTGATACAAAAATATCGACTGTCAGAATATCGTGGTCAAGAATATCGAGTCTAAGGTAAGTAATATTGTTTTTAGCAATATCGAAGTCATTAATATCGTTTTAAAAAATATCGAAGTCATTAATATCATTTGCAAAAATATAGTTGTTAAAAATATTGTTTTTTTAGTAAGTGTTATGTATTTTAGTATGTATTTTAAATGTATGTGTTCTAATTTTTTGTCTAAGTATTGCATTTGTTTTTTAATGTATGTGTTAAATTTTTAGAAGTTATTAATTTTATTTTAAGTAAATTTTGCGTTTTAGTTCCGTAGCGGGTTGTGGGTTTATAGGGGAATAGGGTGGGAAGTAATTTAATTATAATAAATGTATTAATAATTTTTAGAATTTATTAATTTTATTTTTTAATTAAATTTTGCGTTTTAGTTCTGTAGCAGGTTGTGGGTTTATAGGGGAATAGGGTGGGAAGTAATTTAATTATAATTAATTTATAATTTTTTTTTAGAAGTTATTAATTTTATTGTTATTAAATTTGGCGTTTTAGTGCCGTAGCGGGTTGTGGGTTTATAGGGGAATAGGGTGGGAAGTAATTTAATTATAAATAATTTATTAATATTTTTTATTAATTAATATTTATGTTTTTAATATTTTATATTGTTAATTGTGGGAATTAATTCATTATTAATTATTTATTAATTGGTTGTTTGTTATTAATTAATTTGTAATTATGTTAATTGTGTTATTTTTTTAGGAGCGGGTAGTGGGTTGATAGGGGAGTAGGGTAGGAAGTAATTTAATTATAATTAATTAATTTATATTTTTTATTATTTATATATTTAATATTTTAAAATTGTTAATTGTGGTAATTAATTTATAATTAATTATTTATTAATTGTTAATTATCATTAATTAATTGGTAATTATGTCAATTGTGTAATTTTTTTAGGAGCGGGTTGTGGGTTGATAGGGGAGTAGGGTGGGAAGTAATTTAATTATAATTAATTAATTAATATTTTTTATTAATTTATATTTATGTATTTAATATTTTATATTGTTAATTGTGGTAATTCATTTATAATTAATTTATTAATTGTTAATTATTATTAATTAGTTGGTAATATGTTAATTGTGTCATTTTTTTAGGAGTGTGTTGTGGGTTGATAGTGGAGTAGGGTGGGAAGCAATTTAATTTTAATACATTTTTTAATATTTATAATATAATATTTATTTAATGTTATTTTATAGTTAATTGTGTGAATTAATTTATTATTAATTGTTTTTATTTTGCTTGTTAATTGTTATTAATTAATTAATTAATTGTTAATTAATTATGTTAATTGTGTCATGTTTTAAGACATTGGTGGTGTCATTTATAGAGGAATATGGTGGGAGGTAAATTATTCAAATTAATTATTTGTTAATTAATGCTAAATAATTAAATATTAAATATGCTAATTGTGGAATAATTTTGATGTGTGAGTTGTGGCGTTTATAGTTGTAAATGTTGGGAAGAATTTTGTTTTTTTTTATTAATTAAAGATTTGTTAATTGTTATTAATTTATTAATGTAAAATTAGTATGGAAATTGTGTAAATATTTTTAGGTGTGTGTTTTTGTGTTTATTGGGGTAGAGGGTTGAAAGTAATTTACTTTAAATAAATTAATCATTAGTTGATTAATATTAATTTATTAATTGATAAATATTGTTAGTAATTTTTTGTTTTTATTTTGTATGGGGATTTAGGTTCAATAGCTGTAATGTTTTGTTTTATCCCCTCCGCTATCCAACACTTTCCCTACTGTTTCACTCATTGGAGTGGGAATAGCAATTTATTTTCACACAAAATAGAAGGGGGACTGTGTACTGATGATCGCTGTGATCAAGGGTGGTCGAAGCGGGACTTTTCTTTCCTCCTACCCCTTACTTTTGTGTGAGTTGAATAGCAATTTATTCCCCTCCGCTATCCAACACTTTCCCTACTGTTGCACTCGCTGGAGTGAGAATAGTAATTTTTATCCCTCTGCTATCCAACACTTTCCCTACTGTTGCACTTGCTGGAGTGGGAATAGT
The DNA here is from genome assembly GCA_963921515.1 of Calotriton arnoldi. NCBI lineage: Eukaryota > Metazoa > Chordata > Amphibia > Caudata > Salamandridae > Calotriton > Calotriton arnoldi. Next base: position 1,819,906 of record CAWUFW010000280.1, read on the forward strand.
AAATTATTCCCCTCCGCAATCCTACACTTTTCCTACTGTTGCACTTGCTGTAGTGGGAATAGTAATTTTTACCCCTCCGCTATCCAACATTTTCCCTACTGTTGCACTCCCAGGAGTGGGATTAGTAATTTTATCCCCTCTGCTATCCAACACTTTCCCTACTGTTGCAGTTGCTGGAGTGGGAATAGTAAATTGTTTCCCTTCGCTATCCAACACTTTCCCAACTGTTGCACTCAATGGAGTGGGAATAGTAATTTTTACCCCTACGCTATCCAACACTTTCTCCAACGTTGTATTCGTTGGAGTGGGAATAGTACTTTTTACCACTCCGCTATCCAACACTTTCCCTACTGTTGCACTCCCTGGAGTGGGAATAGTAATTTCATCCCCTACGCTATCCAACACTTTCCCTACTGTTGCACTTGCTGGAGTGGGAATAGTAATTTTTTCTCCTTCGCTATCCAACATTTTCCCTACTGGGGCACTTACTGGAGTGGGAATAGTAAATTATTCTCCTCCGCTATCCAACACTTTCCCTACTGTTGCATTCATTGTAGTGGGAATAGTAAATTATTCCCCTCCGCTATCCAACACTTTCCCTACTGTTGCACTCGCTGGAGTGGGAATAGTAATTTTTACCCTTCCATTATCCAACAGTTTCCCTACTGTCGCACTCGCTGGAGTGGGAATAGTAAATTATTCCCCTTCGCTATCCAACACTTTCCCTACTGTTGCACTTGCTGGAGTGGGAATAGGAATTTATTCACCTCCGCTATCCAACACTTTCCCTACTGTTGTACTCAATGTAGTGTAAAATGTAGTTTTAAAAAATAATAAATATATTAATATTTTAATTTATAATATATATATATTTTTTATGTTACAGGTGTATGTATATATATATATATATATATATATATATATATATATATATATATATATATATATATCCACAGCGAAAACACTCCTTCTGGCTGACACAGACCCAAGAGGGGTGGCGTGCATGCCGGCGGAGCAAGCCGGTAGTCGAATTGCAAACAGTCCAAGATCTGCACGCTCTCAGTGAAGCACGACAGCGAGCAAATATTCAAAGTTGTTTATTCACTACGCGTTTCAGAGTAAAGACTCCTTGTTCACGTGAAAAGATGCACAAACTCCGGGAACCTTATAAAGTGTTTCAACAATACGTGAGTGCCAACATAAAAAACGGACTTCCGTGTGAGTGTAAAACAAATAGACAATGAGCGGACATATTGGAAAGGTCAAATGCCATAATAAGTAATGAAGTGAAATCATTCATATGCTATTACAAAATACTACGTTATCTCTCACTAACAGATATTGGACATGATATGCCATTCAATGTAATAAAACGGACATAATCAAAACAACTGTACTCTGTCCTATGTCAAACTATACTGTTTCAGCAAACATAATAAATATAGTGAATATTGCCACTGAGCATATGTCGTCGTGAAATAACAAGCCGAATTACATGTTAAATCAGTTCATGCATCACGAGCTAGTGGTGTACAATCCAAGGGCTTTGAAATTTGGTGAATTTTTTATGTATTATGGATTCCTTTTCTCATTTCTTCTCTCATTTGCTGTGTGGTTAAGAAATTTTAATGAGAGAGTGTGATATAACTCGCCGATATTATGTGAGTTGTAACATATGTGTATTTTCTTTATTTATTTATAGGAGGAAAGGAAGGGGTCCCCTCACTGGTATTTACTTCACGGACCTCCTACCCTTTTCCCCTTTTCGACACCATCACGTTTTGAGGCTGGGTAATTATGTTCTGTTTCTCTAGTATGTCATATTCGTTTTTCTGGACTTACCGTGCAATCTCAGACAAGTGTTTTGTGTAAGGTCATCCCAATAGGAGAATTCTTATTTTTGTATTGCCTATGTAGGACCGCAGAGAGAGAAAATCTGTGCAACTCAGTTAATTTGACATACAGTGGGAGTTTCACAATCTCGTTTTTCTATGTACTGTATTGCTGAGAGTATGATTACCAGTTTTGTCATTATTGTGGTACCTTGTATTTGAATTTTGGGACTGCCATATCATATGCTTTCAAACGTGGGCACTTGCCCTTGGATTGTACACCACTAGCTCGTGATGCATGAACTGATTTAACATGTAATTCGGCTTGTTATTTCACGACGACATATGCTCAGTGGCAATATTCACTATATTTATTATGTTTGCTGAAACAGTATAGTTTGACATAGGACAGATTACAGTTGTTTTGATTATGTCCGTTTTATTACATTGAATGGCATATCATGTCCAATATCTGTTAGTGAGAGATAACATAGTATTTTGTAATAGCATATGAATGATTTCACTTCATTACTTATTATGGCATTTGACCTTTCCAATATGTCCGCTCATTGTCTATTTGTTTTACACTCACACGGAAGTCCGTTTTTTATGTTGGCACTCACGTATTGTTGAAACACTTTATTAAGTTCCCGGTGTTTGTGCATCTTTTCACGTGAACAAGGAGTCTTTACTCTGAAACGCGTAGTGAATAAACAACTTTGAATATTTGCTCGCTGTCGTGCTTCACTGAGAGCGTGCAGATCTTGGACTGTTTGCAATATATATATATATATATATATATATATATATATATGTATTTATAATTTTTTATATATTTCTAACATTTTATAATTTAGTAAAATAATTATTTCTTAATTATTATTAAGTAAATATATTGTATTGTAATTGCATTTATATAGCGCTTACTACCCCTGACGAGGCGTTGGAGCGCTTTTTCGGCGAGTAGCACGCTACTCCAGGACCCATAGAGGATTAGTGTTGAATTAGTATAGTGAAACATGCAAGTAAATTTTAAGTGGTGGATAGGTTAGTCAGTTATTTGGATTCGGAAGGATAGCAGAAGTATAGAAGAGGAAAAAAGGTTTGTATTTATATAGCGCTTGTTACCCCTGATGGGGTGTTGAAGCACGATACTCCGGAAACCCATAAAGGATTAGTGGTGAATTAGTATGGTGAAATATGAAAGGAATTTGAGTGGTGGATATTAGTCAGTTATTTGGAGTGAGAAGGATAGCGGAGGGATAGAAGGGGAAGAAAGGTTTGCATTCATATAGCACCTGTTACCCCTGATGGGTGTTGAAGCGCTTTTCTGGTGAGTAGCACGCTACTCCGGAACCCATAAAGGATTAATGTTGAAAATGAGTATAGTGAAATATGAGGTAATTTGAGTGGTGGATATGTTATTCAGTTATTTGGATAGAGAAGGGTAGGTGGCGAGATAGAAGAGGGAAAGAGGTTTGTATTTATATAGCGCTTGCTACCCCTGATGGGGTTTTGAAGCGCTTTTTCGGCGAGTAGCACGCTACTCTGGAACCCATAAGGAGGAGTGTTGAATTAGTATGGTGAAACATGAAATTAATTTGAGTGGTGGATATGTTAGTCAATATTTGGATTGAGAAGGGTTGGGGAGGGGTAGAAAAGGGAAAAAGGTTTGCATTTATATAGCGCTTGTAACCCTGATGGGGTGTTGAAACGCTTTATTGGCGAGTAGCACGCTACTCTGGAACCCATAAAGGATTAGTGGTGAATTAGTATAGTGGAATTATGGAATTTGAGAAGTGAACATGTTAGTCTGTTATTTTGATAGTGGAGGGATAGAAGAGTGAAGGATTTGTTATTTGTGTGTTTTTTTTTGTTTTTTTTTAATTTATTATTTCTTTTTTTAGGTCATAGCAGTAGGAGGAGGCTTTTGGATGAGTAAAAAGGGTTTTTGGAGGGGAAGAGTCAGAGGGAAGAGTTTAGAAAAGTTTGTTTTGGGGGATCGGTATAGTAAAAGAGGTGTCAGATGATGCAAAGGAGGGGTAGAGTAGGAGATATATTACAGTGTATATATGTATGTTTAATTTATTTTTGCATTACATTTATTACTTATAATTGTTAACATTTTCTAATAATTCTAAATATATTTTTTTAGTTATATGTATTATTTAATTTATTTTACATTATTTTTTATACATAAAAAAACGATATTTTGTACTTCAATATTTTTAACAACGAAGTTTTTTTTCCTCAATATTTTAGTACTTACCATTATGAAGATAGGATGTCGATATTTTTGACATCGATATTTATGTCCTGATATTTTGGGAACACAATATTTTGTCACTCGATATTTTGTCAGTGATCCGTGGACCACGTCTGCCCTGGGGGTTTGACAACGGGGGCATCTGATACCCACTGAACCACCCCATTTTGCTATTTTAGCCGGCCTATAATAAAGATCTAAGATCGTCTTGCAGTGCTGCGCCTGCAACCCTGACGAGCACAATATTTTCTGGCCCATATTTATAGATTCAAGGAAGCTCGATCTCTTTACCCCTAGCCTTTTGATCCCATTTGTCTGCCTGTTACCTTTGCTTTCCTGTCTTGAGCTGTCTGAACACTGTGGATTACGCAAATTATGGCATTGATAGCAGGACCTCTGTAAGCAAATTTGTTTTTACTTCTATTTATGAATTTGTAAGTCCAGTTTTTCAGCTGCTCTCCTTATAACCATGGCAAAGGAGGCAGATTCTTCATTGGAAGGTCCAGGCGTTGGTGAATTGAGGCTAGTGCATGGTGATCTATCAAGACCACTGGAATCTTGTAGGTTGAGAAAAAGGTTTCCATCGTCATAATGCTGGGACTGATCGACAGCATCATAGTCCTGTGCCTACAGGTCTTTGTACCTGTAATTTATAGGAAGCGTACCCGAATCCGAATGAGGTTGAGTGAGAGGTTGAGGGGGTGCACTTTAAATCAAGGTCGCAATGGATTTTCTTCAGCGTCTGAAAGGACCTTCATCTCCTTTTTCAGCATTGGTGGCACCATTGCTTGGGGGCCTGGTGCCGGTCAGGGGATCCAGAGGGCTCCAAGGCATACTGAATATCAGCAGTATAGATTCCATGAAGGCTTGAATCTACTGTGGCATCTTGGATTGGGACTAAAACCAGGATTGGTTCCGAGGTCAGAGACCAAAACCGCAACTTCGAGGTACCCGGCTGTCTGCGGAACTCCTCTTGGTGAGAGTGGCGAGAAGAGAGGGAGCCATGTTTGAACCTCTTGTGTTTCTTTTTCTTTCACATACCTGATGATTTAGAATGTGACGACCTCTCTCAGGACTGGCCTTGGGAACAAGAAGGCCTCCTTGACTTGGACCTGGACCAGGCCTTAATAGCCTTTCTGTGCTGTTCAGCAACGTACAGCTTGGCCTTGTGGTCCTGGATGGCCTTCGAATTCATCAGAAAGCAGTCGCGACACAACTTCGAGTCATGTGAGGAGCCCAAACACCAGAGACAAAACTTGAGGGGATGCGTCACTGACATCTGTTTGTAACAATCCTTACAGGATTTGAAACCTGTCGTCATTGAGGGAGACATGGCCCTTGCATACTGGCCTGTTTGGAATCAAAATATTTGGGAAAAACCTTAGTCTGTCAGCCCTAACAGAAAGAGGAAGCAACCTCTGGATCTGGATCAGAAGGGGCAGAAAGAAAGAATCTTGCATCAGCATGCAGCAGTGGCAGTTTTGTAGTGGCCCCAACATCCCTTCTAGTGTGGGACAGGCCAGATGCAAAGCTTCATGACACCACCTGCTACTGCACGAGGGAATTGCTGAGAAAAATCACCGGATCCCGTCTGGTGCCTGGAATATTCACAAGGTGAGAAATATGTGGTTAGAAGTATATCCATCAGAAACAGGTGATCATCATCTTGTATCCAAGGACCCACACACAAACATGATTATGTTTCACACTCATGTTCGCACAACTGTATGCAACCTTGTTTATGGAATGAATAAGACATCTATTGTAGCAATATCTACAAGATATTTCGGCACAGCCATGCTGTAGTACCTGACAGAATGTGGCATCTATCGAGAGCTAGGCATTTGGGCCACCAGGGTCCACAATAACCGAGGCACACTACACCTGGGCAAATTGCAGAGAATATGTGAAATGTTGCGACTCATAGGTTGCTACCTCATACACAAGCTGCCTCCGGTCCTTCCTTCACTGTGGGTCTCTGTAGGTAGCGGCTGGAGCGGGAAACGACCTTTACCACTACTCTTTAACAACGAGGGGCCTGAACCACGATCCCTCAACCACTACTGCATTTACAACTACCTAGTCTAAACAACGACCTGTCTAAACAACGACCTGCATGAAGAGATTAGTTGTTTCTTTTGTTATAGTAAGTTGTCTGTCTGATTTGTTTTTTTCATGGAGTGTAACATTTTGTAAAAATAATTAACTGTTTTACATTTTCTAAGTTTATTTATGCAATCTTACTAATTAATATATGTTGTTTAAATTTACCTTCTGAGACCAGTAGATGGCACTCTTGGATTGTTTATGACTGATATATATATATATATATATATATATAGTGGCAAGTGTATCATGAGTATGAGTTTTTGGGTGGCAAGGGTGGCAAGGGTATTTTTAGGGTTTATGGTGGGTGTAGGTTTTTGGGTGGCAAGGGCATTTTTTACATTTTGGGTGGGAATGGGTTTTTGGGTGGCAAGGGTAATTTTAGGGTGGGTATGGGTTTTTGGGTGGCAAGTGTATTTTTAGGGTTAAGGGTGGGTATGGGTTTTTGGGTGGAAAGGGTAATTTGAGGGTTTAGGGTGGGCATGGTTTTTGGGTGGCAAGGGTAATTTTAGGATTTCGGGTGGGTATGGGTTTTTGGGATTGCAAGGGTATTTTTAGGGTTTAGGGTCGGTATGGGTTTTGGGGTGGGAAGGGGATTTTTAGGGTTTAGGGTGGGTGTGGGTTTTGGGTGGCAAGGGTAATTTTAGGGTTTTGGGTGGGTATGGGTTTTTGGGTGGCAAGGGTAATTTTAGGGTGGGTATGGGTTTTTGGGCGGCAAGTGTATTTTTAGGGTTAAGGGTGGGTAAGAGGTTTTTGGGTAACAAGGGTAATTTTAGGGTGGGTGTGGGTTTTTGGGTGGCAAGGGTAATTTTAGGGTTTACGGTAGGTATGGGTTTTTGGGATTGCAAGGGTATTTACAGGGTTTAGGGTGGGTGTGGGTGTTTGGGTGGAAAGGGAATTTTTAGGGTTCAGGGTGGGTATAGGTTTTTGGGTGGAAAGGGAATTTTTAAGGTTTTGGGTGGGTGTAGGTTTTTGGGTGGAAAGGAAATTTATAACATTAAAAGTGAGTATAGGGGTGTGTGTGTATATATATATACATACATACTATATATACATACATATATATATATATGTGTGTATATAGTGTTAATACTTATCAATATTAATTTTTACAACACATATGTCTTTAGCATGCATGCCTTTACCACGAAATTTAAGATTTTTACAGGTACATACAAACCCATTACATATATATATATATATATATATACACATATACGCACGCATATGGGTTTATACTTACCTGGAAAATAGATACATTAATGGGGTAAAGGCAATCATGGTAAAGGCATAGTAGTTGTAAAAAATAGTAGTTGTTAAAACTTTAGTGGTTTAGACTAAGTAGTGGTTGAGGAGTAGTGGTTTAGACTGTAGTTGTTCATGTGGTAGTTGTTCCATCATACAATCGGCTGGAGCATGAGAGAGATAGCAACATAACAACCTCTAAGGCAAAAGTGTTGAAGCAAAGACAGGCCACTTCCCATCATGCCTACAAGTGGGCAGAACAAATAAGATAGAAGGCTGTGTTACAGGAAGGAGGTGTGCTTGAGAATACTACTATGCCTCTGTTGCACCTCTATCGTAAGCAGAAACCATACAAACAGGTCTTATGCATTTTATTAGAATTAAATCACTGCTGTATCCAGAAACCGAAGAAAAGAACACGCGAGGACCCTTGGGTGAGAGAAACAATGTAATTGCTGCAATAAGGCTATACGCAGAATCAGAACGTCTCCATTTCCTTTTGTGCTTCATCATCCCTCTAAACATTAATTACTCGCTGGCCAATGCTAGCGCCTTTTGCCACAGATGTTGGGGGGTGCATATACTTGGATGGAGTCAACGAATACACTGCTTGGTCTACCAGCCAAAGGGATGGTAAGCTTGTTCTGTGTTGTACTGGTGCAACAATGGTGTTACACATTTTCCTGCTGTCTTTTCACAAGTTCACACACAATAATGCAAGTCGAAACAGTGAGTCATTTATCTCTTGAACTAGAGCTTTTGTTGATCCTACTGTGGCCAGAAGGCTTTATCCGATGAGCCTCTGCTCCTAATTTATTATGTTACAAGTGAGGCTTTGATCTGCATGGTCTGTCAGTAAACAGGTGATGTTCTAAAGCAATGTTATGGGGTTTTCTGCTATTAGCGAGAGCTCCTATTGTCTGATAGTCATGGACTGAGGTATGCTGGCACAAGAAATCCACTAGTTGCTACACTGTTGGTGTGGCTGGGTTCGACCTTCTTTGATTGTATCAGACAGATATTAGGTCACGAATTGTTTGAGTCTAGCTTACATCCATTACATTCTTCCAGAATAAACCATGTAGTTGGCATTGACAAGGGCTTATTGGAGGAACATGACGGAGTCGGTTCTAAGGATGGGTATATTGTGGCACACAGATGCGTCTCTAGTTTGGTGCCTTTGCGAGCTACCTTCCATTGGTGCAGTGGTCGTTTGTAATAACAGAAAGTGGGATCTATTGAAGAGGTGATGGAAGGGTGGTTTGCTCTGCTCTCTGTTTGGAGTACATAAACACAGATATGAAGCATGCGCATATGCAAAATGAGCTACTGTGCAAATTCCTAAGATCAGCGGTTGGTTAACTGCATACGTAGACAAAGGCATTGGCAGGAGATTTGGCATGCAAGTGTATTTGCTATGTGGACTTGTCATTTTGGATGACCTCTGTGTAGAGTTACTGTTGCTTTCCTGTCTTGAGTTGTCTGAACCCTGTGGATTACGCACATTATGGACATTCATCGTACTTGTATTGTTGTAATTTGGCAGCACTTAAGTTAAGCATTAGCCGAAGACATCCTGTATTCAGAGGCTAAATTGTCCGCTTTGTGGAATCCATTTTGTATTTCTGGCAGCCATTTTGGTTGCCATGTGCTGCCATGTGCTCGCCATGTGCTCTGTCCTACCTTCCTGTTAACTGCTCTTGAAATCTGCCTAGAGACGAGTTATATTTAGCCTTTTTGCTTTGCACATGCTCAGTTGAGCTCGCAGCTGTCCATGCAGCTGTTCCGAGTTTATAAATCTCAGGATGTGTCTACTAGAAGTAGAAACTGTTAGCTCCACCCACTTGTCGACTGTGCATTTCTTGTATGACCTTATATGTACCTAAAACCAGCATTTGTGTTTGTACCGCCTTCATTTGAGCCCCTGTGTGGGTATAAAAGGACCAAGGTCCTTCCATTCAGTGTGCTACTTCATGCATTACCGAAGGGTGCTGTGTGAATGTAGCTCCACCTCATGAGGTTTAATAAACTCTGTCTTTTCTATTCCAGTTTCTGTGCCAACTTCTTCCTTTTGGTCTGAGGACTCTGTGCAAGGAAGGGAGAACCCCTAAGCACTGGTAGGCCTTGTTGAGGCTCACCACTACAAATTGGCGCTTCCAACGTGGGGCTCATCGGCGACTCGGATGCCCGAAGGACTGGTCGAGATGAAGGATTGGAATCTCGCTTTTGGACGCGATCGCTGCCTGAGGAGACCCGAGTCTTGGCACCCATGGCGTTTTTCCTTTCTTTCTGATCTGACCATCCCGGCGGCGCCGGTCCTCGACTGAGATCTCTTCTGTTGATTCGCCGTGCAGTGACCATTTGGTCGATTTGAGAACTTGGCAGTTGGAACCTGGACACCATTTGATTGGTAAGAGCCGTTTTGTGGCACTTACTGTTGGTTTGATGCCTTTGATTGGTAAGGTAGTTTAGTAACACTTACTGTGGCTTTGTTTGTATGATTGGCCAATTTTGGAATCTGTTTTGTAATTATATATGTATTGCAATACATATAGGCAGGTAATGAGGAGATTTTTCTCTAACTTTGAAAACTTGAACGGCACACATTGTGTTAAGTGTCACTTGGAGTATAATATTATATATGCTATAATATTTTTGGCATGCCTGCTTCTAGCACACTTCGTAGAAAGTGTTGCTGTTTTGGAGGTACCAATATGGATTTAGTAAGTACTCAGCTGACTCCCCTCAGAGGGGATACCTAAATAGGTTTAGGTATAGTAAAAAGATATTTCTTTCTTGGTGACTAAGTACCCCATGGAACTAAATATGTACATAAAACGGATCCTGATAACATGGAGCAGTCTTTTGGGCTGTTTTGGTGCAGACTTTTGGACTACTTTTGAGAGCTCTTCTTGTAAATATGACTTACAATTAGCATTTACAAATAGTTTGGTTTTGCGTACAGTCTGTAGGCTGTCTTTTGTTTTTGCCCTAAGTGTTGATTTGTGGGTTAATTGTTTTTTTGTTGTATGTGGTTCTGGACTGACATGCTTGAAAGTACTTGTTTCAGTAAAGTGGACTAAGTTTTTGTGTAAGAATGGCTAGCCTTAAGCGCGCTGTGTTGTGTGTTATGAGTGTATGACCTCCTTCTGAAAATGTCTGGAATGAGCTAAATTTGGTTTTTGTTGTCATTCTGTTATGCAAATGTCATTTAAAAAACTACATTTTTTTAAATTCAGGGAATGAATAATGTAATATATGCTAAATAGCTGCACGCTACCATTAAAATTGATAAAGTAAGAAACTATAGATACGTGCAAATTGCCACACTGGTACAGATAAATCAGAATTTACATTCAATAGGAATAAAATAGGCCTCATAGAAAGGTAGGAAAAAAACGAATTTGTGTGCTTTCACACAATTAGGACTAAAATGAAAAATGTTACAGTATTATCCTTATATATTAATATTGAAATGCATTCACATCATCTGAGTGAATTGGTTGTTGCTGAAATAAACACCACATTACAGAACGATAGATTTGTGCTGGCTTGAAAGGCGTGAGATGTTGACGCCTGCTGGTCAGAACACAGCTGTGTCAACAACACATGGCTATTCTAGGTCCCAAGCCATAAGGAAACTGCCGAGTCAACTAGATTTTAAGTTAGTGCAAACATGGTTTGAAAGCGTGCATTACAAACTGCTGATTTTATAAGTCAGAAAAGACAGTTTCATTATTTTGGATAACAGAGAAAAGATTAAAAGGGATTTCCTTTCTTAATGCTTTTTTAACAAGCACATCCGTGGTTCTGATGTTAAATGATTACTGTCCTTTAAAAGTGACGCTGACTTTTCATGTTTCAGTAAGGCTTTTGTGCTTCGTATTATAAATAAATACATTTAAAGGTGATAGGAAAGGAATGAGGCTTGCTTTTCATATGTGGAACCATCAAAAGGGTTTGTGATCATTATTACAACAAAAAAGGAGAATTTTGATTATATGAAGAAAAAAAATGTTTATTAAAAATAATTGCCCTAAAATTGTTTTTGATCTTTTGTAATGTCTGATAATCATACTGTGAATAATATATAGCTCCTAGCATCAAAGTTGGATTTAAGTAGCACTTTACCATGATGTGGGGAGTGCAATGTGAAATTTCACTTTATCCAGGCATATAAAAACGTTTTTTTTAAGGGTGTACCTTATACATTTCTGATCCCCCATCTCTGGGATATCTAGAGGACACCCTGGGGATCCCTAATATGCCAAAATATTGTAGGTTATTCATTTTTAAGTGCCCCTACCACCAAAGTCGAAATTGGGCAAAATGTACTTTTTACAAAGCAGTTCTGCCACTCAGGGCAGCTTTCACACTGCTCTTAGGCTTTAGTAAATGCACACATTTAAGTATAACACAAATAGCTGACCTCTAACCTGCTAGAAAGCACACCATACACTGCACACAGATAGAGACAAGTATTGAACAAAAACACAGCAGAAGTTATTATCCTACTTTTAAATTATTGGCAAACAGGTAAGGGACAGGACTGCCTTTCAGCTGTGATTCTCCAGAGTTGCTTTGAATTGCAAAGACCGCATGGAAAGCCTTGCACAAAAATGGACAGCTGGTTAAAGGTCGGAGTTCTGCATTTAGCTACCTAGCAGGGCTAAGGGGAAGGTTTGCTTGGACTTTTCGACCTCCGAACAGTTTTTGAAAGAAGAGATGACAGCGCAGAGAGAGGAAGAAAAGCTTTGCTTCCTATTTTTGGCAAACGCAAGTTTTGCGCAGTCATATGAAAAGAAGGAAAAGCAGTGACGTATGTGGGCCCTGAGTAGAGCATAGCTCTGCCATGTATATAAAAATAATGGTTTTAGTTTAAAGATTACTGTGCAAGGGCTGAGATAAGGAGGCAATGGATTTTAGTTTGCATACATGCGCCCTCATGTTAATCTAGTACAATTGCTGAAGGAATTGGTAATTGGTTATTAACGCTTTCTAAAGTTAACTCAATGTGCTTGTGTTAGGCTGAATCAGAAAATAGCCACTTTCTAAGATATCTGCTACAAGTTTGTTTGTGCCCAGTTGCCACAAATAGGGGTAAATAGTGTTGACAGAAGGTAAACCTGTTTACAGGTTTTCCTACTGTCAAAATGGGGAAGGAGGTTAGCTCCTGGGCAAATTAAGGGTAGGCAAATTTATGTTTTCTCTCTTCTTTTCTCACTCTCTCATGAGTCTGTCTAAGCTGTCTAGGAAATGGCCACGAGACATTTAATTGGCTATTCAGTAATACTGTTTTAAAATTGTTAGAATTAATAAAATGATGAAAAATATACTATGTTACTGCCCATCCTGTATGAAAGAATGAGTAGAACAGATTGATGTTCCCTTATTTGATCTTTAAAGGGAACTGTATAGTGGGGGTTTTTGTTCAACAATCTCAGGTGGCAATACCATTATTGTTTATGTTATTCTCATGTTCTATACAGTTTTGCAAGGGCATTGCTAGTGTTTTATTAGCTAGTCTGTTTAATTGAGCTGACAGCCCTTATTAGAACTGGAGATAGGGTTTTTTCCTTTTGAAAATGATGTTGCATAGTCCGGATCGTGAAAAGTAGAATGCAGGAAAGACGCCCATGTGATCCTTAGCAAACATTTTGAAGGAAAATATTGTTTTATAGGAGTTTGTTTGTCACAACATGTTCTGCTGGAGAAATTTATGTACCCACTATCTTGAGTTTTTAAAAAAGTTATTTATGAAATAAGAATCCCTGTTAAATTAGCAGTTTTAGATTTTTCCGCTGCGCCTATAACATGAAAGCATGGTCCTAAGCATAAAATGTAGCTGTCTTTACGTAAGAGAAAGTATTTTAGAAGTGTCTGCAGTCCTGTACAAGTAATGCAAGGTTCATAAGTAGAAGTGTAGGAAAAGTTCCTTTTTCTTGAGGTTCTTCAGATGAATAATATAGGAATGCACAAATGTAAGGATTTGGAGTATGTCTGTATTGTTTTTCTTTTTACCTCAGAATTTAGTAAATGAACACAGACTTCCTTGGTTGCTTGGGATTGGGTGACGTATTACTCTTGTCAGTTCACCAAAAAGTTCCTTTTATACTTGCCAATAGGTCTAGGGTGTTTTTTTTATTCTCAGATAGATGAAGTGGTTCTTGGGTGCCTTGCTAATGAATGGGGCATCCCAAGACTAAGGAAGTATTCTGAGACTATCCTCTCTGTTGATAGATAATTTTTGTGCCTTGTTTAAAGACCTTTTGTTCTGCCCACCAATAGATATTTGCTGCCCTACAACCATTGCCAGAGGGGCCCGGACATCAGATCCAGCCTGGGAGTCAGCACCAGTCCAGCTTGGAGTCAAGATAAAGGGAACCAGCACAGGCGTTGCTGGCAACTAGGACCTCAGTGAAGGCCGGAAGCACTGGGACGTGAAGTGTGTACCCCTGCCACTGTCTTGGGCGAAAGACGGGGTCACAAATCAGGATGAAGAAATCTTTCTGTGGATCCAGTTTTTGATGCCCAGCTGAGAGAGTCACAGACCGATAAGGACGGCAAGGAGGCTTTTGCTTGAGGTGACCCCCTTTGAAACAAGGGTTGCTTCAGGCCTTGAGTCCTGGTCCCAAAGTGAATGCAAGTCTGCGCCTCTGTTTGTTGATCAAGGGATGCCTGAGCATACTGGCTACACTCTGTGGCCCCAACAAAAGAGCAGTGCGCCAGCGGAGCAATACAGGAGTTAAGGAAGGACTTGAGTTTAGGGTACAGGTGCTGTGCCCTTGGTGCCTGTTAGATTAAAGTGAAGAAAACTGATGCACTGCCTGAGACACTGGACAGGATCGTTGAAAGACTTTTTCTTCTCAAACTGGGCCGTGATTCTTGAGTTGCGAGTTGTGCAGCTCCACCGTGGGAACAACAAGAGCCTGCCTGTGAGGCTCAAACGGACACAGGGAGAAGACTCCCCACTGGCTGGTTGTACAGCGGCTACAATTTCCCAAGGACTCTTTTTTTTGTTAGTAATGTACCCCTTTGATCGTCCCATTTTTGAGGGGGATCAGCCCTGCATTAGTGTAGTGACACCCGCCTTGGCCCATGGTGAAGAAATCAACGGCTGCCCAGGGAGAAGAGCTCCAACGATTGTTTTCAACAAGTTTTTAGAAAGATCAATCATTACTGTTGCTGAAATGAATAACAAAAGAATCATTTGTGCTGTAGGGTTTGTTGTTGCTATGGTGGCTATGGCAGCAATTACGTGGTACATCGAGAAGGTGGCTCCTGTTCGACAGCTTTTTGTTGCCACTACGCTAGTACCAGTGGAACACTACTACTTCACTCTTCCCTACCATGAGCAGAAGCATCGACAATCCTATCTAAACAATACCTTTATCCAGATGTTGCACCATACTCACAATGCTACAAATACTACCAACTGTTGGGTGTGTGGGATGATGCCTGCACATCAAAAGAAAGGAGGAACACCTTTTATTCCTCTTCCATTTTCTCACAATGGTTCTTGTCAAGCTTGGTATGCGCTTTTGTTTACATCTGGAAAGCCTTCAGTAGGTGGGATTATTTTTCAACTTAATAAATTGTGTTATCAAAATAAAAAAGGTTATCCACAAGCCAAAGGGACTAAATGGGAATGGGAAGAGTATCAACCGGACAATATTTCAACACCATATGCCTTCACAAATGTGAGAATAATAAAGAACATTGGACCTTTTGTGATTTCTGTGACAAAAGCTAAAGCAGATTTGTGTATCTGTAGTGTTGGAAGAATTCCAGTGGGGAGGAGCGAGTGTACTGTAATCCTGACCATTGAAGGTGCCAATAAGAGCACTTTCACAGCCTCGCATAATACGTATTTTGTGTGTGGAAATAACGGATATTATCAATTACCTGTTGGGTGGTCAGGAATCTGCTATGTATCTTTTCTGTTGCCCCCTGTGTTTCTGGCACCTGCATTGTATCACCGTGATTTTAAACTGTACAATGATATTTCCAAAAACAGAAATAAGAGGACAATAAGTATGGATGAAGTTGACCAAACCGACACTACCCTACAACAATATGTTGATTTCAACTTGGGCTTATTTTTCTTTGTGGGTGCTGCATTGAACAGCAGAAAGATCAGGCGACTAACTCGTGTTGTGGAAGCTGTTACCAATCAGACAGCTATTGCACTTGGGAACATTACAGAGGAACTACAGATTGCAAGGATTGTAGCACTCCAGAACAGGATGGAGTTAGACGTGTTTTTGGCCGATCGAGGTGGTGCATGTCGCATCATCGGTAGCAGCTGTTGCGTATTCATACCGGATCACTCACCTTCAGTATATGGCGCAATATCAGAACTGCATACGATTGCTGCAGAAATTCATCCAGAGACTGGTACTTGGACTTTTACTGGATGGTTTTGGACTCTTGTTTCTGCTTGGGGCTGGAAGCTACTGACTATCCTGTGTGTAATAATTATGATACTTTTTACATGCTGTGTATGTATCCAATGTGGTCCAATGCTTTGCTCCATTTGCATCTCTGCTTGTATACCTGCCAAAGGGAACGTTGCTGAAACAAAGGCCCAACAAATGTTGAATAAAGAGGTGGCCGAAATAATGTTAATAGATGTACGGGATGAATATTTAGATTACCCCAGATAAACGAATGTCTTCAGCTAATGCTGAAAGGGTCGTCTGTTGTAATTTGGCAGCACTTAAGTTAAGCATTAGCCGAAGACATCCTGTATTCAGAGGCTAAATTGTCCGCTTTGTGGAATCCATTTTGTATTTCTGGCAGCCATTTTGGTTGCCATGTGCTGCCATGTGCTCGCCATGTGCTCTGTCCTACCTTCCTGTTAACTGCTCTTGAAATCTGCCTAGAGACGAGTTATATTTAGCCTTTTTGCTTTGCACATGCTCAGTTGAGCTCGCAGCTGTCCATGCAGCTGTTCCGAGTTTATAAATGTCAGGATGTGTCTACTAGAAGTAGAAACTGTTAGCTCCACCCACTTGTCGACTGTGCATTTCTTGTATGACCTTATATGTACCTAAAACCAGCATTTGTGTTTGTACCGCCTTCATTTGAGCCCCTGTGTGGGTATAAAAGGACCAAGGTCCTTCTATTCAGTGTGCTACTTCATGCATTACCGAAGGGTGCTGTGTGAATGTAGCTCCACCTCATGAGGTTTAATAAACTCTGTCTTTTCTATTCCAGTTTCTGTGCCAACTTCTTCCTATTGGTCTGAGGACTCTGTGCAAGGAAGGGAGAACCCCTAAGCACTGGTAGGCCTTGTTGAGGCTCACCACTACAGTATTACATGTAGAAACCGCAACGGAGATCAAGCATCTCTATGTGAGAATGTCTGCCCAGCTCAGCTCCATCTTGTTATTCTTGGCATTGCGTTCCGTCATCGGTTTTTACTGTGACTATCCGAATCCGTTTTTCTCCAAGTGATGTAAGGTGTTCCAAGGAGAAGTGAAGAGAAACGTCATAGCTAAGAATATTCTTCAGACATCAATACAATTAACTTTTTATGTGGTTTAATTTGTCATCGAAAGTCGTCATCATCATCATCATCATCATCACTGTGATTCATATGGTGCTTCAATTATTCTGTGACCAAGAACTTTGTCTGTTTACTGGACTGAGTGGGCATGTCTGCGTTATCCACTTAGCGCTATCACTTCTTCTTCCTGAGCCAGCTTTGTCTTAACCGTCAGTGCTGGCCATGTAAATCACATCACAGAAACCTTCCTACAGATTACTGGGGCAACTCCTCTGTGGGGCCTCTCCAGTACCATTCATACAGCGGCTACAACCCTCTACGACACCCTCCAACTTTCTTTATCTCCTAGGTGGCCCAATGGGTTTCTGCTGAAGCATTAACATCATCAGTAATGGATGGACACATTGGTGCAGAGAGCAGTGGGGCTTCGTCAGCAAGTCGTCAAAAATCCACAGAGCAGAATGAAAGTGTGTGCAATATAATTCAGTTCTATATATCTCATAAGCAAACCTTTTCATCTCATCTGAAATCAGTGCCTCTTAAAACAACTTTACTTTGGCTCCTTACAGCAAACAACGGAGCATGGTATGAAGCACGGAACACGATTGCGGATGGTCCGTAGTTGCACCACACCTTCAAACTATTAAGTAATTTTCTTGCATAGATGGACAGGTAGCACAGGCGGGCACTGACGGGGACTGTGACAACTAGAGGAGAAGGGATACGAAGAGTATCCTCCTATATCCCATTAAGCCACCTTTACATCCTTTGTGTAATCGCAGAGATGTTCAGGACCAACCACAGATTCATACCGAAGGTTCCTAAAGATTTCAATCAGAGTATACCCGTCACTCTACAATATTTTCTCCTGAATCCAGCAACTCAAGCAGAAATGTTGCTTCATTCGCTGGAAATTCAGTGTTGTCTACTGATCTACCTGGTCAAAACCAAGTGTAAGTTAACAAAATCCAACCTTTGTCAAAACAGGGCAAACTAGATGGATCCGGGACTGCTTTTTCTTCAGGTATGTTAAAGTTAATCAGCCACTGCATGGTGCCACGAACACGCACTTCACAGAGGCATCACAGCAACAGCAGTCGTCTATGAATAAGTTCCACTGCAGGATATTTGCAGAGCACCAATCTAAAAGCGGTACCAAGCACTACTGCCTTGATATGTAAACCAGGATTGAAATAAGAGTGGGTCAAGCCCTTATGTGAGCGAAACCCACCTACCCTCTGCTTTATGCTCATATTGCTTGAGGTGAATGGGCTAGTAAATAAACACTGCTATATTGCCATGCATGCATGTTAATACTGAGAAAAGTCTGACAGGAAAACTAGAAGAGGGAAAAAAATAACAAACTTAAAGGAGATGCACAACAAAAAGAGAAATAAAGAGAGGGGAGAATGATAGACTCATTACTTTCCATACATTTTCACTTCACATCCCCTCTATAGATTACCTTCTTCGAGTTCAAAGGTCACGATGGCCACGCCAGCATATTCAGTAGGATAAAGTAATTCTAGCACTTCCCCTCCTCCGTTTCTTGGCCTAAGAAAATGGATGAGTAGCTTGTCATGCATCCGATCATCTGACATGATGCTTGGAACTTTGTGAACTTGGACCTTTCTGTAATCCCTCGTCATCCTGGGGAAAGGTAGGGAGCAATCTGGGCTGCTGTTACCTTACCACGCAGGTTCAAGCAAGTCCACAGACTGGAAGAAAAATAAAAGCAAGTTAAACCACCATACTCAAAATACACAGTGGCATCAATGCATCATGAAATGTATTGTTGATCAAGCATACAACATGCCCAAACATACCCAACCCTTGCATACAAAATGCATTTGAAATGGGTGAGCATCACTAAGTGGCGCAAAATGCATTGGGTATAGGAATTCTGAAGCTTCATATATGGAGAACATCTATCATATGGTTTCATGATATCTGGGAAAAAACGTTTTTGCACTGTGAAAATAAACATGTGTGATATAGACTGATACCGCAAACAAACTTTACAAAAGGATGAAATAAGAAAATATGGAGTAACAATAACAAACAAAATACTGAAATGTTAACCTGAAATGTATTTTATCATAAGGAAAGTGTCATTCTGCAATAGGTGTTCTTAGTTACTCCAATATACAATATGGAGGTCCACAGCGTATGTATGAGACCTAGTGTCAAGGTCTACCCGGTGAACCCATGGGAACACTGAAATTATAAATTACATAGTGACTATTCAAAAGAAAGTAACTCGAAAAATCAGGAGTGCTCCATCAGACCCCAGTGGGTCATAGTAGAGTTCCCCTACCCCCTACTTGGTCAGGTAAATGAGGGGATGGGAGCAAGTTCTCTCCACAAACGACTCAATGTTATTACGGTAGCAATATGGTCGAATTTTACGGATTTTAGGTGTAACCTTACTTACTGCGTGTAGATGGAAAAATATGCTTAGGCTTCATAGAAGTCTGAATGCCACAGAATAGAGAGGAAGCTAATACTTCAGCAAAATCACACACACACACACACACACAAGGCAATAATTACAATATGAAGCACATAAATACAGACCACTCGCTTCCTTTTGGGTTGAGTGACAGAGGCAGAGGCAGAGCCCTGCAGGCTCTTCAAGCCCACAAAGTAGCAGAGCATGTCACTCATGTGGAGGAGAAACTTCACGGAGGACTACAGAGAACTACAGTCTGCCTCCTTACCTCAACACCGGAACGCAGAACATGGCCATGTGGAATGATACCACCAAAAGGGTCAATACGCTGGAGGTGGAGGTTCACATGGGAGTTGAGAGGAGGCATATGAAGGATAAGTCTACCAAGACTGTACCTGGAGTTAAACCCAGATCACATCTCCATCTCAAACCAATGAAGCAGTGTAATTTCTCCACCATTCATCCTGAACCGTGGCATGGCCTGCCTGTTCCAGATCTACACATTTCCTCCTCCACCTAGGCAAAACACCCCCCGCTAATGTCATCGTATTGGTATATGACAGATGTGCCAGGCATGAGACGCGTTGCCAAAAATTAAATCAGGCGGCAGTGCACCAAAACCTGAGGACACAGCTAAGCAATTATCATAAATTGTTGACATGTCTACCCTAAGTGCACAACAATGCACGCAACAGAAGCGGCTGTCGCATGGGTGGCAGGGCCACCAACAGGATTGGCACAACACCCTATTCTTAATCTGCTGCCAGATGTTTGTCCAAAAATACACAAGAGAAAATGCCAACTGATATAGTCCAATTCGATCACAACCACTATATCAATAGGCAACAGTCTGTCAATACACCACAGAATACATATATTTCATTGATACATCCTCGCTGGCACACATATTCATTATGTCACTGTCACCACTGCAGAGCCTGTAATTCAAGCCACTCGGCCACCTGCCACCACCTCTATTGCTGTTTGCATGCCTGCAGTCATGTGGACTGGCCACTCACAGCAAATGGATGACAAACCTCGTTCTGAACCAGTACTTGTCAATGCATGTCCTCTTTGGTACAATGTGTAGAAATACTCGGCCAAAATAACTTTTTTGCACAGAGGCAAACAAAAAGGAAAATGCTACTGACCAGTATGCATCTGTTCTTGGCATGTAGAGCTGTAGAGTTGTACACTTTAGCATAGATCGCCATCTGGTGTTGGGCTCTGATATTTGCAGTTTGTTTTTGTCGATGAAGTGTTCGTTAGACACGAGATAGGTGACTCCTCCTTATAGTGACAGTGCGCATGGGCATCGACTCCATCCCCAGATTGTTTTTCGCCATACAGGGTAATGCTGGAGTTAGTAGGAAGTAGAAAAGGATGTCCATGTGTGATGTATCCAAGAAAGATGATACTGCAACGGGTAAAGGTATCCAGGGAGGCGGGTGGGCGTGTACAACTCTACAGCTCTACATGCCAAGAACAGATGCATACTGGTAAGTAGCATTTTCCGTTCGAGGCATATGAGCTGTAGGTTGTACACTTTAGCATAGACTATATAGCAGTTTGTCTCCTTAGCGGTGGCGACCTGTATCCGTTGCAGTGGTCTGAAATAGTGTTTTTAGTACAGCCTGGCCCACACTAGCTTGTTGCTTTGTTTGCACATCTACACAATAGTGTTTAGTGAAGGTGTGTGGTGTAGACCAAGTTGCTGCTTTGCATATGTCATCTAGTGGAATATTTCCTAAGAATGCCATAGAAGCCCCCAGTTTGCATGTGGAATGAGCTCTAGGGGGAATGGTTAGCGTGCGTTTTACCTTGAGGTAGCATATTTGGATGCATTTGACAATCCATCTTGCAATCCCTGTTTTGAAAATGGGATTGCCCTTGTGAGGTGGTGAGAAAGATACAAAAAGTTGTTTAGTCTTTCTAAAAGGTTTAGTTCTCTCTATATAATATATTAATGCTCTTTTAACGTCTAGTGTGTGAAGAGCACGTTCTGCCACTGAGTCTGGTTGAGGGAAAAAAACTGGAAGTTCAACCGACTGATTAAGATGGAAGGCAGAAATTACCTTGGGTAGAAACTTTGGGTTAGTTTTAAGAACCACTTTACTATGATGAATCTGTAAAAATGGTTCCTGTATGGTTAATGCCTGGAGTTCACTAACCCTCTGAGAGATGTGATAGCTACTAGGAAGGCTACCTTCCAAGTGAGGAATTGTAGCTCACATTTGTGTAGAGGTTCAAATGGAGGGCCCATAAGCCTGGTAAGGACAATATTAAGGTTCCAGACTGGGGAGGGTGGAACTCTAGGTGGAATTATTCTTTTAGTCCTTCCATGAACGCTTTGATAGCAGGAACTCGAAAAAGAGACAAATGTTGTCTATTTTGGAGGTAAGCTGCTATTGCAGCTAGATGTAAACGTATAGAGGTATACGCTAAATTACATTGCTGTAGATTCAGGAGATAACATATAATGTTTTGAATGGAAGCATCTAGTGGGTTGATGTTGTTATTTGCACAATAAACAGCAAATCTTTTCCATTTTACTGCATAGCATGCCCTTGTGGTAGGACGTCTGGCCTCTTTGATGACGTTCATACAATCCGGTGGGAGATTGAGGTAGCCAAACTCTAGGATCTCAGGAGCCAGATCTCAAGATTGAGTTGATTGGGATCTGGATGTCTTATCTCTCCATGGTTCTGCGTTAGTAGTTTGGGTGATAGGTGTAGATTTTGATGTGGGACTACTGATAGTTCCAAGAGGGTTGTGAACCATGGTTGTCGGGCCCAAGCTGGAGCAACCAGGATCATTGTGAGGAAATGTTGTTCGAGTTTCCGAACCACCAACGGAATGAGCGGGAGAGGTGGAAAAGCGTAAACAAATTTGTTTGACCAGTTCATCCATAGCGCATTGCCTTCGGACAATGGGTGTGGATACCTGGAGGCGAAGTTTGGGCATTTTGCGTTGTGGTGTGTAGCAAACAGATCTATGTCTGGATGTCCCCATACTCGAAAGAATGGAAGAAGAACTTGAGGATGAAGTTCCCATTCGTGGATTTGTTGCGTTTGTCGACTGAGCAGATCCGCGATCTGATTGTGTACTCCTGGGAGATGTTCTGCAAGGAGATATATCTTTTGTGGAATAGCCCATCTCCATATAGCTTGCGCTAGGCGCGAGAGTTGGAGAGAGTGTGTCCCCCCCTTGCTTTTGAATGTAATACATTGCTGTCATGTTGTCTGTACGTATCAGGACAGCTGCCTAGTATCAAAAGTTGGAAAGATTTTAGCGCTAGAAAAATTGCTAGTAACTCCAGGTTGATGTGGAGTTGTCTCTGTCGGGAGGTCCATAAGCCCTGGACAGTTTGACTTTGTAGATGAGCTCCCCAGCCGGTGAGCGATGCGTCCGTTGTTAGCACTATTTGTGGAACCGGGTCGAGAAACGGCCGCCCTTTGGAAAGGTTTTGTGCGTTCCACCACAGCAGAGAGCAATGTGCGCGGCCGTCCACCAACACCAGATCTGTTAGCTGGCCCTGGTTCCACTGAAGTGCCAAGCACTCCTGTAAGGGACGCATTTGGAGTCTTGCATAAGGAACGATGAGAATGCAAGAGGCCATCATCCCAATTAACTGCATAAACACTCGAGCTGGCAACGAGTGTTGAGGTTGGAACTGTAATATTAGCGCTTGCATAGATTGAATCCTGCCTGGATTTGGGTATGCTAGAGCTTTTGAGGTGTCCAGAGTAGCCCCTAGATACTGTTGTATGTTGGATGGCTGAAGGTGAGACCTGGTGAAGTTTATTGTGAAACCCAAGTCGTGAAGTAGTTGGATAGTCTTGTGTGTGTGCTGCACACAATTTTGGTGGGATTTGGCCTTTATGAGCCAGTCGTCCAGATAAGGGAACACATGAATGTGTTGTCGCCTTAAATGGGCCGCTACGACTGCGAGGCATTTGGTGAACACCCTGGGTGCCGTGGTTACCCCGAATGGAAGGACTTTGAACTGATAGTGCTGTCCGTCCACTGTGAATCTGAGGTATTTTCTGTGAGAAGGGTGAATAGGAATATGGAAGTAGGCGTCTTTTAGATCCAGAGTGGAGAGGAAGTCGCCTTGTTGAAGTAGTGGGAGCACCTGTTGGAGAGTGACCATGTGGAAATGGTCCGAGTGGATGTAGTAGTTTAGGGGTCTGAGGTCCAATATTGGCCTGAGAGAGCCGTCCTTTTTTGGAATCAGGAAGTAGAGTGAATAAACCCCTGTGCCCTGCTGGGATAAGGGAACCGGTTCTATTGCGTTTTTTTGCAGCAGAGAGAGGACTTCCTGTTTGAGTAGAGCCAAATGTTGAGTGGACATTGGACGGTGCTTGGGAGGAATATGTGGTGGAGTGCACGTGAGTTCCAGGCAGTAACCATACTGGATAATTTGTCTCACCCACCTGTCTGTGGTGATGGAATTCCAGACAGGTAGGAACTGTGAAAGGCGTCCCCGACAGGTGTGGAGTGGTCGGGGGAAGTGCAGGAAAGTCACTGCTTGGTGGTAGGGGATCTGCGGGTGTTGCTACCCCGGCCTCTACCCTTGTTGTTGTTACCCCTGTAACCTCCTCTAAAGTATCCTCTGGAAAAGGAACTCTGATTGGAGCTTTTGTAAGATGAGGATGGGTGCTCTGTTGTGTTAGTTTTTGAGCCCGCTCTATAAAAGGAACGCCGAAAGGAGCCTCTGGGGGAGGATAACTGCAAGGCTCCCATAGACTTTGAGGTTTCGTTGTCTTCATCTTTTCTAAAGATGTCTCCACCGCAGGGCCAAAGAGGTGCTGTTGGTCGAAAGGCTGATTAAGTATACTGGTTTGTACCTCCTGTTTAAAGCCAGATATTCTGAGCCAAGCATGTCTGCGTAACAATACGCTAGTATTGATTGCGCAGGACGCGGTGTCCGCGGCGTCTAAGGCACATTTGATGGATGTGTTCGTGATCAATTTGCCTTCTTGTATAAGGTCATTGGCCTTTTGTTTGTATTGGTCTGGTAGGTGTTCGATGAGTTTCTCTAACTCATCGTAGTGAGCCCTATCGTACCTTGCCAAGAGAGCTTGTGTGTTGGCTATTTTCCAATAGTTGGCAGCCTGCGATGCCATACGTTTACCTGAGGCATCAATTAATTTGGATTCCTTATCTGGGGGCGGGGCATCCCCTGAACCTTGAGAATTGGCCCTCTTACGTGCATTAGCTACCACCAGGGAATCTAAAGGTAGTTGACCCTTAATGTATACGGGGTCACTAGGAGCCGCCTTATATTTTTTGTCAATTCTTGGATTAAGAACCCTAGTTCTAGCTGGGTCGTTAAACACCTCTGGTGCATGTCTAGTGAGTCCTTTCAATATTGGTAGGATGTCGTGGTTTTTTGTGGTTGAGCAAATGTCTCTAACAAAAAATCCTCCTTTACAGGGTCAGAATGTAGTTTTACCCCGTGGTATGTTGCGGCCCTAGTGATCAGCTGGCCAAAATTGACATTATCGTCTGGTGGGGATGGTTTAGAGGGATAAAGATCTGGGTCTGTAAGATCGGGATCTGTGTTATAGTCCATCCATGGATCCGGGTCCTGTGGGGGATCGTCCTCATTATAATTATGTGGAATTATATTATCATCTCCTTGCCCATCCCCATCTCCATTATCACTATCCTCTGGTTGTGAGAGTGGAAAAGTGTGTTGTGGAGAGTGTAGTGGAGAGATAAGTAAATTAGGATTAACAGGAGGAGGAGGAGGTGTAGGGGGTGGGGAGGTATTAGTGCCCATGTCCATCCTTTTAGCTGGGACCTGTGGATCTTGCAAATGGTCCAGTTTTCTCTTTGTAGGTTGTTTGGAGAGGATATGACCAGTGTTTGGATGTATATAGATGGTCTTCTGGGTGGGATCGGGCCGAAAAAGTTCTTCGGAGCCGGTGTCCTTTGTCGGTACCGAAGATTTCTCTTTGTGAGGGGGTTTAGACTGTTTAGGTATATGGACAGTGTCCGGTCTAGCAGTCTTTTGTGGTTCCGAAGATTTTGGCGTCGTTTGCTTCGGTTCCGGAGCGAATTGCTTCGGTGGTTTTGTGGTAGAAGGTTTTCGGTGCCGAAGGTTTCCCCGTTTGTTTCGGTTCCGAGGGTTTTTCCCTGAGCTGTTTCAGTGCCGGAGGGACTTCCGGTGCCGATGGGGGAAGGCATGGCTTATCAGTAGTCTTGGGTTTCGGTGCCGAAGGTGATTTTTCGGTACCGGAGTACGGCTGGCTCGAGCCCGAGCCGGAAGGCTTTTCTTTAGTTTTCAAAGCCGGGCCCGAGGGCGGGCATCTGAAATAGTGGATCGGTGTGGACCTGGGCCTTGTGGCGAAGGTGCTACCGGAGCCTTTGGTATGGGCTTGGTTGGGGCAGGGGTCTCAGTACTCACGGCCCGCTGAGCTGGGGTGACTTCGTCTTCGGCGTCGGAGTCATCTGTGGAAACTGAGACGGGTTCCTCCTGTTGTGGTTCCGGAAGGCTGTCGGGACCTGGATGGAAAATGTCCGGAATGGAGCCGCTTCCTCGGGACATCTCGTGGCGTCGAGCCCGACGGTCACGAATGGTCTTCTTAGATTTGAAAGAGACAAGCCTCGCAAGTATCCTCTCGATGTTCTGGAGAGAGGCAGAGATTACACACCGGGTGTAGGTCCGAGTGTGGGAATTTAGCACCACACTGTGGACATTTCTCAAAGGGAGTCCGTTCCATCGACTTCTGTCGGATCGGCCCGGGTAGGCCCCACGGCCTGCGTCGAAAGTTTATCGAAGTTTTATAGAGTGTCGAAGATGCGCGTCGAGAAGGGAACGCGATCGAGACAATACCGTCGAGTAAAAGGTGATTGCGCGTCGAAGGGGGTTTCGGTAACGACACCGGCCTGGAGCGCAGCAAGTCACATCTGAACCCGATGGCGGAAAAAAACCAATCTGGGGATGGAGTCGATGCCCATGCGCACTGTCACTATAAGGAGGAGTCACCTATCTCGTGACTAACGAACACTTCTTCGACAAAAACAAACTGAAAACAACCGAGCCCAACACCAGATGGCGATCTATGCTAAAGTGTACAACCTACAGCTCATATGCCTCGAACACATATTTCTGCAATTCATAGGATTGTTGTGTCAACCAGTTCAATATTTACTATCTTAACACATCACACACACTCATGAAGTGCAACGTGGTTATCATGAACCCTTGAGGTGGAGCAAAAAATGTGTGTCTAACAGCTTCTCCACAATATGTAGATGACGCTATATCTACATATAGGGTATGTTGGGGATGACTGAGCACTATCTCCAAATATGCCACAATAGCATAGCCTGCGGACAGATGAGTGCCAAAGATGGCTAAAGCTTAACTGCCCACATGTTTGTGACATCAACATCAACCTTGTGCTGACAACTACATATAAATGCCAAAAGTGAACCTATCAAACAAAGTGCCATGGCTTCTCAGAAGCTGAACAATGGCCCCACTGTGTCACTATCTAGCACCTACAGCGCAACTCTGGGATCGAAGAATATTTGACCAAAGAACTGAAAATACTATCCTGGTGAGGTGTTCCTCTTCACAGCTGCAGTTGTCCAATGTCCCCGGGTCAAGACACTACACTGAAGCCACCAGCCCACTCTAAGCAAACCTCTGCAAGCAATACCTCATCCCCTGTCAGCCATAAGTCAGGTACATACCAGATGGCCCCAGTGTACCACCAATTCCTCACTTCTACTTGTGTGAACCTACAATGATCATGATTTTGAACTTAGCTGGTTCTTTTCTCTTTAGACCCATCACCATATGACAGTTGGCAACAGTCCCGCTGTGCCCCATGAATTGTTTCTCATTTTGCTATTTCAGAGCTGTGCCGTTAACGCCCACAATCCAATAAAACTATGAAAGAAACTATTAATGATTAGCTTACTTCTAAGGCTATGTTCACATAAGAAGCACTTGTGGCATTAACAGTTGTTAACACACCTTACTGTCCGATACAGCAGAGCCCATTCTATGCTCTGCGTACCCACAAATGTAGCCCACATTCTGCCAATCGGTCATGTGTAGGTCACAGTCACTATGCATCACCAGCCTAATAGGAGAAAGTAGACTAATGTGAGTTGTTCCTTCGTCCTTCTTCCTTCTTCCAGTTACAATTATAGCAGCATAGAACATCAACAGGCCACAGAAACAAGATTTAAAAACATTAGATCAGTGGGCTATTCACCTACATAGAAATGAACAGATCTTCAGCCACTGAGGTGCAGGTTCTCTGAATCCTATTCTCCCCAGAGGCAACATTTCATATTTCAGAGCACTTGCATGAGCAGGCATAATTAAACTGTGAGCTTCAAAACAGGAAGAAGGTAAGGTCCCATGTGAATCCATGAAAGATACCAATGCTGGAAATGAAAAATATCCTAGCTATCATAACAGAAAGTTTCAATTCAATTAAGGACACTGCGCTCCGGATTATGCTTTCCTTTCGTCACTTTATTTCAACAGCAGCCATTTTAAAACAACAATAATACATTTTATTTACCACAAACCATTAAGAAAAAGGAAGAACGCCAGTCCAGCCAATCAGCAAGCAAGCTATCTCCTCATAGTCTCTTGTTGACCCTCCTGTCTCCTCTTTTTTCGCTGCTCCAGCAGCCGATGGTTAAATGCCTTTGCCTATAGCTTTGTTTAGTTTATGGTGTATTTTGCGTAGGTTGTATTTCATGCTTGCTGCTAATCTGCCACTGGTCTTGCAGGTTTCTCCCATCAACGCGGCAGATGGAACGTTCTGATGCTCCTCCGCTACCGCTATTTACTTCTCTGCATTTTGCCTCAAGAGAGGCATTGGGGCGGCGCACTGCGGTCTTCCAACTGCTATAGGCAGTGCTTTAAATGGGAAATTAGAAGTGCCGGTACCCACTAATTAGACTGGGTGGGTAGTTAGGGGCGTGTCTAGGGGCGTGGCTGGGGGCGTGGCTGTGAGCCAGGAATTTAACAATAGCCACATAAGTAAGCTTTAATGCAAATGCTCTGATTGTCATGTAAAGCGCTTAAATGCCCATGGGCCAAATTCGCGCAAAATCAAACTGCCTCCTTACATAAGAGACATGGCAAGCATCAGCTTCTATGTCATAGGTGCAGAGCCTAATTTTTGGCAGTTTGATATTGCGCGAATTTGGGCCATGGGCATTTAAGCGCTTTACATGACAATCAGAACATTTGCATTAAAGCTTACTTTTTTTAAGACCCCTGGTTAAGGGAGTTGTCTAGAATCACAGGATGATGAGCCGACGTCAGAATTCGACCCTGGTTCTTCAGTTCAACTCTCGGCACCTCTGACCATATCCTCATTCTTGTTGCGATGCCAATGAGAACCAGAGGCGCAACTAGAGTCAAATTTCGGGGGGGGGGGGGGTTGGGGCGGATTCTTCCAGCAGTATGCAGAGTGGAGCTGCAGGGGATCTAAGAAGGGGTGAGAAACAGCAAAGCCTCGTTAAAAAGCAATTGGTCTTTTAAAGACCTGTGAAGTACTCGGGTGCGGCTGTGTGTGCTCCTGGGAAGCTGTCTCAGCCGGGCTGACACACACAATGGGGGAGTGGGGTGTCTGAAGCCCTTTGATCCCAATGGGCGTTGCGCGCCTGATGAGAACCCAGCGCAGAAATACACAGGCCAGAGCAGCACAAACACACACCATCTGAAAGGGTAATTTTCAGTTTTTACGTTGCACGTACCCGTACTTCAGGGCCTGAGCCCTGCTGCTTCATGGAGTACCGGTACTCTCCTTGCCCGAAAATAAGTTCCGGTTCTCAGGGGGAGAAAACTGAGAAGTGCCGGTACTCAGTACCGGTGAGTACCGGCCCATTTAAAGCACTGGCTATAGGGCATGCAGCATTTAGTTTGCGCATCTCCTGAGCACACATCTCCCTTTCTCCCGCTGCAGGATCGCGATAAGGGAACTTCCCATTAAACCAGATTCGACACTCCCGAACACAGAGTGCAAGGAGTGACGGACTCTCCCCGCCTGCAGTCTTGACGTTCCTTTTAGGGATCCATACTGGCCTTTTGGTTTCGAGGCCTTGTGTCTCTTGGTATTGTGTGCGGGGACACCGA
This sequence comes from Calotriton arnoldi, assembly GCA_963921515.1. NCBI lineage: Eukaryota > Metazoa > Chordata > Amphibia > Caudata > Salamandridae > Calotriton > Calotriton arnoldi. The sequence continues at coordinate 1,849,441 of CAWUFW010000280.1, forward strand.
CCCAGGCGGCAGACCGTCCCAGTGAGCCCTGATTATCCTAACGGACGTGTGATGTCCCGGGCTTTGACCCCCAACCGGCCTTGGAGCCAATAATAAAAAAATATAAAAAATTCCTGAGTACACCCGTTTTTAATTGCCATTTGAAGAGATGCAAGAGTCTGAGTACTCATATATGCTCCTTAGTTCCATCAATATAAAAACTAAGAGCCATCTTGTGATCCAGTCAATTAAGCCTCTGCTCCTCCTCTGAGAATGTGGCAGAGAGAAGAAAGTGGAGAGTGTAGGGACAATGTCAGAGGGTTGACAGTTAAGTAAAAACCCTGAATGTTTGGCCAGCATCTCAGCCTAATCAGCTCTTGGTACAGCACACTTGAGTCCACATTGCTCAGTTTGTTGCATACCTCATGGTGGTTGTGTTGTCCATTAGAACTTGTACAGGGCTGCCTGGGAACAAGCCTCCCTTCAAAAGCAAGTTGTGTCTTTCCAAAGGAAGGTGTTCAAGAACCGAAGGTTGAAAACCTGTCTTAGCCCAGTCTTAATAGGACACCAAAAGGTAACAGGAGCACCACCTCTTGCCCCGCTCCGTCTCAGGGTCTCTCTATCTCCCTTTTGGCCAACAATTAATCAACTGAACTGCTTAGGGAAGGATGGAGGAATGTTCTGCTGATGACCGAGTGAAAACCGGAGGAACGATAGGGGGGTTAACAGAAAGGGAAAGGCATAACCATGATGAACAACATGCAGGACCCATTGGTCCGAAATGAACAGGCTGAGATGGCTGACTTGTAGTAAGTTAGGCACAGGGAGTAACCCCTGAAGTTGCAGTATTGTTGATGAAACTGTCAGGCTGGGGAGAACAAGCTCAAGGAGAGGACCAAAGCACGGCTATCTTTGAACTGCACCAAAGCAGAGCCCCCCCCTTGTCTCTGAACAGCCATGGTCTACTGAAAGGCATCCATAAAAGTATGCCCAGAGAAACCCTTGTTGTGCATCCAGGTGTGACAGCAAATCACCTACAAGTGCCCATAGCACAGTCTGAACATTCCACTCAGTCTCAGGGTTTTAGACAGACCTATTAAATGTACTTGGCAACATGCCCTTAATGAACCATCTGGGCGAAGGTATTTCACAACACCTCAAGGAGGGCAAGCAAGCTCTCACTCACCATATTCAAGAGGGCTTGCTTGTTGTATCTTTGCAACAAGCAAACAGCCTTTCTCTAACACAATGCCAAACTGGCAGAGGAGAACACCCTCAGGCAAACACATTAATGTGATTCAGAAGAGCATTAGGGAAAGCATTCAGGATCACTTTGCTGGCTGAAGCCTCAACTAAGAGGCTTTCAGGTGCTGCGTGTTCTGTTGGAGCTGGCCTACATCGCCTAGCAATGGCGCTAAGCAAGATTTGACAACACAACAGTCAGAGCGTCCATCAGGGGTTCAATGAAAAGCAGCAAAGGCTTTGAAGCTGAAAGATCAGGTTGTAACATTTCTATAGGCAGATTATCCGTTGTATTTCAACACTTGTGGTACCCTAAAGACCACTACAGCAAAGCTATTTTTTTATGGTGGGGGGCCTCAACAGAATGTCCAATTCCATCTCTGGTGAGGTATCAAGTTCACTAGCATTTTGGTGGTCTAATTTCAGATGTAGAAAAACAACTTGGACGGGCCACATTAAATGGCTATCCAACACTGTAGTGCCTGGCACCACAAGGGTTTGTTAAAAGAACCCTCACACACCAACCTAGTTGGTGTCATGCTTCATCATCGTGTTCCCAGCTGAGTAGCCGAATGCTACTCAGCTGTGCTGCGACACCTGGTTACAGTGGAGCTGGTTTTTAGATTTTTGTGAATGTGATGAAGTGGTGTAGTTTAAAAATACCTCTGGGATGCTAACTGATAATTACTTTATTCCCAGTGGCCCAGGGTATATTTAAAAACAATGAGTGGATAATGTTATAAGACTAGTGATTGCGTCTTAATTATCCCTGGTCTACATGTTTCAGCCCTTTAGCAAAATTGAATAGGGCTTTCTTCAGGACCTCTCTAACAAAAAATAAAGGTGAAGGTGAAAAAGGTGAGTGGTAAAAAGTTTAAACCATGTGTGTAAGCATTTTTAGCACACACGCTAAGGTGTGCTGTATATGATTTGTGGACTAACCGTGATTTGGGTCCACTGATGTGCGTGTACGTTATTTGCGAAAAATCATATCTGATCTGGTCCCGGGAGGGGGGAGCCCCTATTGTCACACATTCGTCAAGGTGCTCGCCCGCAATACCACCTACTCCAGTCTCCTCGGAAACAGGATGCATTAAATTCAGATGAACATCCGTATATCACCATCCTTGTCAAGTGGAATATTTTGAAGGTCCTGTAAGGCATCTGAATTTGAGCTGAATAAAGTCTCAAGGCATAAAAAATGTAGGCACGGAGGCACAGGCACTACCAGAGAGTCATCCAACATGACTAGCTATGATCATAACAAGATATTAATCGAGATCTAGCTGAACTCTGCTCAGAATAAAAGAATGTGGTCAGAGCCGGAACCTCTGACGTCGAGACTGGCCGAGACCAGGGTAGTCTATGGCAACGGAGTGGAGGTGCAGCCTGTGCCAGCGGAGAGCCAGGTAGCCAACTGGGTCAGTTTTTGCAGGATAGGGCCGGGCAGGGGAGGTCCAATTGGGGGCAGAAGCGGATAGATGGGCCCCAAAGGCAACTAAAGAAGGTACCAGAATCATCTGGAAAAGTTGCAGCACTGCCTCCTTGATGGCCTCTACCTGCTGTGAAGGCACGGATGACCCACGAAATTTAGAGCACATCAGCTTAAGCAGTGAAATGGGTCAGAGTTGGACGACTGGCACGGAATTGAGTGCTGACTACATGATCTCTCCCTGACGTGGGAGCGACGGGGAAAAGTCTCCCATTTGGAGTTCCTGTATTTGCGCTAGGATTTGTTCTTAGGCTTTGTCTTCAACTTACCCAAAGAATGAGACCTGGACTTGGACTTGAAGCAGAAGAGAGTCTGCAATTTGAGCACGGCTGGCCTCATTTGTTGTGCTCTGAGATGTACAAGTTCGCTTCCTGTTCCCTGTTGATTTCGGATGCATCTGGGAGCATGTGTTGCATGACTGGGAATCTGGATCGCAATGAGGTAGCAGGTCCACAGGAAGCAGTGGTAACGGTCTGGAAAGCTGAGCGGCAGGTGGCTCCTGAGGTTGTGTTTGTGATGGTGGTGGTTGAGATGGCATTGATTGTCCTGACTGTGGTGCTGCAGGTTGTGTACTGAAGGGAGCCTGGCAGACTAGTTTGCCAACCTAGATTTAAGGTTTCCCAGTAGCTTTACTGGCACCGGCATCGTTGGAGGTTTGTTGCATCAGCTGCCATGATACCACTCTTATCATTATGGATCACAGTGTTGATTATAGTTTGGCTGGCTTTACCAGCATGCACAACCTTCATCTTCGACCTAAAAAGATGGGTGAGTTTCTGGTCATCCAGATATAGGTTACTGTCATCGTTCCAACAGTTAACATTTAAGTTAGTCGGGTGTATGCTGGTCCAAAGGGGCCATCATCATCAAATTCCTCCTTGCACCCTTCACTGTCTGTCTCCAAGTTCTTCACAGGTGGTGCTGGTGAAACCTTGCTCAGTAACATATAAGCTTATAAAAGTGTGGATGGCATACACAAGCAAATCTCATTGTGGGTTACCAATATTGTTTCTGCAAGCCATATTTTCATCACCGACGATGATCAACAAGGCAACTGAGGAGACTACAGTCAACAAAACGATGAGGAAGTCTCTGTTGACAGCAAATGTGCTAACAACGGTGCCTTGGTTAATGGGATGGTCATCATTGGAGTTGAAAACAAGGATATCTTCACCAGGACTGTGGTCTACAGCGCTCTCGTGGACAGTGGAGTCTTCTTCTAAGATGGAGTGGTAACATCATTGTAAGGGCAGATGACTTCTTGCCAAACGATGGAGATGGAGTCTACTATTTCGTCAGCGATGGCTTCATCAGCAGTGCTTTAGACTGGCCTGCCTCTGAAGTATGACTCACCTGAGGGGGCTTGGATGTTTTTTGTGCATGACTTTTTTAGAACCTTCAAGGGGGCTTAATTCCCTTCAGGCAAAGTTGTGAGTAGCTGAGGTGGAAAGAGGAATTTAAACCTTGCCTGACTTAGCCAAGTTTGCACATTTTTAGAGGTAGATGATGTGGAACCCTGAAGGGGCTCCTCATTCAATGCGGAAGAAGGTAATACAAATTACTCATTCTTTATAATTCTCCTCCCACAGCGCTTCTCCGTGTACCCGCAGGAGTTCAATTAACTACCAATGAGGTATGATCGCATGCTGGTCACACACAATGCTATTAATCACATGCCATTAAAATGTATTCCTTACGCAAAATGCAGTTTCTTCCTTTTTTCAAACCCACCTAACACATGACGGTGATTCTTTCGCTACTGATCATTTGCAACTTTAACGTATTCTTGACGCACAACGTTGTTTCTCCCCCCTTCTTCTAATCGACTTAACGTGCCGCTACACATAACGGTAACTCCTTAACTATGTTTTCTGAATGATACAGAACAATACCACTGTTATCCACTGATGAACATCACCCTAGCTCAAACTTCGAATAGCTCTCCATGCTCTACAACTACAAGACACCTTCTCGATATTTTATGATATACACATACCCTTCATGGGAACGTAGTACACTGCATGTAGTTTATGAATCAACTGTATACTGCACTAACGTCATAGATAAACACTTTTATGTAACTAATTCAACAAATCACTGGATGATAATCGCAATGATTGAAACATCTATTAGGATGTAATTACTTGAAATGTATGTATTGCTACAATTTTCTCTTTCCCCGTTTCCTCTTTTTTGTTTACCCAAGTGTTAGAAATGGGGGTCTCTAGTTGGCAAGGGCTTGCACCTCTGTCCAAGTAGGGACCCTTCTTCCTAGTCAGGGTAAGGGTGTTGCACTCGTGAAGTAACCCCTGCTCACCCTCGTGGTAGCTTGGCACGAGCAGTCAGGCTTAAATCAGAGGCAGTGTGTAAAGCATTTGCACATAACCAACAGTAATACAGTGTAAGCACTACAAAAGGACACCACACCAGTTTAGAAAAATAACCAATATTTTTATATACTCAAGACAAGACCAATTACGACAAAAATCCACAATACTATACTTTAAAAATGAATGCTCGATAAGGTAACTTCTTCTTTGCAGGAATAACACAAAAAGCAAAGTTCGTGCGAGTAGGTAGCCCAGTCCGGGTCTACCGCGATGCTGAAATACACAGAGTCTAACAGTTCCAGCCGACCGCGTCGCTACGGGCCAGCAGAGTCGTGAACAGACTCGGTCACAGTACCTTTCTCGTTGTGGCTGGTACGGAGTGTACGAGCCGGTCGGCGTTCGTCGCGGTTGCGGTGCAAGACGGAGCGATGCAAGGTGCGGTGTCCCTTGATGCGGTGCAGGCAGCGGCTCGATGAGCGTCGTGCAGACGGAGTCGGTGAGTCCAAGGCGTGCGGTGCAGGGCGAGACGGTGTACGATGCGGTGCTGACAGGTTGCGATGCAGGCGACCAAGCCGGAGTGCGGGAGCTGGCGTCGGACAGCGGTGCGAGTCGGAGCGGTGCGTCGCAAACGTGCGAGCGGTGCCCCAAATGCGATGCGGTCACGACTGTTGAGCCAGTTGCAGCGACCGCGTCGGTCGGGTCCGGCTGGTTCAGTGAAGCGATGCGATGCGAACTGCGGTGCCCACAGGTCACGGTGCAAGCAGCGGCTCGGTGTTGACGGCGTCGGACGTCGCCTACGGTGAGACCAGGGTTGCGATGCGAAGCGGGGCGATGCGGTCTGCGGTGCAAACAGGTCACCGGTCAGGGATGAATTCGGTTGACGGAGTCGGTTGCAGTTCCCTTCCTCTGTGGCAACTGAAACAGCGTTCCAGAAGCGGTACCCAGAGGCTTGTGAAGTCTTTGCAGTCCCTGAGACTTCTTAACAGGAGGCCAGCTCGGTTTCAGGCCCTTGGAGATACTCAGCACAAGTTTGTAGAAAGTTCAGTCCAGTCCTTTCACTGCCCAAGACAGAAGCAGCAAATGCAGGCCAACCCAACAAAGCAGTCACTCAGCAAAGGGGCAGTACTCCTCCTAGCAGCTCTCCAGCTCTTCTTCTTGACAGGTTCCTTGATTCCAGCGAGATCTAAATTCATGGGGTCAGGGCCCCAATATTTATATCCCAAATTCCTTTGTTCTCTGAAGGCAGAGAGGCCTTTGCCTAGTCCAAACCAGTTCTGGAGCACTTTGTTGACAAGTCTCCGTCCTTTCTTTCAGAGAGTAGGCCAGGGACATCAGACGCACCACAGGCGGTGGAGCCAGCATTGTGGAGGGAAGGCACTGTCCTATTCAGGGCCCAGGTGCAACTCCTCCCACCCATCTACATGTAGATCTTGCTATTCAGCCCTGTGCTGACTCACCCTGTCTCCTGGCATCCCCCAGCCCCTGTCACTCACACTCCAGACAAGGAATACACAACCTCGCAGAGGCAGGCTTGGATGGTTAGACAAGAAAATACCCACTTTCTAAAAGTGGTATTTTCAAACACAGAATGTTAAAACCAACTTCACTAAAAGATGCATTTTATCATTCTGAGTCCAGGCATACTAAACTCGAATTTCTACCATGTTCCCTGGTCAGTTAGGATTATAAGCTGTAATAATCAAAACTGCCCGTTCTGGCCTATGGGAAACAGGTAGCCTTGCAATAGTGAAAAACGAACTAGGCTGTAATTCACTATCAGGACATGCCACACACACCAGGGCATGTCCTACCTTTCGCATACAACGCACCCTGCCCACAGGGGTACCTTGGGCCTACCTTAGGGGTGACTAACATGTAGAAAAGGGAAGGTTTAGGGACTTGCAAGTGTGCGCACTTGCCAAGTCGACATGGCAGCCCCAGGCTGCGCACAGGCTCTGCAATGGCAAGCCAGAGTTACACTTTACGGGCTGTTTGCGTGGGTGGCACAATCCAGTGCTGCAGCCCACCAACAGCATTTGATCTATAGGCCCTGGCACTCTCAGTGCACTTTACAAAGGACTGACACATAAACCAAATAGGCCAATCATGGAAACACCAATCCATAACACATTTTATACAGGAGCACTTGCACTTTCCCACTGGACAGCAGTGAGGAAAGTGCGCAGAATCATTATACCAGCAAAAACAGAGTCAAAACCAGGAGGTCAGAAAGCAAAAAGTCAGGGGAAACACGCCAAAAGATGCCAAGTCTAACACATGTCCCCTCCAGCTGAAAGTAGGGAGAACTACCCAACCCCATTGGAGTTCTCTTCACTAAGGCGGAAGAACCTGGACAGACCATCTGCGTTGGCGTGTTCTGTACCAGGACGGTGTTCCACCGTAAAGTCCATTCCCTGTAGGGAGATGGACCACCTCAGCAGTTTTGGATTCTCACCCCTCATTTGCATCAACCATCTGAGGGGCCTGTGGTCTGTCTGAACCCGGAAGTGAGTCCCAAACAGGTATGGTCTCAACTTCTTCAGCGCCCAGACCACAGCAAAAGCTTCCCTTTCTATGGCACTCCACCTCTGTTCCCTGGGGAGTAGTCTCCTGCTAAGGAAGACTACAGGCTGATCCAGGCCCTCTTCGTTCAGTTGTGAGAGCACCGCTCCCACACCATGCTCTGAAGCGTCAGTCTGCACGACGAATTCCTTGGAGAAGTCAGGTGCCTTGAGCACGGGCGCCGTGCACATGGCTGCCTTCAGGGCATCAAAAGCTTTCTGGCAGGACTCAGTCCAGATCACTTTCCTGGGCTACTTCTTAGAAGTCAGCTCTGTTAAGGGGGCAACGATGGTGCCATAGCCCTTAACAAATCTCCTATAGTAGCCGGTGAGACCTAAGAAGGCTCTCACCTCTGTCTGGGTCTTGGGGGCTCCCAAGCCAGAATGGTGTCAATCTTGGGTTGTAGGGGCGCCACCTGGCCGCTTCCTACCTGGTGTCCCAAGTACACCACAGAACCCTGCCCGATCTGGCACTTACTGGCCTTGATCGTGAGGCCTGCACCTTGCAGAGCCCTCAACACTTTCTCAAGGTGCTGTAAATGTTCTTCCCAGCTGGAACTGAACACAGCAATGTCATCCAGGTAGGCGGCACTGAAATCCTCCAGCCCAGCCAACACCTGATTGACCAACCTCTGAAAGGTGGCAGGGGCATTCTTCAACCCAAAGGGCATCACCCGGAATTGGTAATGACCTTCTGGGGTTGAGAATGCTGATCTCTCCTTGGCCCCATCGGTTAAGGCAATCTGCCAGTACCCAGACGTCAAATCAAACGTGCTGAGGAACCGGGCAGCTCCCAACCGATCAATGAGCTCATCAGCTCTGGGGATGGGGTGCGCGTCAGTCCTGGTGACGGCATTGAGCCCACGGTAGTCAACACAAAACCGGAGTTCTGGAGTGGCACCGGGCGCAGCAGCCTTTGGGACCAAGACCACTGGGCTGGCCCAAGGACTGTTGGAGGGCTCAATCACCCCTAACGCCAACATCTTAGAGACCTCCTCCTTGATGCTGGCTCTGACCCGGTCAGTCAACCTGTAAATCTTGTGCTTCACAGGAGGGCTGTCACCAGTGTCCACGTCATGGGTACACCAGTGAGTAACACCGGGGGTCAGAGAGAACAGTGGGGCGAACTGTCCCAATAACTGGTGACAGTCCCCCTGCTGCTCCTGAGTCAGAGTAGGGGAGAGGATCACACCTTCTACTGACCCATCATGCTCCTTGGTAGACAGGAGGTCAGGGAGAGGCTCACTCTCCTCTTCCACCCCATCATCTGTCGCCAAGAGCATACTCACTTCGGACCTCTCGAAGTGGGGCTTGAGGAGGTTGAAGTGAAGGACCCTCAAAGGGTTCCTTGGAGCCTGCAAATCCACCAGGTAGGTGACGTCACTTTTGCGCTCCACCACCTCATATGGCCCAGTCCACTTGTCCTGCAAGGCACAAGGTGCCACTGGGGCCATGACCCACACTTTTTGCCCAGGTTGAAATTCGACCAGAGTGGCATTCTGGTCATACCATCTCTTCATTTCTTCCTGGCTTGCTTCTAGGTTCGCCTGAGCGAGTTTCCTGAAGCGGGCAGTTTGGTTTCTAAAGGCCAGCTTGTAGCTAAATACATCCTGGGGAGTTTTCCTGGGAGCCGCCTCCCAGCCTTCCTTTACCAGACTCAGAGGTCCTCTGACAGGGTGGCCATACAGGAGCTCAAAGGGGCTGTACCCAAGAGACTTCTGAGGCACCTCCCTGTATGCAAAGAGTAGGCATGGCAAGAGGACGCCCACTTACACCTCATGGGTTCTGTTAGACCCTTGATCATGCCTTTCAAGGTCTGGTTGAATCTCTCCACCAGACCGTTTCCTTGTGGGTGGTAAGGAGTGGTGAACTTGTAGGTTACACCACACTCCTTCCACAGGGATGTCATATACTTGGATATGAAATTGGTCCCCCTATCAGAAACTACCTCTCTGGGGAATCCCACACGGGAAAAGATCCCCATTAACGCCCGGCCCACCACTGGCGCCGTCGTTGTCCTGAGAGGGATTGCCTCCGGGTACCGGGTGGCATGGTCCACCAAGACCAGGATGTACCTGTTGCCCATGGCTGTCTTGGGATCCAGTGGCCCCACAATATCCATCCCTACCCTTTCAAAGGGTGTTCCAACAACAGGAAAAGGTTGGAGAGGAGCTTTGACCTTCCTCTCACTCTTACCACTTGCCTGGCAAGTTTGGCAAGACCTACAGTGTGCATCTGACTGCCTTCGCATTTGGGGCCAAAAGAAGTGGGTGACAAGCCTGTCAAAGGTCTTGTCCTGCCCCAAATGTCCTGCCAAAGGCACGTCATGAGCCAGACCCAGTAGGAAGGTCCTGAAGCGCTGGGGTACCACCAGCACACGGGCTGACCCAGGCTCAGCAACCTTAGACTCACTGTATAGGAGACCACTCTCCCAGTAGATCAGATGTGACCCGGACTGATTACCAGCTGCCTGGTCTGCAGCCTGCCGCCGCAGACCCTCCAGAGTAGGGCACTCGTTCTGCTCCCTGCAGAACTCCTCCCTGGTGGGACCCCCTTCTTGCTGCCAATGGGTCAGCTCAGAGATGTCTCCCAGTTCGGCTACCTGCTCCCCTGTAGGCACCGGGGCGTCCCCCTCGAGGTCCGCCTCCTCCCGGTCCGTGGGAACTTCGGGGGCCGGTTTCCCGCGCCCCCTGCCCTTTCTCTTGGCAGGGACTTGGGCCACTGTTCCAGGCTCCAAGTCCTCTTGATCACCCTTTCTGGCTGCCATTGACCGAGTAGACACGCATGCCCACTCTGGCAACCCAAGCATCTCCAAGTGAGACCTGAGCTCAACATCCTTCCATAAGGACTGCTCCAGGTCGTTACCTAGCAGACAATCTACAGGCATGGTAGGGCTCACAACCACCCTCAAGGGACCTGAGACTCCCCCCCATTCAAAGGGAACCTGCGCCACCATACACTGGCGCTCAGAGTTGTCTACAGCAACTACTTGGTGGAATGCCCCTGGGACTACCTGCTTCTCAGAGACCAGGTGACACCGGACTGAGGTCACACTGGCTCCAGTATCTCTGAGAGCCTCTACCCTGTTCCCATTGATGGTCACCCAGGTGCTATATTTCTTTGTGTTAGGGGGCACCTGGTTTCCTGGGACCATCTCACTGTCCCCTAGTGAGACAAGGGTCATTTCTGCGGGATCCCCACCCTCCTGTGGGCACCCCTCCTCCCCAAGCGCTACACTAGCCAACACTTTGGACTGTCCACCGGTGGGTGGCTGTGTCCCCTTTGGGCACTTGGGGTCCCCCTTAAAGTGACCTACCTGGTCACATGCATAACACTTGCGGGGGCCGGTCTCAACAGGCTTCCCTGTAGAGACCCCTTTCTTCTTATCACCGGGGGGCTGGGAACCTTTACCCTGGGTACTAGTTTGGGGCCCTTTAGAGAACTCCTGTGTTTTACCCTTGACCCCCCACTCTTCTGCTGGGGACCCTGCCCACCTTTGGCTGAGTCTCCCCCAAACGCTTTCTTGTGGACCCTGGTACTCACCCAGCGGTCCGCTTCCATAGCAAGCTTCCTGGGGTCAGTTAGCTTACTATCCACTAGGTGCTGGCGCAGATCTGCAAAACATAGACTAGACAAGTGCTCCCATGCAATCAAGTTGTAGAGCCCCTGAAAATCTGTTACACTACTGCCCTTCACCCAACCATCCAGCGACCTGCAGAACACATCCACACATTCCAACCAAGTGTTGGCATCAGACTTCTTACTGGACCTGAACTGATCCCTGTACTTTTCAGGAGTAAGACCATACTTAGTGAGAAGGGCATCCTTCATGTCAGCATAGGTGAGGTGATACCCTTACCCAAAGCTATCAGAGCATCCCTTGCTTCTTCAGGGAAAAGTGGCCACAATCCTGCTCCCCAATTTTCCTCAGGGACCCCATTCATGTGTATGGCTGCCTCATAACCCTGAAACCACCTTTGTATGTCATCCCCCTTCTTGAACTCCTTGCCTACATTCTTGGGAATGTGCACAATCCTGTCTGCCTTTCTGGACGAATTGCTGCCACCATCTGAGCCTGACTTACTCCTAAGTTCTAGCTCCTTCAGTTCTCTCTCATGCTCTAAGAGCATCTTCTTCTCCTCCATGGCCAATCTCTTCTCCTCCCGCTCACTCTCCAGCCTGAGCTTCTGCAGCTCAAACTGCCTTGCCTCCCGCCTGTCCTCCAGCTCCTCTGGGGACAGACTGCTGCTGCCTGACCTGGCGGGTTCCCCCTCACCCAAAAGCACATCCACCCTGGAAATAGGCTCCTCCACCTCCTCACTGAGATTACCAGGCTGCCCACTGGCATGTCTGGCTGCTACCCAGGCCCTCAGCGCCTTCTGTAGCTCCTCCTTCCTTGTGAGGCCTTTAATTTGGACTTTCAGGTTTTTACAAATCGCTCGTAGCTCCTATACGGCGTAGGATTCCAACCTATCCTCCTCAAAGATAACTTCCAGAGATGCAACGGATGATGCAGTTGATTCAGGCATGATGAAAGTAGTGAGTTGAAAACTGGCAAGATCAAAAATAGGCAAAAAGAAAAAGAGACAGTATGTGGTACGTAATGGTCTGCGATATGGTTGTAGTGCACACCAATCACTGAAAGTCAAGTGCAAACACAAGTCCTATCCTCACCGCTGACAACCAATGTTAGAAATGGGGGTCTCTAGTTGGCAAGGGCTTGCACCTCTGTCCAAGTAGGAACCCTTCTTCCTAGTCAGGGTAAGGGTGTTGCACTCGTGAAGTAACCCCTGCTCACCCTCGTGGTAGCTTGGCACGAGCAGTCAGGCTTAATTCAGAGGCAGTGTGTAAAGCATTTGCACATAACCAACAGTAATACAGTGTAAGCACTACAAAAGGACACCACACCAGTTTAGAAAAATAACCAATATTTTTATATACTCAAGACAAGACCAATTACGACAAAAATCCACAATACTATACTTTAAAAATGAATGCTCGATAAGGTAACTTCTTCTTTGCAGGAATAACACAAAAAGCAAAGTTTGTGCGAGTCGGTAGCCCAGTCCGGGTCTACCGCGATGCTGAAATACACAGAGTCTAACAGTTCCAGCCGACCGCGTCGCTACGGGCCAGCAGAGTCGTGAACAGACTCGGTCACAGTACCTTTCTCGTTGTGGCTGGTACGGAGTGTACGAGCCGGTCGGCGTTCGTCGCGGTTGCAGTGCAAGACGGAGCGATGCAAGGTGCGGTGTCCCTCGATGCGGTGCAGGCAGAGGCTCGATGAGCGTCGTGCAGACGGAGTCGGTGAGTCCACGGCGTGCGGTGCAGGGCGAGACGGTGTACGATGCGGTGCTGACAGGTTGCGATGCAGGCGACCAAGCCGGAGTGCGGGAGCTGGCGTCGGACAGCGGTGCGAGTCGGAGCGGTGCGTCGCAAACGTGCGAGCGGTGCCCCAAATGCGATGCGGTCACGACTGTTGAGCCAGTTGCAGCGACCGCGTCGGTCGGGTCCGGCTGGTTCAGTGAAGCGATGCGATGCGAACTGCGGTGCCCACAGGTCACGGTGCAAGCAGCGGCTCGGTGTTGACGGCGTCGGACGTCGCCTACGGTGAGACCAGGGTTGCGATGCGAAGCGGGGCGATGCGGTCTGCGGTGCAAACAGGTCACCGGTCAGGGATGGATTCGGTTGACGGAGTCGGTTGCAGTTCCCTTCCTCTGTGGCAACTGAAACAGCATTCCAGAAGCGGTACCCAGAGGCTTGTGAAGTCTTTGCAGTCCCTGAGACTTCTTAACAGGAGGCCAGCTCGGTTTCAGGCCCTTGGAGATACTCAGCACAAGTTTGTAGAAAGTTCAGTCCAGTCCTTTCACTGCCCAAGACAGAAGCAGCAACTGCAGGCCAACCCAACAAAGCAGTCACTCAGCAAAGGGGCAGTACTCCTCCTAGCAGCTCTCCAGCTCTTCTTCTTGACAGGTTCCTTGATTCCAGCGAGATCTAAATTCATGGGGTCAGGGCCCCAATATTTATATCCCAAATTCCTTTGTTCTCTGAAGGCAAGAGAGGCCTTTGCCTAGTCCAAACCAGTTCTGGAGCACTTTGTTGACAAGTCTCCGTCCTTTCTTTCAGAGAGTAGGCCAGGGACATCAGACGCACCACAGGAGGTGGAGCCAGCATTGTGGAGGGAAGGCACAGTCCTATTCAGGGCCCAGGTGCAACTCCTCCCACCCATCTACATGTAGATCTTTTCTATTCAGCCCTGTGCTGACTCACCCTGTCTCCTGGCATCCCCCAGCCCCTGTCACTCACACTCCAGACAAGGAATACACAACCTCGCAGAGGCAGGCTTGGATGGTTAGACAAGAAAATACCCACTTTCTAAAAGTGGTATTTTCAAACACAGAATGTTAAAACCAACTTCACTAAAAGATGCATTTTATCATTCTGAGTCCAGGCATACTAAACTCGAATTTCTACCATGTTCCCTGGGTCAGTTAGGATTATAAGCTGTAATAATCAAAACTGCCCGTTCTGGCCTATGGGGAACAGGTAGCCTTGCAATAGTGAAAAACGAACTAGGCTGTAATTCACTATCAGGACATGCCACACACACCAGGGCATGTCCTACCTTTCGCATACAACGCACCCTGCCCACAGGGGTACCTTGGGCCTACCTTAGGGGTGACTAACATGTAGAAAAGGGAAGGTTTAGGGACTTGCAAGTGTGCGCACTTGCCAAGTCGACATGGCAGCCCCAGGCTGCGCACAGGCTCTGCAATGGCAGGCCAGAGTTACACTTTACGGGCTGTTTGCGTGGGTGGCACAATCCAGTGCTGCAGCCCACCAACAGCATTTGATCTATAGGCCCTGGCACTCTCAGTGCACTTTACAAGGGACTGACACATAAACCAAATAGGCCAATCATGGAAACACCAATCCATAACACATTTTATACAGGAGCACTTGCACTTTCCCACTGGACAGCAGTGAGGAAAGTGCGCAGAATCATTACACCAGCAAAAACAGAGTCAAAACCAGGAGGTCAGAAAGCAAAAAGTCAGGGGAAACACGCCAAAAGATGCCAAGTCTAACACCAAGTTATAGGTAATACTCTATAACAACGTCACAATATGAGTCAATGAACTTAGTGATGAAGATAGGTGAGTGATTCAAACTTACCTACTATAGAGTGGTCTAATTTCACACCGCTCCTTCCTCGGTCCTGATGAAAGTCCGTCGATCCTAAGGGACACTTAAGGACTGAAACATGTCGACCACCCATACTAATACTATATAGGTGCACTGGACCTCTCACACCACACATCCACTACAGCACCTGACACTGTTTTTAATCTTACCCCTTCCTGATCAATAAAATACTTTTTACAGTATAGGAAGTATTTTTAACTCTACTCTTTTTTCGCTAATTTTCACGTAGTAACCGTGACCGTCAAAGAACCAGATAGTCTCCCTCCTTGTGGAGGAAAGCTGACTGCCTAAAGAATGGGAAACTCAGGCGGAAAAAGACCCAATGATCAAACTATTCCCCGAACTTCGTCAAGCGGAGAATCAAGATATACCACTACCCATATAGTTAGAGTGTATGAGGGCCTTTGTACAACACCTATAGACCCTGGCATTCCAAGACACGTGGTTCATTCCCCTTTGATTGAATACTATTACACATGGAAGCTGAATGAATCACTGCTTCTTTCTCCCCATTCTGATTTTCTGATACAGTTCTTTTTTGACCAAGATCAATTCGATTTAGTGCTTTCGTTGCAGCAGCGCGATGCTTGTCGGTGGTTTATACTGTTCCAACCACCTTCTTCAGGCAGAAATACTTGATATCTCCCAAAGCTTCAAATCAGAAATGGTGACGTGTTGATAATCGGTTCTTTTGGGATCTGGCTCCTCAGATTAACAGGACGACTGGCCGTTTCTAGCATGTGTCCCGTAATTTTTTTTAAAGAATTCTCTATGAACCTGGAGTTAAGTGGTGCAGGAAAAAATGCGAGTCAATTGATCTGAGATTCTGGGACAGGATAGTCTACAAGTTTCTGGATCTCCTTGCTACAACCACTCTTCTTAAGATTAAAACCTATTGCCGGGACTGAACAGTCTCCTGACGCCCTCCGGTCAAAGTTCACTGCTGCAACAAAAGCACTAAATCGAATTGATCTTGGTCAAAAAAGAACTGTACACAATGATGTTTTGATCATGGAATTGTTGTCGGATTAGTGCCTAAATGACAAAACCCTAACGTCTATTACACTCTCCCATATTGAATTTTATATGTATGATTTTGTGTATGAAATTTTCCACATTGGAAGTCAATTTACGGTGCAATAATTGATGTCTTTTTTGATGTACTTTTATGATTTTTTTAATGGAATTCCCTGAATAAAACATTTATATATTAGCTTTGGAAAATTTGTGACACTCCCTGGTGATAGCGGTGTGCTTGGTACGGATGTGGTATTAGTTTACGGAAAGTGTGCTTCAAAACAATCCAAAGGGAAATTGCTGCTTTTATTTGTTGTCAATTTGGTGTCCCGTCCCTTTGGCTAAGGAGGACCCCTCTCTTATTTTTGTGATTTATTGCACGGCCCTCGTGGCTAGAGAGTTAGGCCTTGTGCCCATTATTTAGTGCTGTTGGCACTTTTGCCAAATCAGGCGGATGGATCAGTTTAAAACCTTTGGGTTTAGCGACGATCAGTACAATAGAATAATCAATACTAAAAAAGGAAACCTTTCAAATGTAAGTCAGTGTATAAGAAAGAAGACATTTTTAAAAAATACCCTCTAAATCATACGCTAGTACGGGTGCCTACAAATTCAGAGATGTACAAATAACCTTACAATGTATGGACGGTGGCTGGGAATGTGAGCGGACACAACTTAATCAGTATGAGAAGTGAATGCACCATTCAGTCCGTACAAGAAGAGTCCATACCTCATTTGGTGCTGTGGAGGAGAAAGAGTCACCTAATCTTCCTCTACCGGGGGAGATCCGAACCAAATTACAATATTCTCCGAGCACACAAACAATTTAGGCGTCAAGATCGTGGTATCAACAGTACTTTATTCCAATGTTCAATTCCACCCTTATACGTGGACTTTCCACACCACAGACCTGTTATTCGGCAGGATTCGCCGTCCTTACAAATTTCACCAGTATCACACGCAGGCACTCAACAACTATACCAGATCTTGCGACACTTTAAGGGCAAATATTTTTTTTTTTAAAGTTGTTTTTATTCATTTTACAAAACAGCGAGCCAGACAGCGTAGAGTAATAGGAGGATACATAAGTACATGGCATAGTGTCGAACGTGTACAACCAGTGTAATATAGTATACCTCAACAGCGACAAACAACCACGTGTGTCCCCGCACAACAACACAGTGATCCAGAAACATTGAAGTAAATCTCTGACAGTATGACATTACAGAATATTCTCAGAGTTCTCACCTACATCAGGAGTTTAGCTAAGCAGATAATAATTTGTCAAAGCTATTATTATTCAATACATTTATAACATCCTAACAAAAATTATTCCCCACCCTCCCCTCCCTCCCCACCCTTCCCACATGCTCGGCCATCAATATCCATCAGCAGTAGTTGTATATCATCTATATCCTAAGGTGTGAATAACTTGGTTCCAACGTCTGTCGTGGTTGAGCTGCACAGGCCTGCTAGTTGACCCGGTATAGCACACAGATTATGTGAGGAGCCCAGGCATCTCATAGTCGTGGATAAAGCCCCCATACAATAGGCCCAGTCCACCCTAGTAGGACCAAATATCTATCGCAGCATATTCCTCTAGCATTGCATACCAGCTCAACGAAATCGGTATTTTTCTTAAGCCTCTACATTTAAGGGCAAATATACTCTTGCTACTGATCTTTGGAATGTATACATGGAACAGACCTTGCTCACACGCAATATAAGATGAAGCGCTATACATATATGTCCAGCCCTGATGAAGTCTGCTGTTATACCTACAGCATATAGACTAAACATGTGTTGGCAAGTGGAAAGTCAGAGTATAAGGATGGAATTGAACATTGGAATACAGAACTGTTGATCCCACGATCTTGACGCCTACATTTTTTGTGTGCTCAGAGAATATTGTAATTATGTACAAATAACCACTACTCCTAAACACCATACCTGGTGCCCATTTCAGAAATACGTTGGTTTCCTTGATACCCATTTTTCACCCTACATATTTCACCATATGAATTGGTATATACTCGGTAATCAATGAAAAATCACTGTACAGTGCAGCTCAGATGTTGGCTCTGAGTGCCTTGGGTTGTTGGAGAACCTACAAACACTATATATGCCCGCAACCAGAAGGGTCTAGAGGACTTAAACTGGCCATCGTGACAAACAGTTACAGAAAACATTTCCACAAATAGCAGTTTTTTTCTTACTCATTATTCAATATTTCTTTATTTCAACCACTATTTTCCTTGCGAAAACCTTGAGGGATCTACACATGATCCTTTGTTGAATTTGAAATTTTGTCTACTTTTCAGAAATCTATAGCTTTTATGGATCACCCATGGGTTTCACACTGGTTTCCAACACAAACTGGAGGTAGGATGAGAGCACAAAAAAAGGGAAAAATGGGCTACCTCTTTGAAAAATGCCAAAACTGTAGTGCAAAATTTGGTTTTTTGACTTAGCTCTGCATGTTCCTGAAAGCTGGGAAGATGGTGACTTTAGCACAGCAAACCGTTCCTTGATGCCATTTTTTGGAAAACAAACGTACATTTTTACCCGGCGCAGTTTTTTCCTATTTTTCTCATACAACTCAAAATAATGCTATATTTTCTCACTCCCCACCAGGAGAATCCATAAACCCTGGGTACCATTAGAATCCCCAGGACGCTGGAAAAAAAGGAGCGCACATTTGGCGTGGATACCTTATGTGGACAAAAAAGTTATGGAGCCCTAAGTGCGAACTACCTCAAATAGCCAAACAAAAGGTTTAGCACTGTGGGGGGAGCCCCAGCAGTTATGGGCTTAATATTATTAATAATAACTACAACATACAGCCAAGAGAGACCAGCACAAGGCCAGAAACTGTCAACACCAGCAAATCCAAAATATTTTTATGAAGGGAACACGAATGTAATGCTTCAATGCACCTGGGACATAACCTGAGGACAGAGGCCAGCTCACAAAAATCAGTGACTGGAGGAACCAAAAGGTCTGCAAACTCTTTGGCAAACACAGCACAAAGGGTATTAGCCTCAGCGAAAGCAGGATACCGGCTATTTAAAAGAATCATGATGACATCAGAGCCGGCCGACTGAAAAAATTACTTAAAAACATCTATATTCATAATCTGGCATTTACAAACTAGGATGTTCTGAAGTGGTGTCTATTATTTCTGTCGCTAATTGAATATTCCTTAAAAGGAGATAAATTTGGGAGTCAAACAGGAAGGCTGCAAAAATGATTGGATGGTATGTAGAACAAATCTCTTGGTGGATTTTGGAAGTTAGAAAGGTTTTTTGCCTCAAACTTTGCTTACTTGGAGACTTTTAGAAATGATTTAAGTGCCATTAAATGAGTTTAGGATTCGGACTTCTTCCACTTAGCTTTTTGTGACCAATGTAATGTTATCTGGTGTGCCAAAGTGGATGAGCTAATTCTTTGCTGGTGGTGATTTATGACAGACCGACAATGGCCAGTTTGAGGGTAGCTACCTGGTGATGAATTCTAGGTGGAAAAAGCATTCTGTGGATGGGTGTGTTCTTCTGATGGAATACATACTAGCTCCTAGTTGGATGTTCATAAAAAACTCACTAAAGTTTTACCTATTACACGTTGAATGAAGAAGAATGTGAAACTTTTTAGCTATCGTGAAGCAAACTTTTAATTCTATTAAGGACACATAGGCGAAGATTATGCATTTCTCTTTCTTTATTTTTAGCTCAGCTGCCGAAAAACATTTAACTATGCAACATTGAACATAAGATTACATTTGCCAAGAGTCTTTGGTTCAGTCAAAAAAAAATCTGTCGACCAATGGCATAGTTCCATCTTTCATAAAGACCTCCTCAGGGAAAAGGACTTCCTCTTTCTTCATGTGAATATTATACCCTCTATTTGCAATCAAAATTATAGCCTTCTAATTGTTTCCTGGGAAAATACAAAAATCTCAGCTGTAATTCGTAATGATACCGTACAGCAATAACGTATACAAGTTATACTTATCCTTATTGAGTAACCCTGAAGTTTGCAGGTGGGTAGTAGAGAGTCAATAGGATTGCAGGGATGGATAATCCTCTGCTCCGTCTCCTTAATAGAATTTAAACTTTCCTTCGCAATAGCTAGGACATTTAACATTCTATATGTCAGGAAATGAGGCTCAGATTATGCAAACATCAAGGAGACAACATTCCAGACTGGCTTGAAGTAGAATTTCTTATAAGTGGAGTCAGAGGACCAATCTGCCACATCCAGTATGTCCTCCAAACGGATCCCTAAATGGAAGGCTTTGGATGCCATGGCTTCTCTGGTGGAATGAGCTCCAAAACTCAAGGTATCAAGAACTGCATCACCCACCTCGCAAAAGTTTCGGATGAAACCGCTTTGAATGGTTTCTTCAGAGCGATGAGTAACTGCGATGTTCCCGGAGTGCAGAGCTCCTCTGTCTTCATTTCGTACACCCTGATGAATCTTACCACACGTAACTTTTGGGTGTTGAGAAAAAGCTGGATAGTGTACCACTCTAGTACTGGACTTTTTCCTCCTTGAGATTAAAAAGGAGACCCCTGAGGGGCGCGTGGCCGACTGCTGAGAGTGGTGGCTTCCATCTAGAACAGCTCCTGCAAACTTCAACCCACATCCCCTGAAATTGGTGCACTAATCCGCATATGGTACCGTGAAAAGCAGCGATACCGGGACTGGACATCACCCGGAATCGTAAGGAGTGCACAAGAAGCCCAGAAAGAAACCTGCACGCCAGTAACAGGACTGAGGCCTGACCACGAGGTGAAGCTGGGACCTCGAGTATGGAGCAAATCATCACCCAAGAAACCACGAAAGCGGCGCAGGAGCTCCAGGGACCCAGCCCAAATTCAACAGCCACGTGGAGAGGGAGGCATAATCAGAAGCGTCCGATGGAAAACCCAGTGATGACTTTTGTCCTTATGGACTAAAGAAAGAGGGTTGGGCCGAGCAGTGAAGAGTGCTGCGATAACAGGCTGCTGGGACGAAGCTGAGCAGTGGCCGGACTAGAAGGCGGTGGAAGGTAGGAAGCCGCGACGAACATCTCTACCGCAGCATGGAACCTTGCCTATCTGCTCCGTAGGACTCACAGCATGAGGAGGAGGCGAGAGAGGAGAGTGGGCAGCAGTCAACAGGGCCCAGTGGAGGCAAGTGCAGCAGCAGTGGCGTTCAGGGGCTGAACTGGACGGTAGAGGCCTGGGTGAGTGGTAGTGCTTAGGACGCCACGGTGGGCTTTGCCGCCGAAGTGCACAACTGTACTTGCTTGGTCCACAGCAGCTCGCAGGGCACAGCGGAGAAGGGAGACAAGTATAAACGGCACTTCACAGCTGCGCTGGGCAGAGCTCACACGTTGGGTCTTGGGGAGTGGCCTGACGTCAACTAGAGCCAGAGTAACTCGAACCAGCAGCGCAGCCACAATCACAATTACCCAGCCATAAGTGCGACCCTTGAATGACACAAGGGCTGCACTCAAAGTGCCAACACCACCAAGTACACCCCCTGAAGGCAGTGGAACAACGCAGTAACATTAGAGCAAGCAGAGGCCTAAGGTGAGGTGCACCCAATAGAGCGGAGTGAACACCGCAAGCCAGGCATACCAATCAAATCGTGCCCATTGACTGTGACAAAGAGTAAATTAACATTTGGTGTACAGAAAAAGCAGCCACTGTTAGTGAAGAGAGGGGGGAGGAGGAAAAAACCAAAAGGCCACGTGGCATGTCATTCACCCAGAGGCAGGCAGTAGCGAGCCCTCCCCTCCCCCCCCCCACCCCCACACGTAAATATTTTTCCTGGTTCACATAAGGAACAGTCTCATCTGGCCAACAATGACAGGAGGGAAAGGGACACACAATATCCACCAAACCAAACTGGACAAATTTGGATGGACCAAAAGCCAAGAAGAGCCCACGGACCAAGATGCACTACAGGTAGACTCTCACACGCCCCCTGCAAAGAACGAATTAACCCTCCTAGACATTATGTCAGCCCTCAAAGTGCACACCTCGCTTGAAACCCGCATAGACTCAGTATCCACCGAAATAGCACTTGACAGAGCAGACCTCAGAAACATGAACACCACAGTCACAGAAGTAGAGAAAGCGACGTCCACTCTCAATGCAGAAACAGATACCGTCAAGCACCAAGTCCAATAGTCCTATACACCAGCAGAATACTCGAAGCAAAGCTAGATGATTATGAGGGACGATCGAGGTGCAATAACGTAAGAATTATCAGAGTCCTAGAAAAAGCAGAAGGTCCAGCAGCAGATCTATTTCTTGAAGACCTAATACTGAAACACCTCCAGCCCGAGGTCTATCAAAATATTTGTCGGTAGAGGGAGCACACCGTGTGCCTGGCGGTAGCCCCAGACCAGGGGGCCCTCCATGGCCCCTCCTGGCTAGAATCTTCAACTTTTTTGATTGAGATGTAACATTGCAGGCGGCCCGGTGTGCGCCCCCACTGAGATACGAACAAAATACCATGATCTTCTTCCTGGATTTCACGGTCAAAGTTCAAAAACAAAGACGGAGTTTTATAGAAGCGAAAAAAGCCTTGCGGGAACTGAAATATTCGATGCCGTTTCCTGCAAAGTTACGGGTGGAGGCGGATGAGAAAGTATGGTTCTTCTCTACGCCAGAGGAAGCATGGGAATGGCTTGATGGATGGCGAGGGGTGGCAGGTTCCATCAGAGGGGCGCGAGGCATTAACAGGCCTCGGAAGAAACAGAAAAACCCAGATCAAGTGGACAATAATCCAGATATAAATAGCGACAACCAAACCAACGACGCACCAAATACACAAACCAGTTCCTGATTCGACTTATGCAACATAAAGGGGGTGCGATGTCACAGGAGGAAAACTTGAATTCCCTTGAGAGGTGACAACTGTTGATCCCTTTCTGATATCAGGAATGACCTGAACCAAAACCGGTCGCCAAGAACTGTCTCGGCTTCGGCTTTAGGGAGACTGTAAGCCTGCTCGAGATCGTGATTCCAGTGATCACAGTTTGCTCAATGTTATACCATCTGTGCATTTTAAAAGTGATTACAATTTCATCTTTTAAAATACTTGTTCATTTTTAAAAAGCTCTGTTTTACCTTTTAAATATTGCCTGAATTTGCACATTGTTCATTGCTTACTTGCATGTGGCGTGGACGGTACCCGTACGTCAGAGCGGGTTCACCATCGCAGTTAGCGCTCTAGTGGTTGGAGAGAGGGGATACTTATGAGCAGCCTCTCGCGTTCGCGCAGCGCTATCTCTGCTTCAGGTTTAGGGACACTGCAAGCCTGCTCGAGATCGTGATTACGGTGATCACAGATTGCTCAATGTTATAATATCTGCGCATTTTAAAAGTGATTACAATTTCGTCTTTTAAAATACTTATTCATTTTTAAAAGCTTTGTTTTACCTTTTAAATCTTGCCAGAATTTGCACATTGTTCATTGCTTACTTGCATGTGGCTTTGACGGTACCCGTAAGTCAGAGCGGGTCTGCCATCGCAGTTAGCGCTCTAGTAGTTGGAGATGGGGGCTACTTATGAGCAGCCTGTCGCTACTGTGCAGCGAACGCACGCAGCGGGCACGCCAAGGCAAGCCCGTCTGCACCCAGATCGTACCGAGGGCCGGCACCCCTGCCCAATTTATCTCAGGAAGGAAGCACTCGCTACAATATACGAGTGGAGAACTTCAAGCACTGGGATCAGTAGGTAAGAACCATAGTTGCTCTATACTAAAACCTGACCTCGACCCATGCAAAATTATCTGACCCAATGGTAAGCTATCCCTCACAGATCTGCCAATCAGCATTAATAAAAGAAGGGAACACAAGACAAAAGAAAGTCCGCAGAAAGGCAAGCTTTTTAAATGTTCTTTAATAAACATGAGGTCTCTAGTAAAGCACAAACTTGAATTCGCGCTCATTGCTGATACTTACAAAACAAATATAATATTTATTACAGAAACATGGGCGGACGAAGCTTCAGGCCCAGATCTAATTGAAGCTATTACCTCAGGTTACAAAATGGCGCACGCGGACAGGAAGTTAAAGAGAGGAGGGGGATTAGCCATTGTTACCAGGGACTCAATGGCCATAAAACACACTCCAGGCACAAATGTCTCAAATTGCGAAAACGTATCCTTCCAAATTGAATTAACCAGAAACTACTCGCTGAATGGAACATTATTGTATCGCCCCCCGGGGCCAAGGGAAACATTTCTTTCTAACGTAAGCACCTTGATAAAGCACAGTGTTACCAGCTCGGATTATCTAGTATTGGGCGACTTTAACTTCCATCTTGAAAACACAAAGGACAGTGAAACCATTCAACTGTTAGAGCTCATGGAGACCCTAGGCCTGGACCAGAGAATTCAGGGCCCCACTCACACAGCGGGTCACACACTGGATGGGATTTTTACAAACAATTCGCATCTGGAAGTGTTGTGTACTTCATAGGGTGTCCTTAAACGGGCTTTCTAGAATCATGACCATATATAGGCACAATCCAACCTGCCCTTATTTAGGCATAGAATCCCAGACCTTATTTAGGCATAAACTATGCATACCAAATACAGGCATGGCTTCCGACATCCGTCCACCCTAGCGTCTCAACGAGTCCATGAACAAACAGACCCTCTGGCTGCGGGAGTTTCCCTTGCCCAGGACTATTGATTTCTTCAAGGTCTCATACATTATGCATGAACCTCTTATTCCCTAAGGGATTCATTCATGACGTCTTTCGCTACCCAACTCACGTCAATGCTAACATTTTCAGGTATAAATATACCTTCCCATACCCCTGTAAATCAGAGGAGACCTCGACTTCAGAGGAGCCCGATTCCCGGCCAGACGCACTGAGAAGACACTGCCCTTCCTGCACGCAGAGAGTCCAGCTTCCAGTGATCTAACTTCCCTTGCGGGGTGTTGGAGTTCGAGTCCGGATAGAGATTCCTACCTCTCTCATTCTTCAGGTATGGAGCAGACTAGAACCTAGAGGGACTCTTGGCATAATAGACTCTTGGCATAATAGACTCTTGGCATAATAGACTCTTGGCATGCTAGGCGTAACTTACTCTTAGTATACTCTAGTCAGGAATACAGCACCTACTTCTACTTCTCCCTACACCTAGGACAGGTTAGGCACACTGGGTAGAACTAGGCTAGAAACGCATCGTATGAGTACTCGCATTTTTAGGTTGTGTCATTTTATGTAAATGCATATATGCTAAAAAGATAATGCTGACGCAGTATTATTTATTTTTACTGCTCACCTTGTACATTATTTATCTCGCATACTGTCTTGTGATCGTAACAGCACATATAACTTACAACAGAAACAAGACTGTTCAATAAATCCTTTATTGAAACGCCCGTCTGGTTATTTCTGTGTAACTCTGAGAATAACTGAAACATGTACAACTGAGCTGAGTGAAATGGTTATCTATTGTTTCTACGACTCTGGGACACATCCTGATTCTGTAAGGGAAACACAGTGGTCATGTTTTGCGGCAGCCAGAAACTAATCCCTTCTTGTCGTCAAGAAGTTTCTAGTGGCCTCTGAGCTAGCTGGCACAAGTAATTAAGTTTAATATACTCGATAGGGACATACTGACCTTAGTCCTATGTCAAACCTATAGGATATATTATTCCAATGCGCAGAGCCTATAAGGGAAATAGGAGCTACACTACATGGCGCCCAACGTTTGGTAAGGCAGTAATTCAACGTTAGATACTGAGTAACTCAGCTGTGCACTTTTTATTTTTCTCTCAGAGACCCCTACCCATATACTCCAAAAGACGTCTGGAGTGGGCAGGGTTAATATCCGCCACGGCTACATAGGGAAGACCCCTATATATTAGCTGTTTGGTTTGTTCAACGTTGAAGGATACAGTGTTCCACAATATTGTGCACCTTATCTTTGTTTCCTTGAAATTTGTTTTACATATTTTCAAGCAGAAAAATGTCAGGCACTGACAATGACGCCGGAAACGGTGTAGCTGCGGCTGATCCAGCCCAACCAGCGTTATTTAACAACACAGGTTTAAATGAAGCCGAAGAGGGTGTCATAGACATTCCTCCTAACTTAAGAAGAGCCATTACTCTAAAACTTATAAAACATGGCCTATCTCCGAGAGGAGGTAGAGCAGTTTTCGTGATTGAGGCACATGAATCCTTTCAGACAGAGGTATTCTATTCATGGGTAATTCTTCCTGAATCCAATCCAGTAACACACTTGTTTCACTACTACAAAGAAGATGAAGCACCAGAGGAATACATTCCTTTCGAGGATATTGAGATTCCATTAACATACCAGGAGCATCAGCTCTGGTTTAAAGGCGCCCTAAAACACAATAAAAATATAACCAGGCTCGGTCCACTAGGTAGACCAGGAGCAACATGGCCGATTCTAGCCGGCTACACACCTCATCCAGACATCGAAATAATGTCAGACGAGGAAATACTTAATCAACTCACAGAGTTAATAAAAATCTACAGACAATTGGTTCAATATGTCATGCGGACTTTCACAGTCCAACCACCATTAACAATTACAAATCATACTCCTCCACAGGGGAGTACACTAAAAATTACACCACAGACTCTATACGCAGTCATGGGTAAAATGCCCACTAAGCGGGAGCAAATTCCATTTTGGATAGCTCAAAAATTACTCAAATTAAAACAGTATTTCCAAATACTAGCCCACATGAGAAACACAGAATCCTAACCATCAGTTTACCAATGGGGATCACACCACAACTGGAAGACTGCACCACTTGGGGCTCAGTCTTTGCTGCCATCTACACTAAAACACACGGCATTCCGTCAATAGCGGTAATACCAGATGTCCTAAAACAAATTCAAAACGAATACGGGGCAGAGCCTGCTTTAAATTTAGGTATGAAATTACTGAAAAATTTTGAACAGGTCTCAACGATAATATTATCTAATATTAAAGGGGAGGCAGCAGCAGTGGCGATCCGACAAAAACTAAGGGAATTTGATGTTACAGAACATCAGACAGAGCTACCCAGAATTATAGAGCAATCTTATGCAGAATTAGGCAGAGATAGTTTGGGTGGGAGACCAGCTAAACCAAAACTATCAGAAAGTCCTGAAAAGGACTCAATTAAACAAACTCCTACATCTTCTAAAAAGAAGTGGGAATCTAACAAACAAAATTCAAACGAGAAAGTTTCTCAATCCCGAGGTAGGTCTCCTCAAAAGGAGCCCTCTGAAAGGAGGTACAACCTCAGGAATAGGGATAATTTGAGAAAACCTGATAGGTATCAAGACACTGATACACGTTCCTCTCGTCCCTTTCAGGTCTCTTCACAGACTTCGGAAAGAAGAGGACGAATAGAACATAGAGAAGAACGCGTGAAATCGAAAGACGACAAGCACGCAACAAAAATTAAAGCTAAACCTCAATTCTCCAAAAAGAAAGTAGCAGGTCTGAAGATAAGACATGCCGAGAATAATGAGATCGCAACTCAAGAACGGAGAATGGGCTCAGACAATGCTGGACAGTGCAGCAGAAGTCACAATAGCTCGCCAGAACCTGATGGAACTTCTGGAGATAGTGGACTTGAATGAGTACATTACAGTAGAGACTGTAGACACCAAGGTTAGTACTCCACAAAGGTTATATGAAATAACACTCCGAATGGAGGGAGACAAACCTAGACAGGTTAAAGCACTTTTTTGGGAAAGACTATCAAAGGGTTATGACATACTTCTAGCAGAAAAAGACTGGCCACCACAATTTGTCAGGGAGTGCCCACACGGCGAGGACATTATTATGCCTGCCTTCTCCAACCATATTCCAATTCATCTAAAATATACATATGCCAGAAAATGGGCAGTGGCCCAGGCTCCAGCATTATATAAAAATCATGTAGGATGGGATGAGGTCTCCCCTCACCATAAAATACATCTGAAACATGAACCTACTGCTCAGAGGCAGTATCCAATTAAGCAAGAAGCTAAAAAACAGGTCAGGGAGATTTTAAATCAACTTGAATACCAAGGGGTGATTGAAACTAGCACCTCATCTATGAACAATCCTTTGTTTCCTGTCTCCAAACCAGACAATACATATCGTCTAGTTTTGGACTACAGACATTTAAACACTTGTTCTAAAACTTTTGCAGTACAAAATGCACATAGCACAGCATTAATGAATAACATTGTGCGTAAAAAATACAAAACAACATTAGACATCTCAAACGGTTTCTTTTGTCAAAATATAGCACCTGAAAGTAGGTACTTAACGGCATTCTCCATAATGGGGACCCAGCGTCACTTTTGTCGACTCCCACAAGGGTTCAAGAACAGCCCGGGGTTATTCTCAGCAAGAGTAACGGAGTTACTACAAATTTATGACAACGAGGCATTGTCCTATGTCGATGATATTTATCTGACAGACGATGACTTGGAAAAACACTTGAACAGGGTGAGCACCATTATATTGGGATTTGCCTCTGAGGGCTACAAGTTCAACTTTAAAAAGTCCCGAATTGCCCATCTCAATGTCCTATTTTGGGATATGAGCTTTCAAGTGAAGGCAAGAGCTTGGCAGCTAACTTTCTAGAGAAGTGTGCGCTGCTCCAACCTCCAAAAACGCTAAAAAATTTACAATCAATACTGGGATTCCTAAATTTTGGTAGAACATACATTCTAAACTATGCAGAAAGGGTTAAACCTCTCTACGCATTAATCAAACCTGATTTTTCAATCAAAAACTGGACACAGGAACACACAGAAATCTTGCGTTCACTCCAAGCTAATATGTTAGCAACAAACCACTTACAAACACGCGTAAGTCAAAGAAATTTGGTGATTCTAATAATTTCGGGTCAATGTGGATTCACTTACTTAACCTTTAACGAGGGTGAGAAAGTACCAATTGCATACAAATCACATTTGTACACACAGGCGGAAATGCGCTTCAGTTCAACTGAAAAAATTCTGACAGCAGTTCAAACAGCTGTGTCAAAAGAAAGAGCCTTAGCCCAAGGGAAACGCATAATTGTCGTTACCCCAGTACCGGCTTTAGAAGCGGTCACAAAAGCGAGCATTCCCAATGCTAAAGCTTTACATCCGAGATGGATACAGTGGGTTAATTCTCTTGCTGCAACTGATGTTGAATATGTATTTGATCCAGATTTAAAAACACAGGCATTTCTCCAATATGAACAAGAATGTCCTCTGCCCACTGAGATTCTGCCTCTCGATCAGTATGAATTCGTAATTTACACTGACGGATCCGCACAACCCGCAACAGGGAGTAAGCAAGCTTACAGTGCAGCGTGTGCTATCGTTAAAGGTCGCATGTGAAATGGCATCTTCAGACCTATGGTCACAAAAACTCAGTCACTAGGTGATTGTACAGCTCAGCGAGCTGAACTACAGGCATTCAAACTGGCACTTGAAAGTACGGATCGAGAATTCCTCACACTAATCGTGTGCGATTCCTTTTACTGTGTTCAGTCGTATAATAACTATATACGAACCTGGCTTGAAAATGGTTTTAAGGATGCAAAAGGTGGCACAATTAAGCACAATTAAGCACAAAAAGTTGAAAAACGAACTACCAAAGGCTCACGTGATTCACACACTGAGTCATCAGCGTGATGGCGTTCACGTTGCAGGGAATTCATTGGCTGACGAAGCCGCGAAGGGGGCTGTGCAAACGGCTTCCGTAGCTGCGATCACTCGTTCAAAAACAAAAATAGACGGTGAGATAATGTTAGCTGTCAATGCTTCAAGCAAAGGCAGCAGTGCAGCGTTACCAAAAAAGTTTCCACTCAAGTACTCTTATGTAATTGATGCGAATAACGTTCCTTTTGCTCGAATCCCTGGAGTGGGGGATAGCGTAATTCCAAACAAGGAACGCAGATTAGGACTTATCCTAGCAGCACACGAAGGGATGGCTTCTGCCCATGCAGGTGTTTCTGCGACAGTATCTTTACTCAAGCAAAGATATTGGTGGCCTGGCATTCGGAAACAAACTAAGAACTATGTTTTAGAATGTGATATTTGCCAGCAGATGAAAGTCTCAACAGTGAAACGTCCTGCGCAGACACCCTTATTAATTTCAGAAGAACCATTAGCTTGTGTTTACCTGGACCACTGCGGTCCCTTGCAAAGGGACGGTAATTAAAAATACTAAATCTAGGTTCCTATGGTTATGGCCTCAGCGCTCAGCTGACGCTCGAACTGTTATAAAAGATTTGCGAGTCTTTATCGGCACATACGCAATAGGCACGTTTCATTCTGACCAGGGTCCTGCGTTTAGCTCTAGGGCTTACAAGGAGGCCATGGCCAGTCTGGGCGTTGCATTGCGGTACTCCTCTCCATTCCATCCTGAGGGAAATTCTGTTGTGGAAAGGAAAAACCGGGACATAAAGCAGTCTATAACAGCTAGGGTATTAGGCTCGGGTGATGGGTGGGTCAAACACCTCATTAGCGTTCAGCGCGCTATCAATAACTTGCCAAGAAGTTCTCTAGGGGAGTCACTCCATATGAGGTCCTATTTGGGACACGAATGTGGGTTCCAGACTTAGAACACGTAGGCACAGTGGTGGACAAAAAGAATTTGATATCAAAGATCGTTTGGCTGTTTTACAGGAACTTAACAAGTTAAGAACGAAACAAAGCAACGTATCCTTACAGCCAACCACCACTGGGGAAAAATCGGCGGTCCCAGCAAGGCCTGTCTGGATTCCAAAAGTTGGGGATCTAGTCAGAGAAAAAATCGCGGACAAGAAGGAATTTGGACCTTCTTACAGACAACCGGTACCTGTTCTAGCTGTTCAAGGAACAAGGACAGTACTTCTGCCGCCCCTTGCTGGAAGAAAAGAGAAAAGATTTGTGTCAATCGACCTGATCAAACCACAACATGTGGCCAATACTAAGCAGTAGGCCTCGTGGACTCCGACCTAGTAGCAGACGCACTCCTCTCGCTACTATTCAAGAGGTTCAGACTGAAAGACTGATCACGATCGAGAATTCAGCTGTAACAAATGAAGGACTATGCAACCAAGCTATGGAACTCATCCCTCTTGACAACCAAATAACAGTTCGTCCAAATACACCTGTCTACACCAACGTGACACGTGAAGAACTGGTTCCTGTGATTTCAACGAATCCTGATGCAATTCCAACAATTGACAGAACTGCTTCTGGCTATTTCATTGACTTTGATACGTTCTCAGTGGATCCAAGCGAACCTGAAACGACGCCAGCATCATCAAAACTCAAGCAGCAAGTACAAGACTTTATTCACTTTCTGAAAAAGACTTATCTGGTTTCTCCATGGATTGAACTCTGGATTACATCTGGACTTTTTGTTTTCCTGCTCTGGCTAGCTTTGGTAACAACAGTAAGCATGCTTATAAGTGGCAGATACATCCATGTGAACATTGAAGGAAAGGACATAAATGTGCTTTTGAAACCACATAAATCTTCCCATGGTGAAGCAAGAGACTTGTCATCAGTGAACATCACAGCTGTTCCTATACAGGATGGTATAGTGTGGGACAAAACAGATTATGAAATCTTCAGTCCAAGTGAACAATTGAACATTCCACATTTGTTTAAAATTTCACTAAGCGATTTGATAACGTCCAGTACCTATTCAGATGATTGGGACTTAGAGACTGTTCAAAATATAATGTTTGATCTAGAAAAATCTGCTGCATTTTCTAAAAATGAATATTTAGAGGGTACAAATGATTACGAAGAAATGTATTGTTACAACCACTATGGTCATCATTATTTGCACAAAACTGCATATCCAAGAAATGTGTTTATGTTTAATCAATGGGAACATTGTCCTACACCACCACATGGTAGTTCAAAAACTTTTGCTAGTAAATTTCCATATTTTTCAGGTTATAATACATCTGATCCCGAAACGTTTTACTATAAAAATGTAAACAAAACAGGACTGAAAATTATGTTAACAAATACGAAACAGATTTACTCTGAAGCATTTATTGCCCAACTGTCTACTCAGGGTTTCGACTTATGGAAAGACACAATTGAGACAAAAACTGTCTGGGGTAGTAAAGATTGGCAAGTGCAGGGTATAGAAGCTTTATTTAGAGCCTGTATAATCCCTGAACAAATAATGTTTTTGAATGACACCGTCCAACAGACATCTTGTCTTGGGTTAGCCAAGATAAAAGAGATGAAATCACCTTCTGTGCCAACACCTGCCAGTGATAATAATACAAAGGCAGTGGTGACAGTTGACAATATACTACAACTCAACAGAACTCATCCAAATTGGAAGAAATGGTTGATCTGGCCCGCAGACACAAACAACTGTCAGGAAAGGTTCTTGAACAAAACTCAGGGCTTTGCACTTCATAGGCCAGACCCAAGATATGTCCAAAGACAACATCCGGGGGTAGTAACAACATACAGTGTAGGAAAATTATGCCTCGATTGGTTGCATAAATCTACACTACAGGATGTGAAGCAACACTTAACCTTACTTGCACACGACGCAGATCTTAGGGAATTCTTGCTTGGACCAAGAAAACCGCGTCAAAAACGTTTCATATATGCCGGCATCTACGCTGCTTATAACGAAGCATGGAAAGTGTCACAGATAGAGGCTGCAGAACGAATACGTGAACTTGATCGTATTAATTTAGAGAAAACACTCTCTGTAGTCGACAATGGGTTAACAACTTTGTCCTCCAGAATTTATTCATTGGATGGCATTGTATCCTCTGCTATCGACATTCTAGAACAAGATTTGGCTATGTTACAACAAGGTCAGTCTCAATTACGTTCTATAGTGTTATTGACATGGACGCTGCAATCTTTGCGAGCGGGCTATGTGCCTTGGCGTTTCATCAACACGTCGTCTCTGTTTGCAGAATACAATCTAACTGATAAACAGATCGAATTGGCACAAAGAGGAGCAAAGTATACAGTGCAGAGCATTGACAAAATTTACAAATTACCATTCACAGTGGCAGAAAAACCAGCTACAGAATGGCTTATTCATGGCAAAATAGCATTACCTGTGACAACTTTTCAGTTCCAGTATTGTGTCAGACAGATGCAAGCAGGCAAATATGAAAGGTTGGGTAAGGAATACATTAAGACATCTTGGAATTTACCGTATACACATAAATGTTGGAGTGGGGATCGTGAAGTGTTTCTTAGCGGTACTAACTGTGAACATGCACTAACCGGTTCACTCATATGTCAGGACATTATTTTGCACGGAGCTTGTAATGGTTCTGCGGCAAACCTGTCTTGCCATCAGCACGGTTCTCCAGCTGCTGTGATTAATCCAACTTTTGGACAACTTTCGAATGGGAGTTACCTCATGTTGAATGATCAGAGCTGCTGTGGAATGTTGCCCGGCATCCCATATCTAGTAACGGTCAACTCCAGGGTCACTTGCTGTATGCAAGTATTGTTTCCCCAATAGACACCGTCAGGGAGTCGCCTTTGTGGCCTTCACTTAATGTCTCTTTTATAAGATTTGATACTTTAAGCAGAATGAAAGCCATGCTTTTACAGCAAACAGTGCCTTTGACCTCGGCCAAAGAAACCTATGATCTACAAATTGCAAGGACTTCGGCTGAGATACAGACTTTAATACGTACAAACTGCCCTATACATTTCGTAGAAATGATATCACGTATCTTTAACATGTCAGATACAACAGGAATTGTACATGTATTTAAGAGCATTTGCACCGGTCTCTTAGCACCGTTCCAGGCAATACTTGGAATCATTCCGAACTTTGCACATTTGGTGTTTGGTGGCATACCATTAATTCTAGCACTTGTTGCAGGAATTCTATTCATCTGTCTGCTATCACGCTATGGCCAGCCTCTTCGCAGAAATAACTCCGAGCGAAATGGAGAAAGTTCTCCTTGAAAGAAAGTGCCGTGAGCGAATAGTACAGCTATTGGGCATGACTCGTCTACGGGACCTTAATACCACATGGTTCCTGTCATTCCGACCAATCTGGCATGATTGCATCTTACCTGTTCTACGATGCCTGCTATGCGGTGAAGAATGCGTGTTGGACGCTTGTCTAACATATCCATCAGCTGCGCCAAAGGACGTCGATACTTTGCTGGTCCCGATAACGGTCCATGCTTCGTGTTGTCCCCAGAGGCTCCCAATTCTGATGTCAGCATTCATTGAGATCTCACAGTCGCCTCCTGCTGCTGCTGAGGTACGAGAAACAACTCCAGGCACACAGGTAACAACGGACGCGAACATTGCTGCAGCAGCCTATGCTGAGGGCGATGCTTCCCATCTTTGTGCGGTCAATCTCTTACATGGGGTGTTCGAACTTACACCAGCGACAGTGGATGATGTTTTGTCTATTGAAATAGATGATCTAATGTTTACACCAGACCCGTGAACTGACTCTGTTTGGCATATTCTGTTCCAGTACAACAGCAACAATTTGGCCTTCATTTTTCAAAGACTTGGAACATTACCAAATTTGAACTTTGGTCCCATTTTTTTTTTTTTTCCTCGAACAAAAATGGCAATCCAATCTGCTTAAAGTAAAACTAGCCTTATAATACAGACTTGGCAGTTCTTCCAGGGGCACTTAGTCATCTTGTGTGTCTAACTCAGTTCATTTGATTTTCGTGACAGGGAATGATTTTGTTTTGAAACAACCTTGCATTCATTCTCGTCATATGTAAATATTGCTTTTATATTTCGTTCCGATTGCATTTACTTCACTCTTTTTGCAGGAAATGAAAAGCACTGCTTAATAATGTACAGCATCCTTTGCATTTTAATGTATCTTTTAAGGCTTTTTAGGATATATTTTAATATGCGGTACTCCATTTTAATGTTTAGCATTTTAAATGTTTAGCATTTTAGTATTGTTGTATACACAAAAGAGGAGTGGGTGTTGTGTACTTCATAGGGTGTCCTTAAACGGGCTTTCTAGAATCATGACCATATATAGGCACAATCCAACCTGCCCTTATATAGGCATAGAATCCCAGACCTTATTTAGGCATAAACTATGCATACCAAATACAGGCATGGCTTCCGACATCCGTCCACCCTAGCGTCTCAACGAGTCCATGAACAAACAGACCCTCTGGCTGCGGGAGTTTCCCTTGCCCAGGACTATTGATTTCTTCAAGGTCTCATACATTATGCATGAACCTCTTATTCCCTAAGGGATTCATTCATGACGTCTTTCGCTACCCAACTCACGTCAATGCTAACATTTTCAGGTATAAATATACCTTCCCAAACCCCTGTAAATCAGAGGAGACCTCGACTTCAGAGGAGCCCGATTCCCGGCCAGACGCACTGAGAAGACACTGCCCTTCCTGCACGCAGAGAGTCCAGCTTCCAGTGATCTAACTTCCCTTGCGGGGTGTTGGAGTTCGAGTCCGGATAGAGATTCCTACCTCTCTCATTCTTCAGGTATGGAGCAGACTAGAACCTAGAGGGACTCTTGGCATAATAGACTCTTGGCATAATAGACTCTTGGCATAATAGACTCTTGGCATGCTAGGCGTAACTTACTCTTAGTATACTCTAGTCAGGAATACAGCACCTACTTCTACTTCTCCCTACACCTAGGACAGGTTAGGCACACTGGGTAGAACTAGGCTAGAAACGCATCGTATGAGTACTCGCATTTTTAGGTTGTGTCATTTTATGTAAATGCATATATGCTAAAAGATAATGCTGACGCAGTATTATTTATTTTTACTGCTCACCTTGTACATTATTTATCTCGCATACTGTCTTGTGATCGTAACAGCTCATATAACTTACAACAGAAACAAGACTGTTCAATAAATCCTTTATTGAAACGCCCGTCTGGTTATTTCTGTGTAACTCTGAGAATAACTGAAACATGTACAACTGAGCTGAGTGAAATGGTTATCTATTGTTTCTACGACTCTGGGACACATCCTGATTCTGTAAGGGAAACACAGTGGTCATGTTTTGCGGCAGCCAGAAACTAATCCCTTCTTGTCGTCAAGAAGTTTCTAGTGGCCTCTGAGCTAGCTGGCACAAGTAATTAAGTTTAATATACTCGATAGGGACATACTGACCTTAGTCCTATGTCAAACCTATAGGATATATTATTCCAAAGCGCAGAGCCTATAAGGGAAATAGGAGCTACACTACAGAAGTAACAAATACTCTTCCCTTGTTATGGCCAGACCCTAATGCTATGTTTTTCTCGGGCTGGACTGTTCCCATGAGGCACAGGGTCAAGACGGATTTGCATATAGCTGGGTCTGAACTGAGGTGGCGAAGTGAGCTAAAGAACGATGATGGATTCAACTCAGATCTGTGACTGGGGGTGAGTGTCTGAAAAGTTTCAGCGCTCCCTCCATCAACTCCTTGTGTTTGCTTTGTTCGCCCTAAGTTGGCAGGGTATGCACAGACGTGGGTCCCTTGCTGACTTTGCCACTGGATTCAAGCTAGCCTGGCTGATGAGGGGTGTTACCCCAAAACCGGTCCCAGGATGCTTGTTTCCGGTTCAGGGAAGACCTGGCTTGGCAGTTCGGGCTGGACTATTCCCATGAGGCACAGGGTCAAGACTGATTTGCATATAGCTGGGCCTAAAATGAGGTGGCGAAGTGAGATAAAGAACGATGATGGATTCAACCCAGATCTGTGACTGGGGGTGAGTGTCTGAAAAGTTTCAGGGCTCCCTCCATCAACTCCTTGTGTTTGCTTTGTTCGCCCTAAGTTGGCAGGGTATGCCCAGATGTGGGTCCCTTGCTCACATGGCCACTTGATTCAAGCTAGCCTGGCTGATGAGGGGTGTTACCCTGAAACCGGTCCCAGGATACTTGTTTCCGGCTCAGTGAAGACCTGGCTGGGCGGTTCGGGCTGACTGTTTCCATGAGGCACAGGGTCAAGACTGATCTGCATATAGATGGGTCTGAACTTTGGTGGCAAAGTGAGCTAAAGAACAATGATGGATTCAACCCAGATCTGTGACTGGGGGTGAGTGTCTGAAAAGTTTCAGCGCTCCCTCCATCATCTCCTTGTGTTTGCTTTATTCGCCCTAAGTTGGCAGGGTATGCCCAGACGTGGGTCCCTTGCTCACTTTGCCACTGGATTCAAGCTAGCCTGTCTGATATGGGGTGTTACCCCGAAACCGGTCCAAGGATGCTTGTTTCCGGTTCAGGGAAGACCTGGCTTGGCAGTTCGGGTTGGTCTGCTCCCATGAGGCACAGGGTCAAGACTGATCTCCATATAGCTGGGTCTGAACTGAGGTGGCGAAGTGAGCTAAAGAACGATGATGGATTCAACCCAGATCCGTGACTGGGGGTGAGTGTCTGAAACGTTTCAGCGCTCCTTCCATCATCTCCTTGTGTTTGCCTTTTTCAATCAGCCTACCACAGCCACAAAAAGCAGTTGTGGCAACACCTTTAGGGACCCAA
This sequence comes from Calotriton arnoldi, assembly GCA_963921515.1. NCBI lineage: Eukaryota > Metazoa > Chordata > Amphibia > Caudata > Salamandridae > Calotriton > Calotriton arnoldi. The sequence continues at coordinate 1,886,728 of CAWUFW010000280.1, forward strand.
AAATTCAGAGCATGGGGAAAAATTAACACAGCAGAACTCGAAAAGACCTTGCAAAACACACCACCTATAATAAGTGTAGATCCTAATCAAGATGTTGAAACAGCTACACAGAGATACACAACCTGGGTAAAAAAAGGCAATGGATATCTTGGCACCTGAAAAAGTGCAAAAACAAACGTCGCAGTACAAAATTATCAAAAATGGTCACAAAAACAGATGCAAATAGGACCTTCTGTGACACTCTCGCAAGCCTCTTTCAAAGTAAAGTTACAAAGGTCTTCTATTCCTTCACTCTAAGTCATAACACAGAACCTATGTCTCCAATGAACAACTACCTAACATCACATATAATTCTGGATAGGTTCTCACCCCTGCACAAAGAGCAGGTTCTGAAACTTATAAAGTTATGCAAATCAGGGTCCCCATTAGACCCCTGCCCCCCAAAAATTGTACACTTAGCACCCAGGATTTTTGAAGAACAATTTACAAAAATCCTAAATAAAGTGATCAGGACATATTTCCTCCGAATGGAAGGCGGCATCGATCCTGCCTCTACTGAAAAAAAGCTATCTTGACCCCCAGGAACCTAGTAGTTACAGGCCCATTTCTAGACTTCCTTTCCCGGCTAAACTACTTGAAAAAGCCCTGAATAACGTACTTATGGCATGTATTGACAGTAATAATGTGCTGGATCCTTCCCAATATGGTTTTAGAAGGGCACACAGTACAGAAACAGCCTTGCTCACTGCCTCAGAAGAACTCAGATGGATCATGGATAATGGAGGTTAAGCCGTACTAATATTACTCGATCTCTCCGCGGCTTTTGATACGGTCAACCACATCATTCTGATCAACCGCTTAATGGAGTTGGGAATAAGAGGCGCAGCTTTCACTCTACTTGAGGACTTTCTAACAGACAGAACAAACCATGTAGCCATGGGCGACTTTTCATCAAAACAATTCTGTTTGCCTTGTGGGGTACCGCAGGGCTACTCATTGAGCCCTACCCTCTTTAATTTGTAGGTTGCCCCCTTCGTCTAACTGATAAAGTCCCTAGGTTTCTCAGTAGTGTCCTACGCTGATGACACCCAAATTGTGGTGTCAATCTCCAAAGATCAGGAAGAAGTTGGACACAGATTCAACTCCTGTATGGTCCAAATAGATCAATGGATGAAAGCAAATTGCTTACAATTAAATGCAGGTAAAACAGAGGTCCTACTATTCGGAAACGAGAGATCCCTTTTGTCGCCATTTTGGTGGCCCCAGAATATGGGACCCTTACCAATACCAGTACAGAAAGCAAGGAACCTAGGACTTATCTTTGATGATAAACTCCACTTTCTACTGAAAGCAGCTACTCTATGGAATGGACTACCGATTGCTATATGAAAATGCTCTGACTTCCTGGCTTTTCGGAAGTCAATAAAAACCTGGCTGTTCACACATTATTTTTCAGCAGCAATCAATCTCCCTTTCAGTACTGAACAAGATAGCAGCAGCGCCAAGACGCCTCCGGGCCTTCGAGCGCTATACAAAACCAAAAATCAAATCAAGAACAAAACTATGCAGAGGCCACATAAGTTCTGATGGCAGGTGAAACTTGCAACGCCCTATTGGTACAAAGTACAGTATATTCTGTCGCAGGGGATGGGGAATGAGGGGGGCAGCCGTGACGCCATCTCCTAAGATGTTATGGGAGGGGAACGACAGGCACTCTGCAGTGTTGGGGAGGCTGGTAGTTCTAAGCCCATCTTGCAGGGAGGCGGGGTGGAATATCACATTGACGGAACCAACAGTTATTTAGTTGTTGTATCAAGCAAGATAAGAAATAAGAAATTGCAATAGTGGAGAGCTCTGCTTCCTAATCAACACAACGATCGAAATACAACATCAGTTGCAGCGAGACATGACAAAGAATATTCCACAGACCGTCAATCCAATGTTGTCTTTAGGACTACCCCACGACATAGGGCCACATCGGGGTTGGGGGAGGAAATACTCCCACTAGAAATTCAAAATGCACGATCCAACACATAGTCCGAAATTGCAGCCCCTTTCATGGAATATTAATGGCCTGGGAGATAAATTGAAGAGAGAGCTTGTACTGCAATACATCAAGTGACACTTAACTGATGTGGTCCTACAACAGGAAACGCACCAGCTGGGTAACTCCTGCAGAGCCCTCGATAGATGGGGTTATAAGTTGGTATCACATTCTGGTTTCACTACCAGATCAAGAGGAGTAGGCATCCGACTAAGAAAACAATTTCCCCTTATTATAGAACAGACCTGGAAGGAAGACCAGGGCAGGTTTGCGGCAGTTTCGGGAATCTGGGAGGGGAAACCCGTTAACATTGTCTCAGCTTATATGCCACCGGCACTACAGAGTATAGCCTTGCCCGCATTCAGCACATTTCTACTCAACATGCCAGAAGGTAAACTAATAATAGGATCAATCAATCAATCAATCAATCAATCAATAGGAGGAGATTTCAACATGACACAATGCGATCGGATTGATCATTACCCCCCAGAAAGCTACTCCGAAATCCTTCGTAACTCACTGACCTCCTGAGATCCCTTGGGCTCGTAGAAGTGTGGCACACCCACAATTTTGCAGACACAATACGTCACATTCTACTCAGGAGCTCACAACAGTCTTCCCCGCATAGATTTCATTCTTACCCATGCAGACAAGGTCTCTCAGTTCGATGAAGTACACTACCTAGCAAGGGGAATCTCTGATCACTCCCCTATGTGGGCCAGCTATGCCGCAGAAACGCAAAGCGGGCGTCTATCTAGATCCATACACCCAGGTTATCTTAAAATTCCCCAAATACGGGCGGGACTAACTCAATCTACAGACGACTATTTCAGGGACAATGAGAACTCAGTGGCAACTCCACTGATCTTATGGGAGGCTTTTAAAACAGTAATTAGGGGGCAGTGTCTCTCTCTTATAGTAGGCTACAAAAAGATAAAAGGAAACCGATAGAAGCACTCTAAAAAGAAATACTAGACCTCGAAATCAAACAAACAAAACGACCCCACTGATACGATCACACACATGCTCAATATTAAAAAGCAAGACTATAAGGAACAAATATGGGAAGCGGCTAGAGCAAAACAATCAGTGACACCATAAAATATACAAAATAGGAGACGAGGCAGGCAAACTGCTAGGTTGGCTGGACAGGCGGGAGCGCGCAGACAGATGGATCACTATGCTCCACTCGGAAACAGGAGACTCACTGAGAGACACACTGAGCATTGCAGAAGCATTCGCAAAATATTATACTCATGTCTATACCCCAGCAGCTGTGACCACAGCTGCAGACTCGGCAGAATTTTTAAAAGATATTCGCCTCCCAACACTCACTCTCGAAGAATCGACACATTTAGAAAGCGACCTCACAATTGAAGAAATTGTCTCAGCTATCTGTAGCATTCGGCCATGAAAAGCAATGGGCCCCAAAGGTATCCCAATTGAACTATACAAAACCACGTTCTCACGGGTAGCACCATATCGCTTGAAGATGTATCACACAAGCGTTGCGGTGGGGGAGCTACCAGAGGACCAGCAACTAGCCACCATAGACACTATCCATAAACCAGGCAAACCATCAGAAGACTGTGCCTCGTATCGCCCCATTTCCCTACTCCATGCGGAAACCAAAATACTTGCTAAAGTATTAGCAGGCAGGCTAATACGTTACATTAACAAATTGGTACATCCTGATCAATCCGGCTTCATGCCTGGGAGGAGTACTGCACTCAACCTACGTCGACTACAAGGGGTAATGGGGAGGAAAGATACCATTCGAGAAGAAGCAATAGCCCTCTTCCTTGATGCATGTATGGCCTTTGATACCATCGAATGGCCATACCTATTTGCAGTCCTGGAACGCATGGGGTTTGGCCCCAAATTCCAGGCTTGGTTCCGCCTTCTATATACGAAACCCCTAGAGCAGGTAGTAGTAAATGAGTGGCGCTCATCTGCCTTTCCCCTTGGAAGGGGGACACGACAGGTCTGCCCTCTATCGCTGCTCCTATTTGCCCTAGTCCTTGAAATACTCGCAGCATGGGTTAGGGGAGACCCTTTAATCCAAGGACTCCGCTGGACTGAGGAGCGTGAACATCGCATATCCCTAAATGCGGAGGATATACTATTGTACATTGCAACCCCACATCGTTCAATCTCTAGAATAATGAACATCTCTACAAACTTCAGGAAGTACTCAGGATGCTCAATAAACTGGTCCAAATCTATAATATACCTCCTACATGGTCTACCCCCAGTATTGTCGGCGGGGTGTGAAGCAGTAGTGGTGGAAGGTGTCCGATATTTAGGCATCTTCGTCACAGCGGACCCAGACAAATTCTACAGAAAAAAACCTTCAAGCGCCATTGACAAGACTACGGAGTGATGTCCGCCACTGGCGTTCCTTGCCCCTGTCATTGTGAAGGCGCGCCGCGCTCCTCAAAATGATGGCACTGCCCCGGTTCCTGTACGTTCTTCAGAACACACCCTTCCCGATACAACAAATCTATTTTCAAGCCATCGACCCAGAGGTGCGAACTATGCTTTGGGATGGGAAACCACCCTACATAGTGACGCAGAAATTGGTACGGGGATGGTATGACAGGGGAATCGCATTGCCACACATGCAGGCATATTACTGGGCATCGCAATTAGTAGTAATAAACCACTGGTGACATTGGGTGCACAATGAACCAGCTTACCAAATGGACAGATTTCTTTTTGGGGTGGGGGGCTTCTTACGAGCTTTATATGCGCAACCGGCGAAGGAACACATACACAGGGCCCACAGTGCAAACGATCCAACTTTGGAATCAAGTACATAAGAGGTTGGGTTGGCACAACAAAATAACACAGGCTAGTCCACTTTGGGAAATGGAGAAACTCGGCCGCCTTGCTAAATGCCCTGGATTCAATAAATGGGATCTCATAGGTATCTCCAAAGTGGGCGATCTGTGGTCTAGGGAAGGGGTATCCCCATTCGCAGACCTACAACATAACTATAATCTTGCTAAGACTGAAACCTTCCGATACCTACAGATTAGACAAGTCCTAATGGCAGCTATTCCACCAGGGAGTACACTCCCTGAAGCCTCCGCACTTGAAGATAGACTACTCACAGACTATATGGAATGCTGCGCGATTTCCTTGACATATTAAAAATTTGTAAATAACTTGGCAGATCCAATGCAACGCCTCTGTGAACGATGGCGAAGAGACATTGGGGAGCTGGAGGATGAAGATTGGCAGCGAAACTTTGGGGTTCCCTAATGAAGTGGCCATACCCTCAAAACTGAGACTAATCCAACTCAAAGTGCTCTATAGAGCCTACCTCCTCAGGGACACAGTCAAAATAGGAAGAGTTGACTCCCCAACATGCATGAGCCAATATGGACACACGGGAACGTTTTAACACATCCTATGGGACTGCCCGAAGATCATGATCTACAGGGAAACAATTATGAACACTAAGTCAGTGGGGCCCAACTGCGGCCCGAGCCCAAACGATGTCTCCTTAGCATATGGGAAGTGACTGATCTCAGTCGGAAAGGTCAAATCTGGGCAACACTGGTCATAATGATAGCTAAACGAAATACAGCCAAACACTGGGGGACACAGAACGCCCAAACCCTCACGGAATGGAACAAAGACATGGACTGGGCCATGGTAGCTGAAAGAGCAGTATACGAAGGATGGGGTTGCCCAAAGAAATGGGAACAGGTTTGGGGGGGGATGGAATACTCACAGGGGAGGACTCTGCACTATCCCTTCCATAAATCCCAGGGTGACAGCCACAGCGAGGACCCATCTAGAAAGCCTTACTGCTCAGCCACGGGGGATGTCTTCAGACAATGTGGAATAAAATGTACAGTATCCAATATAAATAATTGATTATATGGTTGTATACTTTGCAAAATAACGCCTAAATGAATGTCTGTCTAACTGCTTAGTAAAAAAGATTTTCTCCCCCCCGAAAAAAGGAGACCCCTTCTGGGGAAAAATTCTAGCTGAAATAGTGAGAGCGCTTACATTCCGACACCTTCTTGTAAGAGATCAAGCATAAGATAATGCCCAATTTACTTAAAGATGTTTCCGTGACCGAAATTTGTTATCCTGCCAGGATTCCAAGACTCTCAATATGTCATCAACATCCCACAGAGAAGCTACCTAGGGATTGGAGGCCGGGGCTACCTAATGCCTCTCTTCACTTTAGAGACTAGGGGGATGTTCACCTGCTGTGATAGCCTGGAAAAAATAATGACCCGCTGAAATGGCTGAATGGCACGCATTGATCCTCCTGTATGTAGATTCTTCTCTGCCAGTTCTGATAAGAAGTTAATTATTGCTTCTACATCTGACCCTATGGGATCCACACTCCTTCGCACACACCAGCGTGACCATTTGTGCCATGCGGACTTGTACCGCTTGACCGTAGACTCCGCCCACGCACGGTTGATGAAGTGAGTAGCTGGGTGCAATATTCCCAGGATTTCCCAGCGTGATATGTAATCTGCCGCGCCATCAGTTGGAGAGTCCATTTCTGGAGTAAATGGTGTAAGTTGCAGTGAACACCCTTCAAGAAATCCGGCGCCTGAGGATTAGAGATGTAGAACTCGAAAAATCCACTCGCCCGCTCGCATTTGCGAGCCAGATTTAATTAAGGCAAACTATTTTTAGGTCCTACTCGCCCTTTCTGACGAGTAGGAAGACAAACTGACTTTTGACCTCTATATCTTAAAGCAGAGCAAATGTGACAAGATAGCAAGATTTAAAGGCATCTTTATTGCTCACAAAGTGAATGAGCAATAAAAATACCTTTAAATCTTGTTAACTTTTCACATTTGCTCACAGCGGTCAAGTGCATTACAGTTAGGTCTAGTAGATTTTTTAAGTTACTATACCTGCAGGTCTAGTAACAATTTTTTAATTTTTCGAGCCCTGAGATACCATAGAAAGTTCCAAAGGAACTGGATAACAAACTAGCGATCACCACAGTGGTGTCATCAGAACCATATCCACATGTTGTCTGACCTGGGCGGTTAGCCTGCTGATTATTGAATAAGGGGCAAAAGCATAAAGTGTGTTCAGACTCCAATCCTGTAGAAACGCATCCGTGGCTACTGCCACAGGATCCGGTCGCCAGCTGAAGAAACGTGGGAGTCGATTGTCTAGACATGAGGCAAACAGATCGATCTGGCATGGCCCCCACTTGTCCGTTAGGGCTTGAAATATAGGCAGATCTAACTGCCAGGCACTGAAGTCCTTCAGGTGTCTGGACTGCCAGTCCGCTGTGTGATTCAGTCTTCCTGGAAGGTATTCGACCGTCACCGAATTCCTGTGAAGTATGCAGTAGTGTCAAAAGTCCTTGGCTAGGTTGGCTAAGGCTTTAGAGCACGTTCCTCCCGGATGGTTGATGTACCTCACCGCCGAGATGTTGTCCATCTTTAGCAGGATGGAACAGGATACCTTGTCTTACACTAGACTCCTGACCGCAAATGATCCCGCCAGGAGTTCCAGGCAGTTGATGTGTAAAGATTCTTCTGCTTCAAATCAAGGTCCTCCGGTGGTAATAGTCCCACATCTGACTCCCCAAACTAGAAGGCTTGTGTCCGATTCTATGGTCACATCTGGCGAGGAACCAAAGAGGACTGCCGTTCCAAGCTTGCATGCTTCTAGCTGTCATTCTATCTTCTCTCAGGCCTCTAGGTTGAGGGAAATTTTGTCTGTGTATGTAAGTCCCCGCATGAAATGCATGCCCTTTAGTCTCTGTAGGGCACTGTAATGTAAGGGCCCCAGGAAGATGGTCTGGAAGGAAGAAGCCAACAATCTCAATACGCTGGCTAGGTGTCTCAAGGATATCTTTTCTTTCCTCAAGGTTCTCTGTAATTCTCTGCGTATCAGAGTCATCTTTTTCAGAGGTAACTTCAGAGATTGTTGACCGAATCTATCACGAACCCCAGGAATATCATCCTTTGAGCGTGAACGACCTCTGACTTCTGCTCGCTGATGAGAAATCCTAGGTTCTGTAGTAAGGAAATGGTCATCCTCAATTGATCTCTTAGAGCATCCGGATATTGATGCATGAGAATATCATTGCGATAGACGATAAGGCAGACTCCCCTTGTTCGTAGCCATTCCAAGGCTGAACGCCAAGATGCTGAAGAAAGGCAGAACGGAAGGCATGTGAACTTGCAGATCTGACCCCTCCAAGCGAATTGGAGAAACCTTCGGTGGGGAGGAAATATTTGAACAGTTAGGTAGGCGTCCTGAAGGTCTAGACGTACCAACCAGTCATTGTGTTGGACGATGTCCCTGAGAAGGTGAATCCTCTCTATTTTGAAATGGCAATAGACCACCCATTTGTTGGACTGTCTGGGATTCCTGAGCGCCCCCTGCAGGGGATGAGCCCTTTGGTTTTGAAGCTGGAAGGCCGCTGGTTTTAGCCGCTACCAGCAAGAGTTGTCACTAATCGACTCAAGGGTCGATGAGATTGTGCGTTGGAAAGCCACATCTATGACGTGAACCAGACCCTCAATGAGTGGAAGGAAAACCTGTTCCTACACCACCAACTTCTGTAGCTGCCCTTGGGATTATCCTATTACGCTTCCCAAAGTTTGATGGCCTCCCCCTATTATTGTTTTTTTTATAAATCAAGGCAACAATGGACCAACAATACTGCTGTTGATCCCCAGAGCAGGATTCATGCTTGTATCTAAAGGAGTTATGAATACACTGGTCAGATGCTGTATCACCGATCTAACGCTCACCATGGTGAATAATTACAGTGAGGCACGGTCTAATGGCATCGCCTGCAGGCACAGGGAAACTCAGCAGTTGCTGAATGCTCGTAGAGTTAAGGAATCTGCACTACATAGACTATAATGAGGAACGAGGATTCCCCAAGGTTGCACTCCGTCTCTCGCTGGGTTCCTAAAACCACTGAACTGCCTTGAGGCGGAAGAGAGCACCAGCGAGACAGACGCAGCGCTCGGGCCAACTGTGTGTCCCTAGTGGCATAGGCGAAGTGTCATTCACCAGTGTTGCCAGATTTTGAGACCCGTCCGAAGCCCAAAGCTGACCAAGTACAAGCCCAAATTCAGCCCAACACAGTGTAGTATCAGCCCAAAAAAGTCAGAAAATACAACTCTAAAATTATTCAAAAATAGTCTTCAGAAAACATTTTAAGGTTAATCCAATAGTCTATTCAATATAAATATAGTTGAGGAGATACAATGGGCACCATTGGACTTCTGCAATCATGCACAAATTCTATTAAAAACATTCATTTTGAAGACCAGTCCCCACTGTGACCTTCTAATTGGCACTTCTGTAACCACAAGTCCACACTCGAGCCTGGCATTCATAAATGCTATAAGAGCAGATTATAATCAGCCTTAATGAAATCTACGAACTGGAACGTAAAAGCTATTTTAGCAGTGTGCCACCAAAACAGAACATAGAATGGATCTTGCAGAAGTAACACCACACAATGCATAAATGCCAACAGACCGATTCAGGCGGGAGACTCCTGATTCTTTGAGCCAAAAATGGGTTTTGTATGTCTTCCACCTGAAATTGCCTCGGTTTCAGTAGAAGTCAATGGGGGAAATACATTCTCCCCATTATTTTTTTTTTATCTCCCACGTTTCTCTTCTAAAATGTTGCCACGTTTTACAATGATATATGTTTTATAACCCTGAGTGCTAAAGTAATTCCAGTAGGACTTGTCTGGCAAGGTTTGCATTATTTGGACTTACCTAAGGATATTTGAACAAAAAAGCCTCTTTTACAAGACATTGATGTTAGTGTGGGACAACAATAAAAATACATATTGTGGCAGACAACTAACAAGTGTACTTAAATATGAACTGAGGGTGTGAAAACTTAAAAGACTAGAAGGAGAAGAGTCCTGTTTGACAGCTTTGAGGGTCATCACAGTAAGATGACGGGCTCACACCTTTCAGTTAAAATGTCATGAAGAGAACAGAAAAGAGACTGTCACTTATCCTGACCAATTGCCTTCTCTGCCCTCCGCTCCAAAGTCCTTCACCATGCTCACATAATCTGGCACTAAAAGTAATACAATACCAGTGTTGTTGCCTTCGTGTTGCAGCAAAAACTAGACTAAAGCTCCCAGTCTAGGCATGAAGCAGATGGGTTTGCTTGGGGTCTAAAAGACCCCATTTTCCTGACCTTTCGGCAACATCCTCCCCTCAACATCTGAACACTCTCTCAACTCTGCTAACGCTGCCATCACTCCTGTTGTTCCATCCCAATCGATTCCACTTCATCATTCGGGCTATTTCCTGTACAAACGGCAAAAATTTCGCCCATTTGTGCGGGGGGAAAAAACAATCTGGCAACGCTGGTCATCGCGTCACTCCCCCGCAGGTTGCTGCAGAAATGGGGGCGGATGACCACGAAGGACCGGGGAGTACGCCCTACACCATAACAGAGTGGGGTAAGGGGAAGAATTTGAATAATAGATGACGCGCTGCAGGCAGTAAACACCCCCATGTTATGAGGAGGGAGCACCATCAAAGACGGACAAACATAGCAGTTCAGACATAGCAAATCCCTGGCGATGACCGCCGATGGAGGAATACACGCGCTGCTAACCGGCTCCAAACTTACATATGGAAAGACATAGTATGCACAGGCCCATCAAAACCCCTCATAAACAACCGTCATTAAAGAAAAGCACTTATCTAGCTACTGAGCAGCGAAGAAAGAGGAAGTGCTTTTCCTTGATGAGGTCTTTATGAGAGATGAAGCTACGCCATTGGTGGGCTATATTTTTGAATGAACCAAAGACTCTTGGGAAATGTAGTCTTATGTTCCACGGTTGCATAGTTCAATGGTTTTGGGTTGATGAGCTAAAAGTAAAGAAAGAGAAATGTATAATCTGAGCCATCGGTCCCGACATAGAATATGTGTACATGCCGTGCAAGGACATTTGACTCTACACTGCTTTTTCTCATGTTGTGGGTAATCTGGGAAACCATGGTGAAACTGGTGGCAAAGGGGTCTAGGCACTAGTGCCTACCTAGACTCGTCCTTTGAGGGGTGAAAAAATTACACTAATAAGTAAGGGGCAAGATCACAATGTTGTGAAATGAAACCCATACAACGGGTCAACAGACATTACAATTAATTTGGTCAACAGACATTACAATTTCCTCAGAGGAGGCACTGGTGTGGATATTAAGGGGCAAGGTCACATGTACAATGGACCAGATGCTGTAATGGGTAGAGCCTTCTGATGCGCTGCCTTCGCCTGACACCTAGAGTAGGAATGCTACTAGACAAACTCTTGGGCAATTTATGGAGAAAAGAAAAGGATATTCCGATGACAGAAGAGGACCGTTGCATTAGCATGGATTTGGATACGAGACAGGGCATAGAAGTCCTTCAAGCCAATATAGCATGTGAGCATATAACACGATTTGTGCTTTTGATGACCTCTAGAAAGGATATTTGGTCAAGCAAAATATCAACAAAAAAAGAAGCAAAGAGATTTTATGTTTTTAGACAAGAAGTGGAGACGGAGTGCTACTAAAAGTTTGAGCTAGATGCCTGGCTCTGTTTCACCTTGAGGTTTTCTTGGAACCTCGAACCGAAAAAGAGTTGAGCTTCAAGGTTCTGAGAGAAGTTTCTTTCTGCTTTAGGAACAGTGCTCAACTGAAATGTTTTAACACAGACCTGTATAGCAATTTATATAGGTTGGCACTACTACATCTTGGCTTGACTGTGTCCAAAAAAAAACAATGGTGTGACACCACTACCCCAACAGTGGAAGCATGCAGATAGGGAATGGACCACTGCATGAGTTTTTAAAGCCTATCTTTACATCCAGAGGTTGTCCACAAAAACATCTCATAATTTGTGCAAATTGGTATAATTATCGCGGAATTCATATTCATCCGATGCATCCGGCAAGCAAAAGCCTGAATAAAGAAATCAGAGAACATATGACCCATTTATGGTACACAGGGCTGCTGACACAGAACGGGGAGGTGAAATGGCAAGACAAGCGTTGTCTGATGTGTGCTATATAGGACTAGGAATATGAAAGTGTGGTTGGATGAGGTTGCATTTGCTGGATTCTGTAACTGATTTTGGAGTTAAGAGTTTCTGTATTACATTGCTAAAATCAATAAAAGGTGTTATAAAAAAAATTAAAGCATTCCTGTGGATTCTGCCTGCCACTACGCTTTAACCTCACCAAGAACTGAGACAAAGCAGTACTTTTTCAGTCATCACCAATGAGGAGATGGTCAACTCGCACAGATGGCAATCCTATTTTTATTTTAATAAAGGTATGCTGCTGGGTTCCTTGCCATAAAGGCCCTGCCTACAGATTCACATCCTGTTATGGATTTCCTGCTTTCGACAGACTATTTTGAGTAGTACTGCGCTTAGAACCGTTTAATTTTTGCATTATTTTAGTTTTTTTAAAGGTTTCAACCTAGTGTGGACCACTAATTGTTACAAGAAGTTTCCAGATTTGAAGATATGTCGTATGGCTTGAATGGGGGTTAACACTAGAATGGTTTTCTTGGAGAGGTCATCTAGATGACTGTTTATGTTATTTTCAGCAATTGGGTACATCATTGGATCAGTTTCGAAATGATGAAATACAAGTTAATGTCATCAACTTTTGTTGTCATGTGAGTAGGTCTTGAAATACTCAAGACTGAGAATCACTATAACACACAAACACTGGACGTGGTGAACTGTGATAAATTACGTTTAGTCACTCTATTGTCACTGATCATAAGGAAGGAGATACTTTAGGGTTATGAAGATATTATTTTACAAGTATCATTTGTAAACGGGGGGGTCGTTCCATGAATGTACATGTAAACATGTTTTCTTTGTATTTTACAGATATGCCCCTGATGAAGGGATGTTAGTACCGAAATGCATTGGGCTTTGGGCTTTTGTTTGAGTTATGTGTATTTCGACGACATGCAAATGCAATTGTTAATGGTTTAATGAGGACGATATCTTCTGAAATTAATGTAATAATTTGCAATAACACAAACATTCACTGGATTGAGTACATTCAGATTTGCATTAAAAATAATGTGAGAAATGAAAAAGAAAAAATTGTTACAGGAATTAAAGCCCCTTTCCTTCCTCTGCAGAACTTGGGAGTTAGAGCGGGCCCATATGAGAAAGCAGAAGCAGTGCTGCTAAAAAAAACAAAAACACAACGTTTAGCAGGTACTGTGGAGTGAGAGCAGAGTGGCACAAACAGCTCAAGTCCTGCTCTCTGACTGGACCGGAATAAAGGTGCTTGGGGTGGGGTTGACACTGTCTAGAGTAGGACAGGAAGCCCGGAGAAGCAGCAAGAAGAAGCCAAGACCTAGGCTTCGGCACAAGTAGGAGACTGGTATGTGTGTGAGATCATAGGAATCGCGAATGGAAGTTATATTTTAAAATTAAAAAAAGAGAAAAGAAAGTACATTTTTGGACTAATCTAATATGGACTTTTTTTTTTTTTAGGAATACCCACCAAGACTGGTTTATTTTTTCCCTTCAGTTAAATTCTACCAATGGGGTCAAAAGGGAATGCAGGGGCAACTTAAAGAAAAATATTTCTGGTTGGATGTTCACTGAGGAATAATAATGGATGGAAAAAGAATAGAAAAGTAAAGACACTAGGAGGTATTCCCTTCAGAAGAGAGCTACGGGGCGTAGCAGATCCAGGAGCTCCCCATCTACAGTCTTCTAGAAGTTATTAGAACATTGGAATGTGGAGCACTCCATTGAAGACAATGGAGTGCTACATGCTTCTGCGGGCCAGTAAAGGCCCGCAAAGCAACATTCCAATGTTTTCACAAAGGCCTCTCGGAACTCGAGGGGATTTAAATCCCCTCGGGCTTCGAGATGCCTTTGTTTTATTTGTTAGAACATTCTGCCCTCGGCTCGGGCCTTTAACGCTGGAGCGGGTCTTTAATAGCCGGTATAGCACACTACGGTGGGCTATAAGGCTATATTAGAACATTGGAATGTTGGGAGATCCTTTGAAAACTATGTAGTGCTCCAGGCTTCTAATGGCTGGTAGAAGCCCAGAGCTCCAACATTCCAATGTTTGTTCACAGCTGTTTCTGTGAACAAAAGGCTTCACAGAGCCTTTAGGGGTTTTCAAAACCCTCAGGCCCCGCGAGGCCCTTGTTTTACAAATTAGAACATTCTGCCCTCTAGGGGCGGAATGTTCTAATAGCCTTAGAGCCCTCGGTAGCGCCGGCGTAACGGCAGGCTCTAAGGCTATATTATAAGTCACAGACCCAAAGCCTGAGAGATGAAGCAGTCTCTAAGGCTTTGGAGGCAGAAAAGCAAAAAGAGAAGAAGGAATAGACATCACCATCATCGAAAAAGAGATGATAATACCTGTTCCTAATCTCCAGATGAAGCAGGTCCTGCTTATAAAGGGACATATGTAAGGAGAGAGGTGATGTAACAAATGTACTCCCATTGTAGGGAGAATCTGGATATCTCTTCTATAGATACTCCTAATGAGGAATTTTCCTCACTAATTCCACAGTGTGATAAATCCTCAGGTCCTGTGCTTCTTTCACATGAAAATATCTGCTCAATGGTTATGAGGGAATGAAAATAATAATATCAACTTACAGTACCAAGGTTCATGCAGATGATGTAGATGTTGAAAGAGACTGAGACTATTGTGTCATGCTGAGAAACTGGTCTCTACGCTGGCAACATTGGCAGGAAAGACGTCAGTTAATCCAGAGGACTTTGTTTCCTCAAATGCAGTTGAGAAAAAGAAATACACACTCTTAAAAAAGAATGTGACTGGCATTAATGGTAGAAATCTATGCAGCATACACTGCACAATCTTTGGTGAAAGACTTTGATAGCCTGGCAGCTGTGTTACAGGAAGGAAAGGATGGGTCAGACATGCCTGGTAATATGGAGCTGCCCCCTAGATCCTGTTTTGAGATTGCTTGTGATAGCCCAACAACTTCCTCTTTGTCTGCAGGGGAAGCAAAATTTGGCTAGGAGACTGGAAAGCAGAAACTAGAAAAAGCATCTTGATTGAAGATGCCCTTTTCAGGTGTGAAACTTTTTGGTGACCAGTTGGACGCAATGATCATGAAAGTGTTTAAGAACCGTAAGCATGCTTTGCCATATAAGGTGGAATCATCTTCTCTTCCTTCAGATGAACCTCACAAGATGCCCGCAAGCAGTCAAAAAAAGAAGAAAGTTTAGGCTACAACGTTACTAGAAGACTTAAACTGTCCAGCAAGTGTCTAATCAGAAATCTCTGCGCTCCAGACAGTGGCGGAGAAGGGGACACCAAAAACCATGTGGGAGGTTGTATCCAAAAATGTATAAAAGCATGAGAAAAGTCTGTTTTGGATCTTTGAAAATGTGTTCAACACAATTACATTGTATACTTCTCATTTACACCTCCAGACTGGGTGTTCATGCCAACATCTGTTCAAGGGTCAGTTTGAAAGCAGAAGCCTAATGGAAAGGAGCAGATGGCTTTTTAAGAAAAAAGGCAAGTATTTTTGTCCAAAAAGAAGGTGGGACAAGGCATTTATATAGTCATTTTCCAGATAGAAAAAGCATTAGGTGGTTTCCTTCTAGTCTTGGCCCTGAAATGGCTGAACAAGTGGGTATCAACAGTACACTGCAAGATGGACTGTCTGTGAAAGACAGTTATGATGGTAAATTCAGGAGAATTCATAGCGAAACTGGACTTGCAGGATGCATACCTATGTATCCCAAAACGCAAGTATAATGAAAAATCTCTTCCATGTACCATTCAAGACTGCCACTATCAGTTTTGTACTCCACCCTCATAGCTAAAGTCCTCTCCTTAGTGTCCAAAAATTGTAACCTCTTCTAGTTGCTCTGCTGCACAATCAGGGAAACGGCCATCACCTATATTTGGACGACTGATTTTCCTTTGAGTTCCCAAACCGAAGTTCACTTGAAGACAGTGATCTCGCGTCTCTGAGATCACAGGTTTTTAATAAATTGGAAGTCTTGTCTGACTCCAACACAGGATTTGGAGTTTACAGTATCGGATTCCAGACAGACAAAGGGATGGTGCTCCTTCTGGATAGATGTTCATAGTTCAGCTCTCAATGGACAGGCAATGTTGAAAGTCAGGAAGTGGATACAAGTTCAGTAGGATGTGGTAATGACTGTGTTGAATGTCCCATGGATAAGTTTTCATATTTGTTCGGCATCTACCGAGACATTGGAATCAGTCATCAATCGAACTGGACAATCAGTTGTCAGTGGCTGTTGTGGCGGCTAATTCCTTCATATTTGAAGACAGGAAATCTTTTGATTTCCTTAGAGGTGTACGTCTCCAGGCATTTAAAGGAGCGTTAGCAATGGCCATCTTTTGTGCAGTATTCCCCCACATTTTTGCCTTTACTCCTGCTAACCAGTGTTAAAGTGCTTGTGCTCTTTCATTTAAACCTTGTAAAATTTGCATACACCGGATTGCCTTATTTAATTTACTCATAAGTCCCTAATATATGGTACTACCTGTACCCAGGACCTGTAAATAAAACATTATAGTAGTGGGCTGTAGCACTCACTGTTCCACCCACTAAAGTAGCACTGTAAAACATGTCTCCAGGCCAGAAACTGCCATTTCGACCTGGCAAAACAAACCTTTTGCCAGACCTAAACCTTCCTTTTTAATGCTTATAATCCATCTCTAAGGCAGGCCTTAAATTCTCATGTGGCAGGGTACCTGGAATTTAAAACGTAGGGCATGTATATTTAATGTTTTATATGCCCTGGCAATGAAAAACACACAAAGTCATTTTTCATTATGGCTGACTCTCCCATTAGAAAACACTGGGTTGCATAATCACAACTTATAATGCTTAGCGGTAGTAGCTAGAAAATGGTTCAAGGACTCATTTTAATAGTAATTTAAAATCCAACTTAACGGTCAAGTCAAAATTTATATCACTATTTTGAAAATGACACTTTTAGAAAGCTGTCATTTTACTACTTAAGCAAAAATGGGCCTTTCTGCCCGTGTCCAGTGTCAACTGACTCCTGATGGCTGCACGGAGGGCAGATGTGGGTTACTCCCTGACAGTCGACAAAGAGCTTGGTTACGAAGAGGTGCTTTTCTTCCTTGACCAGGATGGCCTGGGGGTGTGCCCAGCCACTTCCTTCACTTCAGAGCATGCCTACTCTGTCACTGGCAGATATATCTCATATATTGGCTTGCCTCCCTTTTATCTTGCTAGTCAACTTAGTTCCAAACCAAGTGGGAGGGGAGAGCTGCCCCAGAACTGATTTGGTGTGAGCAAAAGAGAGGGTTTTCCCATTTTCAAAGCAACATTTTTGGGTGGGCACAGGGAGCTCTGATAGGGGAGGAAAGGTTCTGCCATTTAGGGAAAGTGAGTACTCTGAAACAGTTTCCAGTAAAATAAGCAGACAGCGCTGCAAAAGTGGGTACTGTCACCCTTGGGAACTTTTACCTTATTGTTTAGGGAGGGGCCAGGAGTTTTCCCCACCCATAGGCTGGCCCTGGCATACATTTGGACTGTCCTGCTGTCTGAAGCACCTTAAGGAAGACTGGACCTGCTTGCCTTGAACCCAGGATCTCAGAAGTGGCTACAGGGAAACAAGAAGCACACAGAGGTTTTTTCCTGTAACTGCTAAGCCGACCAGTACCAACTGGATTTGCCCTGGACCCAGCTGCTGGCCTGTGTTGGGAGTGAATCCTCAATCCTAAGTGGTGCCCCCAGGTCCTGGACCCTTGGCTGATGTAAGAATGCACTCCTCCTGTCCCCAAATTGCAAGTGGAACCTAGAACTTTTTGCCAACTTGCTGCCTGGAGACCAGAAAGAGACCGGGTCTGCCATCAAAGCTGCAGCCATCAAATCGCCCGTCAGTCTCAGCTTGATGTATGTCCTGCTGAAGGAAATCCCCATGTAGATGGCTTCATTGGGAGCGATGCCAGGAAGCAACACGATGAGGTCAAAGCCTTCCTGGGCACAGACTGCAGACTTTGCCAGCTCAGAGCTTTCCCTTCTTCGTCAACGACTGCAACAGGACCCTGAACTTCACCAACCCACTATCAACCAGCCCCACTTTGGATACAGCTTGCCCCACCGACTGCCGCTTTTTCTCCATAAAACTTTCTACGTCGAAAGTAAAACTTTCCACAAGGATGAATCAGTTTCCTGTATCCGACCTGCACTCCACTGCATCCGGCCTTAAGTTCTGACTTTGACCAGGTTCAACACGACCAGATAATCTCAGTTGGCGCTTTGTGGCACTACTTTCAATTCAAAATTTCCAAATTCATATCTCCGGTTCTACTTATTGGATTTTTTTTGTTTTTGTGTCATTTTATTTAATAAAATATTTTCCACTTCTCCTAAATTGGGTTTGGATTTTTCTTGCGTTTTCACTTTATTACTGTTTAAGTGCCTCATAAATAGTTTACGCATTGCCTCTAAGTTAAGCCGGACTGCTTTTTACAAGCAAACAGAGGTTAAGCACAGATTTATTTAGTGGCTTTCTTTTGAACCTTGGAATCGATTTCACTGCAGTTTCAATCTTGGAAACTTTTTCCATTGGTTGAAATCACCTCAGCTAAAAGGTAGTGGGACCTGGGAGGGCTCTCTCACTTAGATCTCCTTATTTCTGGATATTCCTAAATAGGTTAGTTTGGTGCCTAGGTCCTTCTTTTAATCCGAAGATCAAATCTCCTTTTTATTTAAAACAAAAGGTGGTGGTATCTCAGTTGGTTCCTGAATCTTTGTGCCCTGAAAAGGAGTTGTTTCTTCTTTTGGATGGCAAGAGAGCAGTCTTGGTCTATCTTAATCGAGTTGTGTCTTTCAGAATGGTGGATGCATGATTTGTTAACTTTGGCTACCCTACGAAGGGTTTAAAACCATCAGTGGAGTCTTTGAATAGGTCAACTATTGCAACAACTTATAGACAGATCGATTTACCTTCTCCTAGAAAGGGTGGAGAGTAGATCAACTAGAGGAATGTCAGCTTCCTGGGGGGAGGTTCGGAAAGCCTCTATTATGGAGATTTGTAGAGCAGCTACATGGACTTTTCCTTCAATGTTGGCGAAGAATTATCGTGGTCAGTATTCTGATATGGGGGGTTTTTGAAGCAAAAGTCCTTTATGCTGTTGCATAATTTGTGTGTTGGTTTTCATGATTAAAGTTAACTTTTGTGAGAATCACTGAATGTTGTTTCTTTTAATCAAGTTGGCCTTGACTGACCTTGAGCTTTGGCATTCCTCATGGGTGATTACCGGTAGAGGGCACTAGACAAGGATGTAATTACTCTGAGCCTTTTCTTTCCCATTACCGCCTGTGAGAAGTTGGCCTGGTATATGCTGTCCACTAATTAAAGTGGGCACCTTGCACCAGTCCAAACAACCCTTATGGTGATTTAAGAGGTCAAAGATAACCTTAGAAAGCTATCCAAGTGGTAGTTCTGGAGAGCAGCCTTCAGGCTTAGTCTTGAAGGAATGTTAAGCAGCTTGTTTTACCAGAATGCAACCTTATAGAATTGGCTAAATGAAAGGAGAAAAACACAGTAGTTATAAAAATATGTATTTATTAATATAACACTCTCTAGTACGACACAGTGTCTGCTACACGCAGATAATCAGAAAGCACACAATACTGTAGCACAGAAAAAATAGTAAATAGCACTAACACACACTGGGCTCCAGGGGGAGACCAAACCATATACTAAAATAGTGGTATAAGAACCACGACTCGAGTCAAGACAGTGTCTAGAGGACGTAGAATCGCTGGGTACCCAAGGAACAACCCAAGGTGAGTAAGTAGGGACCCCACGGAGGACGGGTGCAGTGTAGGAACACGACTGTGTGCTCTGTACAATTCTATGGGGAAGCCTCGGTTGAAGTTTTAAAGTTTAAGGACCCTCCTCAGTGAATTTCGAAGAAACCCTGTGGAACTTAGGAGGTTGGAGAGACACCCCACCCGTGGATACCGTAGTACTAGAGTTACCTATCCCAGGGAAACCGGGTGCATAGGTCTGAAGTAGCATCAGAAACCGCCGTCGAACCAAATGGAGGATTTCTAAGAAGAGCCGCTGTTGGGAGGAAGAAAAGTGTCAGTTGGAATCCAAAGGTGGATTCTTGTTGAAGAGTACCAGAAAGCAGAGGGGACAGAGTCTGGGTCACTCAGGAGTGACCAGGGGCTCGGTAGACGAATGCCCACCGATGTCGGGAGCTTCAGGTGCTTTGAGGGGGGTTCTTGATTCTGCAGCCACAGGGACCGGGAGACGTCGAGGACGACCAGGAGCCAGATGCTAGCTGTCCCACGAAGGATGCTGAGTGATCGTGTCCGGCGGGAGCACCAACAAGCCTTGGCAGTGGCAACCCCGGCAGAAGGTCAAGGAAGGTTACGGTTCGGACCAGCAAGGTCCAGGAGACTCACCAAACACAGGGGAGTTAGGGCAAGCCTGGAGCAACCAGGGGAACCCACGAAAAGCAGTGTTGACCCTCAAGTGGACCCACAGGCCGGAGGCACAGGAGCCGCGAGTGGACCTCGAGCAATTTCACAAAGCAGCAGCCCACGGAGCACTCGGTGCGAGGAGGCTGGAGTTATTTGTAGGAAATGGTGCCAGAGGTTGGGGCTACTCGGAGCCCAGTGCAATTGTTCGGGAAACGCCAACATGCATATGCACTTGCAAATGAACGCGGTGCCCAGGAGTACGGGAATTGCAGCCCCCACAAGGGATTCTGGCCTCAAATTTGGTAAGAGGGCAGCTCGGACCTCGAGGGACTGGGAAACCCACCTCCTGTGTTGCTGGAGCCTTTAGAGTCCATAGGAGCTCAGGAGCAGCAGACCGGTCAGTCGTGATGTGGTGCCTGCGGTTGCAGGGGAGTGACTCCTTCACTCCAAGGAAGATACCTTCCGTTGTCCTTGATGTTCCACAGGTCCTGCACAGAGTCTGTATGGTGCACGGGCACAGACGATGCTTCAGACTGAGAGGGGGACGAAGTCGGGCCCAAACAAAGTCCAGCGAAGTCAAGAGTGTCCAGACGGTCGAAGGTCAGTGGTTTCTTGATCAGAATCTTGTCCACGTCGAATCTAGTGTCCTACAGCCAGGTAAGCCCTTTTGTACCCACGGGAGAGGGTTGGACAGATTCAGGGGACCCTCCCAGGGGAGAGTCTGTACAGTGGGGAGGTTACTCCCATGTCCTTTGTCCAGTTTCGCGCCAGAGCAGGAGCCAACGGCTCCCAGGACTGGTTTGAACTGGACTATGCACAGGGACACCAAATGTGCCCCTCATGCAGACTTTCTGTCGCTGGCAAGCGCACCCACCCAGACCTAATACACTAAATCTTGTCTAGGAGGTGGTCACACCTCCCTGTGACAAGATGCCTATTGTACCACCTTCCTCTGCTCAAGCTTGGCTCAGCAGCAGGAGGGCAGAAACATGTCTCTGGTCGGCAGCAACCATTTTGTGCTGCCCGGGACTAGAAGGCTGGTACCGGGAACACCAGGGACCCAACGAAACTCGCTTCTGAGGGGTGGAATCATACCTTCCACACCGGTTAACGGTGTGGGGGTATGATTCCACAATGTTTGACATCAAACACGATAGGGTTACTTTCAGCCATTTTAGAGTTGGTCATCACGCGGTCGCATAATGCCACTCTATATGTCGTAAATGGCTGCTGCACTAACAACCCGGGAGAATGTACTCCGTAGGCTGCAGGGGTGTTCTGCTCATGCAGTGGCACCCTCTCACTTAGAACCAAGCACCCTGCCTTCAGGATTGTTAAGGCCTGCTATAGGGGTGACATAGGTTTTAAGTGTAGTGACCCTTAGATATAGGAAACCTATATCTTAAGTAAGTGGTGCATGCACCAACTTACACAGGCTGCAATGGCAGGCCTGCAGTTCCATTTTGTATGGCCTCTCATGGGTGGCATAATACATGCTTCAGTCCATGGGAGGCCTCTGGGGTACCTATACCCTGGGTACATGGATACCATATACTAGGGACCGACAAGGGTACCCCAGTATCCAATATGTAGTGTACCTAAGTACATAACATAACAGTTTAGGGAGAAAGCAGATAGACTGGGGTCCTGATTAGCAGGATCCCAGTCAGACTAGTCAAAAACAGTATCACATGAAGCAAAAAGTAGGGGTAACCATAAGAAGCAGATCCTACTTTCCTACACAACCCCGCCACCCCCCCCAAACGCAAGGAGATGAGACTAACTTTGCCCAGTTGAGTCTTCATTTTCTAAGTGGAAATATCTGGAGAGTCCATCTGCATTGGCATGGTTACTCCCAGGTCTATGTTCCACTGTATAGTCCATCCCCAGTAGGGCAATGGACCACCTCAAAAGTTTGGGGTTTTCACCCTTCATCTGTTTTAGCCATAGAAGGGGCTTATGGTCTGTCTGAACAATGAAGTGAGTGCCAAACAGGTATGGCCTCAGCTTCTTCAGGGCCCAGACCACAGCAAAGGCTTCCCTCTCTATAGCTGACCAACGTTTCTCTCTGGAGGTCAACCTTCTGCGATAAAAGCTACTGGTTGATCCTGACCCTCTGCATTAAGTTGTGACAACACAGCCCCTACCCCCAACTCAGAGGCATCTGTTTGGACAATAAATTGCTTGGAGTAGTCAGGACTCTGCAGAATGGGAGCAGTGCACATGGCCTGCTTGAGATCATCAAATACCTTCTGACAGCTAATTGTCCACTCAACCTTCTTGGGCATTCTCTTTGATGTAAGATCATTCAAGGGAGTCACTATAGACCCATACCCTTTCACAAATCTTCTGTAGTACCCAGTCAGGCCCACGAAAGCTCTGACCTGAGTCTGGGTATCAACCTAGTCCATGATGGTCTGGATTTTGCTCTGTAATGCTTGAGCCTGGCCTCCACCCACAAGGTGGCCCAGGTACACAAACTTGCTCTGCCCTATCTGGCACTTAGTAGCCTTGATAGTGAGGCCTGCTTTCTGCAGAGCCTCCAAAACATTCTTCAGGTGGACCAGGTGATCCTCCCAGGTGGAGCTAAAGACAGCTATATCAAGATATGCTGCACTATAGGCTTCCAGGCCTGTAAGGACTTTATTCACCAGCCTTTGGAATGTAGCAGGTGCTTTCTTCAAACCAAAGGGCATTGCAATAAATTGATAATGCCCACTAGGGGTTGAAAATGCTGTTTTTGGTTTGGCATCTTCAGCTAGTCTGATTTGCCAATATCCAGCAGTAAGGTCAAAAGTACTCAAGAACTTGGCTGAGGCCATAGTGTCAATCAGCTCATCTGCCCTTGGAATTGGGTGAGCATCAGTCCTACTGACTGCATTGAGTCCCCTGTAGTCAACACAAAACCTCATCTCTCTCTTAACACCCTGGGTGTGAGGTTTTGGTACCAGGACTACTGGACTAGCCCAAGGGATATCTGAGGGCTCAATTACTCCCAACTCTAGCATCTTTTGGACCTCAGTCCTGATGCAATCTCTCACATGGTCAGGCTGCCTGTAAATCTTATTTTTAACAGGTAGACTCCCACCTGGGTCCACTTCATGGGTACACCAGGTGGTCTGACTAGGAGTCAGGGAGAACATGTGTCTATATTGACTGAGGACCTTCCTACAATCAATCTGCTGTTGGTCAGTGAGGCTGCCTGCCAAAGCTACACCATCAACTGACCCATCATCAGGGTTCTGAGAGAGGAGTTCAGGGAGAGGGTCACTCTCTTCCCCTTGTCCCTCATCAGTTGCTATGAGCAAGCCCATGTCAGCCCTGTCTATGTATGGCTTGAGCCTGTTCACATGGAGCACACTGTGGGGGCTCCTGGGAGTACCAAGGTACACCAAGTAGGTGACCTCTCCCTTCTGCTCAAGAATGGTATGGGGTCCACTCCACTTGTCCCGGAGAGCTGCTGGGGCCACAGGCTCCAACACCCAAACCTTCTGGCCTGGCTGATTAACAGTCAGCAAAGCCTTTTGGTCATGCCAAGCTTTTTGCAATTCTTCACTTGCCTCAAGGATTTTACTGGCCTTCTTCATGTACTCAGCCATCCTGGAGCGGAGACCAAGTACATAGTCCACTATGTCTTGCTTAGGAGGTTTGAGAGGTAACTCCCATCCCTCCTTCACCAAACACAAGGGACCCCTAACTGGATGCCCAAACAGAAGTTCAAAAGGGCTGTAGCCAACCCCCTTCTGTGGGATCTCTCTGTAGGCAAAGAGAAGGTAGGGCAACAGGACATCCCATTTTTCCCTGAGCTTTTCTGGGAGGCCCATGATCATGCCCTTGAGGGTTTTTTGAACCCTTCAACCAACCCATTGCATTGTGGGGGATAGGGTGTGGTGAAGTTATAGTTCACTAAGAAATCAAAAAAGGGAGGTACCCTTCAATTTAAATAAGGGACAGGGTAGATACAGTCAAGAAAAAAAAAAAAAAAGTCCCTACACATTTGATTATAAACACTAAAAAATCACCACAGTACTGGAAGGCAGAATAACAATTAAAATGCCAAAAGTATGCTAAAAAGAGTTTTATTAATATACTAAAATATTTAAAAAGCAGTGGGTCAAAAGCAACAAATGACAGAAAAGATTCAAAAATATTAATATTTATTTGCAAAGATATACACAATCAATATTAAAAACCATACATCATTAAAATTTACAAATTCATGTCAGTTATGATAACAATCACAATTATAAGAAAACAAAGTTGTCGACGCTGCGTTTCGGTGACTAGACAAATGTACACCTTCTTCAGGACAGTTTTCTAAACAAAAAAACATTATAAAAAACAATATATTATTATTAAAACATTTGTTGCTGACCTATTATACACTGCTAACTACATACCAACAGAAAATTTATTATATACTGGCAGTTTTAACAGTTGATAAAAATTACAGCCAGTAATTAAAATTATTCTCCGCTATCCATAGAAAAAAGTGTTATTTAGCCTTATTGTTACTTCATATACTCAAAATTCATCCACCATCTTTATAAATCCTAAAGGTAGTGATGTTTGAAAAAGTACCACGTACCTTGAAACACTGTGGACCAATTCTAACGTTCAGTGCTACAACACATTTCAGTGAACCAGATTTGTAGGGGTGAGGAATTTAAAATGTTCACCTCATCAAAAACCTTGGGTTTGTAAAAGAGAAACACAAGAAAAAATATGTATTGTATAAGTGTTTCCACTACGAACGGTATCTCCAAGTTATATTTATATTAGTGAAATATACTGAAGGTAACCAAAAAGTCTACACGTACCTTGTTATTGGTAAGACTTATAAGTATAGGGTGTTCGTTGATGCCACCGTTCTATTCTAATGCACCAATTGTGCCAGAAACCTATGAGGAAAATTTATACAAAGGGTATTATACCAAAGGCACCCGATTAAAATTCTAAACTGTCCGGATACAGTAACCAAGCTTACCAGTAAAACAGATAAACACTGGAGCATCAATAGGAAGGGATACGCCGTGATCAGAGGTATCGATTCCACAATAAGGTTCTTCGCCGGTATTGTGCACAATATCTATGATGAATAATATAGATTAGTCCCTCAGACACTAAGAGAGTCAATAATTTAAAATCTACCAAAAGACGTTCTATAATCTGATTCTAATGCGGTCACGATTCTCTATCATAACTTAGAGCCGCTTGTCTTCAATTTTAGCTTTTAATATGTTTTTGGCAACAACGCGCCTAAGGGTCTCAATAGTATGCCATCGATCGCGTCACTCGAATAAAGAAAAACTTTGCATCACCAGGTTAACCTAAAACGAGTGAACCATGTATGCGGATATATTCATAGGGTATACTCGTTTAAGAGTCTGAGCATGCCCACTGGTTTAAGAGAAATATCCACATCTAGTACTCTTTGTCTTGACCATGTGTGTATCGACAAAGTACGAGTGTTTATAAAGAACTATAAATAGCGCACATTCTTATGTCCCCCTAATCATATTACAAAAAGTTTTATATGGATTCAATTTTGAAGAACAGAGGGAAGAGCATCCTGCTCTAAATATTAACGGTACGTGGTATACAATATATACCAAAGAACTTACAAAATGCACATTCTGCCCTGTTTCTGTAATATTATACATCTCTTACTACTAGAGTAATTATTTATATCATGAACAAGGATTGAATCCCAGCGTCTCCCCGCTTACCGTATAAAATTAGAACGGCCTCCTTGCGATCAACATAAACGGCTTCCGGGTCAGGATACACATTCGTGTTTGACCCGGAGCTCCTATTTATACTAAGTTGCGGGCGGTCACATGATCTACACTCTTTCCACAATCAGAATCATCGAGGAATATTCGCGATGTAAATAACGAAAGAAAGATTCTCAAAAACGCAATTCCAGACTCATGTCCTATTATTTATATGATAATAAAAATCATATTATATGTCGTGGCCAAAAGGCAAACCAAAGAAACGTAAACACGGCGGCCATTTTATACTAGTATCACTCTATTGAGGTGCCTACATAGAGACCCTGCTTATTACCCTACTGTTTGGGGAGAGGTAAGTATCAACCCAATACCTATGATCCTAAATAACATCTAAACACCAACCTGTCCATTGCCAGGCGCCCCAATGTATAAACATGCCATAAATTAAATATATTAATACCACATAGATATGGCAGCCATATTGTAGAATCAATATACGGAAGCAAAATTATACTCTGTTGAATGTCTACACAGGACAATGTCCTCCTATCTCACGACTATACTCAAGCCCCCTAGAGTCAATTCTCGTTGGGTCATTTGTATTGTTTTTTATGTATATATAAAAGACATGAATGTCAGAAATACTTAACCATAATCAAAAACAGTATCGAAACAGATTACTGAAATACAGAATCTAATATCGCAGTATGGACAGGGTAAGAAGGATCAAATCAACTTCTCCCAATCTTCCTTGCTGTTTAATCCCTTTCTAAAGGTATTAAAACGGGACATAAAGAATTGTTCACGTTTCTTTCTTTTTAGAGTTGAGTCCCCACCCCTGAAACTCATATGGATAGCTTCTAATCCACACCATTTTAAATCTTCAATTTTATGCTGTTTTTCAACCCAGTGTTCTACCAATGGGGCAGTTTTCTTTATCGTTCTTATCGCTGACTTATGTTCATTTATTCTTATCCTAATCTCTCTTGAGGTCTCCCCACATATCCCAAAAGGCAAGGGCACATGATAAGATATATTAAATTTTGGTGTGGCAATTAATGAAGTTATTAAAAATATGAGTTACACCATTATGGACAATAGATGCACCCTTCAGGATGTTAGGGCAATTATTGCACCCACTACACGCAAATGTGCCCGTTGGTAGTGGGGCATTCATTATGCGTGGTTGACTATTGTCATTGATCTCTCTATAGGTATGTACCAAACAATTTCTAATGGTACGGTTACGCCTGAATGAAAACATGGGTTTGGGTAATGAGTCTTTATTTTGATTGGTGATCAGATGCCAATTTCTATTGACGATATTTTTAATTTGATTGCTAATATTACTATGATTAGTAACAAAAATCAAAGGTGGATTATCCACTGCTATTTTCTTAGATTTACTCACAAGAAGAGAATCCCTATTAAAGTATCTAGCTCTTTTATATGCATGTCTGATTAACCTTTTGGGATAGCCCTCGCCACAAATTTCTTAGTCAATTTTTGGGCATGTTTATCATAATCTTTGATGTTTGTGCAATTCCGCCTTAAGCGTAAGAATTGACCAAAAGGAATATTATCCTTTTGGCACATGGGGTGATTACTATTGTAATGGAGCATCGTGTTCCTGTCAGTGGGTTTAGTAAATAGTTCTACGGCAAGTAGTCCCTCCACATGTTTAATTTTAATATCCAGGAATTCACATTCATCCTTATTTACATTAGAAGTGAATTTAAGATTGTCATCTCCCAGGTTAATCCACTGTATAAACTCTGCCAATAGTTCTACAGGGCCGGTCCATATGAAGAACACATCGTCTATGTAGCGGCACCACTCAGAGATATTTTCAAAGAATGGTGCCGCCACATTGAAGACGTGCTTCTCCTCAAACTTTGCCACGTTAGACCGGCCAGACTAGGAGCACAGGTAGCTCCCATGCTGGTTCCCTTGATTTGTTTAAAAAACTCCTTTTCAAATAGGAAAATATTATTTTTTAGTATAATAGTGACACATTCAACAATGAAGGTCGCATGTGGAGACAAATCTTCATCTTCGATACTGAGGAGATCCTCAATCATACTAATTGTGTTATCCTGAGGAATGTTTGTGTACAAAGCCTCGATATCCAAGGTCACGAGGCTCTGTATTTCAGGATTAAATTCTAGTCGTTCTATCCTCTGTATCATAGCAGCAGTGTCCTTTATGTATGCTTTTTGTTGTATTACTAATGGCTGCAGAAAAACATCAACATATTTGCTGAGAGGCTCTGTCAGGGAATTAATACTAGAGACAATGGGTCTCATGGGGGGGTCCTCAATATTCTTATGCACTTTCGGAAGACCATATAGTGCTCGGATGATCGGGTTGTTATTACTCAAGAAATTGAATTCATCAATGCAGATGATACCATCCTCCTTAGCAAAATTTAAAAGATTAATAATATTCTTAGTCAGAGTGTTCCACTCTTCCCTATTTGATCTTTGGTAATGTAAGTTATTATATAGTAACATGTGCATTCGTTTGTTGTAATCTTCAGTCTCCATCACAACGATACTACCACCTTTATCGGCTGGTTTGATCGTTAGATTACTACACTGTTCCAAAGACTTAAGGGCCAACCTTTCGCGGGCATTAAGGTTATTATTCACCCATGATTTTTTGTTTAATAGATCATCTATACTTTTATCAACTATTCTTTCAAAGACTTCAATATCTTTATTAACAAGGTTTAATGGAGGTGTCCATGTAGACTTAGGTTTAAGCCCCGATTTATTATTTGTTTGTGCTTTTTCTTTCCCTTCAAAAAAAGCACTTAATCTAATCTTTCTGAAGAAACTTTGTAAGTCTCTCTCTAAATTGTATCTGTCAACAGGGGAGGCAATGGCGTATCCTAACCCTTTTTCTAAAACATTGACCTCCTCCTGTGACAGAATTTGTCGATACACACATGGTCAAGACAAAGAGTACTAGATGTGGATATTTCTCTTAAACCAGTGGGCATGCTCAGACTCTTAAACGAGTATACCCTATGAATATATCCGCATACATGGTTCACTCGTTTTAGGTTAACCTGGTGATGCAAAGTTTTTCTTTATTCGAGTGACGCGATCGATGGCATACTATTGAGACCCTTAGGCGCGTTGTTGCCAAAAACATATTAAAAGCTAAAATTGAAGACAAGCGGCTCTAAGTTATGATAGAGAATCGTGACCGCATTAGAATCAGATTATAGAACGTCTTTTGGTAGATTTTAAATTATTGACTCTCTTAGTGTCTGAGGGACTAATCTATATTATTCATCATAGATATTGTGCACAATACCGGCGAAGAACCTTATTGTGGAATCGATACCTCTGATCACGGCGTATCCCTTCCTATTGATGCTCCAGTGTTTATCTGTTTTACTGGTAAGCTTGGTTACTGTATCCGGGCAGTTTAGAATTTTAATCGGGTGCCTTTGGTATAATACCCTTTGTATAAATTTTCCTCATAGGTTTCTGGCACAATTGGTGCATTAGAATAGAACGGTGGCATCAACGAACACCCTATACTTATAAGTCTTACCAATAACAAGGTACGTGTAGACTTTTTGGTTACCTTCAGTATATTTCACTAATATAAATATAACTTGGAGATACCGTTCAGTAGTGGAAACACTTATACAATACATATTTTTTTCTTGTGTTTCTCTTTTACAAACCCAAGGTTTTTGATGAGGTGAACATTTTAAATTCCTCACCCCTACAAATCTGGTTCACTGAAATGTGTTG
Source organism: Calotriton arnoldi (assembly GCA_963921515.1). Taxonomy (NCBI): domain Eukaryota; kingdom Metazoa; phylum Chordata; class Amphibia; order Caudata; family Salamandridae; genus Calotriton; species Calotriton arnoldi. The sequence continues at coordinate 1,916,750 of CAWUFW010000280.1, forward strand.
TAGCACTGAACGTTAGAATTGGTCCACAGTGTTTCAAGGTACGTGGTACTTTTTCAAACATCACTACCTTTAGGATTTATAAAGATGGTGGATGAATTTTGAGTATATGAAGTAACAATAAGGCTAAATAACACTTTTTTCTATGGATAGCGGAGAATAATTTTAATTACTGGCTGTAATTTTTATCAACTGTTAAAACTGCCAGTATATAATAAATTTTCTGTTGGTATGTAGTTAGCAGTGTAGAATAGGTCAGCAACAAATGTTTTAATAATAATATATTGTTTTTTATAATGTTTTTTTGTTTAGAAAACTGTCCTGAAGAAGGTGTACATTTGTCTAGTCACCGAAACGCAGCGTCGACAACTTTGTTTTCTTATAATTGTGATTGTTATCATAACTGACATGAATTTGTAAATTTTAATGATGTATGGTTTTTAATATTGATTGTGTATATCTTTGCAAATAAATATTAATATTTTTGAATCTTTTCTGTCATTTGTTGCTTTTGACCCACTGCTTTTTAATATTTTAGTATATTAATAAAACTCTTTTTAGCATACTTTTGGCATTTTAATTGTTATTCTGACTTCCAGTACTGTGGTGATTTTTTAGTGTTTATAATCAAATGTGTAGGGACTTTTTTTTTCTTGGAAGTTATAGTTCACTCCACACTCCTTCTACATAGCAGTGATGTAACTTGACATGAAGTTTGTACCTCTGTCAGTTAAGACCTCCTTAGGGAAACCCACTCTGGAAAAGATTCCCAGGAGGGCCCTGGCCACCACAGGAGCTGTGGTAGTTCTAAGGGGTATTGCTTCTGGATACCTAGTGGCATGGTCCACCACCACTAGAATATAACTGAGTCCAGATGCAGTAGGAGGATTCATGGGACCAATGATATCAATCCGAACCCTCGCAAAGGGAACCCCCACCACATGTAGTGGTATCAGGGGGGCCTTTGTGGCACCACCTGACTTACCACTGGCTTGGCAGGTGGTACAGGAGCAACAAAACTCCTTTGTGTCCTCTGACATGTGAGGCCAGTGAAAATGAGGGACAAGCCTGTCTCAAGTCTTACTTTGGCCTAGGGTGCCCTGCTAAGGGAATGTCATGTGCCAAGGTGAGTAGGAAGCCCCTAAACTTCAGAGGTATGACCAACTTCCTGGTGGCACCAGGCTTGGGGTCTCCACCCTCTGAGTATAGGAGTCCTCATCCCAATAGATCCTGCGGGATTCACTGACACTCCCAGCAGCCTCAGCAGCAGCTTGCTGTCTGAGGGGTTCAAGAGAGGGCCAGGTTTTCTGCTCCAAACTCAATTCTGCCCTGGAAGGGCCCCCTGTCCCCAAGAACTCAATCTGATTAGGCTCAAGTTCATCTGGGACAGTTCCTTCACAGGGACTAAGATCATCTCCCTCAAGAGACTGATCTTCACTCTGAGTCTGGGGGGGAAGACACAGCCTTACCCCTCCTGCTCTTTCTCTTGGAAGGCCCTTGGTCCATTATTTCTGGATCCAGGGCATGTTCAGTGTTAGCCAGCTTGGCCTGTGACCTGGTCACAGCAAACACATCTGCAGTGATGCCCAGCATTGCTGCATGAGTCCTTAATTCTACTTCAACCCAAGCTGAAGTCTCCAAATAATTGCCCAACAAACACTCTACTGGAAGGTCTGAGCTAACCACAACTTTCTTAGGGCCAGTTACCCCTTCCCAGCTGAAATTAACAACTGCCAAGGAATAATCAGTCCTGACATTGTTAGCATTGGCCACTTGGTACATTTCTCCAAGTATGATTTGGTCAGGGCTCACAAGATTCTCTGTCACCATAGTGACACTTGCACCTGTGTTCCTGTATGCCATGGCCTCCTTACCATTGAACAAAGGCTGTTGTCTGTATTTGCCCAGGTTACTGGGACTGACAAATAAGGTGGCAAGATCAATGCCACCATCACAGACAAGCACAGCCTGAGCTGGAGTTCTGACTAGGCCAGAAACCATCTCAGAGCCCAAGGTTAACCCTACTAATCCCTTGTTCCCTGTACCACCACCTGTACTAGTGCTAGGGGGCGCAGTTGCCTTAGGGGCAGTGGTGGAAGGAGGATTGTCCTTGGCTTTTGGACAGTCAGCATCTCTTGTCCAATGTGCCTTCTGTTTACATAGATATGGTTTCTTTTTGCCTTTACCTTTGTTGGATTATGACTCCCCTCCAGATGCAGGTTTTTGGGGCCCTGATGAAGACTTTTGATCTTTACCCTTGTCCCCACCCTTATCTTGAGTTTTAGCATCTTGCTTCTTTTGGTCAACACCATTGTTCTGGTTTTTCTGCTTCACCCTGGTTCTGACCCACTTATATGCCTTCTTTCCCAATTCTTGGGGAGAAGTCAGATCAGAGTCAACCAGGTACTGATGCAATAACTGATTTTGGCAATTATTAAGGATCTGCTCCCTCAATCAAATTGTACAATCCCTTGAAATCATTCACTTTGCTGCCAAGTAACCAGCCTTCCAGAGCCTTAATGGCACTATCCACAAAGTCTACCCACTCCTAAATCTGTGTCTTCTGGGTGTCTCTGAACTCAATCCTATACTGTTCAGTGGTTAAGCCAAACCCAGCAATGAGAGCACTCTTCAAGTTGAGTAGTTGTCAGCATCTTCTTCTCTAACAGTGAGGAGCTTATCTCTACCTTTGTCAGCAAAGGAGAGCCACAAGATAGCTGCCCACTGCTCTTGAGGGACCCTCTAAACTTTACAGGCCCTCTCCAAAGCAGTTATCCACTTATGGATGTCATCCCCAACATGGTAGGGAGGGACAATCTTGCTCAGGTTCCTATAATCAAAGGGATGTTCCTTAATTCTAGGGACACTGTTGCTGCCACCATGGGACTCTAGTCCCAACTTTTTTCTAGCTCTCTGGACTTCTAGCGACTCTTTATCAAGGGCCAATTGCTCTTGCCTGAGCCCAAGCCTAGCTTTCTCAAGTTCAAGCAATTGGTACTCCCAATCATAAGAGTGATCATATCTCTTGCTAGATACAGAGGTCCCTACAGACTGTCCTGAGTGATTACACTCTGCAGAGGGAGATCTAGATCTCCTTGGTAAACTCTGCACTCTGCCAGGAGGGGTGAAGAGGTGGCCATCATGGCCTTCTCCACTGCCTTCTGGAAGATCTGAGTTATACAGGTGGGACCCATCTTGGTCCCCCTGGTCAGGGTTAGATTCCAGGTCATAAAACGTGTCACCTCCTGACCTGTCTTCATTCTCTGTCCCACCCACTCTGTCCTGTTCATCTGACCCAGGAGTCTTCCTTAGGTCATCTAAGAGTAACATCTCTATTAGACGTTGAGTGTTGGCACTTCTCCCTGTCTTCAACTTTCTAGAGGCACACAGGGCTTTCAATTCTTGGAATGAAAGCTCACTGTATCTAGAGGGCAGAGAGCCACTGGCATCTCCTTTAGTAGACATACTAAGTGTGGTGAGGTGTTGCACCTACCTAACCTAGTGGGAACTAAACTCCGAGGTTGGAGAAAGGGTGTGCTAAACCCTTGACTTACCCAACCCTAAGTTCAGTAGAACTTACTCATTCTAAGCTAGTATTATATGTACCTAGTACTTAGTGGTTTCCAGTTAATCAATACAAAGATTTATCTGGTAGAACAATGCAGGCTTGAATCCCAACCGCTGCACACCAATGTGAGAAGTTGGCCTGGTATATACTGTCCACTAATTAAAGTGGACACCTTGCACCAGTCCAAACAACTCTTATGGTGATTTAAGAGGTCAAAGATAACCTTAGAAAGCTATCCAAGTGGTAGCTGTGGAGAGCAGTCTTCAGGCTGTCTTGAAGGAATGTTAAGCAGCTTGTTTTACCAGAATGCAACCTTATAGTATTGACTAAATGAAAGGAGAACCACACAGTAGTTATAAAAATATGTATTTATTAATATATAACTCTCTAGTACGACACCGTATCTGCTAGATGCAGATAATCACAAAGCACACAATACTGTAGCACAGAAACAATAGTAAATGGCACTAATACACACTGCTCCAGGGGGAGACCAAACCATATACTAAAATAGTGGTATAAGAACCACGACTCGAGTCAAGACAGTGTCTAGAGGACGTAGAATCGCTGGGACCCCAAGGAACCACCCAAGGTGAGTAAGTAGGGACCCCACGGAGGACGGGTGCAGTGTGGGCACACGACTGCGTGCTCTGTACAATTCTATGGGGAAGTCGCGGTTGAAGATTTAAAGTTTAAGGACCCTTCTCAGTGGACTTCGAAGAAACCCCGTGGAACTTAGGAGGTTGGAGAGCCACCCCACCCGTGGATACCGTAGTACCAGAGTTACCTATCCCAGGGAAGCCGGGTGCATAGGTCTGAAGTGGCGTCGGAAACCGCCGTCAAACCCAATGGATGACTTCGAAGAAGAGCCGCTGCTGGAAGGAAGAAAAGTGTCCGTTGGAATCCAAAGGTGGATTCTTGTTGAAGAGTACCTGAAAGCAGAGGGGACAGAGTCTGACCAGGGGCTTGGTAGACGAATGCCCACCGATGCCGGGTGCTTCAGGTGCGTTGAGGGGGTTCTTGACTCTGCAGCCACAGGGACCAGGAGACGTCGAGGACGACCAGGAGACGGATGCGAGCTGTCCCACGAAGGATGTCGAGTGCTGAGGGGTGGGTGTCAGGCGGGAGCACCAACAAGCCTTGGCAGCGGCAACCCACGCAGAAGGTCAAGGAAGGTTACAGTTCGGACCAGCAAGGTCCAGGAGACTATCCAAACACAGGGGAGTCAGGGCAAGCCTGGAGCAACCAGGGGAGCCCAAGAAAAGCAGTGTTTACCCTCAAGTGGATCCACAGGCCGGAGGCACAGGAGTCGCGGGAGGACCTCGAGCAATTTCACAAAGCAGCAGCCCACGGAGCACTCAGTGCGAGGAGGCCGGAGTTCTTTGTAGGAAATGGTGCCAGAGGTTCGGGCTACGCGGAGCCCAGTGCACTTGTTCGGGAAACGCCAACAAGCATATGCACTTGCAAATGAACGAGGTGCACAGGTGTATGGGAATTGCAGCCCCCACGAGGGATTCTGGCCTCAAACTTGGTAAGAGGGCAGCTTGGACCTCGAGGGACTGGGAAACCCACCTCCTGTGTTGCTGGAGGCTTTCGAGTCCGTACGTGCTCAGGAGCAGCAGACCGGTCAGTCGTGATGTGGTACCTGTGGTTGCAGGGGAGTGACTCCTTCACTCCAAGGGAAATTCCTTTGGTTGCCCTTGATGCTCCACAGGTCCTGCACAGGGCCTGTATGGTGCATGGGCACAGACGATGCTTCAGACTGAGAGGGGGACGAAGTCGGGCCCAAACAAAGTCCAGAGTGTCTCTGGTCGGCAGCAACCATTTTGTGCTGCCCGAGACTAGAAGGCTGGTACCGGGAACAACAGGGACCCAACGAAGCTCGCTTCTGAGGGGTGGAATCATACCTCCCACACCGGTTACCGGTGTGGGGGTATGATTCCACAATGTTTGACACCAAACACGATAGGGTTACTTTCAGCCTTAATGGCACTATCCACAAAGTCTACCCAATCCTAAGTCTGTGTCTTCTGGGTGTCTCTTAACTTAATCCTATACTGTTCAGTGGTTAAGCCAAACCCATCAATGGGAGCACTCTTCAAGTTGAGTAGTTGTCAGCATCCTCTTCTCTAACAGTGAGGAGCTTATCTCTACCTTTGTCAGCAAAGGAGAGCCACAAGATAGCTGCCCACTGCTCTTGAGGGACCCTCTAAACTTTACAGGCCCTCTCCAAAGCAGTTATCCACTTATGGATGTCATCCCCAACATGGTAGGGAGGGACAATCTTGCTCAGGTTCCTATTATCAAAGGGATATTCCTTAATTCTAGGGACACTGTTGCTGCCACCATGGGACTCTAGTCCCAACTTTTTTTCTAGCTCTCTGGACTTCTAGGGACTCTTTATCAAGGGCCAATTGCTTTTGCCTGAGCCTAAGCCTAGCTTTCTCAAGTTCAAGCAATTGGTTCTCCCTATCATAAGAGTGGTCCCTCTTGCTAGATACTGAGGTCCCTACAGACTGTCCTGAGTGATTAGACTCTGCAGAGGGAGATATAGATCTTCTTGGTAAACTCTGCCAGGAGTGGTGAAGAGGGGGCCATCATGGCCTTCTCCACTGCCTTCTGGCAGATCTGAATTTTCCAGGTGGGACCCATCTTGGTCCCCCTGGTCAGGGTTAGATTCCAGGTCATAAAGGTGTCAGCTCCTGACCTGTCTTCATTCTCTGTCCCACCCACTCTGTCCTGTTCATCTGACCCAGGAGTCTTCCTTAGGTCATCTAAGAGTAACATCTCTATTAGACGTTGAGTGTTGGCACTTCTCCCTGTCTTCAGCTTTCTAGAGGCACACAGGGCTTTCAATTCTTGGAATGAAAGCCCACTGTATCTAGAGGGCAGAGAGCCACTGGCATCTTCTTTAGTAGACATACTAAGTGTGGTGAGGTGTTGCACCTACCTAACCTAGTGGGAACTAAACTCTCTGAGGTTGGAGAAAGGGTGTGCTAAACCCTTGACTTACACAACCCTAAGTTCAGTAGAACTTACTTATTCTAAGCTAGTATTATATGTACCTAGTACTTAGGGTTTTCAGTTAATCAATACAAAGATTTATCTGGTAAAACAATGCAGGCTTGAATCCCAACTGCTGCACACCAATGTGAGAAGTTGGCCTGGTATATGCTGTCCACTAATTAAAGTGGACACCTTGCACCAGTCCAAACAACTCTTATGGTGATTTAAGAGGTCAAAGATAACCTTAGAAAGCTATCCAAGTGGTAGCAGTGGAGAGCAGCCTTCAGGCTTAGTCTTGAAGGAATGTTAAGCAGCTTGTTTTACCAGAATGCAACCTTATAGTATTGGCTAAATGAAAGGAGAACCACACAGTAGTTATAAAAATATGAATTTATTAATATATCACTCTCTAGTATGACACAGTATCTGCTAGATGCAGATAATCACAAAGCACACAATACTGTAGCACAGAAACAATAGTAAATGGCACTAATACACACTGCTCCAGGCGGAGACCAGACCATATACTAAAATAGTGGTATAAGAACCACGACTCGAGTCAAGACAGTGTCTAGAGGACGTAGAATCGCTGAGACCCCAAGGAACCACCCAAGGTGAGTAAGTAGGGACCCCACGGAGGACGGGTGCAGTGTGGGAACACGACTGCGTGCTCTGTACAATTCTATGGGGAAGTTGCGGTTGAAGTTTTTAAGTTTAAGGACCCTTCTCAGTGGACTTCGAAGAAACCCCGTAGAACTTAGGAGGATGGAGAGCCATCCCACCTGTGGATACCGAAGCACCAGAGTTACCTATCCCAGGGAAGCCGGGTGCATAGGTCTAAAGTGGCGTCGGAAACCGCCGTCGAACCCACTGGAGGACTTCGAAGAAGAGCCGCTGCTGGAAGGAAGAAAAGTGTCCGTTGGAATCCAAAGGTGGATTCTTGCTGAAGAGTACCTGAAAGCAGAGGGGACAGATTCTGGGTCACTCAGGAGTGACCAGGGGCTCAGTAGACGAATGCCCACCGATGTCGGGTGCTTCAGGTGCGTTGAGGGGGTTCTTGACTCTGCAGCCACAGGCTCCAGGAGACGTCGAGGACAACCAGGAGACGGATGGGAGCTGTCCCACGAAGGATGTCGAGTGCTGAGGGGTGGGTGCCAGGCGGGAGCACCAACAAGCCTTGGCAGCGGCAACCCACGCAGAAGGTCAAGGAAGGTTACGGTTCGGACCAGCAAGGTCCAGGAGACTAACCAAACACAGGGGAGTCAGGGCAAGCCTGGAGCAAACAGGGGAGCCCAAGAAAATCAGTGTTGACACTCAAGTGGATCCACAGGCCGGAGGCACAGGAGGCTCGAGCAATTTCACAAAGCAGCAGCCAACGGAGCACTCAGTGCGAGGAGGCCGGAGTTCTTTGTAGGAAATGGTGCCAGAGGTTGGGGCTACTCGGAGCCCAGTGCACTTGTTCGGGAAACGCCAACAAGCATATGCACTTGCAAATGAACGCGGTGCACAGGGGTATGGGAATTGCAGCCCCCACGAGGGATTCTGGCCTCAAAATAGGTAAGAGGGCAGCTTGGACCTCGAGGGACTGGGAAACCCACCTCCTGTGTTGCTGGAGCCTTTGGAGTCCGTAGGAGCTCAGGAGCAGCAGACCGGTCAGTCGTGATGTGGTGCCTGTAGTTGCAGGGGAGTGACTTCTTCACTCCAAGGGAAATACCTTCCGTTGTCCTAGATGCTCCACAGGTCCTGCACGGAGTCTGAATGGTGCACGGGCACAGACGATGCTTCAGACTGAGAGGGGGACGCAGTCGGGCCCAAACAAAGTCCAGCGAAGTCCACAGTGTCCAGACGGTCGAAGTTCAGTGGTTTCTTGTTCAGAATCTTGTCCACGTCGAATCTAGGGTCCTCTAGCAGGTAAGCCATTTTGTGCCCACTGGAGAGGGTTGGACAGATTCAGGGGACCCTCCCAGGGGAGGGTCTGGACAGTGGGGAGGATACTCCCATGTCCTTTGTCTAGTTTTGCGCCAGAGCAGGAGCCAACCGGTGCCAGGACTGGTTTGAACTGGACTATGCACAGGGACACCAAATGTGCCCCTCATGCAGACTTTCGGTTGCTAGCAAGCGCACCCACCCAGCTCTAATACACTAAATCCTGTCTGGGAGGTGGTCACACCTCCCTGTGACAGGATGCCTATTGTTCCACCTTCCTCTGCTCGAGCTTGGCTCAGCAGAAGGAGGGCAGAAACGTGTCTCTGGTCGGCAGCAACCATTTTGTGCTGCCCGGGACTAGAAGGCTGGTACCGGGAACACCAGGGACCCAACGAAGCTCGCTTCTGAGGGGTGGAATCATACCTCCCACACCGGTTACCGGTGTGGGGGTATGATTCCACAATGTATGACACCAAACACGATAGGGTTACTTTCAGCCGTTTTAGAGTTGGTCATCACGCGGTCGCATAATGCCACTCTATATGTCGTAAATGGCTGCTGCACTAACAACCCGGGAGAATGGACTCCGTAGGCTGCAGGGGTGTTCTGCTCATTCAGTGGCACCCTCTCACTTAGAACCAAGCACCCTGCCTTCAGGATTGTTAAGGCCTGCAATAGGGGTGACTTATAGGTTTTAAGTGTAGTGATTCTTAGATATAGTAAACCTATATCTTAAGTAAGTGGTGCATGCACCAACTTACACAGGCTGCAATGGCAGGCCTGTAGTTCCATTTTGCATGGCCTCTCATGGGTGGCATAATACATGCTTCAGCCCATGGGAGGCCTCTGGGGTACCTACCTATGCCCTGGGTACATGGGTACCATATACTAGGGACTGACAAGGGTACCCCAGTATCCAATCCGGAGTGTACCTAAGTACATAACATAACAGTTTAGGGAGAAAGCAGATAGACTAGGGTCCTGATTAGCAGCATCCCAGTCAGACTAGTCAGACTAGTCAAAAACAGTTTCACATTAAGCAAAAAGTGGGGGTAACCATAATAAGCAGATCCTACTTTCCTACACCGTCATTATATCCTGTCCTCATTCCCTGTGGGAATGTAATTTGCAGGAGATTTGTAGTTTTTGCTTGGTATTTACAGGATGTGATGTTGGTGATCTGGGCCTTTATGGAAAAGAACCTGACTGCATTTCTTTTACTAGAAATAAAAATAGGTCTGTGATCTGTATGGGGAGACAATCTTCTCGTGGATGATGGCTGAAACGGGAAAAAAAGGACTTGGATTAATGGAATTACCAGTAATTTAAACATTAGCATTTGATGTAAAACTAAAGACAGGAAAAGATACCCATCTAATGGCTAAACTGCACAATGTGAAACAATGGAACCGGTGATCAGTCCGGGCTGCCCTGCTCGCACATTGAATGATCATCTACAAATATTTTATTTCACCAAGCCTCCCTTTTCTTCATTATCACATATGAGACCACTTTCAAATACGAGATTTCATGGTATGTGTGCTGCAAAAAACAAGTATTGACAAAGTCAACAGGTCTCGTCTATGCATGTTCAGCATGGCTAAATGTTAGGGGCATAAAAGAGAGTGGCATGGAATGGAGTGTCTTAGCATGCAGTGGCATAGAGAGGAGAAAAGTGCTGTGAACTGTCGTAGAGTGAAGTAAAGTAGAGTGGCAGAGAGTGGAGTGGAGGATTGTGGAGCGACGTAGAGTGGAGGGAAGTGTCATCCAGTGTCGTGGAGTGTTATGTCGTAGAGTGGTGTGATCGTGAAGTAGAGTGGAGTGTCAGGGAGTAGAGTGGAATATCATGGAGTAGAGCGGTGTCTCGTGGAGTAGAGGGGTGTACAGTTGAGTAGAGTGGCGTGGTGTAGATCAGTTTAGCGTAAGTAGAGTGGAGTTTATGGAGTGGTGTAGAGGGGCGTGGAGTGTTGTAGATGGGAGTAGGATTACCTAGAGTGAAGTGGCATAGAGTGGCTTGGAGAAGAGTGTCACTGAGGGGAGTGGAGCAAAGAGTTGTGGAATAGAATGGAGTGGGATAGAGTGGAGTGGCGTAGAGCGGAGTGGCGTAGAGCGGAGTGGCGTAGAGCGGAGTACAGTGGAGTGTTGCAGAATGTCCTACATTGGAGTAGAGTGGTGTAGAATAGAGTGGCATAGGGTAGAGTGAAGTGGCAAAGAGTGGAATAGAGCAGCGAAGAGTGAAGTGGCAAAGAGTGGAGTAGAGCGGCGTAGAGTGAAGTAGAAAAGCGTATAGTAGAGTAGAGTAGAATACAGTGGACTAGAGTCGTAGAGAGGTATACCATGCAGTGGTGAAAAGTGGAGGGTCAGAGTGAAGTGGCATAGAATGGAGCATGCATGGTGTGGCAGTGAACTGGCATTACTGATGACACATTTTCAATTGAAATAACCATCACATTTGCACAGACATACAGTTTTGCTGATAAAACTATACAGTGCACCAATAATAATGTGTGGAAATGGCATCACCTAGCATATTGATATGATCATATTCAAATAATTGTTTCCAGCACACAGAATTACAAAAAAGTGCTTTATTTGTACTTTTCTAATTCTGATATATTTGCACAGTTAATTTAGACATTTAAATGTTGTTGTATGCTAGAAAAAAAGGCCTTTAGTTAAGTAAAATAAATGTGTAGAGCTCACAGTGCCCAAAGGTGTCATGGTGCTAGCAAAAAACAGAAGCTGCATCAGAGGCAGGAAAAGCAAATGAAAACGATGAGAAAACCAACACAGAATCAAAGGAAAAAAGCCACCCCTTTCACACCCTCAGATTGTCAGATAAAGCCTCTCGCTTTCAAGACAGAGAAAGAAACGTAAACACTATGCTCCCTTGGAAGACAGAGCCTACCATTTGACCTCCGTCTTTGAATGCACAGCAAATGTGACAAGATAAGGCCTGTTTCAGAAAGAACACTTGTGGAAGAGAACGTGAAAAGGCTTTGCTCCCTTGGCGGGACAAACTCACCCTGGCCAGCATGAAACAAATAAAGCCAGCAAATAGAAAGACATACGGGCATATTCACAAGAACGTGCGATAATCATGGCCAAAATAGGACAACGCAACTTTTCATATCGCCGTCCATCGCGGGAAAATAACTCTGTGTCAACGTCTCATTTTCAACACGGCGGTAACATGCGATGGTGTCCCGACAATGCGTCAAATGTCCGCGATACAACCACTGAGACGGCGATAAAAAAGGAAACCCGAACGTGAAAAAAGTTGCGATGGGCCCAACCGCGATAGAAAAATCGGCGACAAGCAGCGCCAGGCTTGCAATTCCCACGTCAGGCGGGAAAAATCACCATAAAAGCTGCACAAAAAAAAAAAAAAAACATACCAACTGCGAAGCACAATGGAGGTAGCCGGAGCAAGTACAGAGGACAACCCGAACCTCACAAGCCCCACGGAGGACCAGCCTGGGACCTGGGGTCAGGGAAGGGCAAGGAGAAGAGGAAGACGCGCTTCAGTCCGCAGGAAAACAGGATCCTGATTACGGAGGTGATAGAACACCATCAACACCTGTTCGTCACCTCCACTGTGTCATTGGCAACAAAAAATGGAATATGGCAGTCCATCGTGGACAAGGTGAATGCAGTCGGAGTGCTGAGGAGGACAATGGAAGAGCTCAAGAGGCGCTGGAATGATGTGAAGCGCAAAACCAAGCTGAAACTCGCAAACAACCGCAAAGCAGCAATGCAGACTGGGGGTGGGAGTCCTGCGCCACAGGAGGAGCTGGATGAGATGGAGGAAATGGTGCCACAGTCATCAGTGTGGAGACGGTGGCAGGAGTCGGGGGACCGGACACTGCTCAACATGACCTGACACAACAGCAACAGGGCGAGTAACCACCAGGGATTGGGGGGACGGGGGAGATGGGCACAATGGCACACATGCACAACTAAGTATAGCATACTGCACAACCACAATGACTCTGGATCATGTCCCTGATCTCCTTGCCACACTGCAGCACACATAGAAACAGCAAGTAGGCCCCCGTCCACAATGTGCCCAGAGGGGGCCCTCCCCACACATCACCAATCTCACAACAAACCCACGCACATGTGCTGAACCCAGCAAAGCTGCGGATCCGTGAGCCCCACTGACAATGCAAGTGACACTGCATGATGATGAGCATGTCTGCAGGCCACTCATCATGACATGTTGCACGCCACAACACCGAGGTGGCTGAGTGTGGTCCACATCCGGAAAGGAGCAGGACACACACTGACACATCCACGTGCACAAACAACCCCTGACGGCAACAAGACATCTGCGGACAAACCATGCCCAAGAGTCCCAACTCCCACCAAGAGCCCAATTTACCCAAGTATGCAACATCTCAGCACTGCATGAGCACAGAAGTCAAAGGCACACCGCTTGAAAGGGAGAAGGCCAAGCAAAGTCTGAGCTGCAGGGGCGACTCTCCCACAATGCAGCACACACACAAGACACAGAGCACATCAACATCGACAACAATGTGGTACAAACTGCAACACATTCAAAACAGAACAGAGGACACAACTGCTGCCGCTTGTGTGTAGAAACTGGCCAATCACATTTGGCATAGCAGGAAACTGTGACATGATAATGGACAAGTACAACCCCACATCCCTGATGGTGCACAAATGTCCACTGTCACGCCTCAAATAGGCAGCTCCTCCTAAACAGTCACAATGTACATTGTCATGTAGTCTGTTTTGAAACTTGGCCAATGCGTGAACATACATGGAACACACTGTTAAACTGCATCTCCCCTTTACATTGCAGAGGTAGAATCATCACCTCCTGCAGAGCACACCAAACACCTCCTCACTGATGACGAGGAGGACCACCCCACCTTCGACACCGACGCCCTCCAAGAGCTCATGGACAGCTTCCGCTCACCACCCCCAGGAGCAGGTCAGCCCAGCTGCATCGAGGAGACCCCACCCCCTGCACAGACCACACAGCAGGAAGCACCCACCACCCCGGCTGTCTCCCAGGATCCCCACGCCCAACACATGGCATTTCAACGCTGTGTGTTGGAGGGCCAGAAGGAGATGGCGGAGTAGGTGCGGGTGGGGTTCGAACTCATGGCAGCCAAACTAGATGCCATCCATGGGTGTCTACTTCCCATCAGGGACCACTTACAGTCCCTAACGGACACCCACAGTCCGCTCCATGGTCTCCAACGAGCCATGGCTGACATCGCTGGAGTCATGACTCGGAGACAAGAACACCTGTCTAGTCAGAGTGGCTCCAGCGAGCTCAGCCGGGAGTTGGGACACATGCGGAGGCTCATGGAGGAGGAAAGGATGGCTGCCACGGCTGCACATCAGCGAGATGTAGCTGGGATCTTTCATGCCCTGCAGATCCTCATCATGGCATTGCTGCCACAAGGCCTGGCGCAGATGAATGCTGCTGCTCCTACACCATCCACATCTACGCCCCCTGATGTGTCAGTGCCCCACAGTGCTGCAGCCGAAACACCACCACCCACAGGTGAGGCACATCACACATCAGAGGACGATGATGTGGATGAGACTGCCGTTGTGGTAATGAGGAAGCGGTAGCATTCATCTCTGCTATATGGCCTGTTTCAGCTTGGTTCGGCCCTTTGCATCATCACCCTCCACTGTCCCCCGATACACTCTGCGGCACTCACCCTGGTCCTCGACATGAACTGTCATATTCTGTTTGGTTAACAATGACACAGCAATCAGACTGCGGACTGAACTCTTCCTCTTCCGATGAATTTGTCCTTCTCAATGGACTCTGGCTGGCCCTCCACGGGACAACAATGTCAAGTGGGGTGTGCATGGCCCTGTACTGCTCCAGCTGCAACACTCCACTGAATGTGAATAGTACATTCAAATTCATACAGGTGTGTCATGTCAATGATCCTTCAAGTATGACAGTATGGACGAATGTAGGGTCACTGATTCCCCCTCACATCCATTTTGCACATGTTGTGGGGCTTGGGTCACAGGGTGCAACATTGCCGATTGCGGTCCGGGTGGCGCAGACACTACAACGGAGACACACGCATTGGTTACTTCCTTGTCCAGGCCAGAACTGAACCACGCCCAGAGCCCCGGGCTCATTGTTCACACCCCTACGCTGGACTGGCATACGCCAGCCCAGCCCACTCCTCTTACGCTCACAGGGGGTGACGACACAGCTACATGTCCCAGGTCTTCCCTGTAGTGATCTGCTGGACACTGGTCTAGTTGTCAGCATGCCACAGCCACTCCCTGAGGGCTGGTTTACACCCACACCCCACCCATCCAGCACAGGCGTCACAGGACATGTGACCCTGCCAAGAAAAGGGGCCCACCACAGCACATCCCCCACTGCCGGAGGTGACATGATGGCGTCCGCATCCACGGAACTCAATCATGAAGGGTCCGTGACTTGCGTTGCACAGAGTTGGTGGCACCAGATGGCCTGCGTCCGGCACGGGCATACCGTCACGAGGCGATGACTTGCGTTGCACAGAGTTGGTGGCACCCGATGGCCTGCGTCCGGCACGGGCCTACCGCCACGTGGCGATGACTTGCGTTGCACAGAGTTGGAGGCACCCAATGGCCTGCGTCCGGCACGGGCCTACCGCCACGTGGCGATGACTTGCGTTGCACAGAGTTGGTGGCACCCGATCGCCTGCGTCCGGCACGGGCCTACCGCCACGTGGCGATGACTTGCGTTGCACAGAGTTGGTGGCACCCGATGGCCTGCGTCCGGCACAGGCCTACCGCCACGTGGCGATGACTTGCGTTGCACTGAGTTAGGCCCACCTGAAGAGCTGAGCGGGTGTGCAGCCAGCGATGATGCGTTGGCCTCGATACGGCGTCCTGCAGATCAAGACTGGATTTGATTTGTGAGCCCTGCTGGACCGCAGTGTACGCGCAGGCAGCAGTCAGCACACACATGACTCCGCGGTGCAGTGCCGCAGGGTGCGCTGGGGGCCTGTGGCGTGGAATCTAGCGATCGGCTGAGCAGGTTGCACCGGCACGTGGAGGGCCCTCTTGGAGACACGCCGGTGGCGGCAGGTGAGCATTGAGGCCTGGGTGCGCAGGGGCGGGCAGTCATCGCTGGGCGGCGGACCGGTCTGGGGACCAGGGCTGGGGTGCAGCAGGCGCACAGGATCGCGCAGGCACCACCGGTCACGGCGGCGGCCTTGTGACTGGGGGGGGTGCCGCCCTGGCAGACACGACCCTGCATGCGATGACGAGATGTGCGTGGGTTGGCTTGGGACGTAGTCACCTCGTCTCCAGTGTGAATGCGGCCGTTGAATGTGGTCGGGCACGTGTGTGTAGGCCTATGGTCACGATGTGGCAGACACAGAGACACACGCAGTAGTTACTGTGGTGACCATCCCGGAACTGGACCACGCCCAGGGCCCCAGGCTATTCATTCGCGACATACGCCGGCCAAGGCTGCTCCGCTCAGGCTTACAGGGGGGGGACCACATACATGTCCAAGGTCTTCCACACTGCCTGGGGTGACCTGTTTGCGTCCACTGTCCACTACACTGCAAACACCAGCAGTAGATGTCCACATGGACATGTCTGTGCTCTGCATACTGCAGTCTGTCCAGCACATCTCTGCCACACCTGGCATTGTGTCCTTTCTTATTGCTGGGTCACTTGCCTCCTCCGCACATTCTTGGTTCCCACCTCTCCCCACATTCTGCAATTGTGTGGCAGAGGGGCTCTGCCTTTGTGGATGGTTTGTCTACATGTCTGGCCCCTGTTACCACGGTTACTTGTGTTGTCGTGTCCGGTAGTTGGGCATGTTGGTTGGCATGTTGTATGTGATTATGTTACGTGTGCTCACCCACAGTTGTGAGTTGTGTGATTGTGGAGTTGAGGTGTGTGGTGTGTTCGGTTAGTACTTACCAATGAGCAGTGCATTGCCATAGGTGCCATCCTGGAAGCGCTGGTTGATGATGGACTGTCGTAAGATGTATGTATCATGCACGCTGCCTGTGAAGTTGGCGACGCCATTGGTGTACTGTCCCCGGTGGTCCACTATTGCCTGCACATTGATGGGATGCGTGTGCTTTCTGTGGCGGTAATGGTGTGCAGGCTCGGCAGGGGCACATGTGTACAGTCAATTGCCCCCGACACGTGCGGTAAGGCAGCTATGGCGGAATTCCCTTGCATGGTCTCCAGCTGTTCATGCACAGCGTGGGGGAAGTGAAGGTGCAGGGGTATCAAGATGATACAAACTGTGATGTTTACAGGTATGATGAATCCTGCATAATGAGACCGTAACAGATGTTTGTGTGGTCATAACCTTCCTTTTCTTTCATGCGGAGGTTACGAGCACACAGACTTCAGTTACAGTATATTTGTACTGGATTCATCATTCCTGTATGCATTCCGGTTTGTCCAAGTGCAATACACTGTACCAGATTACGTTTGTGTCTATGAGGACGCTTGACCATTGTCACCATTTCTCCAACAGGTTTCTGACTACTGTTTCGGGATATGGAATGGTATTGGGGAGTTCCCGCAGCATTTGCAGTTTATTGGATCCACACGTTGCCCTGGTGAAGTTCCCCGTTGGGAATGGAATGCGTTGGCTGAGCTTTTCGTCTTGTTGTTTCTGTATTTGTAATAAAGTTCTGTTTTTCCACTACCGTTGGCTACTGGACTTCATGACCTGGGGGGGAGGGTCCGGGGGGTGGTTGCGGTGCGTGTTGTGGCCCTATTGGGTCTCCAGGCTGCATGTTCATTGTCTCCAGGGCATCTGTTGGTCTTCAGATGTGGCTCTAGGCTGGGCTCCCTTTGTACTGCAGGTTGTCGTCCTGCTTAACACCAGTAGAAGGCAGGTGTTGAATCCCTGCTGCTAACGCGCCTTATCGCCTGTTTTCGGATCGCATCGTCGATCTGGCTGGTCGTTGAGAATATCTCGAAGTGGTGTTTTCGTGTGTTTTTGCACGGGAACGCCTACTCTGCATATCATTAGCGTTAGTTGTCGCTCTCATCCGTGGCGATGTGTTTTGCGGCAGCTATCGCAGGAATACTGGCGATGTCGGCAGTTTGCACCAGCTTGTGAATAGGGCGATAAATCTATCGCCACTTTTGCGGCGCTAAAGTGCCGATAAATCGGCGATGAGTACTTGAGAATATGCCCCATAATATGTTAGCTACAAACCACAAAGCCAATTGTAAGCAACGGGCGGGCATTTCCAATGAATCTTTCCGAATGTCTCAAAGATGTCTTGGCTTCCACCCAAAGCATTTTCAATAAACACCTCTGAATGTGCTGATAGAATCAGATGTATTAAAGTGAAGCTCTTCCGCGTGTTAAACACTTTATTTAATTTTGAAGAGACTTTAAAATATTTTTGCACGAGGTTTGTTGCATGATTAGAGTCAAGCCAGGTTCGTAGCTCGGCTCTCCCTGATAATTTATTGGCTTGCCTACCTCTAACCAAAAGCTAGGTGAGATTCATACGGCGTGTAAATCGTAAAAATGCAGTGATATCCTGGGAAGCGGACCTGGGATGTCCCTCGCGCATTCTTTCCTTTTCACTCATCCTCATTCACTTCTTACGGAACAAATCCACCTGAGAAGTGGCTGCACCACCGCCCCTCCCCCATTACGTTGCCTTAAAACCGGCAAACATTCATTCTCCTCACAAGGGCTGTGTGTAACCACCGTTAGACGCAGTTGCTTTGCTATGCAGGTCTTAAGAGTACACAGCGTTGACACCGAAGTGGAGGAACACCGAATATTCAGCAGTAACTGTATAAGTACATTTTTACTCAGATACTCGCACACGTTGCTTACCTCCCCGCCCTGTGTCTCTGTGTAGTGGTCCACTCGGACCGCCCCTCTGTCGGGGCTGCCTCCTCTCCTTGGGCAGGAAAAGCGACCCTTGTCTGCATCCAGTGCTTTAGAAGAAGCCCGAGTTAATCGGGATTCAATAGGCGAAAGTGTGTGGGGCTCTGGGGCTACGCTCTTCCGCTCCCTCTGAGTCCGGAACTTCTGAAGCGAAAGTGAAACCCGCCGAGGCCTCCACACAGCCAGGGCCCGCCAGTATTTACCATAGTTACTTGTTTTGATTCAGAGAATGAAACGTAGGCGCAGCAACGACGCCACGCACAAGACAGGCAGTGCTGGACTTCTCTGTAGTACTTTGTACAGGCATGTATAAATGGTCTCTGGGATCCTCATGATGGGGCAGGGTGTGTTACGAGACAGCATTACGCCTCCTAAGTATAATTCTCGATAATTAAATTAAATGCTTTAATTAAATGCACCCTGCAGGTGGTAAAATGTGAAAGCAGAATAACCACTAGAATCAATACCGGCTTACTTGCTTGTTCAAAATTATTTCATTTCACACCTGTCTCCTTTGTCTTTGTTATCACACATGAGAAAGCA
The DNA here is from genome assembly GCA_963921515.1 of Calotriton arnoldi. Taxonomy (NCBI): domain Eukaryota; kingdom Metazoa; phylum Chordata; class Amphibia; order Caudata; family Salamandridae; genus Calotriton; species Calotriton arnoldi. The sequence goes on from CAWUFW010000280.1 coordinate 1,935,685, forward strand.
CGTTTGAACACTTGCATTCAGGATGGTGCGTGGTACAAGCACCTCTTCTGCTTGATTAAAAAGACTATAATATTGCTCAAGCTATAAAAATAAGCAAGCCACATTTAGGGTTTGCTTGACTGCTGACTAACCTTTTCGTTCTAATGGAATTGTCGGTGGGGGTGAGACATTAATGTTTCTAAGTTCATGTGTAAAAACCATCACTTTTAATAAATGTCTGTCCATGCAGTAATATCTGATGTACTGAGGTGAAACGCTTCTGAATGTTAAAGAAATTTAAAAAATAATTTTAAAGAGATCGTCATATTTTTACATTATGTTTGTTGCACGATATACATGCCAAGCGTTTTCATGGCTTGGCTCATGCACTAACTTGGCTTGCCCCAGTAGTGGCTGCTATCGGACGGGGGTGGTGAGGCAAAAAAAAAAATGTACTTACCTGAAATGGATGACGGCCGCCTCTCCTCCGTCCTCTTCATCTTCCCGCCCCAGTACCGGCGGCAGCAGCAGAAGGAAGCACCCCCGTCAGCAGGCTCTCTTGAGCCAATCACAATGCTGCAATGCAGCGTTGTGATTGGTCTGAGCGCCGTGCTTCGTCGATCAGATGGGTACAGGGAGGCTTTGCATGTTCCTCACCAGGCTGTGAAATGCAGCCTGGTGGGGAATGTGCAAAGTGTGCAGGACTGCTTGCCCAGCCCAAGAGGGCCGGCCAAGCAGTCATGCGCACTTAGGGAGTGCAAACTACTCCTTCCCCTGCGCTGCCCAGCCCCTGAGCCAATGACTTCCATAGGAAAAATACAATGATGATAACAATATGTTATTATCTTTGTATTTTTCGTTTGGAGCAGTGAGGCAACGCTCCTTCGCCTTAGCGGAAAAGCTGCCACTGCCTATTAATTTGTTTGCGCACCCTTCTCTATTTGCAACTCGGACTTAGTACATGGGGGCGTTAGTCACTTGATAAAATGATTTGTAAAAGGCAAGGATAGAAACATGGAGCCTTGCCTACTTGCACCGATTTGACAACTATATCATCAAGGCTTCTAGTAGCAGAGAAGAAGAAAAGTGCTTGCAGTGGAAATACATTTAAGTGATCCCAGGGCAGGGACTGCAAGCCATTGGGTTGTACATGATCATCATGTGTTCCCAGGTGAGACTGGCAGTGGCATAGTTTCAGGTGGGGCGTTTGGGTTGTGACATACCCCAAATGCATACTTGGCTTGGTAGTTGGGTCTGGGGGTCCTAGTCGGGTCAGCTATGTCTGTATCGGTTTTCTTGTCATTCTTGTTTATCTAAGAGCTTTTCACTTGTTCATTTTTTGCAGCAGAAACTTAAATATATATAGTGACTGGTTTACAAAAAAAATAGTAAACCTGCACCCATGGGAGTACTCCTGGACACAAATGCACTGCGTTTTGAAATTCACAAATTTTGTCAGTAGTTGGCTTGGAAACCTGCTCCTGTCTCAGGTTTCCAGGCATACAACTGGCAAACAATCCCCAAAACTTTATATAGTCTAAACACAGGCAATCACTTGGGGTGGCATTCCGATCCATCGTTTTTCGCTCACTGTGACAGAGGCCCAACTAATGCAAATCAGTAGCGACCCTGCTCCTCATGGGAACAGTTAATCTCGAACCTCGGTCTTCTCACGCCTCCGCCCTGAGACTCATTGCCTTTTTAGTTGGGAAATTTGAGATTACCCCAACAAATATCACTGACAAATTAGGCCCTTGACCCCCCCCATACAGTTTTTTTAAATCATAAATGTTTGATACTTTACTACATTTTTACAGCACTACAATGGGATTTCTGGGGCATACCTCTAGATAGTGTCCAACTTCTGCATAGAGTGTTGCCAATGGTATTATGCGGAGCACAATATTGAGTTCGCTACATATCCACCAGCAACACATACCAACCATCACAAGAAGTAACTTGTAGAATGCCTGATATGCAAACATGGATGCTGTGCTGACGGTTAAGAGTAGTGAATCAACATAAATTCCAAATTCCCCCCTACTCTCCACACAGGAATTAGCAGCCTTATGAAAGCAATGCACATCAACTCGCCAAGATTTTGAAACCCTCCCAGGACCCCTAAATGAATCTCGCTGGAGCCAACAACCACCTAATTAGTCAAACATTTTCATAGCTATACTTTTGGGGGGCACATCTCCTCTCTTCGGCCTCCCTCCATACTTATCTTATGATAAGGTGCCAAGTCATCAGGAAGTTATCGTTCTGTGAGGACAGCCTCACCGGCATCCATTGTCTCCCAAATTCTTCAACACTATGTTTGCCTTGCAAGGCTGACTCTGTGTTTCTATTGTCTGGCTAGGGTTAATTTGAATATTAGTCGCAACTGAATATTAGTAGCATCTTCCAGTTCCCATGAGGAATTCACTGTCAGTCTGGTGGACATAAGCCCAATAGTGTGGTGCCGGTATTCTGGCAATTGTAGTTTGCCTTTGCATCTGACTGCTTCTGACATTTTATCCTATGCATCCTTATACCTCATAATCAACATGATGGTGTAGCTTGAACTCTTTTCTTTGATGGTAGATCAGAAGATTTAAGCTGAAAACTTGTTTTTTTGTGCTCCTGGTAGGCACTTCTGGAGAAATCTCAAAGTCATCTGCCATCTAGGCAGTCGTATTGCAAAGCGTACACCCTCATTTGTTTCCAGGGACTTCTAAAACCTCCAGGTTTTTGGCCTTAGTTGAATTCTCAAATACTTCCAGTCATTGATCTATGGCACCATAATATTTATAAGTCATTCTGAGGGCTACCTGAATGATCTTGATGTAATTTGGTGTCCACCTTCCACGATCTGGGGGTCATCTGGATACATTTTTTCTGATGTGATATCCTACCTTCCAGAGTCGCACCATCACTTGAGTTCAAGGAAAATATATTTTTATACATTCAATTTCCATCTTACCAGTCCCCCGGAGTGAATTACCTTCAAGGGTTTCTTGCAAAGACTGACCTTTGTCCCCTTTAATTTTGCTCTGTATTCTTGAAGCTTTTTTGGGTTAAAAGAAATCAGCAATGTTGCCCTTGTGTGTAGAGGCGTAACGCATCTTGGATTCTATGGGCCTGATTTTGATGCGGTTAGGAAGTCATTTCGACCGAATGGGTTTGGGAAATGGTATCCGACCGACTCGGATATGGAGAGTCTGACCAAACGAGTACGATGCAACCGGATGCTTCCAGATACCTTGGTTGGACTCCCATTGACTTCAATGGGAGCCTATGTTCCGACCGAATGCATAGGCTCCCATTGAAGAAGGGGGTGACAGGGGAAAATCGGGCACCCTGTGGCGGGCACTGCCTGGTGCCTGCCACACTGTGCATGGCTGGTAAGGGGGGACCCATGGGTACCCCCACAAGCCCGATTGGGAAGGCTCCGGGCGCCGGGGCGCCCACCGAGGGCCCCTAAAGTCTGATTCCGACTGCCGATTCGGACGGCACGATTCGGAAAGGCTGTCTGAATCCAGCATCATACTTGGTCGTTCGGAAAAGCGGCCCGTAGAGACGTACGATTCTGCTTCGTACGGCTCGGTCATTCCAAATGCCGTCGGGTTCGGATTGGGATATTCGTAATGACTAACTCGCATCGTACTCGGTCGGTCGGAAACCTTTCCGATTCGGTGGGAAAGACACATTCCCAATCTGATTCGGACAGAGCAAATGCCGTAGGAGGCCTTCCTAACCGCATCGGAATCGGGCCCTATGTTTTTACCACGTCTAGGCAGTCACTAGTGAGGCTGCAAAATGTCTCCTCATGTGCTCTCCAGGGTGGCTACCATCTTCACTGCGTGTAGTTCTGCATGATGTGTGTTCTGGCAAGATGGCTTCAGTCAGAATGTTTTTCTCATTTGCTGTTCTATTAAAGAGACCTAAATTAGTGAATTCCCCTTCTGCTGCCAACATTGTCCCTCCATCATCTTCTGAGTTGAGGCTGGTCTCCGTGCCAGCGGAGGCCCCAGACATTAACGCGAAAGCAATGCACTTTCACAGCAGGGTATATTATCCAGCAGTCACTGGCATACCAGCGCTCTGAGATGCAGTTCGATCACCTAGGCCTCTTTTTGCCTTCTGTCAGCATTTCACAAAATCACCTCAGACTCCTCTCAGCTATCAGAAGAACATTTGTATCAGAGAGCAGATCATTTTCAAATCCATATCAGAGCTCCATGGGTCCATAGCTTTCCAGCCATCGTCTTGGCAAAGCCCATAATGATGCTGTTTTAAATGATTCACAAACGTTTTGGAAAGTTGTAGATTTGAGAATGAGTGGTTACCTGTAGGATCTACTTTTATGGTTACCCCCACTTTTTGCCTGGTGCTAAGCTGTATTTGGACTAGCCTGACTGGGATCCTGCTAATCAGGACTCCAGTCTTTCTGCTTTCTCCCTAAATTGTTGTGTTGAGTACTTAGGTACACTTCAGATTGGATACTGGGGTACCCTTATCAGTCCCTAGTATATGGTAATATGGTACCCAGGGCATAGGTACCCCAGAGGTCCCCCATGGGCTGAAACATGCATTATGCCACCCATGGGAGACCATGCAAAATGGAACTACAGGCCTGCCATTGCAGCCTGTGTAAGTTGGTGCTTGCACCACTTACTAAAGATATAGGTTTACTATATCTAAGCGTCACTGCACTTAAAACCTATAAGTCACCCCTATAGCAGGCCTTTGCAATACTGAAGGCAGGGTGCTTGGTTCTAAGTGAGAGGGTGCCCCTGCATGAGCAGGACACCCCTGCAGCCTACGGAGTCCATTCTCCCGGGTTGTCAGTTAAGCAGCCATATACTACATAGAGGGGCACCGCGTAATTACGCGATGACCATCTCGAAAACGGCTGCAACGAATCATATCATGTTTGGTATCAAACATGTTGGTATCATACCCCACACCATAAACGGTGTGGGAGGTATGATTCCAAGGAATGGAAGAGCCCTCCGTTAGGCTTCCAGTGTTACCGGTACCAGTCTTCCATACCCGGACAGCACAAAATGGTTGCTGCCGACCACAGGCACATTTCTGCCCTCCTGCTGCTGAGCCAAGCTCGAGCAGAGGAAGGTGGAACAATAGGCATCCTGTCACAGGGAGGTGTGACCATCTCCAAGACAGGATTTAGTGCATTGGGACCGGGTGCCAGAAAGTCTGCATGAAGGGCACACATGGTGTCCCTGTGCATAGTCCAGTTCAAACCAGTTCTGGGAGCCATTGGCTCTCGCTCTGGTGTGAAATTGGACAAAGGACATGGGCGTAACCTCCCCCCTGTCCAGACCCTATCCTGGAAGGGTCCCCTGAATCTTCCCAACCCCTTTCCTAGGGTACTTAAGGGCTTACCTGGGTGCAGGTCCATAGATTCATTGTGGGATAAGATTCAGATCAGACACCACTGCACTTCTACAGTCTGGGCACTCTGGACTTCGTTTGGGCCTGATTTCGTCTCCCTTCCAGTCTGCTGCATCGTCTGTGCCTGTGCATCATACAGGAACCTTTCAAGGCCTGTGAAGCATCAAAGACAACCGCAGTAATCTCCCTTGGAGTGAAGGAGTCACTCCCTTGCATTTGCAGGCACCGCAAATAAGTAGACCGGTCTGCAGATCATGAGCTCCTCCGGACTCCATGGGCTCTGCAACACCGGTAGTGGTTTTCCATAGCACCCGAGGCCTACTCTACCCTCTCACAAAGTTTGCGGCCAGTATACCCCGTGGGGGTTGCAATAACCGAACCCCTGTGCACCGTGTCCAACTTGCAGTTGCAAAGGCTTGTTGGCTTCTTTACAAGACGATCTTTGGGCTCCAAGTATCCCCAACCTCGAGCACCTCCAGTGACCAGAATCTTCAGCCGCACCACATCGTGTGCATCGTGGCCTGCATCTTTTGGTGAGCTGCTTGAGGTGCTCTCGCGACTCCAGTGCCTCCGGCCTGTGGGTCCACTTGAGGGTCACACTTGTTACTTTTGGGATCCCCTGATTGCTCTGGGCCTGCCCTGACTCCCCTGCCTTTGGTGAGTCCCCTGGACCTTACTGATCCTGATGTTGGTCCTACTTTGATTCCGGCGTGGCTTGCCTTTGCCAAAGCTTGTTGGTGCTCCTGCCATACACCGACCCCTCAGCACTCGACATTCTTCATGGAACAGCTCGTACCCTGGTCCTGGTCTTCCTCAGCGTTGCCTGGTCCTCCCAGCTGCAGAGTCAAGGTCATCGTCATCTCCCCCTGAAGCACCGACATCAGAGTGCATTAGTTTTCCAAGTCTCCTGGTCACTCCTGAGTGACATAGACTCTGACCTCTTCAAGAATCCACGTTTGGATTCCCACGGACACTTTCTCCTCTTCCAGCAGCGGCACTTTCCTAAGGTCCTCCATTGGGTTCGACGGCAATTTTCGACACCACTTCACACGTATGCACCCGGCTTCCCTGGAGTAGGTAACGTGGGTACTAGGGTATCCACGGGTGGGGTGTGTCTCCAACCTTCTGTCTTCCAAGGAGATTCTTCAGAGTCCACTCGGAAGGGTCCTTATTCTTTAAAAATCCAACCGCGACTTGCACATAGAGTTGTACGGAGCACGCAGTCGTGTTTCCACACTGCACATGCTCTCCGTAGGGTCCCTATCTACTCACCTTGGGTGGTTCCTTGGGGTCATACCATACACACAAAGGAGCTATAGAGGGATACAGATCAGGCCGCCCTCCCCTCACAATATTCGACCAAAAAAGGACCTGATCTAATACAGGACAATCTTTGTGAGCATACCCCCACGCCATGTCTTGGCTCTGATACTTCACAACAGCTTCCTCAATGCTGTTCAATTCTAGGTGCTCCTGTCCATTTAGTTAAAAGTTGTTCAGTGTCATTCCCCAGTCTGTAACCCATAAAGTGCTTAATTCAAGAAAAGAAAGAAAAAATGTGCAAAGGTTTGGAAGTGCCTCACGGAAACAACACCCTGGGAGCTGCTGGTAGGTTCTCACCAGTATGCTCAAGTTCTCATCATTGGCAACTCCCAAAACCGAAAAGTAATAGTGTAAAAAAGGTGCAAAATTTTATGTAGATGCGTGGAAAAAGGTGAACCATGCACTTGGAACAATTTCCGCGTGCAACCCTATTTTGACCCCCTCATGAAAAAGCAAAATACCCACTGAATTTCGCTTCTCCAAGCTAAAAAGGAGCTAGACAACCACTGGCAAAACTACTAACTTTAATCAGTGCCGTGGGTCTGCTCAATTTAAAAACCAAGACACACTGTCGCAAACCATCAGTTTCTATGGAAGGCCAACATGTTTCATTGCCATTTAAACTTACGGCAATTTCTTCAGGGCTAGGGGTCAGTCCTCGCCACACTGTCAATTCGATTATATGCCTGGGGAAACATGAAACAGACAACGACACAGCACACAACACACAGTTAGCACAGAACACAATATTAAAAACAGTACACGCGATGCGTGTTTGAAATTTTTTTTTGTTCAAACGTATGGGATATTTACCAGGTAGTTGCCCACACCATGCATACCGGCAACCCCCTTTTTTTTTCCTCGTGGGGATGTGTACAAGTCCACACCACCAAAGCGTATTACCACAGTTGCTTTATGTCAACCTGTTGGAATAAACAATACTTCTCGTTGGTAGTGTACTCATATTAACTCTCCCCCCCTGGATTTCAAGGTGTTCAAAGGGATGCGGGATTTCAACCCCCCCCCCCCTCCCTCAAGTCTGGCCTCTTACTAAGCTCATTAGAAGGAAGCGTCAGCCCTGTCTGCACAAGCAAATTCAATGCAACGGTCCAAGTGAACTACCAAAGCCTTTCCCTACGATTCACGCTGCTCTTCACAGCCTCCTTAACAGCCCCTTTCTTCCACTAACCTCCGTTCGGTGTACCTGCCCGCCCGCTTACCGGTACGCTTCCTGCGTCTGGCCTCGGACTCCACGCAAACCGGTTGGTCTCCTGCACGTCTATTTAAACACTCAACTTAGGCGCGCATGTTATGACACGCCCACCCTCTTCCGGTCTACTCCGGATCGTATCTTCATGTACATTTCCGTGGGCGCCATCTTTAAAAGGGGGAATCCTGTCAGTGCTTAAAAATATTCCTGAACAGCATTTTACTCAAACAGCGAAAGGCCAATCATTCTTTTTGGAAGTCCACCCGCTCACAAACAACTGATTCCCATGCCACCTCAAACTGGGGTCCTCTTAATACGGAAAACATCCCCGGTGTCTCCGTAGATATTAATTACAACTTCTCCCCGCATTTTCTAATTTTCTGCTCTTCTTCAGAAAAATCCCTCAAGGAGTGGCTGCATCATACTTATATACAGTTATATTTGCGTTCAGTTAAAACCAGTCACACTATAATCTGGGGACATCAATTGGAACATTTCTATGTTCAAGGGGTACACTCTTCTTTCTTAGTGTATTTCAATATTTGCATAGAGTCCTAGCCTTCATTTTAAGGATGACCCTACTATTGCCCCCTAGTGATTTAAAATTATGACCCAACAAGTATGTATGCACCACTACTCAGCCTTTCAGTGTTGTATGTTCCTGCACTACTTCTCGGAAGTCACTCCTGGTCACCCTATACATAGGACAAACTAGGAGTGGGTCCCCACTTTATTCCACTCAATGACATCATTCAGGCCCCGTTGGTCCGCCCCTTCCTGATATATCCAGCGTGCCTCCTTAGTGGCCAATCTGCTCTCAATATTGTGTCTGTCCCCCATCACCCTTTCCAGGACAGTCCACCTTATATCCTTGCAGTTATGTTTTTGCTCCTGGAAATGGCGTACCAACCGTGTGGTCAACTTCCCCGCCTTCAGCGTACTCAGATGTTCTTGAATTCTTATCTTTATCTTGCGCGATGTTAATCCAATGTAATGCATCCTGCAAGAGCACGTAAGTCTGTAAATGACGTTAGGAGTGTTGCAATTGCTGAACTTATTCAAGTACCACGTTCTACCATTGGCCAGTTGCACACTCTTTGTCACCTCAGTAAACTCACACACAGAACACCCACCACAGGGGTAATGTCCAGATGGAAGCCCCGAATCCTTGATCTTTTGGATCGGGCGGGTATGCACCAATTGGTCACGCAAGTTCATAGATCTTCTAAAAGCAAACCTCGGCTGGGGCATCTTAAAACTGCTGGTACTTAACAGAGACCAATGCTTTCTGATAATTTGACGAATCTTAGTTGACAATGGGTCAAACGTGGTGACCACAGGCAGGCAATCCCCCTTCTCCTTCACACTCCTCTCAAGTGGGGCCGCTCTAGGTGTATTGAGCGCCCTTTTCCTTGCTCTTTTAACCACCTTCGTAGGTTAAGCACGATTCTCTAGCTTCCCTGTCAATTCTGCAGACTGTTCAGCAAATTTCTGGGTTGATATACAGTTCCTGCGATAACGCAGGAATTGGCCCACGGGTAAATTGTCCCGAAGTGCTCTTGGATGGAATGATCTATAGTGCAGTAGAGAATTTTTATCCGTTGGTTTTTGATGGACATTCGTCAGAAGCTTGTTATCCACTGCACATATATCTAAATCCAAATAGGTGGCTGTACGCCTACTCATGGTCCAAGTAAATTTGAGACATTCGTCTAGCCCATTCAGCCAATCTAGAAAGCTCCCGAGGCCATTCTCTGTCCCAGTCCAGATGCATAGCACATCATCTATAAACCTCTTCCAGAGGGAGATGTTATTCTGGAAGGGGTTAGATGGATGATTGATGTAATTGGCTTCAAACTGGCCTACATAAATGCAGGCCAGACTAGGGGCAAAAGTTGCCCCCATTGAAGTGCCAGACACCTGAAGATACAGCTGGTTTTTATAAGCAAATTTTTTTTTGTAAGGGCCAACTCCACACATCGTAAAACAAAAGATTGTGGGGTGTCATAAAACCACTCACATTCCCCAAGAGCCCGCACTGCTGCCACCAGCGTAGCATCCTGGGGTATGCTTGTGTACAACGATTCGATGTCAATCGTGACCAGAAATTGTTGGTCAGGGTCATACTCCAATGTATCTAAGTTGTTTAGAATATCGGTAGTGTCTTGGACATACGAGGGTTAGGAGATGACACATTCCCTCAGAAAAAAATCTGCAAACTGCGACAGGTCTCCAACACTGATTGGATTCCCAAGACTATCGGGCGTCCTGGTGGGGGCCGCTGTGCTTTGTGGATTTTCGGCAGAATATAAAATGCCGGTGTTCTTGGTTTAAGATTGACTAAAAAATCTGCCTCTTTATATGTGATCCACTTCTTTTCCTTCGCATCTGTCACCAGCTTTATGATCAGTTCTTGTAGATCCCCTGTTGGGTCTCGTGCCATAGGTTTATAATTCTGGCGTACCCCTAGTAACCTCGATATTTCTGCCTCGTAGTCACTCGTATTCATTACCACCACCGCCCCGCCTTTATCAGCCGGTTTGATGGTTAGTAATTCATTACTCTGTAGGGACCTGACTGCTTTCCAATCGGCACCACTCATATTGCTATACACTCGTTGGTTCTCAGTTTGCTCCAAATTGACAATATCCTGCAGTACTCTTTGCTCAAAAACCTGTACTTCAGGTCCTAGCGAATTGCTAGGAGGGCAAAATTGGGAAAGACGATGTAGATTCGTAGAGTAGAGTGAAGGGAGACCATGCTCTTTCTCCGAGAAAAACGTCCTCAATTTGATCTTCCTCATCAGTTCATAGAACTCCCTCCTGAATTTAAAACTATCATGCATGGGTGTTGGCACAAACCCAAGGCCCTTATTAAGGACCCAGATCTCATCATTCGTCAACTGGTAGTCGGAAAGGTTCACTACTATGTCATTTCCGTGAGGCACTTCCAAACCTTTGCACATTTTTTCTTTCTTTTCTTGAATTAAGCACTTTATGGGTTACAGACTGGGGAATGACACTGAACAACTTTTAACTAAATGGACAGGAGCACCTAGGATTGAACAGCATTGAGGAAGCTGTTGTGAAGTATCAGAGCCAAGACATGGCGTGGGGTATGCTCACAAAGATTGTCCTGTATTAGATCTGGTTCCTTGGGGTCCCAGCACTTCTACGTCCTCTCAACACTGTCTTGACCTGAGTCGTGGTTCTTAGATCACTTTCTTAGTATACGGTTTGGTCCTGCCCTGGGGCCACTGTGTATTGCGTGCTATTTACTGTGTTTCTTTGCTAAAGTATTGTGTGCATTGTGTTTATCTCCGTGTTGGAGATATTGGAACGTACTAGAGAGTATTCTATAATAAATACATATTTTTATAAATACTTGATGTGGTTCTTTTTCACTTAATCTCTACTATAAAATTGCATTCTGGTAAAACAAGCTGCTTTACACTCCTTCTGGACTAAGCATGAAGGCTGCTCTCCACAGCTACCACTTAGAGAGCTTTCTAAGGTTGTCTAAGACCTCTAAATCACCAAAAGGGTTGTCTGGACTGGTGCAGGGTGCCCACTTACATTAGTGGACATCATATACCAGGCCAGCTTTTCATATTGGTGTGCAGCGGTTGGGATTCAAGCTTGCATTGTTTTACCAGATAAATCTTTGTATTGATTATTTGAAAAGCCATCACTACTGCTAGGCACATATAATATAAGCTTAGAATAAGTAAGTTCTACTGAACTTGGCGTTGGGTAAGTCAAGGGTCTAGCACACCCTTTCTCCAACCTAAGAGAGTTTAGTTCCCACTAGGTTAGGTAGGTGCAACACCACACCACACTTAGTATGTCTTCCAAAGGAGATGCCAGTGGCTCTCTGACTGCTAGATACAGTGAACTTTTGTACAAAGAACAGAAAGCACTGTGTGCCTCTAGAAAGTTGAAGACAGGGAAAGGAGCCACTACTCAACGCCTCTTAGAGGTGTTACTGTTAGATGACCTCAGGAAAACCTCTTGGTCAGATGAACAGGAAAGAGTGGGTGGGACAGGGACAGAAGATAGGCCAGGAGGGTGACCCCTCCTTGACCTAGAATCTAACCCTGACCAGGTGGAGCCTGGTGACTCCCACCTGAACAATTTAGACCTCCCAGAGGAGAACACAGAGGGCTTATAGGAAGCCCCCTTTGATCCTCCTGGGAAGTTGCAGAGTAGACAAAGGAGGTCTAGATCCTCCTCTTCAGAATCCAATGGTTCAGGACAGTCAGCAGGGACCCCCACTTCTCAGAGAAGGGAGAACTCTTTTGATAGGGAGTACCAACTTCTTGAGCTTGAGAAAGCAAGGCTTAGGCTCAAGCAAGAGCAGTTGGCCCTTGACAGAGAGTCTCTAGAAGTCCAGAGAGCTAGGAAAAAGTTGGGACTAGAGTCCCAAGGTGGCAGCAACAGTGTCCCTAGAGTTAAGGAACATTCCTTTGAACATAGGAACCTGAACAAGATAGTCCCTCCCTACCATGGTGGGGATGACATCCACAAATGGATAACTGCTTTAGAGAGGGCCTGTAAAGTTCAGAGGGTCCCTCAAGAGCAATGGGCAGCTATCTGGTGGCTCTCCTTTGCTGACAAAGGTAGAGATAAGCTCCTCACTGTAAAAGAAGAGAATGCTGACAATTACTCAGTTTTGAAAAGTTCTCTCATTGATGGGTTTGGCTTAACCACTGAACAATACAGAATTAAGGGCCAGATGTACGACCATTGGAAGTTGCGACTCGCAATTTCCAATGTACAACAGTGTCTGAGACACTGTTTGCGATTCTCAATGGGGTCACAAATTGCATGTCTCATGAATATTAATGAGGCACCCGCAATTTGCTACCCCACTGAGAATGGCAGGCCCTCCCAGGTATGGTGGCCTGCTGGGCTCAGCAGACCTCCATGTCTGGGACTGCTTTTAAATAAAGCAGTATTAAAAAAAAAATGCAGCCCGTTTTCCTTAAAGGAAAAGGGTTTTAAATTTAAAAAAAAAAAAATTTAAACGTTTATTTTTTATTTTTTAAGGGCAGGTAGTGGTCCCTGCCTGCCCCTAAAAAAATATTTTCCCCTGCATTTGCAAAGGGGAAGGGGTCCCCTGGGACCCCTTCCCATTTGCGACTATATTACCACCCTCTTGAAGAGGGTGGTAAATTGCGAGTGTTTTGCGACCGCAATTGCGGTCGCAAAACATTCATACATAGGGCTGCGAGTCGCAATTAGGAAGGTACGTCCTTGGAACGCCACTTCCTAATTGCGAGTTGCTAAACACTATTTTGCGAGTCGCAATTTTTTACGACTCGCAAAATAGTGTTAGTACATGGCCAACAGGGATTTTGCATGCGCAAACGGGTCGCAAACCCGTTTGCGCATGCAAAATCCCATCTTACATATGGCCCTTGGTTCAGAGACTCCCAGAAAGCACAGACCCAGGACTTGGTAGACTTTGTGGATAGTGCTATTAAGGCTCTGGAAGGTTGGTTGCTTGGCAGCGAAGTGCATGACTGCCAAGGATTGTACAATTTGAGTATGAGGGAGGAGATCCTTAATAATTGTCAGAACCAGCTTTTGCATCAGTACCTGGTGGACTCAGATCTGACTTCACCCCAAGAATTTGGAAAGAAGGCAGATAAGTGGGTCAGAACCAGGGTGAAATAGAAAAACCAGAACAGTAGTGGTGACCAGAAAAAGCAAGATTCTTCAAAAACTCAAGATAACAGTAGGGGCAAGGGCAAAGACAAGAAAGAGTCTTCTCAAGGGCCCCAAAAACCTGCATCGGGGTGGAGTCACAATCCAACAACAAAGGCAAAAAGAAACCTTGGTGCTATCTCTGTAAACAGAAGAACAATTGGACAAGGGATGCTGATTGTCTAAAGGTCAAGGAAACTACTACTACCACTGCCCCTAAGGCAACTGCACCCCCTAGCTCCAGTACAATTGGTAGTACAGCAACCGAAGGATTAGTAGGGTTAACCTTGGATTCTGAGGTGGGTTCTGACTTAGTCAGAATTCCAGCTCAGGCTGTTCTAGTCTGTGATGGTGGCATAGATCTTGCCACCTTACTTGTCAGTCCCAGTAACCTGCAGTACAGCCTTTAATCAATGGACAAGAGGACATGGCCTACAGGGACACAGGGGCCAGTGTCACAATGGTGACAGAGAAACGTGTGACTCCTAAACAAATCATACTTGGAAAAATGTACCAAGTGACCAATGCTAACAATGTCAGGACTGACCATTCCTTGGCAGTTGTTAATTTCAGCTGGGGAGGGGTAACTGGACCAAAGAGGTTGTGGTATCTTAAGACCTACCAGTAGATTGTTTGTTAGGCAATGATTTGGAGACTTCAGCCTGGGCTGAAGCTGAATTTAGGACTCATTCAGCAATGTTGGGCATCTCTGCAGATGTGTTTGCTGTGACTAGGTCACAAGCCAGACTGACATCCACTGAACAGGCCCTAGATCCTGGAACAATGGACCAGGTGCCTTCCAAGAGAAGGAGCAAGAGGGGTAAGGTTGTGTTGTGTCTCCCCCCAAGATTCTGAGTGAGGATCCGTCTCTTGAGGGAGATGATCTTAGTCCTTGTGAAAGAACTGCCCCAGATGAACTTGAGGTTGAGTTCTTGGGAGCAGGGGGCCCTTCCAGGGCAGACCTGAGTTTGGAGCAGCAAATCTGCCCCTCTCTTGAACCCCTCAGACAGCAAGCTGCTGCTGAGGGTGCTGAACATATCAGTGGGTCCCATAGGATCTACTGGGATGAGGGACATCTGTACTCAGAGGATAGAGACCCCAAGCCTGGTGCCACCAGGAGGTTGGTTATACCCTTGAAGTTCAGAGGTTTTCTACTCACCCTGGCACATGACATTCCCCTGGTAGGACACTTAGGGCAGAGTAAGACTTGGGACAGGCTTGTCTCTCACTTTCACTGGCCCCACATGTCTGAGGACACAAATGAGTTTTGTTGCTCCTGTACCACCTGCCAAGCCAGTGGCAAGTCAGGTGGCATCACAAAGGCCCCCTTGATCCCACTTCCAGTGGTTGGGGTTCCCTTTGAGAGGGTTGGGATTGATATAAGTGGTCCCATGAACCCTCCTACAGCATCTGGGCACAGACTAGTGGTGGTGGACCATGCAACTAGGTACCCAGAAGCCATACCCCTTAGGACCACTACAGCTCCTGTGGTGGCAAGGTCCCTCTTAGGTATTTTTTCCAGAGTGAGCTTCCATAAGGAGGTCTTAACTGATAGAGGTACAAACTTCATGTCAAGTTACATTACTGCAATTTGGAAAGAGTGTGGAGTAAATTGCAAATTCACCACACCCTACCATCCTCAATGCAATGTGTTAGTTGAAAGATTCAAGAAAACCCTAAAGGGTATGATCATGGGCCTCCCAGAAAATCTTAGGCAAAAATGGGATGTCCTTCTGGCCTGCCTTCTCTTTGCCTACAGAGAGGTCCCTCAGAAGGGGGTTGGCTACAACCCTTTTGAATTTTTGTTTGGGCATCCAGTTAGGGGTCCCTTGTGTCTGGTGAAGGAGGGATGAGAGTTACCTCTCAAACCTCCCAAACAGGATATAGTGGACTATGTACTTTGTCTCCGCTCCAGGATGGCTGAGTACATGAAGAAGGCAAGTAAAAACCTGGAGGCCAGCCAAGAATTGCAAAAAGCTTGGCATGATCAAAAGGCTGTCCTGGGGGCGTGGCCGGGCAAGATGGCCGATTGGAGGTGATCCGCTTCGGCTCCCGGTCCGCGCTCGTTTCTTGGGGGCAATGCAGCCGAAATTCCGCAGCACCAGTGGAATCACTTACTGTGAGAGCTGTCCCCCATCACCGGGCACCTGAACAACCCGGCGTTTGGATGCGGCGGCTGTGAGGCGTGCGCGGAGCGCTCCGGAGCTCGGCGGAGAAGACGGCCGCCATTTTACGAACAGCAGAGACGACCGCCTCAGCGGCACGCGGCGGGAAGACTGTCCCCTCGCATCAAGACCCAGCACAGCGGCGGCCTTCTCTGGGGAGGGTCGCCTGAAGAGGAGAGACGAGGGAGTGTGGCACGACCACCCTTGCTGCTGACGACAAAGGCAAGACCAGTCTGCAGGCCTGGGAGGTCCGGGGCCGGCTTTGGCGTTGCAGACATGCTGGGGTGATGCGGTGACCAGCACGGGGGAAGCCAGAAGAGCGACGAAGACTCCGGTGAGCAGCTAGGGCCCGTGAGTGGGGAGTCACCGGGACAACGAGAGGGCCGAGCAGCTGGGGGGATGCATGCCTGACTTAAAGATGGCGCCTGCAAGTGTATTCTGAGGCCTGAGAGTCTAATGGCAGCGCGGGACTGGGACTGAGACGGGGTGCTCCTGCGGGGCCTCCTAGTAAGCAAGACGCCTTAACCTCCACACAGCATTCGATCAAAGGGGGGGCCTTGGCCCTCACGCTCCAGTCTACAGATCGCCGCCCTCACAACCCACTACAATACAGAGGCACAGCAGCGAGGGGTAATAGTGCCCCCACAGCGGCTCTACTTTCACCACCCCAGCTCACCCTCAGCATCCCACAAGCTAGGCCTCATAGGCAGTGAGGTGTTCTGCTGCAGGTGCCGCTTTGGGAGACGGGGGCCCAGCCAACGACCAGCCGTGACGGGGCGAGAGGACACCAAGGGATTCGACGGGGGTCCCCCGGTTAGCCACTCACAGCGGCGCCACCAGACCGGGGCGCCTTCGAGGCCGTGGACCGGTCCTTGGGGACGCCAGGGTTGGGAGGACCCATCTCTATGCCGCCTAAGAAAGCAGCCCCCAAAGCCACGACCGGGGTTTCTCGCTTCTTCACGCCAGCAGACAGGGCCTCGCCTGCGGACCGTGAAGCCGCCCCGGACACCATGGCCTTCACTAAAGAAGACCTCCTAACTTCGCTGCGAGACTTCAAGACGGAATTAAGGAAGGAACTCAGCCAAGACATCAAGGATTCTATGGAACAATTGAAAAGAGATCTCAACGAGCGTATATCTTCCCTCCAACGCGATGTAGACTCAGTGGGGGTCAGGGTTGTGGAACTGGAAGATCAGGCCCAGAACATCGATAAGCGCTCCAACCTACAGGACACAGTCAATGCACCACAAGACCAATTCCACCAAACCCAATTAAAGGCAGAAGATCTCGAAAATAGGGCACACCGCAACAACCTTCGTATTCGGGACCTGGAGGAGGGAGCGGAGGGGCCCGACTTGGAGGCCTTTCTAGAAGGTCTCTTTGCGGAGATTATCAGCCCCCAAGTCCTCAAAATTAAACTCGAAAGCGTTCACCGGGTTGGCGGCCCTTACAGCGGTGAAAGGAAGCGCACACGAGATGTTTTGGCGAAATTCCACTCATACAAGGTGAAGGAGGCAGTCCTTTCGGCGGCCAGGAAAAAAGAACAGATCTCTTTCCAGGGACACGCTTGTAGCATCTATCAGGACGTGGCCCCCTCCACATTGGCGAGGAGGCAACACCTCCGTCCTATCACAAACAAGCTCCGCGACGACAAAATCAGGTATCGCTGGACTTACCCGTTCGGCCTTAGCTTCGAATACAACAACAAACGTCACATTACTGATCTCAAAGACGGATTAGAACTGTTGGGCCTCTCGACTCCTGAATTGGAAGCAGTGGCTACCGAACCGATGAGGTCCCGTCGTCACGTTCCGCCATCCGCGAAGTGGACCAAGTCCACAAAAGGGAATCATGGCTGAGTTCTGATCTTGGACAATGAGAGTAACGGCCCCACGTTCTTCTTACCAACTGGTTCCGAACGTCCGTTGTTGGGCCCCACCTCTGGAGCTGCTCCCTCCTGACTCTTATGGATTTTATAGAGATCAAATGGCTTTTTGACAGTGTGATTGAGCAGCAGCTACACCTTTCGGCGACCTGCACTACATGATCACCCCGAGAAGGGCGCGGATGGGATCACAGGTCACACCATCCGCTACACCACCTGAACAGGTGGACTCTTCAACAGTCGAGAACTTATCGTTAACTCAACGCATGTTCCCATTGGTTCTGTTGGGGTCCTTGGTTTTTCTTTTTCCTTCAGGGTGTGGGGGAGGGGAAGTGGTGGTGGCATAGGTTACTTAGAGGACGAACAGGCGGGGGGTTTGAAACCGGGGGAGAGGGCAGAAGCGGGGGCCCTATGACCTCACAGAGTCGGTTCTGTAGAGAAAATGGCAAGGCCATAGGCACGGGAGGAGGGGGCTACATCAGTTAAGATGGTTATTACTGTAGCTTCATGGAATGTCAGGGGCCTCAACTCCCCACAGAAGAGACAAAAAGTATGGAAGTACCTTATAGATCATCATTTTGATATAGTGGCACTCCAGGAGACACACCTCCAAAGAACTGACGAATTGCGACTCAAGCACAAATCATACCCACTCATTTACAGATCATCGGCCCACACCAAACACCGAGGGGTGGCATTGATGTTCCATACCTCAACGAAATTCCAACCGCTAGATATATGGTCAGATAAGGAAGGAAGATTGGTCATGGTGAAAGGCACACTGAGGGGCACACACTGCACTTTCATAGCGGCATACACGCCGAACACAGGCCAGACAAGCTTTCTCCACGCCCTGCTCGATAAAATGGCAGATTTTGTTGAGGGGCCAGCAATTCTCTTGGGGGATTTTAATCTCGCCTGGCAACCAGAGGTGGACAGCACTCATTCTCGTAGACCCGAGGCGGGCTCCTTCCCCGTCGACATCAAACAAAGAATTCACGATTTTGGCCTGAGGGACGCTTGGCGTACCCTATTCTCCCAAACGAGAGACTACACGTTTTACTCTCATGTGCATCACACTTACTCCCGTTTAGATTACATCTTCATTAATCAACAACTGATGGGTCAGCTTGCAGAGGCTAAGATATTCCCCCTCGCGATCTCGGATCATTGTCCCATTTCCATTTGCCTACGCTGGAGTTCTAACTCGTCTTCCTCCCCGAAATGGTACTTCCCGAGCTCCCTCACGCGAGACAATGTATTGTGCACAGAACTGCGTGCAGCTATCACGGAATACTTCAAGGTGAACAAGCCGGAAGACACCTCCCCCAGTACCACCTGGGATGCCTTTAAGGCAGTTATCCGAGAGAAATGTATAGCACTCAATTCCTCCCTAAATAAACGACGAGCGCAGGAGCGAGAGGCTCTAGAGCGGGAATTAGAAAAGGCGGAACTAGCTCACAAGAATAACCCCACTAGAGGGACATTGCGTCCCCTCACAGCTCTACGTGGGAAGTTAAAGGCGATCTATAACAATAGGGCGGAATATACGCTGCTAAAATTACGCCATACTTCCTACGCCCAAGGGAACAAGATTGGCAAACATCTAGCGAGGCAACTACGAGTGAAACGAGAAAGAGAATATATTGGGGGCATTCGGGACCGGAATAACGTTCTAATTCACTCAGATAGGGAAAAGGCGGAACTCTTTGGGTCTTTTTACAAATCACTCTACACCGCAGAATTCAGAGACCCCATCTTACAAGATGGCTACCTTCAGGCCCTGCGCTTTCCCCGAATATCACAGGCTACTAATGATTTACTTTCGGCCCTTATCACCCTGGAAGAGGTGAGAACGACCATCTCGGCTCTCAAAATGCATAAACCCCCTGGGCCAGACGGCCTCACTGCCCATTTTTATAAAACCTTTGCCCCTGACCTCATTCCCCACCTTACGAACCTTTTTAATCAGATGGCCGAAACAGGGGAAGTGACCCCCTCGATGGCCGAAGCAGTAGTCACGGTCCTCCCGAAGCCTGGGAAGAACGCTCAACTTTGCCCCTCTTATCGGCCCATCGCGCTCCTCAACCTGGACACGAAAATGTACTCCTCTATTTTAGCCAATCGGATTCAAGACCTGATGCTGGACCTGATCCACCCCGATCAGTCAGGCTTTATCACGGGCAGACAAACCCATGACAACATTAGACGCACCATACATCTAATCGAGAAAGCCAACAAGAAGGGGATTCCGGCGGTTCTGGTGGGCCTTGATGCCGACAAGGCATTCGATCGCGTAGACTGGGCGTTTTTATTTCGAGTCCTGCAGGCCTATGGTTTCTCAGAGGGATTCATACGTATGATCAAGGCCAATTACTCACAGCCCCGTTCCCGAGTCCAGGTCAATGGAGTCTTATCGGACCCATTCTCCCTTACGAGAGGCACCAGACAAGGGTGCCCTCTCTCACCCCTACTATTTGCGCTGAGCATCGAACCTTTCGCAATGTCCATCCGCAACAATGCAACCATACAGGGCATACCCTTTGGAGGGGACAATCACAAAATTACGCTCTTCGCGGATGATGTACTCTTGACACTCGCAAACCCTGCACGTTCACTCCCTGCGCTGCAGTTAGAATTAGCCAAATTCAAAGTGGTAGCCGGCTTCAAGGTCAATCTAGACAAATCATACGTACTTAACCTCACCCTACCGAAGGATGAAGCATGCGCCATCCAGGCCCAATCGCCGCTACAATGGTCTAGCCGCTCCCTCCAATATTTGGGGATCCAACTGACACCCCAGGTAGAAGGGCTTTACAAAGCCAACTTCCCACCAACGATCCTTAACATTCAGAATGACCTTAAGAGATGGAAGCCTTTATTTATCTCCTGGCTGGGACGCATCCACGCTATTAAGATGACCCTACTGCCCAAACTGCTATATCTGTTTCAGGCCTTGCCCATAGACTTAGACTCCACCTTCCTACCCACAGTCAAATCTTTATTCACTAAGTTCATCTGGCAGGGGGGTAGGGCCCGACTATCCTTTTCTATCCTACGACGGCCTAGATCCAAGGGGGGAGTGGGAATGCCTGATGTTGGGCTTTACTATAAGGCGGCACAATTGAGAATAGTGACGGAATGGTTCAAAAGGGAATCAGGGAAGCACTGGCTTCACATGGACCGGGGGTAGTGGGTCGGACAGTGTGGGATCTGATATGGAAACACAGGAAGGATCGCCCAGCGAACGCATACATTAGCACACCCACGCGCACGGTCCTGAAAGTCTGGGACTCCTTAGCGGGTAACGAGGCTTGGACCACGTTCCCTTCACCATACACCCCAATTCATTTCAACCCGGCTTTCCCTCCAGCTATGCATGAAGGTCCATTCGATGCCTGGAGGGAGGGAGGCTGCCTTATGCTAGACCACTTATTCCACAATTATGACATCTTAACCTTTGAAAACTGCAGAAGAGAATTTCACCTGCCGCCGGACGAGCACTTTCACTACATGCAACTGCGACATTGGGCACTCACCCCCCACATACGGAATAATGCCACGCGAGAGAAAACGGGGTTTGAAAAGTATGTCAGAACAGTGAGTTCAATGAAAGGGGTGATCTCCTTCCTCTATAATTATCTACTTTCCACTTCACACTCTGCTCAGCTGAGATATATGTCTATGTGGGAGGGCCTGCTACAACGAGACATACAGAACCATGAATGGGCAGCACTTTGGTCCGATATATTGAAATTTAATCATTCGTTAGAACTCAGAGAAGCACATGTTAAAACTCTAATGGACTGGTACCTCTACCCCGCCAAACTGAAACGCATTTTCCCAACCTCGTCAGATAGATGCTGGAGGGGATGTTGGCTTCTAGGGGATTTCCAACATATATGGTGGGACTGCCCTTCTATTAGGCCCTTCTGGGAGGAAATCTTAGCCCAAATCAAGACCATGCTAGGATATCCCATACCGACGACCATGGAGGGGGTCCTTCTAGGTCTCGGAGACCCTGCTTTGGAACATCAGACCAGGGCCGACAAGGCTATCATGTGGACATGCATTGGTGCTGCACAGATCACAGTCGCTGTCGCATGGAGGAAGAAGGCACCTCCTGCCATCTCGGTGTGGTACCCTCGACTGTGGAAACTTCTCTGTCTAGAAAGAATGGCGGATATAAACTGCGATGATTACAGAGGTTTCGAGTATAAGTGGGGTCCATTAGTCGCATTCCTTACACGGGGCCTACCGCTGGCGGTCTGCCCCCCGTCCCTTAGGGATATGCATCTCTTCCAGTTTTAACATCTTAGTCCTCCGCCTAGCCATATGCCCAGTTTTCACTGCTTGATCGCCACCACATTTCTCATTAGTGGGAGGGGGGGGTTTGGGGGGGTTTATTGGGTTGACTGTTATACATGTTATTTTTCTTTATTCTTTGGAGTGCCTTCCAGGTTGGGAGGATAAAGCCTCAATTTAACAGAACATTACGGACTATGCGGCCTTTGGTGAAGGGGCAGACCTATTCAGCCTCTGAACTCTTTGAACTGTGTCTCTTTCTATAGAAGGTCCCCCCACCGCAGTAGGCCGCAGTTCCATAGGAGGGATCATCCCCACTCTCGATTCCGCACTCTGTGTTGTTCCTCACCTGTTAACAATGATACTCAGGTAATTGTACAGCACATTCTGTTAACCTAACAAATGCCAATAAACATATGTTTTACAAAAAGGCTGGCCTGACTGTTTACCAGCCAGGCCAGAAAGTGTGGGTGTTGGAACCTGTGGCTCCAGCAGCTCTCCAGGACAAGTGGAGTGGACCCCACACTATCATTGAACAACAGGGCGAGGTCACCTACTTGGTGGACCTTGGCACTCTCAGAAGCCCCCATAGGGTGCTTCATGTGAACAGGCTAAAACCTTTTGTGGACAGGGCTGACATGGGCTTGCTCATGGCAACTGATGAGGGACAGGAGAAAGAGAGTGACCCTCTCCCTGATCTCCGCTCAAGAAACCCTGATGATGCGTCAGTAGATGGTGTAGCCTTGGCAGGCAGCCTCACTGACCAACAGCAGATTGATTGCAGGAAGGTCCTCAATCAATATAGGCATATGTTTTCTTTGACACCCAGTCAAACCACATAGTGTACTCATGAAGTGGACACAGGTGAGAGTCTACCTGTTAAAAATAAGATTTACAGGCAGCCTGAGCATGTCAGAGATTGCATCAGGACAGAGGTCCAAACGATGCTGGAATTGGGAATAATTGAGCCCTCAGATAGCCCTTGGGCTAGTCCAGTAGTCCTGGTACCTAGACCTCACACCAAGGGTGGAAAAAGAGAGATTAGGTTTTGTGTGGACTACAGGGGACTCAATGCAGTCACTAGGACTGATGCTCATCCAATTCCAAGGGCAGATGAGCTTATTGACACTTTGGCCTCAGCCAAGTTCTTAAGCACATTTGACTTTACTGCTTGCTATTGGCAAATCAGACTAGCCGAGGATGCCGAACGAAAAGCAGCATTTTCAACCCCTAGTGGGCATAATCAATTTATTGTGATGCCCTTTGGCTTGAAGAATGCACCTGCCACATTCCAAAGGCTGGTGAATAAAGTTCTCACAGGCCTGGAAGCATATAGTGCAGCATATCTTGATGACATAGCTGTCTTTAGCTCCACGTGGGAGGATCACTTGGTCCACCTGAAGAATGTTTTGGAGGCTCTGCAAAAAGCAGGCCTCACTATCAAGGCTACTGAGTGCCAGATAGGGCAGAGTAAGGTTGTCTACCTGGGCCACCTTGTGGGTGGAGGCCAGGTTCAACCACTTCGGAGCAAAATCCAGACCATAATAGAATGGGTTGCTCCAACTACCCAGACTCAGGTCAGAGCTTTCTTGGGCCTGACTGGGTATTACAGAAGATTTGTAAAACGATATGGGTCCATAGTGACTCCCTTGAATGATCTTACATCAAAGAAAATGCCCAAGAAAGTTCAGTGGACAGTTAGCTGTCAGAAGGCATTTGATGACCTCAAGCAGGCCATGTGCACTGCTCTCATTCTGCAAAGTCCTGACTACTCTAAAACCATCATTGTCCAAACAGATGCATCTGAGTTGGGGGTAGGGGCTGTGTTGTCACAACTTAATGCAGAGGGCTAATATTAACATGTAGCTTTTATCAGCAGAAGGTTGACCCCCAGAGAGAAACGTTGGTCAGCTAAAGAGAGGGAAGCCTTTGCTGTGGTCTGGGCCCTGAAGAAGTTGAGGCCATACTTGTTTGGCACTCACTTCATTGTTCAGAAAGACCATAAACCCCTCTTATGGCTTTAAACAGATGAAGGGTGAAAACCCCAAACTTTTGAGGTGGTCCATTTCCCTACAGGGGGTGGACTATTCATTGGAACATAGACCTGGGAGTAACCATACCAATGCAGATGGACTTTCCAGATATTTCCACTTACAAAATGAAGACTCAACTGGGCAAGGTTAGTCTCATCTCCTTACGTTTGGGGCGGAGTTGTGTAGGAAAGTAGGATCTACTTCTATGGTTACCCCCACTTTTTGCCTGGTGCTAAGGTGTATTTTGACTAGTCTGACTGGGATCCTGCTACTCAGGACCCCAGTCTATCTGCTTTCTCTCTGAATTGTTGTGTTGAGTACTTAGGCACACTCCAGATTGGATACTGGGGTACCCTTATCAGTCCCTGGTATATGGTACTAGGGTACCCAGGGTATAGGTACCCCAGAGGTCCCCCATGGGCTGAAGCATGAATTATGCCACCCATGGGAGACCATGCAAAATGGAACTACAGGCCTGCCATTGCAGCCTATGTAAGTTGGTGCTTGCGCCACTTACTAAAGATATAGGTTTACTATATCTAAGGGTCACTGCACTTAAAACCTATAAGTCACCCCTATAGCAGGCCTTTGCAATCCTGAAGGCAGGGTGCTTGGTTCTAAGTGAGAGGGTGCCCCTGCATGAGCAGGACACCCCTGCAACCTACGGAGTCCATTCTCCCGGGTTGTCAGTGAAGCAGCCATATACTATATAGAGGGGCACCGCGTAATTACGTGCGACCATCTCGAAAATGGCTGCAACTAATCATATCATGTTTGGTATCAAACACGTTGGTATCATACCCACACACCGTAAACGGTGTGGGAGGTATGATTCCAAGGAATGGAAGAGCCCTCCGTTAGGCTCTCAGTGTTACCGGTACCAGTCTTCCAGACCCAGACAGCACAAAATGGTTGCTGCCGACCAGAGACACATTTCTGCCCTCCTGCTGCTGAGCAAAGCTCGAGCAGAGGAAGGTGGAACAATAGGCACCCTGTCACAGGGAGGTGTGACCACCTCCCAGACAGGATTTAATGTATTGGGACCGGGTGGGTGCGCTTGCCAGAGCCAGAAAGTCTGCATGAGTGGCACACTTGGTGTCCCGGTGCATAGTCCAGTTTGATGTACAGAGATGTGCTCTACAGTGATATCCATGTGGTGAGAAATGGGTAAGTACCATAGCTGTTCTACCTTTCCTGAGAGAGGTCAAGACCTTGTTTTCCTCCTTGCTTGGAGATGTAAAACACTGAAGTTGTATTATCAGTCGTGATGAGGACCGCTTGAATATATGACGTTACAACGCAAACAATTACAACGCATGCTTTTACAACACGGTTTTTACATCGCAACTACCATTACATTGCATGATTTTACAACGCATGCCATTACAACGCATTTAAAAAAACTACCATTAAAACACATTCCATTACAACGCATACCTTTACAACGCATACCTTTACAACGCATACAATTACAACGCATAATACTTTTAGGGCAACAGTAGGGTAAGTGTTGGATAGTGTAGGGGTAAAAATTACTATTCCCACTCCAGTGAGTGCAACAGTAGGGTAAGTGTTGGATAGTGTAGGGGTAAAAATTACTATTCCCATCTACCCCAAAACCCATACCCACCCTAAAACAAAAAAATCTCCATTACTTACCTTATAGTGCGTTGTAATGACATGCGTTGTAATGGCATGCGTTGTAGTGACATGCATTGTAATGGCATGCGTTGTAATGGCATGCAATGTAAAGGCAGTTGCGTTGTAAAAGCAGTGCGAAGTAATGACTGCGTTGTAATGGATGTTTCCCAGACCGCTTGACCTGTCAGTCTTGGGAGGAATGCTTTTGGTCCAGTCATATGGCCTGAAGCTCCAGAACATGGAAATGGAGCATTTTGTCTGTTTCTGACCAGAGCCCTGGTCGACAACCCTCGCATTTGAGCACCACTAAAATGCTTGCAGTGAGATTTGCAGGGAATCTCCATCACAGCAGTGCCTGCTTCAGTTGTGTTGTAACCAGGACCATGTTACCAAATAAACCATTTATTTGTTACCATTAAATGTCCAGCTCTTCTTGGATGGATCTCATTCAGAGCCTGCAAGGAGTAGAACACCTATGCGGGACGACACCCGGCCAAGCAGAGATTTGTACTCCTGACTGTGACTGATTGTCTGGTGGAGAAGTCTTTGCTACAATATGGAAGCTTCCTTGCTCTGTCCTGTGAGGGAAAGGTATTTCCCAGTTGTTGGTCTAGTATTGCTCCTAGGAACTGAAGTTTTAATTTTTGGTTCTAGTCTCAACTCCAACCTGTGAACAGACTGATGCATGCGGTCACATAAGCTCCTTCCTCATACACTGGAGTCTAGACGAGCCAGTTTTCCAAGTATGGGTATACTTGATGACCCCGATCACCTGAGGAAAGCAGCAACTGGCACTAGGCATTTGGTAAAAGGTGCCAATTTGAGGCCAAAGGGAAGAGCCTCAAATTGGTTTGCTGCCCTGCCACTGAAAGGCAAAGTTCTTTCCTGTGCTTCTGGTGTATAGGAATATGTAAATACACATCTTGAAGATCTAAGAGGTTCAGGCTGTCTCCTTCCTGGATCATCGGGAGGATGTCTTGGAGCAGTACCATGCCAAAAGAGTGTTCAGGAATATGTTAGGTTCTCTGAAGTCTTGTATCTACCTCCATTGTCCAGTTTTCTTCTTTATCTAAAATAATCTGGAATAAAATCCCCTAGCTCTGGGTTCTCTGAAGTGTCTCCATCGCTCCCTTTAGGAGAATTTCCTGTTGTAGTTCACATAAGTGAAGATGTTCTTTCCTGGGCGGCCTGGAAGACAGGACATATGTTGGAGTTTGTACAGAAACCCACTGAGTGTATACTCTGCAGCAGCCATTGGTCCTATGTTATGGACTCCCATGCAGGAGCAAATAAGGGAAATTCTCCCCACCTCCCTGTGGGGATAGGGAAGGTGGTGGGGGCAGCTATGGAAAATTAGGATCTCTTTTGGTTAACATTGGAGCAAGTGTGAGAGGCGCTCCTCTTCCATCTAGACGATCTTTACCTTCACCCTCGGATTCGGTTGGTTGTGTATTGTTAGTCATATTCAGTTTATTGTTTGTGTGTGTGGTTGGGGGGGGTCATATGGCCTTCCCTGACCTTCATACCGATTAAAGGCTGCCCTGTAGGCCTGATATTTATGTGAGGTCAATACTATAAAGCTCATAGGGATTTATTTTGGAGTATATGTCTTAATGTTCTGTAGTGCCTCATCCACATGTACCCCTAACAGGGTGAGATCGCTGAAGGGAAAATTACAGATTTTTGATTGGACCTCTGGACAGACAGTTGTAGATCTCAACCATCCTTGCTGTTGTAACAGCACTGCTCCTGCAAGATGATGGAAGCCTGCATTGAAAACGTTCACTGCAGCATTAGTGATTGTTGCAGTGGCTATTGTTCCTTTATTATCACTCTTGCAGCTTCCATCATGTCCTATGGAATGAAATCTAATAGTGGCAAGATGGCATGCATTAGCTGGCAATCATAATGACCAAATATTGCTAAAGCACTGATAGCTTTGATTGATGTTGCTGCCATTGAACTAACTCGTCAGCTTAGATTATCAAATGTGGCGGCCGTCTCTGCCCGGAAGGGCTGATGATAGCATGATTGGGTTCTTCGATTTGCACTGGGCTGCTGAGGTTATAACACAGCCTGGC
The DNA here is from genome assembly GCA_963921515.1 of Calotriton arnoldi. Taxonomy (NCBI): domain Eukaryota; kingdom Metazoa; phylum Chordata; class Amphibia; order Caudata; family Salamandridae; genus Calotriton; species Calotriton arnoldi. The sequence goes on from CAWUFW010000280.1 coordinate 1,963,415, forward strand.
TTCAGGTGACCCGTAGAGCAGGCAGGGGCCAAATCCGGGGCCCAGTACTTTTTCTCCAAATGTGGAACGACCACTTGAACTGTAGCTGGCGTCCGATTTAGACCTTCAGACCAGATGTTGTCCAGTAAGGTTATGAACCGAAAGCATTGTAGCTCCACTGGAGCCATTGGGAGATTTAACTTCTATCAGCTCTCTTCATTAGTACATAAAACCATGCGATGTCGTCCCAAGGGGAATCTGGTTGGGTGGGTGATTTATCAAATTCCTTGGGTATGATGTAGTCATCTCGTTTCAGATCATTTCTTATTACTTCCTGTAGGAAATTAGGATCTGCCTCTATGGTTACCCCCACTTTTTGCCTGTTGCTAAGCTGTTTATGACTAGTCTGACAGGGATCCTGCTAATCAGGACGCCAGTCTCTCTGCTTTCTCCCCTAAATTGTTATGGTAAGTACTTAGGTACATCCCAGATTGGATACTGGGGTTCCCTTATCAGTCCCTAGTATAGGTACCCCCGAGGGCCCCCATAGGCTGAAGCATGTATTTATGCCACCTATGGGAGACCATTCAAACTATATCTACAGGCCTGCCATTGCAGCTCATGTAAGCTGCTGCTAGCACCACTTACGAAAGATATAGGTTCCCCTATATCTAAGGTCACTGCACTTAAAACCTATAAGTCACCCCTACAGCAGGCATTTTCAGTCCTGAATACAGGGTGCCTGGTTCTAAGTGTGAGGGTGCCCCTGCAATGAGCAGGACACCCCTACAGCCTTCGGAGTCCATTTTCCCCGAGTTGTGAGACAGCCATATTACATATAGAGGGGCACAGCGTCATTACGCGATGACCATCTCGAAACTGGCTGTAACGAACCCTGTCGTGTTTGGTATCAAACATGTTGGAATCATACCCTCACACCCTAAACGGTGTGGGAGGTATGATTCCAAGCACTGTAAAGGCCCTCCGTTAGGCCCTCAGTACCCCCGGTACCAATCTTCTAGACCCAGACAGCACAACTTGGCTGCTGCCGACCAGAGACACAATTCTGCCCTCCTGCTGCTGAGCCAAGCTCGAGCAGGGGAAGGCAGAACAATAGGCATCCCTGTCACAGGGAGGTGTGACCACCTCCCAGACAGGGTTTAGTGTATTGGGGCAGGGTGGGAGCGCTTGCCAGCGCCACATAGTCTGCGTGCAGGGCACATTTGGTGCCCTCCATGCATAGTCCAGCTCAAACCAGTTCAGGGAGACATTGGCTCCCACTCTGGCGTGAAACTGGACAAAGGACAGGGGAGTATCCTCCCCCTTGTCCAGCCCCTCCTTAGGGAGGGACCCCTGTATCGTCCCAACCCTTTCCTTAGGGTACTTAAGAGCTTACCTGAGGGCGGGTCCCTAGATTCATCGTGGGACATGATACAATTCAGACAGCACTTCAACTTCGACTGTCTGGGCACTCTGGACTTCGCTCTGAGCATCAAGGCTGCAACCAGGAAGACTCCTGCTGCTCCTGATCTCTTCGCCCTCCTCGTCTGCTGCAACGTCCGTGCCTGTGCTCCATACAGGAACCCGTCCAGGGCCTGTGGACATCCAAGACACCTGAAGGAATCTCCCTTGAAGTGAAGGAGTCACTTCCCTGCATCTGCAGGCACCGCAACCAAGCTGACCAGTCTGCTGATCCTGGGCTCCTACGTACTCCGAAAGGCTCAGCAACACAGGTGGTGGTCCTCCACATCCCTCGAGGCCTGCCCTGTCCTCTCACCAAGTTTGAGGCCAGTATCCCTCGTCGGAGCCACAGTAACTGAACCCCTGTGCACTGTGTCAACTTACAGTTGCAAAGGCTTGTTGGTTTCCTTCCACCAAGATCTTCTGGCTCTAAGTAGCCCCAACCTCAAGCATCTCCAACGATCAAGATCTTCATCCTCACCACATCACTTGCACCGTGGGTCTGCATCCTTGGTGGGCTGCTCGAGGTCCTCTGCGACTCCAGTGCCTTCGGCCTGTGGGTCCTCTTGAGGGTCTCTTTTGAATTCTTTTGGGCTCCACTGATTGCTCGGGCCTGCCCTGACTCCCCTGCTTGTGGTGAGTCTCCTGGACCTTGCTGGTCCCGACATTGCACCTTCTTCTACTTCCACGTTGTTTGTAGTTGCCAAGGCTTGTTGGTGCTCCCGCTGGACACCGACCCCTTAACTCTCAACATCCGACGTGGGACAGCTCGTAAACAGATCCTGGTCTTCCACAGCATCGCCTGGTCCTCACAGCTGCAGTTCCAAGGGCACCATCAACTCTCATACAACACCCGACATTGGTCGGCATTTGTCTTCCATGCCTCCTGGTCACTTCCAAGTGGCATAAACTCTGTCCCCTCTGCTTTCAGGTACTTCTCGACTTGAATCCACCTTTGGGTTCCACCGGACACTTTCATCTTCTCCACCAGCGGCATCTTCCTGAAGTCCTCTATTGGGTTTGACGGCGGTTTCTAACGCCACTTCACACCTATGCACCCGGCTCCCCTGGGGCGGGAATCTGGTTCCTAAGGTATCCACGAGTGGGGTGGCTCTCCAACCTTCTGTCTTCCATGGGGTTTCTTCAGGGTCCACTGGGAAGGGTCCTCTTCTTTAAAATTGTAACCGCGACTTACAGATTGATTTATACGGAGAACGCGGTCATGTTCCCACACTGCACATGACCTCCGTGAAGCTCCTAGATTCTCACCTTGGGTGGTTCCTTGGGTCCCCAGCACTTCTACATCCTCTGTCTATTGTCTTGACTCGAGTCGTGGTTCGCATACCACTATTTTAGTATATGGTTTGGTCACCCCCTGGTGACCACTGTGTATTATGTGCTAATTACCTGTTTCTATTGCAAAGTATTGTGTGCATTGTGTATATCTCCGGCTAGGAGATATCTGTGTGTGCTAGTGAGTGTCTTATAATAAATACATATTTTTATAAATATACTGTGTGATTCTTTTTCACTTAATCTATACCTATAAGATTATGTTCTGGGAAAACAAGCTGCTTTACACTCCTTCTGGATTAACCCTTAAGCCTGCTCTCCACAGCTACCACTTGGAGAGCTTTCTAAGGTTGTCTAAGACCACTAAAATCATTAGGCTACCAACACTGTTCTCTGTAATGCGATGAGCTAGGGCTGCACCTTCTGTGAAGGTGTCACAAGGGACAGTATGTTAAAAATAGCCTTTATTGGAAACCAGGATACAAACAGTCTGTAGCCTATAGCAGCCACCATTGTGGGTTACTAGTGAACTCCATGTAGATGCCCTCAATGTAAAAAGATCAATTACATATTCACATTCTTACAGGGTAATTCTAAAGCTAACAAAAACCACCTGTAAGATTCAACATCTTCAACCAAGAGCCCTGGCACAGTTCATATTTTGCTCATCAGACTCCTTTGTTCTAATGATCCTCACTGTAGTACACTTCAAGTGACATCCTGCCAGATGTTACTCTTCCCCTTTTGGGCCAGCTGTTTATCTGCAAACCCATACAGTTAAATGTTTTTCTGGAGCAACCCCTCTCGTCTACAAAGTTTTCCACCATGATGTTGGGGATCCTCTCAGTTGGCACCACACCAGCAGAATGGACATAGATCATCCTCTATCCCTCATATACAGCTACAAGATCACTAAGATCGAACAATCTTTCCCTCTTAACAGTTCCAAGGATAAAGAGAGCGAGAGGAGGAGGTAGATCCTTTTTTTTCCTCACTGCCAAGTTATGGAACTCCCTTCCCTCCCAGCTTAGGTCCAACAACAATCTGTTAAGTTTTAGAAAATAACTAAAAACACATCTTTTTAGATAAATCGTTAGGCTTCTTTTTAGACACCCTGTTAGTTATTTCCTCTGTTAGCGCCGGAAGCCCAACTTGGTAGCTTGTTTGCGCTTCATAAAAATCTAATAATAATAATCCTTCTAGAAAGGTGGTCAGCACAGGAATGTCCAGGTTTACATTTGCACATCACCATCAGTTATGCATGGCTCATACAATATACACTACATAAGAGTACATTTACGCCAACGTAGCTGTAACCATGCAGAAATGACAACCATAAACTTCTCAGTGAACAATTAGTTAATGTTAGGGTTTTTTATATGCTTATTAAAAGGCAAAGTTCGCAGGATATGAGGAAGATGTTTAAGAAGTGAAAGACTGCATTCCATTCAGAATATTACAAGACTCATGCATGTTTTTTTCATTTCAATTCAGGTACTAGCAGTCAATGTTATGACACAAACAGGATAAACACTAGAATGCACAGAAACAGCCACCTTAGGTGAGCTGCCCAGTCACTTTGAACCCTGAAGGCTGTGCTGGCATTCACCAGTCAGTGCTATATTAATAAAATCAGTCATATAACAATGACGAGGTTTTTCTAGATACATAATGTCGCCACAGCTCTGGCATTTGGAATACGAGGTCTTTTTCAAGAAAGAGCTGAAATGTCATGCATGCAGCACACAAGCTGGATGTGCATGGGACCCCAACACTACAATAAGTGGAAATGCACTTCCTGGTATAACAGAGTATGAAGGCTGTCGCCTAACACCCCCCCCCCGCCCTCCCCCCACACAAGAACACAGAAACACACAAAACACACCCCAAACCCTTCTAGATCTGTGAATGCAAAAGCTCGTAACCAGACTTATGTCTGCATGTAAATGCAAAAGTCCAAGATTTCTAGGGCTCTTTTGGAAACTCCATATCCTCCTGGGAAACTCTATGCCGCATCAAGCTTTGGAAGGTCTACCTGTAAGAAGAAACAAATAGTTAGTATGTTTGTAACCGTTTTCAACCACTGATGTATAAAAGGTTCTAGCAAAAGTCTGTATTTATAATATGTCTTAAACTTTTAAGCATACTTTTCAGCATTAAGCAATGTAGCTTGAAGCCTGGTCACGCTTGAATAAAAAGTTAGGCATCTGCTCTTAAAAAAGCACTGTGATGCGCAACAGTGGTCCAATCGGAGAGACCAACAGAAAGGATAAGGCTAAACCAATTAACTTATCCTACTTTCAACTAACCAGACCGCCTCCTCAACCTTGAGGCAGGGGCAAGATATCACACACAAGTAAATGCATGAATTTTTTATATATGCAAATTTAGTACATTATTTTTTACAAATGGTTGCTCCAGACAGAAATTTAGGAGAAAGAAGGTGCTCACAAAGAGTGACTGTGCGTAAAATTTAATAGAGAACGAAAGGAGGAAATCATATATATATCATAATCAATACAGGGAAGCCTGTCAGTTACATTTATTATACAACATAAATGTGATCTCGTTGAAAAAGGGTTATTGTCTTAATCATAATAGCCCCTTGGTGGACCAACTATCCAATCCAGGCTTGGTAAAGAGTTGATGTTTCAACATCACAAGTTACCCAGGTCCTTCGGGTTGTTGTTGGGTTACCCCATTGGTATGTAATGTATGCTTAAAAAAAGCACTGGCAAGGGGGTGAGTGCAAGAATAAGTCAATGGGTGAATATTTCCGATCCATGCACAGACTTTTATCTATATAGTCAACTATTCCCCATCCATGTACTGACACATACATGCACACTAATTGACTCATTCTTGCAATCTTCAACTAATCCATCTACTCATACACCAAAAATAAAAAAAAGTCTCCTTTCAGGAATCAGTGACTTTCCCAGGGAGTTGCAGATTTCTAATTTCTTGTCCTCTGCATATCAGAGCATAAATTCATCTTTATGCTTTGATTTTGCACCTAGGTAGTATGTTATATAGTGAACACACTGAGACATGCATCATGAAATGTACATAAAAGTCAACGCAAGTGCATTAAGAGGATACATTCATTACATAACAACATTACAATGACCTAATCCAGTGAGCCATTATTCTAGGTCTGAAGGGTGTCTGAGCAGGATAACATTGCACTTGTGTCTGATATTAAGAAGTGATGGTCTTGTTTCTAGGATTCACAGATTTAGCAGGCTTTTTTTCAGGTCTTTACCTCAGCCTTGAAGGAGGCAAAGTCCAGCCACTAAAGGTAGAAGCAAATAAATACAATTTACAAAATCATTCTTTTTGCATGTGTATTAGCCAAACTTCCTTTGTACCTCAGATGACTGGTATAATGGAAAGGAGATTCCTACCTGCATGTACACAAGACTGAATGTTAAAAATCGCTCCACAGGCAAAAACAGGTTTCTAAAGCTAGCACAAATAGTTGTGATAAAAGTTAAAGAAGCTATACTGGCTAACAAAGTTACTTCTATAATAATTAAACCATAGCCAAGAAAATAGTGAAGAAGAGGAGTAACTGTTTAGCATGAACCATATGCAGGATGAGGTTGAATGGGGAACCAAAGCTTGATATGTAGCAAGGAGGATATATTGATCTGGGCCCTGCAATGCACAGTTGTGCATATTTACCTATGGTACAGTAGTAGTCATAGTAGAAGGCAATTAAACTAACTAAAAAGCACAATTCAAATGGGTTTTGCTGCTGGATAAGAGCATTTTAAGTGGGCAAGTTGACTAGCATCATTAGGATCAGTGAGAGGTTAAAAAAACGTAAAAATATAAAAATAGTGAACTAAAGTATGGATGCAGAGGGAGATCTTACCGAAGTTTGGCATGCTACAGAACAGGAGGGAATGCCAGTACCAAGTTATTTCTATATTGTTATTTCTTACATTTATCCACATCTAAATATCTCATAAGGAATAAGACAAAACTTTTCTAGCTTTTGGCTATATATAAAAGAATAGCATCTTACTGTCCGTGCTTCACCCCTCTCTTCACAACCTCCATGCTCTGCCCCAGCTGGCATGGAATAGCTGGGCGGCAATTGCCAGCAGCAGTAATTCGTTTGTGTGTTGCAGTCAGGTAACACTGGGCAGCTCAAGTCTCCCTGACTGGATATATTTGTTCCTAGTCTCTAACGACCTCCAAAAATCCATGAAAATATTCCAATTTAAAGTGATAAATCTCAGAAAGGCTGTCTGAAAAAGATGGAGGCTCGGGTGACATTATGTTAACAAAACATTAAGCATTTTCTGCCAATTTCCGAACAGCAATTTATCAAACTAAGACTGTCTGTCATACAGTCAGCTGTTCTAATCTGGAGGGAGATTGTGTGGCCAAGAGAGAAATTAATGTTTTGCGTGTTGTTTTTTTTGTTCAATAGGTCTAAAGCCCAAACAAATCCCAAAAAGAGTGGAGGAGCATTAAGTCCTCCTCACATTTAATAAATAATGAATGGATTTTATCATGATGCAGGTACTAGCTGAGTGGTTTGCTACTTTTGTATTCCATGCCGAGGAACGTCAACCCAATGACCCCTCTAGGACTGCACCACAATCAATCAAGGATTTGTAAAACGCGGCAAATTACCCATGAGGGTTTCAAGGCGCAGGAGATTGCTAGCTGCTATGTTGTGAACTGTTCATTTGAACAGACAGGTCTTGAGTTCTTTCCTGAATTCCCGGAGCGATAAGGTGGTCCTGAGATGCAGGGAAAGGTCGTTCCAAGCTCTGGCCGCAAGGTGTGAGAAGAAGCGTCCTCCGCTATTGCCACAACAGATCCAAGGGGCGTTTGCGAGGAAGGGGGCAGCGGATCGTAGGTATCTGGTTGGTTGGTGGAAGGTCATGCGTTTGCTGATGTATGCTGATCCTTCGTTGTGCAGGGCTTTGAATGCGCGGGTCAATATCTTGAACTGGTATCTCTTCTGGATTGGGAGCCAGTGTCGTTTCTTGAGGTGTGGTGTGATGTGGATCTGCTTGGGGAGGTCAAGGATGTTTTACTGCAGCGTTTTGTATGGTCTGTAGTCTCTTCAAGAGGCGTGCAGTGATTCCTATGTAGAGTGTGTTCCCATAGTCCAGCCTGCTAGTGACGAGAGCCTGCTTGACGGTTCTTCTGATGTTGACTGGAAGCCATCTGTAGATCTTGCGGAGCATGCGTGGGGTGTGGAAGCAGGCACATGAGACTGCGTTTACCTGTTTTTTCATATATAGCTTGCTGTCCAATAGGATGCCGAGGTTGCAGGCATGGCCTGTCGGGACGGGTGGTGGGCCAAGTTCAGTGGGCCACCATGCGTCGTTCCATGGTGAGGGGTTGTTCCCGAAGATGAGGACTTCTGTCTTATCTGTGTTGAGCTTGAGACAGTTGTCCTTCATCCAGTCAGCGACGTTCATCATGCATCTGTGGAAGTTGGCTCAGGTGGGGAGGGGTCTTTTGACAGCGAGAGGATGAAATGGGTGTTGTTGGTGTAGGAGATGATGTTGAGTCAGTGCGATTTAACGGTGTTGGCCGGGGGGGCCAGGTACGTGTTGAAGTGGGTGGGGCAGAGGGACGATCCTTGAGTGACACCGCAGATGACTTGGATTCCAAGGTATACGGTGGGAGACGGGGTCTCTGGGTTCTTCCGGGGAGGTATGAGGCGATCCATTTGAGGGAGTCTCCCTGGATTCCAACGTGGTGGAGTCTGTTGATCAAGATGTGACGAGAGATGGAGTCATAGGCAGCTTACAGGTCCAGGAGGATGAGGGCTGCCGTTTCGCCGCGGTCCAGGAGAGCTCTGATGTCGGTGGCTGCGATCAGGGCTGTCTTGGTGCTGTGATTGGTATGAAATCCGGATAGGGAGAGGTCCAGGAGGTTGTTGTATTCCAGGTGTTTGGTGAGTTGCTGGTTGATTGTCTTCCCAAGAACCTTCACTGGGAAAGGAAGCAGGGAAATGGGTCGGTAGGTCTTTGGTTCTGCTAGGTCGGGGATGGTTTCTTCAGGAGGGGCCTCACTTCAGCATGTTTCCAGGCCTCAGGAAAGGAGGCTGAGGTGATGGAGGTGTTCAGGACTTTCTTGAGCTTGTAGTCGATCGTCTTGCTTCCGAGGTTGAAAAGTGGTTGGGACAGGGGTCCGTGGGAGCTCCCAAGTGCACAGAGTTCATGATGGCGATCGTGGTATGAGTTGTGAGAGGGTCCCAGAGGGTGAGCAGGTGTTTGGGTTTTGCATTTGCGGGTGTGAGCAGGTTGATGCTGTTGGTGGAGGGGGGATGGGGTTTGAAGTTTCTGTAGATGACTGAGATCTGTGTCAGGGTGTCACATAGTTCTTGGGAGGAGTTGATGTCATTCTCAGCAGATACGGGGTTGGAGAACTCCTTCACGATGGATAACCGCTCCTTGCTACAGTTTGTGCTGGCTTCAATGCAGTCAGCTAGGGCGTTCTAGTTTCTTTCAGGAGGCGGTGGTATTGGTGGACTAGTCTCCCGTCTCTTTGCTGGTGCACCACTTCATCTCCAGTTGCCAGCATTTGCATTTGGTGGATTTCAGTCCTGCGGTGAACCAGCTGGCTCCTCTGGCAGGTCTTTTGGGTTTGGTTGGCTTGGCAGAGGCAGAGGCAATTGTGTCAGCGCATTTTGTGGGCCACTGGGAGAAGTTCTTCGCAGTCTGTCTGGATTGGTTGTAGTGTATGAGAATGTCTCACTGCTCCCATTTGGCAGAAAGCCTTGACTAGAAACATTGGACCCAACTGCATGTTAAGAATTAAGCATTCTATATTTTTATTTTACAATACTTCCTAAACTCAGAAAACAGCAAACTAATATTTTATTTAACATGTCATTCAACTTTAAGGTAATAATTTCACTGATCTGAAAGAACAGGAGGGAAATTTGACCCTGGCTTACACACTGGTCTCAACGGCACATGCATTATCCCATTGACAGCAAAGAGTAATTTCAACTTGGAATCACAGTAAGAAAGACCCCAAAAAACATGTAATGTGAGAATGATAGCATGGGAAATGCTTTCCTGCACTCAGGTTAGAAAGAAAATATTTGGCATGCTGTGCATTTCCCATATAGGGCAATGCTTTCCTGATACCTGCCTGCATTAAATCGCTACTCTGAACAGTAAACACACTTCCAGTGGAAACCAACTCCCTTTTTTAGGATTATGTTCTAAAAGAAGATCCCTGTGATAAAGGGGCTGAACGCTGGAGTTATTTGGGCTAAGCAGTTCATCTTCCCATTCCACCAGAAGAGGTCTGGAGGACGATACCTGGCTTACTCAGAAAGCCTTTCCCATAGACCAAATTTTTGGCATGCCACGAGCTACGTTTTATGCACCAATAACCACTATGCCTGCCCTTCCCAACTTAAACATATGGTAATTAGCCCAAAACTGCAGACATGTTGGAAATAAAAATATACTAATCCATAGGGCTCATAACACTCCCCTTGCCCCCTGGAGAGTCCCATGGGATAGAAAGTGAACCCACCATTGAAACAGCCGTTTGAGACTTCTATGACATCCCCCCTAGAGAACAGGAGGAGGCCTCAATAAACCTCAGTGTTGATCTTGCAAGCTCTCAAGGAATGCACCAGGCTATAGAGGAGCCTAGTAAAGCTGGAAAGCCTGCGCAAACAAGCAAACTTCTAAAAGCCAAAAAACCTTAAATTACCTTGTTTAGTCAAAAGGAACTGCAGAGGCTGCTTCGACATTCAGCAACAGTCAGATAGTTGAATCTGCAATACGATCAGGATAATCAGTTTCAACTGGAGTGACGGGATGGCCGATAGATTATAAATATCAAAGCCATGTAACAATGGTGCTCGTCACAGAACAAAATATTTGCTTTAAAAATCACAATTATGATATCGTGAGGATTCCGCTGCTGCAACTGGTGTCTTCAAAGAGTTACAGCAGATTCATTTTTGCAAAACTACTATGAATATCTTATTTAGTAAAATATATATATTCAGCCGTTTTTTTCTAAAATCTTGATTTTACGTTTTAAATATACATAAGTTTCAGCAATTACAATTAGTAAACCGGTACGCAGTGCAAATTCAAGTTCATAACCAAGTTCCAATAGTGCTTTGGTATTACTGTTTAGTTCGAATCACAGATACCCATCACTATAACAGTAAGTTTGTAATAAATAAAGACGATCTTCCACCTCAGCTTCTTCCTGGAAGGTTTTGGGGTGATCTGTCAAACGGGAGGCTGAGAAAAAAGGGCGTCCCACAACTAGTTTTTCCATGCAATTTCCCTTAGGAATTTTGGATAAGGATACAGAAAAAACAGATTTACACCAAATTTGGTAGAAAGCTAGATCTTCATTCAGAAATTGTGATATTTGTGATTTGGTGTAAATGAGTTCAGCTGATTTTTTAAAGCGGCAATAAAAAAAATCTTTTTTTTTTAAAAAAAAGCACCACTCCGATTGGCTGAGGGGGCTGTTTTTTCCCATGTCAGACTTTCTCCTTTCTGTCTTTAGTGTACATCAACCATTTTGGCAGTTTGAGCCAACTATCTAGCCAGACTACATACATGAACTACAATAGGCAGTATGACCGGGATAGCTAATGCACAATTAAATATTGAAAAGTAGGACACTGCCAATGAGGAAATCAAACATATTGGGAAATATGCAACAGCACGCAGTTATGGGGAGCGGGATCGACCAGGTGCTACATTGGCAGGGTTATTGAGACCCAAAAGGGAACTAGATAAAATGGTGGGCATGACGGACGAGAATCTGACTCCCTTGAGCACCACTGAGGAGATTGCAACACATTTCTGCGCTTATTACCAGAGGTTGTATACTTCCCAAATCCCAACCGACAGCAGTATCTTAGAGGAATATCTATTGTATATTAAAATGCCTTGGCTAGTAAATGAACACAGGGAACATTTAATGGGGCCATTGAAATCCGATGAGATACGCGACGTGTTGCGTGGTATGGCAGCAGGGAAAGCCCCGGGAGCGGATGGTGTTTCGGTGGCTTTCTACAAAGCTTTTCAGGATATATTGACCCCTTATCTCAAACTGCTCTACGAAGAAATGGTGGAGTCAGGCATCATACCGCCCTCTATGCGTGAAGCTGTCATAGTCATGTTACTAAAACCAGGAAAATTGCCCAGTAATTGCTCCTCATACAGACCCTTATCCCTGCATAATGTGGACGCAAAGATCTACGCTAAAATGTTAGCGAACAGGCTGGCCCCACTATTACCCAGCATTATTCGACCAGAGCAGGCGGGGTTTGTCCCCAGCCGTAACCTATCCCAAAGTCTGAGAACTCTGTTTGGCGTGGTGCAGAGACTGAATCCAGAGGTCAAGGCTACGGCAGTATTTCTCGATGCCGAGAAAGCTTTCGACTCAGTTGAGTGGGGCTTCATGTTCGCGGTGTTGCGCAGGATAGGAGTCGGAGACGTATTCCTTCGATTAGTATCAGTGGTATACGCATCACCCACCGCCTGAGTACAGATCGGGGATGTAGTCTCACAATCATTCAATATTACAAGGGGAACGCAACAGGGCTGCCCGCTCTCCCCGCTCCTGAACGCGATCGTCGCAGAACCATTGGCTTGCGCCATCCGTGAGTATCACACACACAAGGCTAGGATTTCCCGAGTACACGCTTAATATCTCCGCTTATGCGGATGACACTTTACTATACATTTATGATCCAGAGGTAAATTTGTCCCCCATACTACGAGAGGTAGTCCAGTTTGGTGGTCATTCTGGTCTTCGAGTAAACTGGGATAAATCCATCATATTCCCACACACCTGCCACCACGGAACCCATCATGGAGTTCCTGCTGCGCTGGACCACGGATACAGTGCGATATTTGGGAATTCAATTTCACATTGACCCAGCATTAGTGATTCGGGAAAATTATGGTAGGGCAACGCCTAACTGAAAACGTAGATAAATGGATCAGGCTCCCGCTTTCACTAATGGGGAGAATTGCCATTATGAAAATGGTGATCCTACCAAGATTCTTATTTCTATTCCGAAATATACCCAATCTCCTACCCACTTATTTAAAATTTGGCGCACACAGCTGATATGTCTGGCGTGGGCCGGCAAACTGACCTGAATAAGATGGGACTCTCTTACTCTACCCTACGAGTTGGGGGGAGCCCCAGATCTAGAAAAGTATTACAGAGCCGCTAATAGCACATTTGCCCATTGTTGGATACATGGTCCCCAGGACATACCTTTTTTATATTTGGAAAAAAATGCGGCGGATCTGCTTTCATTACCCCAGCTCCTGGCGCGTCAGACCTCCAGGCGACTTCAGGTCTTTGATTCCCTGGCGGTCACTGTGCAGGCCTGGCAGACGTTACTACATATGCAGGCAGGGCCCTTGTACTCTCCAGAAATGCCAATCCAGTGGGTTTTATGGTTCTCGTTGGGCCAAGATGTGGGGGCAAGGCAGGCACTACAAACTATAGGAATCACTAAAATGGGGGACTTTTTCAGAGATGGTGCACTAGTATCCTGGGAGGCCTTGCATCGGCCGGATGTGCAGCCGGCAGGCACAGCACTATTTCACTTCTTTAGGGCCAGGCACACGTGGCGTGCCCTTCTAGGCGATGAAATGCTAGAACTACAGGCTATGGCGATTATTCACAACTCATCAAGGTTGAGGAGCCCCTTAAGCTAATCACAACATTTTACACTAGCCTACAAGACACTCGTCAGTCTGAAGTCCTCATAGTTAGACGGGATTGGCAGCGAGATCTGGGCACTCCGTTGAGTGACAAAGAGTGGCAGTATTGTTGTTCCCGAACCCGCTCAGTCTCTCTCAATGGAAGGCATAGACTTATCCACTTTAAGTTTTTGCACAGGGCATACTGCACCCCTGAGCGCCAGTTTAGACGTGGGTTAACAGAGACCTCCAGCTGCCAAAGATGTGGGGAGGAAGATGCAGGATTTTGGCATCTGGCTTGGCAGTGCTCCGGGATACAGGCATTCTGGGGCAAAGTGTTTCAGGAGCTGGGAATTATCATCAGTGCTGACTTGGAGGCGGACCCTAGAATGGCACTCCTGGGGTGGGATCTCTCAGTAGGTAAGACAGTACGTCCGGTGCTAGCCATTGGACTTCTAGCTAAGCGCTGGGTGGTATTGCGCTGGATAGGCGGCCCACTGCCGCGGATTAAAGAATGTCATGCTGACATGCTGTATTGCAACACACAAGCTGATATATATATATAGCGAGTTACTCCCTCCCAGAAGCCGTCCCAGGAATTATCGGGGACCATACCAAGCTTACCTCTCAAAGCTGCGGATGTAATCTCAGACCCACAATCCACTACCATCGGGGCACTGTCACAGGAGGTAGGAACATAGAAATATAAGAAGTCAATAGATAATGATACATCTCAGACTGGGCCAAGGAATGGGAGCTGGGTCTTAGGTAAGACACTGGCCAGTAGAGCGGAATGGTTAACCTGCGGTGGTTGTGATTATTCTTCATAGATGTCATTGTACAAACTGAATTCCTTAAATGCCTGAATCATGTGTCTGAGTATTTATATCGATATGTATTCGGATGCCTTATCGTGGTATAACTGTGCGTTCAGCTGTATGTATTATGTTTTATGATGAAACCAATAAAAATATATATATATTGAAAAGTGTACTACTTCTACATTTTGTAACATTTATTGTATCATGAAGCAATTATTTTGGTGCTCTTTAGCTCCTACAATATGGAGAGAAACTCTCCTTCAATGCTGACAATTTTCGTACTTTAACAGGCCTGATAGCATGGAATTTAAGCTCCACTCCCATCGGACACTTTCTCTTGCACGCAATTGGCACAGTCCCCAAAGGTGCTGAAAGCTGATCTCCCGACCCTGCTGCAGGAACACTTGGCATACATGATCAGTGGTGAAAGGTGCATGAAGGTACTGCTGATTTGGACTCCATCTTTGTCAGACTGCTGCATCACTGGTGTGCCAGATTGAAAGCAAGCTTTTTCCCCTGCAAAAAGGGAAAGGCCTGTCTCTGGTGTGGCTGACTTGGAAGTGGTCCCTGGTCTCCAACCACCACTATGCCTTTCATTGATAAATAAAGGGCCTGTCTTGGTCTTTGCTGTTATGGATCATCGTCTTTTCAGGCAGCTGCATAGAGTTAACCCCCACTTTGCACTGGGTTAATCCAAGTTTTTAAAAAAATGTTCTTCAGTATAGTTGATTCGAGATCACTGTGGCAGGGGTGTCCTGGATAAAGGGTCTTGCACCTTTAGTGTGCTTTAGCATTACGGCAATGCAAGATGGTTCTGTTCCTGCCCAGTTCTTTTTTTTTAAATCCATGTAGACTTTATTCTAGAAGGAGGAATGTATCTTCTGTATACTTCACCTGGTTGATTTGGTCAAACCCCCTTCACTTCCAACACGGCCAATGTAGCTTTTCATGTGCCAGTGATTATGAATTTTTGTGAGCACACCCTGCCTCTTCTGGTAATACCTGCATGCCTTTTCCACTTGTGTTGGTGCTTGAGTGTAGGAATGACTGCCCTTGTATGAGAACTAGTAGGAGGCCATATTCCAAACTTTGTGATTAAATAGCACACTGAAATTGCCTCAGTGGCAGGTTTACTGCAGTTCTCTTTTGATATCCGCAGCAAGAACGTTTTGCTGCAAGTATAAAGTTCTAATTGTACTTCACTGTAATGTGCTTGACCAAGTGAAATCTTGCATAGCTGCTTGTGCAGGGAGCTGCCGTAGCTCGCAGTGGTATGTTATCTGTTCTGGAGGTTTGACTATAGGACGTTTTATGAATGTTTGTCACGTTTCCATGGTCGTCTTGCGGTCCACGATGTTCTGAAAGTTTCAGAGGGATTGACCTCTTCTGTGATTTTTTGTTTTGTATTTATTTAAATAGTTTTGAGTGGTCAGTAATTGGTATTGGTGCTCTCACAGTGTCCAAACACAAATAATTCTGTTGTGCTGAGACCAAAGCAGTATCTGCCACACTTCTGGCTATTTATCAGTCAAATATATTGTGGCAAAGCATTTGGAAGACCTCACCTGAAACATTACTTGACCAACAATCCTCTTCAGCCTAATGGTGCATTTCTCTAGAGTGTTTCAGTGCTCAGTTACTCACTAGATCGGTTTTGCATTATAGAAATACATTCATAAATCGATTGCTTCTTTGTTTCACTAGAAACCAATTTAGACCCCCAAAGTGCTCGCTTCGGCCTCAGAAAAGTCCATCTTTTTGTCTCACCTCCGCTTTATTCACCATTGGTATTATAGTAATGCCTAATATCACTAGTTGTAAAATGCCTCTTTAAAAAAAAGATAATACCAGCATAGGAAGATGTAAAAATACTTTGGAGACCGAACATAACCTGCCAAGTTTAGAATTGTCCGTCCATAAGTCTTCACCGAATGAGGATGACTGAGCTCCATCAGTGCGATCTGGCTTTCACACTCTGCTCCCACAATACTCCTTTGACTAGCTCAAATCCTATTAATTGCTCACTCGGATATACTTATTCAAATCAAAATTGTGTAGGTTAATTTCCTCTCTCATCCAGCTGAATCAGTCTACCAAGGCACTTAGCAAAAAGCTGCGAGTTGCAACCTGTTTAAGTGCACAACTGAAGCGCAAGATGCAGCTTGTAACTGGGCAGGCCATTCTCTGTCCTATATGAGAGAAGGCTGCTCCTATCTGCTCCTATCTTACCCAGTGCTTCTCCATCACAGGTGAGGATTGATTCACTGTTCATCCAAGTTCTGCCTCCTTTTCCAGAACAGTGGGCCTTTCCACCAACAGATTATTACTTTGGAGGGCTCTGCATTGGCCCTTCCATACCCAATCTCAGGTGAGCCATCTATTGCCCAAGGTAAGCAGCTGTCGCACAGACGTCCTGTAGTGGGAGGTTACTCAAGAAGAGAGAAATGGCTATGTCTTTGCATTGGAACACCGTGCACACCATGAACTGTATCCCACAAGACCATTTGCTGATTAACGTCATATTTACAAATTGCGCACACTCTTGGCATAGCTGCTGTCTATGGTGCTAATTGTGATCAATGGCTCAAGCTTCAGAGCAATATATCGTTTTTCAGATCTGACTATTGAGGCTTGCTGCTGCTGAAACATAGCTACTGATGGTATACCTTTGCTTGCACTGAAGTGCTTGATGGACACCCAGGTAACTTGTAAGCATTATGCCTTAGCCAATTCAAAAGTAGCTAAATGGGGCACCACGCAACAAGATTGCCACATAGGCTGAAAGCTCCAGCTACCTTTGGGGAGGGACAACCTGCCTCATTCTACCATGCAAGCAGTTCATCCACCCGCTGTCTTGATGTAGCAGATGTTCCTGAACTGATCTAAAGTTGCCTCAATAGCTAGAGGGACGAGTCTGCGGCTGAACATCATGCTATGACCCCCATACCAAAAAGACAAAGATGATCCCTGCTGCAACCTGGGATGTGAATGCGGATTGATAGGAGGTCCTGTGAAGTGTGACGCTTGGTATATCTCTGCAAACCACCCGGGACCCCTGTCAACTCTGACGCTATGTCCTTGGGGATGACTAGAGGAGTGACTGAGCCAGTCAGAAGACTACTGAGCCCTGCACCACCTGCCGGCGTGGTTTTGTGTTTCTCGGGTAGGTGTGCAGAGGCCTGAAAAGCTTATGAATTACACCAGCAGAACCTACTGTGGAGAGAGATGGGCTGCATGCTGGCATCTGGTGTAGCTGACACCTGTGAATGGTTGGCCATGTTTGAGCTGGCACAAGATTAGGATCATGTAAAATGGGTGGCTGTGGGTACTGCCTCATTGAACCCATGTGATCTTCCCATCCTAGCTTGAAGGAGCAAAAATTAGTGACTGGGACCTCCTGGTGGCCACTTCCTCTCTCAGAGGAGTATATCCCTTCTCTAGCAAGAACTATGCTCTGAACTGGGAAAAGTAACTGCAGTGTACACGTCCATAGAGGAGTGAGGCGTTGGAGTGATTTGTATGTAGTGCCTACCTTCATTACGCTTAGACATTGCATCCAGAGGCACAACTTGCACACCCCATTGGCTAAATGGATGATTTGGATTATTTTGCGTGTAAGAGGGCAGGTGATTAAAGGTACGAGCACATGGCAACATGCACACAAAATGAGAAAAGGTGAGCCCCAGCAGGGTAAACAGCAATTTGACAAGAAACAGTGCAGCACACACACTGGTGCAGTTTGGACAGGGATTGTGCAGTAGCAACTCTCCTGAGAAATGCTAGCTTGGCTACAACAGATGGCAAAATAGACATCCTAACCTTCAGGATCAACACCTTAAAAGAAAGGTGGCCAAAAAAGCAGCATGTCTGAATAGTGCTTAGATCAGAATCTCGGGTGTAGAGGATGAAGGGGAAAGACGCAAATGGGAAAGTGGCTTGACTGAAAGAAGTGCTTGACAGCATCTGAGGTATGGGTTAAGATTTCAAGGGTAGATCTTGGCGGAATAACATCAGGGTCGTGGGAGTTCTGGAAACAACACATTCCAACAGAATGGAACAATTCGTCAAACCTCCAAGTGGAGATATTTGGCTGAGAAACATTTTCCTCGTGTATAGGTCTCTAGGTCCCTTAAGGAAGCCTGGTCAGTGTCCTTGCTCGATAGTTGCTAAGTTCTTAAATTACAGATAGGAACACAATGCTTTGGCTCAGTAGAGCAAGAGCAGATATACAATTCAAAGGGAGCGCTATTGTTTTTCCAAACTTAACATTTGTATTTTGGAGGCCAGACTCTCCTTCCTTGAGATGAAAACCCAACTCCTTAAGAAGGGCCTAAAATACACCATGATCTTCAATGAGGGATGAGGGGAAGACTGTTTTGGGCTGAGTAGTACGAGTCCTGGGGTGGGGGGCCTACCGGATGCCCCCTATTCATATTCTGGACGACAATGGCCTGTACTACATTAAACTTGCTGTCCTAACATGAAGAGACCTGCTCTGATCTTGGAAGTGGTTGGGCATCACAAACGTCATGTATTACATGCAATGGAGATGTCGTTTCCCAAGGAGTTGTTTGTACTAAACACTCAGGGCACCCTGGGTAGAGTATAAGGTTCCTTGCATGTTTCACTTGTTAGTGGCACGCTAGGTGTCGTTCAGCAGATTCCCCTTTTTGGGCTGGGCTTTATTGGAGTAGGCAGAGTGTGGTCGAAGACTCTTGAAGGAGAGTTCTTTCAATAGCATTTGGGGCCTGTGGGGGGAAGGGATGCTTTTGATCATTAGGACAGGTTATTGTATTGTGTTCACAGTAATGGATTTAATGATTGGTCCAGTAAACCTCTACACATGACAGGAGTACAAATGATTTATTTAACTAATGCATCGCCAGATATATCCACTGATCAGCGGCTGATTAAATTGCTTAGTTGGATAATATGGCCTTGATCCAACGAAAGTGAGGCAAGTGCTGTCCTTGAATCAACATTGGCATGCTGCAAGAAGCGCACCATCAGCCGAAAGCAATACAGTAATCAGTCTACTGTGGTAAACAAAGATACTCGTCAAATACGTCCTATTCTGGAAGGGTGGCCACTTTAGTTTGGAAAATCCTAAACTTCATACCTCTTGACTGCTCGACTGATGAACAGGGGAGATAGGTGATCAGAACATATGCACATGGTTGCTCTTGCGTATAGAAATATCTACATGGCCCTTTAAGTTGCCTCTCCAGACTTCTTTCATCCGATCCTAAAATAATGCTGTGATAGTATATTGCACGCTATCTGGGGTGACTATTTCAATACCATATTAGATCTAAAGTGGGATAGATCAAACCAAATGCCCAGGCTTTCAACTCGGCATTACTACCAATATGACAAATTATGCATATGTGCAATCTGGTGAATGTTTGGAGGCTACAGCTTCCAAGGAAGACACAATATACATATTATTCAACCGTTCATAATTCTAGTTTTAGGATCAATATTTGACTAGTGACCCCTAGGGTGCTTCTCTGGATGGTGGGATCATCTATGCTCCAGAGGACTTTCCGATCACCCCACCTTAACATTGCTATATCTGTCGCTTCCTCCAAGGAGCTGATCTTGGAGGTTACAAAACAGTACATTACTAGATTTGATATTCAAGTCTAAGATTGCGACACAAAGAACTGATTTATTGTGTTCACTTTAACAAGGGTTCAGTGTCGAGTGGCTGCACCCCGTGCGAGGCCTAAGGTATACATTCATTCCATGTGCATCTTCAAAGAAGTTGTAGTCCTGAGAGCCTTATGCCATTGTTTGACCAATTTTGAAGCCAAATAGCAGAGTCAGAACCCGGATAACTGGGCCCATGCCAGAAGGTTTGAACAAGTTGATAATCCTAGTGAGGTTCCTGCGATTTCATGCCTTGAGGGATACAATATCGCAGATAGCAGCCCCAGACGGGAAAGCGGTCACTCATCCAGTTGAGGTGCTTGAAGTATTTGCAGATTACTAAACTGTATTCATCAAATGGCACACCTCCCATCCTACAAATAAAGAATACTTAACAATATTGCCTTAGCATGGTTGGACAACCTGATGAGAGCAGATCAACATTCCCCTCTTGATAGAGGAAATCTCTTCTACTATATCGGGGTTGTCCCGCTGTAGGGCTCCTGAAAGCAATGTGCTCCCTCTGAAGTGTTACAAAGTATCTAGACCTTCTAATTTCCAGTCTTCTCAGTTGATTCAATGTGGCCGTAAAGAAGGCTAGTCTTTCCTCCACAGTAGGAGAGGGAATCATAAACGTGCGCCTTAAGCTGGTTAAGGACCCTATGCAATGTTCCTCTTACTAGCCATTGTCCTTTTAAATATTGAGAAGATACTTGATAAAATACTTGCGGATTACCTCCCATACATTACATTGTAATACCCAAACAATCTGGTTTTGTTCTGCAGAGGTTTCCTGAAACTGCCTTTTCCTTTTCCAAATGGATATGCTTCGGCGGATTGAGAGATGCCTTGCAGCAAACTTTTGCTTTTAGTAAAAATAAAAAATAAAATTAGTTACTCTGTGATTACTTTAAAAACAGATGCATGCCACAATATTTTGAGTTGTGTGGCCCATCGAATGTTATACCCTGCTGTGGGTGATATTCTCGGAAGGACACAGTCCATTTTTGAGGTTTGTTTGTATATAGATGCACAGTCACAGTGAATTGTGATCAAGACCCACAGATCTAAACGTGTTGTGTCTGAGAAGTAATTGGCTCTCTGGTGTGGCTTACATTCTTCCTGTGCTTATGTGGATACGGAAGACCTTTTCTTTGTTGTTGCGGGGAACCGAGAAATCCTCTATGCAAGCCTCTACCATTCAAGCAATCAGTCCTTTGATCTCTTGACGTGTTCTGTGGAATATATATTTGCTGACCCTTTGTGGGGATGATATAGCGCTTTATGTGCAGCATCCGACCACGACATATAGCCTTTAAATTGGGGAAATTAACAGATTCATCTCCCACTCTTAGTGCACATACACTGGGATAAATCTGAATTCTAACCACTGACTCCAGCGAAATCTGATAGAGTGAGTATCCAATACTGTAGCAACCAGACTCTGAAATACCTGGGTATACATGTAATCCGAGACCTGTCTTGGATACTCTCTATGAACTATGACATTGCCCTGGACAGATTGGAGGTCCAAATAGTTAGATGGAGAGCATTCATCCCTTCATTACTATTATACATTGTGATAATTAAAATGGTAGTTCTTTCCATGTTGGTGTATCTGTTCAACAATATAAGAATATGGTCATCATACAAGTTTTTCCACAACCTTGAACCTGCCTGCCTAGAGTGGTCTGGGGCAGGGGATGAGCAAGCATTAGATGGAAAGAATGATGATGCCCATGCAACGTGGAGGATTAATGGTGCAAAACGTTCATATATATTACTTGCCGGCAAAGCACAATTGCAGCATTCTGGTGTCCTCCGCTCCACACTGCAAGCACTTAATTGAATGTACGCTTTTTCCCTACAAACTACATTGTGTAGATGACCAAGCAGTGTTAAGAAATCAATACGTTAACTCCACATATCAAGCCTGGTGGAGTCTGGTGCTCCTAATCAGGCTGCAAGTGCCCTATTATCTAATATTGCTGATAACTCAAATGTGTCTTTTAATTGAGAGGGTGATCATATGGACGCTACACATTCTCAGCCTCAAGACATTGAAAACCTCTGCCCAGATGATCAGTTCTTGCCATTGCAAGCATATGACAGAGGTAAATTCCTTTACACTATTGCCATATTGTAGGCTGCACCATGCAGTCGGTGTACTCCGACTGACATTTCAACAGACCCCAGGGGACTTGGTGGTTCTTACAAAACGAATAGTTTCTTACCTGTCGGTGTAGTTTTGCAGCTTGAAGACTTTCTGGATTCACTATGCTGTGCATTATTCCGCCATCTCGTGGTTGGGTCCGGATTCGTAGTCTTTTCTTTGTTTTTGTCTTTTTTTTTTTTTTTTGTTGGCCCAGGTGGGCGGCGACGCCCACCATTTGGTGTCTTCGGTGACGTCGTCGCGCTCCGGCGGAAGCTCCCACCTTTGGTAGCCATCTTCGGATTCTTTTTCTTTTCCTCTTCCAGTTTTTTGTTGTCTATGTCTTTAACCTTTAATCCTTCAATTATTCTTTGATCCCTTTAAACCTTGTATGTAGTTTAGTTGTACCCTTAACCTCCTATGTTATCTTCCTGGCGGAGGCGGGTGGGATCGCTAGTGAATCCAGAAAGTCTTCAAGCTGCAAAACTACACCGACAGGTAAGAAACTATTCGCTTTGCAGCGTGAATCTTTCTGGATTCACTATGCTGTGCATAGACTTAGTAGCGGTTTTGTAATTGCGGTGGTTGGGTGGAAGATGAGCATTGGTTGCTGAAAATGTGCTGTAAGACCTTCTGTCCTACTTGTGCCTCTTTGTTCATTTGGATATCAACACAGTAGTGTTTGGTGAACGTGTGCACGGAAGACCATGTTGCCGCTTGGCAAATGTCTTGTATAGGTGTGTTCGCTAGGAACGCAACCGTTGCTCCCTTTTCCTTGTTGAGTGAGCCTGGGCGGCCCCTTGTAACTCTTGTCCTGCCTGCTTGTGGCAGAGTTGTATTGCTTGTGCAATCCACCGTGCAATGGTATTTTTGTTACTGGTCGTCCCAGGAAACTGCTTGCGAAGGAAACGAAGAGTTGTTTTGTTTTCCTGCATTCCTTCGTCCTTTCTATGTAGTGCATCACTGCCCTTCTGGCGTCTAGCGTGTGTAGCGCCTTTTCTGAGGGTGTTGAAGGTTTCTGGAAGAAACTTGGTATCTGTATTGTTTGATTGATATGGAACCGCGACACCACCTTTGGCAGGAAGTGTGGGTCCGTCCTCATGACAATTCTGTCCTTGTGTATTTGCAAGTAGGGCTCTTGTAGTGTGAGAGCCTGTAGTTCACTGACTCTTCGCAGTGACGTGATAGCCACTAAGAAAGCCGTTTTTAGTGTGAGCATGTGCAGTGTGCTCTTGTGTATGGGTTCAAATGGTGATTTCATCAACTGTGTCAGTACAGTGTTGAGGTTCCAGCTTGGGGCTGGCATCCTTTTAGGGGGCTATTCTTTTAGCCCCTTCCAGGAATCTTTTGACCACTTGGGAGGTGAAGAAGCTTTTCACCGCTTCTCCCTGGTGTAGGCCACTATGGCTGCTAGGTGAACTCTTAGTGAGGAGTAGCTCAGCCCGCTTTGTAGTAGGTGTGTTAAATATCGCAGTACTGTTGATTCTTTTGTGACTTTTCGTTGCAGTCCCTCTGTAATGCACCATTGTGAGAACCTTTTCCACTTTGCAATGTAGCATTTTCTTGTAGTGGGTCTCCTTGCTTCTCTGAGTACTGCCATGGTGCTTGGAGGTAGTTTGAGGTGTGCAAATTCTAGGTCCTCAGGAGCCATGCTGCTAGGCTGAGGCTGTCTGGTTCTGGGTGGAGCACTTTTCCGTCTTGCATTGTGAGGAGGTCTTTCCTTCTGCTGAACCTGTGTGCTGGTTCCTGCGCCATTTCCATAATCTGTGAGAACCATGTTTGTCTGGCCCACTGAGGTGCCACCAGTATGAGTGTCATGCTGCTGCTCCTGCATTTGCTGAGTACTTTGTGTAACAGTGGTATCGGGGAAAAGCGTAAGCAAATTCGTTCGACCAACTTATCCATAGGGCATTCCCTAGGGACCTTTGGTCCGGCTGTCTGGATGCGTAATGTTGGCATTTTGCATTCTGGGGTGTTGCAAAGAGGTCTATCCGTGGTGTTCCCCACTTTTGGAACAGTTGCTGCACCTCCTGTTGGTTCAGTTCCCATTCGTGGGATGCAGACGTCTGCCTGCTGAGTCAGTCTGCTTCTACATTGTCTATTCCTGGGAGGTGTATTGCTAGCAGGTCTATCCTTAGAGGGATGGCCCATCTCCAGATCTGTTGTGCCAGACTTGACAGCGGTGCTGATTGTGTCCCACCTTGCTTGTTGATGTAGAACATTGCAGTTGTGTTGTCTGTTTGTATCAGCACTCGCTGGCCGTAAAGCTGCTTTTGAAAGGCTTTTAAGGCTAGGAACACAGTTTTGAGTTCTAGGTAGTTGATGCGTTTCACTGCATCTTGTTGTGACCAGAGCCCCCTGACGCGGAGTCTGGTCATGTGCGCGCCCCAGCCCTGCTGTGAGGCGTCTGTTGTGATGGTCACTGTTGGAGTTGGCTGTGTGAATGGCTTCCCTTGTAATATGTTCTCTTCTTTCCACCACGCTATTTCTTTCTGCACTGCGTGTGTGACAACCACTAGATCTTCCCAACTCCCTGTGGCTTGTGACCATTGCTGTTGTATCCATTCCTGGAACGGTCTCATGTGCAGTCTGATATGCGGGACAAGGTGGATGCATGATGCCATCATTCCCATTATTCTGCTCACCGTCCTCACTGTCAGAACTTGCCCTTGCGGTATTGACGTGTTTCCCTCAGGAGCGCTATACTTCTCTTGTCGCTGGGGAACACCTTGGACTGTGTGCTGTCTATTTGTGCCCCCAAGAATATCTTGATTTGTTGGGGTTCTGTTGACGATTTTTCCCAATGTATTGAGAAACCTAATGTGGACAGTGTTTCTATGACTTGTTTGATGTGTTTTTTGCAGAGTCTGTATGATCCTGCTTTTACCAGCCAGTCGTCGAGGTAGGGGTATACATGTATGCTCCTTCTCCGAAGGTGCGCTGCAGCTGCTGCTAGGCATTTCGTGAACACTCTTGGTGCGGACTTTAGTCCGAAGGCTAGCACTGTGAACTGGTAGTGATCGTGGCCCATCACGAATCTTAATAGCCGTTTGTGTTTGCGGTTGACGGGTATGTGCAGGTATGCATCTTTTAGGTCTAAGGTCGCCATGTAATCCCCTTCTTGGATTTGGGGTATTACTTCCTGAAGAAGTCATCTTGAATTTTTGGGTTTTTACAAACTTGTTCAGGAATCTGAGGTCCAGTATTGGTCTTAGTGTATCGTCTACCTTTGGCACTAGGAAGTACGTTGAGTATATTCCCTTGTTCCTTTCGTTGTTTGGAACTGGCTCTATTGCTCTTTTTGTAGCAGTTCCTCTGCTTCTAGGCGGAGGAGGGCTAGTTCTCTTGCGGGTATTGACCGATGTCTTGGTCTTCTCCCTGGCGGGTGTTTTTGGAGGTCTATGCAGTACCCGTGCTGTATGGTGTTTAGTATCCATTTGTCTGTGGTAATTTTCCTCCATTGTGTGAGAAATTTTCCTATTCTTCCTCCCACTGGTGTCGTATGCTCGGTGGTTATTTGCTGTGTGCTTCTGCTCTTTATATTTTCCTTTTGCGGACTTCCCCTCAACCTTGGTGTCAACGGTGGGGGGCTTGTTCTGTGTGTGGAGTCACTTTGAGGCGGGCTGCTGGCCCCCTCTTCGGGCCTGTCCCCGTCCGTACCCGCGCCCTCGAAAGGACCGTCCTCTGGGTTGGTACTGCCAATTCTGCTGCTGTTGTCCCTGCAGGTTTTGGCCCTGGTTGTTCCCTTGGTACCCTTGTTGTTGTGATTGATGTGAAGTGGTAGGTGCATTGCCTCCTCTACCACTGGCTCGCCTTGAGGGGTTCCCTCTTCTCATTCCCCTGAACTGCAGCGCTCCCATGGACCTTGCAGTTTCGTTGTCCGTCTTTAGTTGTGTTAATTTGTTGTCAACTGTTGCTCCAAACAGTTTCTCACCGTCGAACGGTGTGTTGATGATGTTGCTCTGTACTTCTGGTTTGAAGCCGGAGATCCTGAGCCATGCGTGTCTCCTCTCAGTCATCCCTATCATCATTTGCCTGCTGGAGTTCTCTGCTGCGTCCAAGGCTGACTTTAGGCAAGTGTTCGCGATGGCCTTGCCTTCTTCCGCTAGGTAATTGGCCCTTTGTTGGTGTTCTTCTGGCAGGTGCTTAATGAGCTGGCTCATTTCTGCCCAATGCTGGTATGCATGCCTGCTGATGAGGGCGTTGGAGTTGGCGATACGCCAGTGTATGGCTGCGTTCCTCTCCACCTTACGTCCTGTGAGGTCTATTCTTTTGCTCTCCTTGTCTGGAGGTGGGCCTGTGTTGGTGGGCACACCGGCCCTCTTCCTGGCTGTTGCAGCGATAATGGAGTCTGCTGGTACAGACCCCTGTATGTATGCAGGATCTTTTGTGGAATGCTTATACTTCTTTTCGCTCCTAGGGGTAACCGCCTTGCACATTGCTGGTTCCCTGAAGGCCTCCCTTCCCTGGTCGAGAACGCCAGGTAACATGGGTAGAAATTGGCTCCTTGTCTGTTGGGGGAGCAGGGTTTCGAAGAGGAAACCTGCTTTTGTCTTTTCCTCCTGCATTTCGACCCCATAAGTCTTTGCAGCCTTCTGCACGACCTCATTGTAGACTCCGATGTCGTCTGGCGGCGAAGGTCTCGAGGGGTAAGTGTCTACCCCTTCTTCTGGTGACTCTGTGTCGAGGTCTTGCCAGTCTAGGTCTTGTACTTCAGAGGACGCCGAGTCCCTGTAAGACAGCATCTCTTCTTCGCCTTCGGCCTCGAAGTAGTAGTATTCCTCGTCCTGGTCTTCGAGCTGTTCGGGTGTCCCCGGGGCCTCGTCGACTTCGACCTCGAACTCCTCGACTGCCTCGTGGGCTTGCTTCGACGGAATAGCGTATTGTTTCATCTTCTCGTCGAAGTCTTTTTTGCGTTGCAGGATGCTCGCCATCTCTGCCTCGAGCCTCCTCTTCTTTTTCGCCATCTCGTGGGCCTTTTCGGCGTCGAGTGGTGCAGTGCCTCTCTTCGCGGTCGCGGTCGCCGAAACAGACGCCGGGCCTTCCTTTCTCGGTGTCGAGGTTTCCTTTCCGGGGACGACCTTCGACGCCTTCGCTTTTCGGAGGCTTTCGCCGATTGAGAGTCCTTGTCCAAGGATCCGCTCGGCTGTTTGTCCCTTGGTGCTGTTGCTTTCGTCGAGTATTTCGGCGGCAACGCTCCCTTCGAGGACTTTGCTACACTTCTCGGAGTGTCGCTAGGGATTCTGGCTTCACTCTTTCGAGCGTCGCTTTGGTGTTTTGGGGTCGACGACTCCCTTACCTCCTTCGACGTTTTCTTTTCGATTTCGACGACAGCGCAGTCCTCTGGTCCCTCTGCGATGTTGTCCTCCTCTCCGCCTCGAGAGACCCAGGTCTCGGAGAGATGGTGCTGGTCCCTGGCCCTGCATGCTGTAGTTCGCCCTTCTCTGTCTGTCTCTCACCCGGAGGGTCTTCGGGGTGAACGCCGAGCACGCGTTGCAGTCTTCGCTGGCGTGGTCGAGCGGCAAGCAGAGGTTGCAGACTGGGTGCTGGTCTTTTTGGGCGTATTTGTGGTGGCAATTTCTGCAGAACTTGAACGGAGTCTTGTCCATAACCGCGCTTAGGGAGCCCCCTGTGAGCGCATTCTCTGTAGGCGTCGAGATTTCGGTCGTGGACCTTCTACCTCGTCGTCCTTCTCCGGTACTAGTGTCGTCGTCCGGTGTCTCAGTAGTATATCTTCTGTGATGAAATTTCGACTTTTCGAGATTCTTCGTCCAAACTTTCTGGAACTTCTCGGCAACGATCCAGACCCCACGGCGGAAAAAAGAATCTGAAGATGGCTACCAAAGGTGGGAGCTTCCGCCGGAAGCGCGACGACGTCACCGAAGACACCAAATGGTGGGCGTCGCCGCCCACCTGGGCCAACAAAAAAAAAAAAAAAAGACAAAAACAAAGAAAAGACTACGAATCCGGACCCAACCACGAGATGGCGGAATAATGCACAGCATAGTGAATCCAGAAAGATTCACGCTGCAAAACTGACGTAGAGCAAGTTTGTGATTAGAACTTGCAATACATGCGGACATTAATACATGCGGACATTAATACACCTGAAGCACATAGCTCCAGTCCCAGCTAGGCAACATTCGGAAGCTGATTTGGGTCATGCATGAACCAATGACTGCTGGAATTGTTGTTGTTCAACATATTCCATTTAATCATAGGTGTAAACTCATACATTTTAAGTTTTTACACAGTTTATATATCACCCCAAAAGAAATGCCTTACTTTTCTAGCAGGGAAAATATTGGATGCAAGAAATTCCTTAATGAGGATGTTGACTCTACAGCACTTCTGGTTAGTGAAACAATGCATAACAATGGAAATGATGAGTAGTAGACCTTCCCTGCTTATTGATTGGATAACTGCTGTAGTGTATTGTAAAGAGGTGGTTGAAAATTACTTTGCATCAGTTCCCCCCTCAGACAGGATGCAAGACTTTTGGAACCTGTTGTGAATCTGTATTCTGGAACAAGTCAGTGGCTTGAAAATGAGCGTGGACTAAACTCAGTCTTAAAATAAATCTACAGATGCACAATTTTATATGCATGGGCACCATTAGGCAAGATTTTGAGGCCCATCTCAGGACTCTTAACTATAGGATTGCCTGCATTGCTTATTTCTAGAATGTGTGGCTGTAGATGCACATGCGCTGCATGCTCAAGAGGTGAACCTGATTTTGCAGTTCTCACCAAATCCACTATCTGTTCCGGGGAGATTGGCGCGAATTCCCTGAAAGAAAGACTATCTGGTAGCTCGATATTGGAGTCAGACTGACTCGTGCTAGCTAAGGAAGCATTAAAGTTAGAATAGATTTGATCTAC
This sequence comes from Calotriton arnoldi, assembly GCA_963921515.1. Lineage (NCBI taxonomy): Eukaryota > Metazoa > Chordata > Amphibia > Caudata > Salamandridae > Calotriton > Calotriton arnoldi. The sequence continues at coordinate 1,992,351 of CAWUFW010000280.1, forward strand.
TTTAGCCTGAAAACTGAGGGCTAAAGAGTCACAAAACGCTCGAGACGCTATGTTGGCATGGCTACCAGAAGGAGCAGCAAGGTTGGACACCACCTGACACAGTTGTTTGGTTGAGTCTTGTGCAGATTCTATTTCCCCGAGTGAAGTAGCTACTCTTCTCCATTATTAGGAGGCATTTGTAATTAGCCAATGCTAAGTTATAATGAGATTTCTCCAGGTTCTCGTAATCCCGGCGCCAACGTCTCTTGTTTCCTGCAGCGTTGTTTCTCAAGCCTCAAAGCTTCGGAGTACCAAGGGGCCGGTGGAGTTTTTCTATTTTGAGAAACTGTTTTATATGGGACCAGTTTAGCAAAGGAGACTTAAAGCCAGTCCGTGTAACTCATGGGGGACTGCTCTGGATCTGAGGAGAGTTCTGGCTGAGTGTCAGATAAATGCTGTTTAAGAAGAGCATGATCTATACTATTCCAAGATCTAAATTGTTTAGGGGGCCCGGCCTAGTGTGCAAAGAATTGTGTCAAAAGATCAACATCGAATAATACAGCGTGATGATCAGACCAAGCCATTGGGAGGACCTCCTTTACAATGATCTGCTCATTATTGGTGAAAAGGCCGTCTAAAATGTGTCCGGCAATGTGAGTGGGACAGCTAACTTTCTGAGAGAGGCCTACAGATTCTAGCTCAGTAATAAGGGATGCCGAGTCCTTATCATCCATGGCCTCCAAGTGAAAATTAAAATCCCCCAGAATAGTGAAACTCGATTCACACGCGGGGGTCTCTAATAAATTTCCCATCGAAGCTAGAAAATCTCCCCTGGGGCCAGGAGGAAGATAAAGAAGGATTCCTTTAAAAGACTGATGCTCCGAGAGCGCTATGTTAAAGCCAAGTGCTTCACAGACCGTTGAAGGGACCATCTCTCCTTTAACTGATAGGGTATCTTGATAAATAAGTCCCAAACCTCCCCCTCTTTTCTTAGGTCTGTCCAGTCTGTACACTGAGAAACCAGCAGGCATGGCTATACAGATATCTGGACCTGCCGAGGGGTCTGCCCATGTCTCCGTTATGAATAAAAGATTAAGTTGATAGCTATCTAGTAGCTCAGCTATTTCATATTTATGTCTAGGGAGCGAACGCGCATTAATAAGGGCAGCCTGAACCTTGTTGCATCCATTGTTTTTGTAACTGGGAGCATTGCTGGTGGAGAGATGTAAATAATCTAGCTGTGCCCAATCTTGGGCCTCCAACGAGAAGCCACATATGGGGCAGGTAAGTTTGGTCCTCTTAAGGAGGTCCGCTAGGTTAAAGCACAAACAAGCGTGCTGTGAGACCTTAGATGGCATGTTGAGGGCGTGTAGATCCTTACTGGTGTAAACCACCATAATCTGCGTCTTACCTTGGGAAAATGGAGCAGGGGTCCTGGGGCTAGGCGCGATCCAGGCGCAGACGGGCTTGCCTTTGGCGCGCCTTCGGCTTTAACATAGCGCATAGCGCCTCCTGCCCTCTCCCTGGTCCCAGCAGCCCTGGAACAGACTCCCATCCAATCCTCGTGCTGCTCTCATGCTATGAGAGAAGTGGGGATTGGCCTGAGTGGGCTGGAGAGACGCTGAGCTCAGACCAGGGAGTCTGTGGGGTTTCTCTAGCCCGGCTGTTCAATGCAGCAGGGCTGGAGAAACCTAAGTGCGCATGGGTGTTCGGCTGGCCAAACACATATATGCGCACGTAGGGAATGACCATAGCACTCCTCCTTCCATGCCTCAGCCCCACCACTCCCTACAGCGCTGGCTCAGAGCCGGCAAATGAAAAATAAAACAATGCTAGAACATAGTTTTATTTTTCATTTGCTGGCTCTGAGCCAGGCAGTGGGGCGACGCTCCTCCGACATTGCGGAGGAGCCGCCGCTGCTAAGGTTGCCGAAAAGCATGTCAATCATCAGCTGATGAATTTTGTTGAAGAGAAGGAACTAATTCATGAGTCCCAGTCTGGTTTCAGACCACTTTTTAGCACAGAATCTGCCCTCCTAATTGCTTCTGAATCCTTGCGTCTCTGCTGATGAGGGCAAGACAGCTGCCTTGGTTAGGCTGGACCTAAGTGCGGCCTTTGACAAGTGTCCCATGGCTTGTTATTAGAACGGCTTTGGAGACTTGGTGTGGGGGGGTTGTGCACTCGGTTGGATTGCGGACTTCCTCCAAGGTCAGACTTTCAAAGAATTTCAGCAGTTTTATACCTCTGAGATACTACCTCTGCAGCAGGGAGTGCCACAGGGCTCGGAGCCCGATTCTAGTTAACCTGTACATGCGCTCCCTTGCGGAAGTAATTGAGTGCCGCAGCGTTAAATTAGTATCCTATGCTGATGACACCCAATTGATTATAACTCTGGTGGACGATAATGGTACAGCTGTAGCCAATTTTAAGGCATGTCTGGTGGATCTGGCTCAATGGATAGACTCCAGCTGCCTTAAACTAAATGCAGGAAAAACAGAAATCCTGGTAGTGGGGAAAGCAACCATCTTTATGGTCTACTACGGCATGGTGGCCAAATGAATTAGGCCCTATGCCTACTCCTAAATCGAAGGTAAAAAAACCTTGGAATCTTGTTTGACGCCACTTAGTCTTTTGACAACCAGATGCTTTGGAATACTAAAGATGCTACAAAAAATCTTAGGGCTCCTGTCTGATTCTGCTAAAAAAAAAAAATGGTCATCCAATCACTTGTTGTGTCATGTATTCACTACTGCAATGTGCTTATCTAGGGGCTTCTAAGGGCAGGCTGAAAATTGTTCAAAGGGTGCAAAATACTGCTGCCAGTATGCTCCTGAATATTCCAAGATGCTCGTCCATAGGCACAGCTTTTGGTAAGCTCCATTGGCTCCCCATCAAGGACAGAATCTCTTTCAAAGCACTATGCTTTGTTCACAGAATCCGAAATCAAAAAGTTCCTCACTATCTCTTCCCTATGATTAAATCCTATCTTCCTAGAAGATGCCTTAGATCTTCAGGGACTGCCTGGATAGTGATTCCTAAAAAACGTAGAGTACGCCTGAGAGGTAGTTCCTTTAGCATTTTGGCTGCTAGACTCTGGAACTCGCTCCCTCTGAATCTAAAACTGGAACCTTCTGAAGCCCTAATTTGATAAAAAAAAAAAATGAAAACTTGGTTCTTCGGACAATCCGTAGGTCCTTAGTCAGTACTAGGTCAGCTTTCTGCCAGGCTCTCAGCTGGAATCCAGCACGGGGACACTGAATTGGAGTAACCAGGTGCTTTACAAAACTCTAACATAACATCGCATATGAACTCAGAATACATCAATATGGGCAATGTAATGGAAAGTTATACAACTGCTGATCACCTTCACACTAGAAGCAGTCTTGAAATGTACTCAAATGTAGTAAAACAGACGTTCTTGTATGGTCTGGGGACCCTTGGGCGTCCACGATGTCTACTCGGGAGGGGGGGGGCCCAACTGCTTAAAAAATTAAATATATTAAACAAAATATCAACAGATTAATAGAGTGTATATAAATAAAGAAGCCAATGTAAAATTGAAAGTTTTAAAACCTTGTGTAAATCTAAAAATTTGAAATCTGCGGCTAAAAAATAAGTTGGTATCCTCGGATTCATTTGTGGGAGAAGAGCACGTGCATCAAACCGAATATAGTATGGACAATGGGTAGCCTCAATTGAATTGAAAAAAGCTCCAACCTTCCCAATTATTATTTTTTTTATATATATTTGTGGATTAAATAAAATGTTTCATCATTTGTATATTTGATGAATGCTTGTTTCTGTATTTTTGTGTATGTTGCGTTTCAAATCATCAAAATTGTTGTGGCCAAGGTCCCCGGCTTCCAGTAATGATTAAGTGGTTGTTCAAAAGGCTTAAGAACCTCTCAGGACTATCCAGAAAAAGGCCCAATAAAAACCCAAAAAGGGGGCATGTTAGAAATAGGGTCAATACCACAGAAACTTGCAAAGCCATTAGCTCAATGCGCCAACCTCCTAGACTACTCCAATCCTACTGAAAAGGACACCAAAAATAAACACATCTTTGACCCATACACTTTCCAGAGACCATGTGCTGCTAGCCTACTGGTGTGTATTTTGTTAAGCAAAGCCTAGCAATCAGTCAATCAAAATGGTTTATTTCAGCATACGTGCCTTAAAAGTTTTCACATTTTCAGCTCACAAAAATCATTATTTACAATACGTTTGCTTGATTGACAAAATTTGGCAGTTATGACTTTAAATAATTAAAAACAGGTCATTCGGGGCATTAAGGTGCATTAAAAGATAAATGGTGCATATGTACAAGAGTGGTAGTCCTATTACCAAGTTTTCAGATTAAAAGTCCCCTTGAAAACTCTGATTTGCATTCCAAGAAGCGACCCCTCTGCTAATTTAAAATGATCAGGTTAAAACAATACTGCCTAATGATTATGGAAAGGCTCTCAATCGTGCCTAAGTTTTTACTTATAGTGGGTGCAGGGTTACAACAGAGAAGCAATAAAGGAAGGGGGGGGGGGTGAGCAGGAATTACCTGTCCCCCATCATAGTCTCCCTTCTTGGGCACTTTTCCTAATACCCCACATATGGCCAAGGAACTTAGCGACTGCACAGGCAAACAGCAGTCTTGTGTTGAGCGTCAATTCTATGCAATCAGTTGGAGAATCATGAAGCTCGCATCTTCTTGCCCTTAAAATATTGTCTCGTATTAGGCATCTACACCCTCTCACATGACGAATCCAGTGTTTCACTATTTCTCAGTGATTCTTCCCCCTCGTATCCCTTCTGGGCTACTAGTTATGGTACGTTTATCTTATAGATTTTCTGGTGAGATAGTATCATGGGTAACTTGTGATGGAGCGTGGTAACTTGCTGCCTTTCCAGATACTACCCCCAGCCGCTGGTTAGGACTTGTCAATGCTGGATTGTCTCCCACCTAGTCTAAAGTTTAAAATAGAAGTTTCTTTGGGGAGGCACTGGTTGTGTACCCAGCGGTCGGGGCCCTTGGATGCATGAATGGACTCAATTCTGTTTTGGGCAGTGGGAGTCCCTCTACGCTTAAGAGGTGGAGGAATGTTGTGTGGCTCATGTGCAGGTTGGCCAGCCCTGTTAGGTAAAGCATCTGTGTATGCAGGGCCTATGGCTTAGCTCAAAACCTTTGTCCCACAAAGACCTCTTTGGCTGATGAAACTCAAAATGACCTAGGTGTTTTGTCTGACTTGCATCTGCCTCCATTAATCATGGTACAACCTAAAGCAATCAAGCCGCAGCTGTGATACCTGCTTGTCTGGCAATCCACAATGAAGATTCAAAATATGAAAATGTGAAAGAATACTTCTGTTAAAGAACACCTCAGAACCTTATAATTAGGTAAGGCTACGGAACCTAAATGAATACAAAGATCTTGCTAGAATTGGGGGGTCTCTAATTGGCAGAAGTATGCACCTTTGTCCAAGTAGGGACCCTTGCTTCTAGTCAGGGTAAAGGGGATACACACTTTAGATAACCCCTGCTCAACCCTTTGGTAGCTTGACACGAGCAGACATGCTTATCCCAAAAGCAATGTGTAAAGTATTAGTACTCAAGACACCACATCAGTTTAGAAAAAAGTAACTGTCTAAACGAAACAAGACCAAAATGACAAAAATCCAACATACATCAAAATAGCACTTAAAAACAGTTACTTGAAGAAATAGCACTTGTAGAAACAAATAGCACTCCTGGGGCTACTACAACACCTTGACAGGCATAAATCCAAAGTACAGCACCGACTCCGAGGTACACAGAGTCACAAGGACCCCCAAACAGTACCTTGGAAAACAAAGTCTATGGATGATGCAGTGTTGTGGAGGTGAGGCGTTGGTGCCATGGTAGAGGCTGATTCCCTTGTTGCCACGGGAGAGGCGAGGAGTCGTGTGCACGAGGAGGCGACGGGTCAAGTCCAGGACCAGGGCAGACCGTGGCAAGGCGTCAGTTCTGGTGAGGCGATGTGAAGTCGAAGAGTTTGTGAATTCACCCTCGTTGGTTATCGGCTCTGCGATAACAGGATGCAGGCACTTACGGCAGGAAGGCCTATAACTGCAGGCATCAGAGCTGTGGTGCAAGCAGGGCCAGTGCATCGTGCACTTCACGAGCTGTGCCCCTGGCCTCGGTGCAAGTCGCGGCATCACTGACGGCGGCGGAGTAGTTTTTCTTGCCTTCTTTAAGTTTCTTGCAGCTTCCAACAGCAGTAACAACCTCCAGAGGTCTAGAATTGTAACAGACATCTCCTGGCAGGACAGAACTTCCAGCAGTGGAGTTCAGGGGTGCTGGTGGTGCAATCTGTCCCTGAGACTTCAGAACAGGAGGCCATTAAACACAAGATTCTTCTTCAAGCAGGTTCCCAGCAAAGCTCCAGTCTTTGTCCTTTTCCTTGGCAGAAGCAGCAACTGCAGTACAACCCAGCAAAGGGGCAGTACTCATCCTTACTGCTCTCCAGCTCTTGCCTGTGGCAAAAGGTTCCTCTTGAGTCCAGAAGTGATCTAATTCTCTGGGGTTTAAGGTCCAGTACTTCTACTCCATTTTCTCTTTGTGGCAAGGGTCTTTGAGCCCAGTCCAAACCAGTTCTGTCCTCTCGAGTGCAGCATCACTACAGGAGGTGGAGACAGCACTGTGCAGATGAGACACTGCCTATTCAGGTGTAAGTGAAACCACTCCCACCACTCTAAATGCAGCCAAGGTCTATTCAGCTCAGCGTCACCCAGGAAAGGCAGGACACCTCAAATCCACCCCTTCCCGGTGGCTAGCTACAGTGAATGCACATCCACAGCCCCTGTCACTCCAAAACCAGGCAGTCAATACACAAACCAGCAGAGGCACACAGAATGGTTAAAAAAAGGCAATGCCTACTTTCTAAAAGTGGCATTTTCAAACACACAATGTAAAAGCCATCTCCCTAAAAAGATGTGTTATTAAATTCTGAGTTCAGAGTGCCTAAACTACATTTCTCTATCGTGTCCTAATGGAAAGTTATCATTGTAAAATGTTACAAAGTAACTCCAATATTAGCCTATGGCACATATAGCCTTTCAATTGTGAAAAACAAAATTGGCAGTATTTCACTATCAGGACATGTAAAACACACCAGCACAGGTCCTACCTTTTACCTACACTGCACCCTGCCCATGGGGGTATCTTGAGCCTACCATAGGGGTGCCTTACATGTAAGAAAAGGAAAGGAAAGGTCAGGGCCAGACAAGTGGGTGAACTTGCCAGATCAACATGGTAGTTGAAAACTGCACACGCAGACAATGCAGTGGCATGTCTAACCTACATTTGGAAGGCTACTAGTGTGGGTGGCACAATCAGTGCTGCAGGCCCACTAGTAGCATTTGATTATTTATAAGCCCTGGGCACATCCAGTGCACTTTACTAGGGGTTTATCAGTAAATCAAATATGCCAATCATGGATAACTAATCCATGATAACAATTTACACAGGGAGCACTTGCACTTTGACACTGATCAACAGTGGCAAAGAGCCCAAAGCATCTAAGCCAGCAAAAATGAAATCCAGCACAGCATCAAAAATACAGGTGGTAGAGGCAAAAAGTCAGGGGAAACCACGCCAAGGATGCCAAGTCTAACAGATCTCCACATATCCATTGCAAACATCCGAATCTCATCCTCTGAACACAGCAAGTAGTGTGATCTGCTTCAAGTACGTTGCACTCTGCCTGCAAGACTAAGATCTATGTCTTCAATGGGAGTCGAAAATGTCACCCAGCATTCCGGAAGAATGGAATACATGGAATCCACTGAACAGATCTATTCGAGAGACATGGGAGAAAAAAGTGGGACAAATGTCGGGGGGGGCGGGTGTTTGTTTCACCATGCTTTATGTTCGAAGCACTCCTGGGGAAATAAAGCTGGTTTATTCCATGCTAAAATTTGCATGCATCAGTATTAAACAATCTATTCCCTCAATAAAAAAAAAAAAAAGGTTTTGTTACAAAAGATATTTACATGCACCTTCGAAACATGTCTGAGAAATCTATAGTTTCCCTTTGGATTTGCATAGGAGACTTCAAACCATCTCAATGTTCATCTTGCAAGCTCTGCAGGAATGTACGGTGCTACAGGGGAGTCCAGCTAGGCTGGAAGGCCTGCATATACTGCACAAGAGGGAACAGGATATTTAAAGGACAAAACCATCTATTACTTGGCAGAGAAACATGCTGTAGAGATTGCATCATCCATGTAACTTCATGCATATCTATGCTGATGGGAAAAATACAAGAAGCAAATCACCCAACAAAAAGCACGTACATCTGAGCCACTAAATTATTCTAAATACAGAATTGAAAACATGAACAAAATTAAGAAAAGATCACAATACATATGGGTGAGCCTTGGTTCTAGCTGTCACCAAGAAATCACAATTGCCCAGCTTCAGTTTCTAATTTTAAACTGTGTCAATTTCATCTCAATAATAGTTATTTTGTAGTATTTACGACTAGAGCGTTTCCCAAAGTGTGGGTAGAGAATATATATTTGGTGTGTCGGGAAAGTACAGGAATAAATAAAGATGCCTTTAAATTCTATGTTTATCTTGCCACATTTGTCGGTGTTACAATGACAGAGGTCAAATGTCAGGCTAGGTCTTCTGACAAATTGCTGCTAATTCTTTTAACAAGTGGATTGGTGTTTACTTCTTTTGCGGACTGTAAAGTGAAAGGAGTTTTAAAGTCAATTAAGTGACAATTGTGCTGGAGTACAGTGTGTGAGAAAGGAAAGGCTGTAGACGTTTTTTTGCAACACAACAAAAATACCTGTAAATAAACTGTAAGCATTCAGCAGTTGGGAAAACAAAAATGAAGTACATTGTTTTTGTAGTGTGCTGGAAAGCGAGTTTATTAGCACTGAAACAAATCAAGACACTATGCACAAATAATAAATATTCACAGAAACCCAATTTCCACACATTTGTTTGCTGTATATTTATCAATAAAATAATATGTCTGTGCAAATTTAGTAGCCATGTCAATGGGAAATGTCCTACTGTAAATGGCAACTAACTACAACAAGATACTTTGGTTACTTTCAAAAATCATCCCGCCTGATGTCCATTAAAAGTAGATGGGTTGCGAACATTTGTCGTTCTAAAAATTGGGTCATGGTTCTAAAAGGTTTGGGAAGCACTTGACTAGGAGTTCATAACCACCAGACTGTTGTGGAATAACTTCAAGAACTGGAGTTTAAGCAATCGCATCCCAAAGTAGGTCTGAACAAGTCATGTTTACTACTACTACAATAGGCAAATTTCACAGCCATGGTCGAGTGATCATGAGTCTTCCAAGGAAAGGAGCCCATGACCTAACAACAACTAATACATCACAGACCTACCCGAATTGCCCAAAAATCGTTATCAGATGGTGGTTAGTAAAGGGAGCTTGGAGGCGGAGAATGTGAGCTGACCTTTAGTTGGGCTTAGTAGGTACAGAGGTAATTAAACATTACAACGTGTGCAAAATAAAAACACCAAGCCCATCCACGTTACAAAGGCAGTGAACTTTAGGCTACAGGGAGTAAGAGCTCAAAGCAAAGCTCCAGTTGCTTGAAACAGTCATGGGCACGATTCGTCTTCTCGATCACCTGTGGCCTCATCTGGAATATTAGAGTGAAAAATGAGAAAGGTTTTGAGTTGTCGGACAAATCAAGGATTTCTCCAGCTCCACGGTTCCCATCAATACAAGCAAGTGAAAAACCCATCCCTTATTTCACACTTCATCAGTATGCAGTTTTCCCAAAAAAATCAAATGGCAAAGGTGAAAGAATAAAGGAGTCTCTGCAATCAAATCGTCGCTCTGGTGACTGGCCCAGGTCAGCAACCTAAGAGAGTCCATTCTACGATTCGGGACAAATTTACATCAAACTGAGGACAGGGTTTGAGACACTCCTACTTAGAGCCATTACTGAAGTACAGGGCAGCAGCCGACCTGATTGACTCCTATGTAATCAACATTCTAGTAAGTTAAAGCCCAAATCACTACTACACTGGCAAACATTAAAATTGTGATGGAAATCACCTAGCTTTGCCTAATCATACAAAACATGCAGACTATTCAATTGTGCAAACAAATGTGTGTTTCTTTAGCTACCAGGTGTCCATGTTGGGAACCTCTAATCACTATGAAATTTGCATGAGTGACAAGACTTAGCTTTGGTTTGGTACCCTGCTTAGTGTGCTTTTTCCCCAGTTCGTGCTACTGGTGCAGATGCACTTGTGACACCCATAACAAGAAATGGGTTGGTAGAGGTAAATGGAGATGAGGGTGACTTGAGGGTTTGGTGTGAGGCGAGGTAAAGGGAGCGGACGCGTGCAGACTGCAGGCAAACTATAGCGCTACTTTTAACATTTACGAATGAGCTGCTAATCAATAGTAATTTTTGCAGAAGTCTCTTCCTTTTAAATTGTGCTGCATTTGTCTTTTACTCACCTACCTCTTCACTTAATCCGCACTGCTCCCCGGTCCACCACGGGTTGTCCAGATTGTTGTGGGGGGAGTATCCAGCAACTTTCACTAAACACTTCCGGGCAAGCGACCGGAGGGGGTGGAGCCTCTCTCACTTCAGCTACATGCCACAAGCTTCGCGCAGCGGACGCGCGCAGACTGCAGGCAAACTATAGCGCTACTTTTAACATTTACGAATGAGCTGCTAATCAATAGTAATTTTTACAGAAGTCTCTTCCTTTTAAATTGTGCTGCATTTGTCTTTTACTCACCTACCTCTTCACTTAATCCGCACTGCTACCCGGTCCACCACAGGTTGTCCCGATTGTTGTGGAGGGAGTATCCGGCAACTTTCACTACCCACTTCCGGGCAAGCAACTGGAGGGGGTGGAGCCTCTCTCACTTAAGCTACATGCCACAAGCTTCGTGCAGCAGGCGCGCCAAAGGCAAGCCTGTCTGCGCCCGGTCGGGGCCAGGAGCCATGACCCCTGCCCCATCCTCAAGGGACAATATGAGCTACTCACAAAAGCAGTTATACGAGCTCCGTCCGAGCCCACAACGCGAATGTAATTCGCTTAATCTAACTGCTCCTGTTGTGGATATGCGTTTGTTATACAGGCCAGTAGGGACCATACCACAAATACCACTGGTTCCATCAACAATAATATACAATAGCTATTCCCTGATATGAGTAAGGTTACACCTCCCAAGGAATTCACCTTCTTCAATATCAATTGCAGGTCGCTTCCTAAACACAATGCTGATATGTTTGACCTCTTGTGGAATAAACAACCCGCTGCCATTTTCCTCACGGAAACGTGGTTACACGAGAGCTCTGGTCCAGATGTCTCTTCCGCTCTGCCCCCCAAACTACTCGATAATTAGGAAGGATCGTGGTGCCAAAACAGGAGGGGGCATTGCGGTAATTTTTAATAACTTGTACACCTGTAAATGGGAGGACTTGCCTTTTAAGGGTTGCAAGGCCAGTTCATTCAAACTTTCCCTTACACCCCAATTTACATTTTCTGGGATCTTGATCTACCGCCCACCGGGGCCAGCAGGGCCATGGGTTGCGGCCTTTCCTGAACTTATTGCCCCCTTTTGTTGGACGCTGCCAACTTCACTATTCTGGGAGACATGAATATTCACTTTGACGACCCAACATGCACAACGAGCACTTCTCGGACGGCTGATCTGGCAGCTATGAATATCCTACTCTGCAATTCAGGTCCCACCCACATGGCGGGCCATCTATTGGACCCCATTTTTTCAAACCTATCTAATATTTCATGCCAGGCAGCTCTCCCAGTACTTTGGTCCGATCATTTTTTGGTCGGGTTCAGGGTGAGGCAGGATCTGCAGTGTGCAAATACGCCCATCTTAGCCACCAAGTCGAGGTCCAGAAACTGGAAGAAACTAGACAGATACTTTTAACCAACACCTCTCCAATAACATCCCCGCTATTACTTCAGTCAATTTAGCAGACTCGGACACCATCCATTTCTGGATTGTAACATCCATTGATGCGTGCCTCCCATCATCCATTAAAAAAGTGAACAATCACCGACCTCCTGCCCCCTGGTTCTCTGAAAGGTTAAAAACAGAAAACCAAATGTAAAGCGCTAGAAAGACGCTGGAGGAAGGACTATGCGCCCGAACTCAAACTTGCATACAAATTAGCAACAAGCATTGGCATAGCCAATAGGTCTCACCTTTGGGACCTTATAAGTGTTTAGTTATCCAGCACAATATCCTTGGTGGAACAACATCAACTGTGGGAGAGAAGGGGACAGCAGGAGTGAAGAGAGAAGAAAGTAATGAGGAAGTTACTATGAGACTAGCAGAGAGGGGAGGGGGGCAGTGAGAGAGAGCACAGCATGAGGGGCGAGAGGGGAGAACGCTCACAGGTGAGTTACATGAGGTTGAGGGAATAGGAGTGGGGGAAGAAAGACGTGGCAGGAGGGAGACAAGGAAGAAAGAATTAAATAAGACCTTAGAATACAGAAGGAGACATCGGGGGAAGATGAAAGGCGCAGAAGGGGGATAGCGTGGGGAAAGAAGGGTCAGGAGGACTTCAGGGCAATAACGGGAGCGGAAAAGGGGAGCCTGGGGGGGCAAAGGGCATGACCTGGTGGAGGAGGGAGAGCAGAGAAGCATAGGGATGTTAGGGGGCAGCCTAGCACGAGAGAAGTTCGTAGAAGCAGAAGAAAGAGTGGGATAGCTTGTGGTAGAGCAAGAGGGGCGACCGGGCTAGCCAAATGGGGCATAACATGAAGGGAGGGTGGAAGAAGTGAGCAACATAAACTGACAAAAATAGAGCAAATGAGGGCAAGAACAAGAGAGAATGGCATAGGGAGACTGAATACAGAAGACACGAAAGGGAGACGTGCAAAAGAGTAAAGAAAAGAGATAAAAAAGCATTTGAGAGCAAGAGAGAATAACCGAGGGGTAGAGACGAGGCAACAAGTGAACAACAACCGTAGCAGGCAAGCAAACTCCAACTGCTGACACTCTGGGCCGAAGCAAAGCAAGTGCGCGCGTCTTGATTGAAAGCAGAAAAACAAGCGTGAGGGAGCGAGCAGGCAAATGCACTCGTGCTTGTGCTGGCATCCGCCTTGCGGGAGCGAGCAGCGGCGGTGCGAGCGCCATATGTTTTCAATTACCACGCGCGCCGCTGCTCGCTCCCGCAGGGTGGATGCCAGCACAAGCACGAGTGTGGGGAAAAGGAGCAGACCGATGGCTAAAGGCCCTCCTAGAGCAGCGCATGCGCGCTGCCTAGGCAAGACCTAAAAAGGGAAAACCATTCCCTCTGCAACGCTGCCCGAGCTGAATATGTGAGCAACACCATCATGTCGGCACAAAACCGCTCCAAGACCCTGTTTAAATTAGTTAAAGACCTTTCGGGCACAGCTTGCCAACCCATCCCCCCTGTGCTCACCGAAGTTCAATGTGAGGCCTTAGCCAAGTTTTTCCATCGATAAAGTGGAGAAAATCTACTCAGCACTGAACGTAGTGTCAACCAACGTGGTGCAGCAAACTGTGTCAACCAACGTGGTGCAGCAAACTAAGAACTTTCCCCCTACATCAGGCAGCTCCGCTCAAATGGCTAATCAGACCGCCGTACCATCCAACACTTTAGAAAATTGGCTGCCTCTGGATACCAGCTCTTTTAAACGTATTTTAAACTACCTTAAATCCGGCTCTCATAGAGATCCTCTTCCCATTGCCATACTTCAGAAGCTTGAGCCATCATCACTAAAGCTAATCATGGAGTTGCTCAATGCATCCCTGCAGGAAGCAGTTGTTCCATCTGAATGGAAACACGCCATGGTTCTCCCACTCCTGAAAAAAGCCAATGCTGATCCGGCGGAACCATCCAATTTCCACCCCATCTCTCTACTTCCAGCCTTTTCCAAAATTCTAGAAAAACATATTAACCAGCAATTGACACATTTCATCGACTCCCCAAAAATCTTACACGCATCTCAGTCTGTTTTCAGAGCTGGTTTCTCTACGGAAACCACTCTTTTGGGAGTCACGGAAACATTGCGCCACCGCCTTGATATGGGTGAAACTGTGGCACTCATACTGCTTGATTTGAGTGCCGCTTTCGACACTGTCACATACCTCCCTACTAAAAGCTTTACAATCACTGGGCGTTGTCAAGGCAGCACTCAAATGGCTCACTGATTTCCTGACCGACCGTACTTTTCAGGTCTTTTCTCGTCAGCCAGTTTTAAGTCCCATGCTTCTCCTCACGGAGTACCGCAGGGCTCCATTCTCAGCCCACTACTGTTCAATGTCTACATCAGGCCTCTGGCTACAATTGCGGAAGACGCTGGGGTGTCCATTTTTTCCTAAGCAGACGACACCCAGCTAATCTTCTCCCTTTCCACCAAAGAGGCATCCAAGTCTTCTTCTCTCCAGGCAGGGCTACAAAATATAGCAGGTTGGATGCAAGCCAACTTGCTAAAACTCAACGGCGAAAAAACGGAAGTACTAATTTTTGGGAAAAATAAAGATCTTTGGGGCCCCCAGCACTAGCCTCCTCAAATGGGCGCTCTTCCCCAACCTGCGCAACAGGTCCGCAATTTAGGCGTTATTATTGACGACCAACTGTCAATGAAGCAGCAAGCAGTCAAGGTCGCCTCAACCTGCTTCACTATCCTTAAGTGGCTTAAAAAAATTCTTTGGATGTAGCCTGGTCACACGCAAAAAACGGTAGTCCAGGCTCTTATTACTTCCAGGTTGGACTATGGCAACGTCCTGTATGTAGGAGCCAATAAGGAGGTGATTCGTAAACTGCAGGTAGTGCAGAACGCGGCGGCCAGGTTACTCTGTCAGGTCCCCAGAAGGGCCTCCATCTCAGGCTCGCTCTGCGATCTTCACTGGCTTAGGGAGGAGAACTGCATCAAATTCAAGGCCCTAAGCTATATGCATAAAATCAAATCTGGTACAGCACCACAATATTTGAACGCCTTAGTCCATCCCTACCTTCCACCGCGCCTTCTTCGCTCTTCCACTCAGGCTAAATTTTTGGTTCCTAGGACCAGACTGTCGCGCATAGGCGGCCGGTCCTTCTCTTGCCTGGGCCCTACTCTGTGGAACTCACTCCCTACGTCTCTTCGGAATGAAACCATCTATACGAATTTCCGCAAACGCTTAAAAACGTAGTTATTCAATCAATAGTCTTTCACTCTGCCCGTATCTGATGGCGCCGGGAAACCTCCAGGTAGCTGTGCGCCTTATAAAATTAAATAATAATAATAAAGGGAGGAAAGGGTGAATTTAGCGTTCAGGGGCGGGTACAGGTAAAGGGAAGTAAGGGTCATTTTAGAGGTTCGTTGGAGGTAAAAGTGAAACAAACTTTTTGAAATCGCCACAGGTTTGATGATGAATGAAACGTTGTCTAAATTCTAAAAGTTAGCCAACAAATAAGTAAATCTGACACTGCAGCAAACTTTAATTCAGAAAAAACACATACTGTATGGCAAAGATCTTTAACAAAGGGAGTACCTTTAAACTTCATTACTAACAGCCGGATAAAATGTATGTTCCGGAAATTGGTTACATGCCACAAAGTTTCGTTATTGCAGGCTGTCTGCGTTCAGCTATTGGAAACATCAGGAAGTGCAAAAAAAAAGTACCATAATCCGAGCACAAGCTGCGCAAAAGAACACTAATCCAGAAATCAATCAGTACGTGGCCAATGCTCCATAGAAGAAAAAACACACGGAGAGCAAGTGAAGCTGACAAATGGTGCACATACCAATGAAAAAGACAATATAATTGACAATGAAGCCAAGCAATGTTAAATAATGGGCGAGCTAAAACCGCTATAGCTAGCGCATGCACTGCCTTTACGAAGACTGTTTCAGGTGAGGCTTAAAATGCTTCTTTGCTGATTCTATTCCGCGTTAAAGAGAAATAAAACTACATTATGAGACATACATGTGCATGCCTCAAGCTGGCTTTCAAGGTCGTGATCAATGCCGAAGAAAGAATGGTGGGACCATCATATCTTAGCTCAGGGAATAGGTTATGCCACAGAGAAGAAACTATTCCACTTCAGGTGCCACTATTCAGGATCTTGGAAATATCTGGCAGAAAAGGTCAAAATAATTAATCCTCTCAGAAAGTGATAAGTTGCAACTTATGTAAACATGCTCCCTAGATGGAGGGCCAGTCCTACACCGAGGTAGTTCAGTTTAACTTTGCACTATTAACTTGGACTGGCAGAATTCTTATGTTCAGAGACTACCAATACCACTTATCAATTTATTTAGCTATCTTACTGAATATTCAGGTTGTGGTGTTATCACATACACCCTTATATGCAGTTGTGATTTTTTTTAATTCTTATTTTCTGAAACAAATGATGAATTCCTTTAAAGGTGTAGTGTCAGCAGGGTGGTTTGCTATATTTGGTGTCGCATCAAAGAAGCCAACACTGACTCCTCTGGGAGCAGCACCATAATATCGCACAGCTCTTATTTGGCAGAAAATTTTTGCACTGTCAATCTATAAATTACTAATTTTAAAGATATTAATTATATTGATCTGAAAGAATAGGCGACAGACGTGACTCAATTATGCACTGTTCTGAGAGGACGTGTTTTATCCCCAAGAACACTGACAACAACATGTAAGAATGATAGCATGGAAAACAGTTTCCAGCAAACGGGTTAGAATGAAAATATTGCTGCGCATTTTCCATATGGGGCAAGTCTCTCCAAACACAGCCAGCATTAAATCACTACTCTGAACGGTAGATACGTTTCCAGTGAACACCTGTCAACTACCTCTATTATGACCGACTGAAAATATCGACCTCTGCAGCTGTTTGAGATGTTAATAACATCCCCCCTAGAGGAGCTGAGCGAGTCCCCAGGCTCAGTGCTGCTCTTGTAAGCTTTCAAGGAATGCACTAGGGCCAGCATTCTCCAATGAGTAGCTCGTGAGCTACTGGTAGCTCCACAACTACCTGTAAGTAGCCCTCCTATGTGCAGCCCAGGCTACTAAATTTAGAAGCTTTTCCTAGGTTGAGTTACTTAATGTATAGCAAAACAGTGTATATTTGAGACAAAAATGTGGTTATTTTCAGAATTCATAACTGATATTTGGAGAAAACTGGTTGAATTTCTAAAAATATATTTAAAGCGGATATTTGAGTGATAAATCCTGTGACATTTGGGCGACTTTTTACAAATGTCATTAGTGCCAGCGGTATTGCTGCTGTGGTGGTTAGGTGTTACTTACCCATGTAGAGCCTTCCGTATTGACAGTCATGTTTTACATCACTGCCGACAACCGAGCCTGATCACTTGTAATCTTGCATATTGTGGCCATTAATGTAATCTTGTCAGATGTGGTCACTATTGCAGCACTAATAATATTAGTAGCTCTCAAGGAGTTTAATTGAACATAAGTAGCTCTTATTACAGAAAAAGGTTGGAGACCCCTGAACTAGGCTAGGGGAAGTCCAGTCAAGCTGAAAGGCCCTGTGCAGACAGTGTACGGTAAAAAAACAGTAAGAAGCAAACGTTAGAAAGGCAAATACACAAATTACCTTGTTCATAGTCACTGTAGAGACCTCTTTACCTTTCAACTGAGGTCAGATAGTCCAATCTCCAGTAAGAGAAGGATAAACAGTTTCAACCCTTAGTGATAGGGTGGCTGATAGATTATGAATATCAGAGCCACACAAAAAAGTCGCTGCCACAAGGGACACAACAATCACTTTAAAAAATGCCAATATCAATCAATCACAGAATTTGTAGAGCGCACTACTTACCCGCGAGGGTCTCAAGGCGCTGGGGAGAGGGGAAGGGGGGGGGGGGGGATGCTGCTACTGGTTGAACAGCCAGGTCTTGAGTGGCCTCCTGAAGGTCAGCAGGTCTTGGGTCTGTCGTAGGCTTAGTGGAAGGGTGTTCCAGGTCTTGGCGGCGAGGTGTGAGAAGGATCTGCCGCCGGTGGTTGTTCTTCGAATGCGAGGGACGGTGGAGAGGGAGAGGTCGGCGGAGCGGAGCTGGCGGTTGGGGACGTAGAAGAAGAGTCGTCTGTTGAGGTAGGCTGGGCCAGTTTTGTGGAGTGCTTTGTGTGCGTGGATGAGGAGTTTGAAGGTGATCCTCCTGTCGACGGGGAGCCAGTGCAGGTTCCTCAAGTGGGGGTGATGTGGCTGTGGCGTGGTACGTCGAGGATCAGGCGTGCGGAGGCGTTTTGTATGCGTTGCAGTCGCTTGATGAGCTTGGCCGGGGCTCCCGCGTAGAGGGCGTTCCCATAGTCCAGTCTGCTACTGACGAGGGCCTGGGTGACTGTTCTTCTTGTGTCTGTCGGGATCCACCTGTAGATCATGCGGAGGGTGTTGAAGCAGGAGGAGGAGACTGCGTTGACTTGCTTGGCCATGGAGAGCGTTGAGTCAAGGATGACTCCGAAGGTTGCGTGCGTGGTCGGTGGGTGTCGGGGCTGCTCCCAGCGTCGTTGGCCACCAGGAGTCGTCCCACCCTGCTGCTGTTCGGGTCTTCCAGGAGTTACAGTAGATTGCTTTCCCAAAGCAACTAGGACTATAAATTAGCAAAACTATATTTAGCCATTTTGTATGTGCCCAACACCTCTGGCTTACAAATGACCTCCCGTTTTTCATGCACTATCAATCATACACACACCATAAGATGTTATGTCTTACCAGTAGCTTAGCACAATGTTCAGACACACCAAATCATAGCCATATTGTTTTGAAAACGTCAACACCTAAGAGTTTCTTCATACTTTAGGAGATAAACCACAACAAAATAAGTGCTTCCCAAAACAACAAATGGTGGAAAACTGATAAGTAGTACTTTTAAGTATTCAGTTATTACCTACAATCATTCCGTCTACTGTTCTCAAATTTAATTTGTAGTTTGGCTGGATAGTTGGCTAAAACTGACAAGTTGGGGCACACTAAAGAAGCCAGAAGTTAGCACTGGCAGATTTAAAGCTTAATGACTAGTCATGTGTGGCTAGTCTAGAGGTATTTGTTTTGTTAAGTGAAAAAGGCCCCCAAAGTAGCCATTTCACAAATAAAAGTTCCCTATTCTTAACCTCTGAGCATTCTCAAAGCAACATAGCAAGCAGTGTCCGCTGCTGCACTGTGCTTGCAAGACAAACTTAGGGCCTGATTCTGAGTTTGACGGTGTGGGAGTGGAGCCGCACGCCACCGCCCTGCTCCCATACTTCCAGATTACGAGTTACCGCATTGTCTGGAGTGCAGTCCTTTGGCGTTCCCATGGCGGTGCCTATTAAAAAAGGCACCGCAATGGGAATGCCAAAGCAAGTTCCTGCAGACAGGGGGCACACAATGTGCCCCCTGCATGCATCCCCATGGCTCTGAGGCACCAGGGGGCCCTGGAGGGCCCCCATAGTTTCCTTACTGCCACAATTTTAATGGCGGGGTCACCACCATGAAAACTGTGGCAGTGAGGAAACGTAATATGCTTGGCAGGGCAGCAGCTGCACCGCCAGCATATGGAGGCCTCTGACCGTCGCACCACCACCGAGAGATCAAGGATCCCGGGCGGTTGCGGCAGTCCAACCACCAAAATCAGAATACGGCGGTCAGACCACCAGGGGGTGGGGGGTTGTGGGGCGGGGGCAACGCCACCGCTGCACCAACCAGGATTTGGTGGTCCACAGATCGCCAATCTCTAAATCAGCCCCTTAGACTTTCAGCGAGAATCAAATCTCATGTTGTATCATGGCTAAGGACTTGGAGGAAATATAGACCAGAACCCCACAAGAATGAAAAAAATGCAATCCATTCAACAGAACTATTTAAAGGTCATGGGAGAAGGAAGTGAAAATTAGGGATTTAGTTATACTTTAGAATGTGGATTAAAATGTCTTCAACACCCCACAAATACTTTCACTCCAATTTGCATGAATCACTTTCTATACTTAATGTAGAAACCCACTGAAGGAAATGTCCTTTTTGCAGGATCACCCCCTTTTTTTGCTAGATTTATGCTGTTTTACAGACTATGAATAGTGGAGCGCCGACGTCCAGTGTGCAGTGTATGTTTTCTGACCCTTAAAGTATATATGCAATTGGCTAATACCCGATTTGCATATTTAACTCGCATTCAAAACCCTACTATACGGTACTGTCGGTCCCCAGAGCCTGCAAGTTATATGTCACTAGTGGACTGCAGCACTGATTCTGCCACTACTACAGTGGCAAAGTGAAACATTTCCACACTCGACCTGGCAAAATAAACAGTTTGCCAGGACTAAACCTTAATTTTTAATAGCTATTATAGGCCCATGTGTGTGGTATTTAAAAAACTGGGCATATGCTCTTAAGTGTTAAGTGTCCTGGCAGGGAAAAATCTCCAAAGTCGTTTTTCAGTGTGGCAAGGCTGGCTCTTCCATAGAAAAGCACTGGGTTCCATTACAACACTTTATAATGTCTAACTTCTGTTTGGGAATAGCTAGATGTAAGAAAGTGCCCTCTTTTTGCATGGTTGCCCCCACGTTTTGCTAAACTGCTGATGTGCTTTGACTGAGTGTGCCCTTGGGTTCCTGCCAAACCGGTACCCAGGGCTTATGTTCTTTCCCTAAACTGCATTGAAAACAAAATCCAATAGGCACTCTTTGGCCACAGGTCAGTCCCTTGTAAATGGTACCAAGGGCTCTGTGGCCAGGGAAGGCCTGCAGCAGTTATTGTGCCACCCGAGGCCCTATACCTACACACCTACAACCCCCCTACACCCCCCACCCCTACACACCCCCCCACCCCCACACCCCCTTACACACACCCTTACACCTTACACACACACCTTACACACACACCCCTACACACACACACACCCCTACACACACACACACACCCCTACACACACACACACCCCTACACACACACACCCCTACACACACACACCCCTACACACACACACACACACCCCTACACACACACACACACACCCCTACACACACACCCCTACACACACACACCCCTACACACACACAACCACCCCCCCACCCTTTGCAGGCTGAGCGTTTTGGTGCAGAACAAAGTGGAGTCGACATGGCACACATCCCTGTGTGTCATGCCTAAAACCCCCTGGCGTAGGTCAGCCACCCCTCTAGCTGGGTGCACTATACCAGCATTAAGGGTACAGGTGCATGAGCCCTGTACCCCTACAATGTCCAAGTCAATTCTTAGACATTTTAAGTGCAGTAAGGCCCTTAAGAGTATATGGTGCTGGGAGTTTGTCATTACAAACTCCACAGTACCATAATTACTATACTGAAAACTGGGAAGTTTGGTATCAAACTTCTCAGCACATTAAACCCACACTTGATGCCAGTGTGGGATTTAATGGAAAATGCACACAGAGGGCATCTAAGATATGCCCCCTGAAAAACGACCTAACACTAGTGTCCAGGCGGAGTGGCTGCTCGCCAGCGGCCACCACCAGACATGTTTCTGGACCCCTGGGTCGAGAGCCTGCTGTTCTCGGGGGTCTGAAACAATGCACATCCTGAGACGAGGTGCCAAGCCTCCTCCCCCAGGATGGGCAGGGTCCATGAGGGGGAAGCTTCAAAGGCTTGCCGCTTTGTGAGTTTCTCCCGGCCCTTTGCTGCATCCAGAAACTGGCCCCCACCCGTTCTGACCCCCACTTTGGGCGGGAGTATCGTCGTGAAAACCAAGTGAGGAAGGGAGGTGTGCCCACCTTTGCCAACCCCACCCCTCCGGTGGGGGAGGAGAGGTGAAGCACAACTCTCAGTCCCCGCCATCTTGCAGATGGGGGACCCAGCCAAACAGAGGCATATGCCCCCCTCCCACTGGAGGGTGGCATAATAGGGGGTGTACCCACCCCAAGGAAGGGACCCATTGGTCCCAACCTTTACCTACCTGTAACACCCCTAAATTTAGTATTTAGGGGCAACCCCGAACCTTGCCTGCTCAGACAACAACCGATCAAGAAAAAGGACCGAAGAGCCGTGCCGAAGCTAAGGAGGACACCCACTGACTTGGCCCCAGCCCTACCGGCCTGTCCCCACCTCAAACCTGCAGAAGCGAAATCCCAGTGTGTCCTGCAGCCAGCAACCTCAAGAACCCAGAGGACCTGACCTGCCCTGCCTTCCACAGAAAAGACAGTCTCCCGTGAGCACAGGCTTTGCTCACCCATGGACTCTGGCTCCGGCCAAATCCGCGAGTCTGCACCACTCTCCAACCGGCGCCCACGGCCTGAGTTCAAGTGGTCCAACACCATGAGGTCTCCCCGGCGATCCCGACCTGAGATCTGGTGAGCTCGGACCGGCCTCTAATCTCCCAGCGAAGCCTGCACTCTTTGGGGAGGATCTCTTCCCCCCCCCCCGACCGCAGCCGGAGCTGGTAAGGAAAACAGGACGCCTAAAGACACCCCTGCACCTGAAGTCCCACGGCCTTGGGTGGCCCAACAGATGGTGTCTCAGCATCCCCAGGCATCCTAAATTACCTCTCCAACCGGTGGTCACCACCAGAAGATCTTCGTCTCAGAGCCTGCAGTCTTTGTTGAAACCAGAGAATCCCCCATTGAAACCAACAAGGCACCAGACGCCAAAACAGCACCCTGCACCCAGCCGCCCCTGCGGGTGCACTTTGGGTGCCAACTCTGATCCCTTTGCCCTGAGCCTAACACTAGGAGCTTTGCTCCCACAACTGTGTAGCCTGCTCGTAAGCAGCCACCAACCGGAGGCCCCCTATCCCCCAATGGTTAACATTGGGCCTCAGCACTCTGCACCCAGCCGCCCTAGTGCAGCTGAGGGTGCTTTGAGAGTGCATCCTTGACCCTGGGGGAACCCGGGTTCTAATCCCAGAATACCAACCCCCACAAGTAACTACTTACCTGTAAACCAATAACTCTATTTTCCTCCATAGGATTGTATTCACTGCTTTTTCCTAAAAATTGTTTTAAGTGTGGAGTCGGTTTGTATGCAACATTGAAAAAAACTGCAAATGTACTAAAACTGATTTACTTACCTTTTTCCAAGGAGATGTCTCAGTGTGATATCTAGGCAGATCACACGGATTAGCAAAAGTAATCTGAAAAGTAATCCAATAAGTAACATGTAAAGTAATTTACAAAGTAACTGAAAAATAATCTCAAAACAGTAACTTACCTGTAATTCATTCAACTGCATTTGAACCTGTATTCAATTGTAAAACAGTGCATAAGATTTGGCAAAGCATTTATTTCACTTACCTGCACCAGGCTTGGCTTGGCTCTAGAAATAAAATTACTAAATAATATTTTTATACAAATCAAATTGGTCTGAGTTCAGTCTTTGAGTGTGTGACATCATTTGCTGCCAGAGTGTGTACAACAAATGCTTAACACTACCCTCTGATAGAGCCTTACTGCTCGCCCACACTACCACAAATAGAGAGTAAGGTGCCATCTACTTTTACCACTGCCTACCTTTAGGGTTCCACTGGACTGTGCACACTATACCTCATTTTGGTATAGTATATACAGAGCCAGCTCCCTACACTAGACCCATGATTCAAGCACTCACATTAATAGGAATTTAAAATCCAATCTGATGGTAAAGTCATATTTTAAAATTACTGCTATGAAAATGCCACTTTTAGAACATTTCCTAAAGTATACAAAAAAGTGATTGATGGAATGCTTGAATTAATCTCAGCCACTGGTAATTACTATGGGACTCTCTCAGAGAGGGCTACTAGAGGTCTTAGATAAGAGAACGCCAACTCCAGTCACCTGGCAGCCTGCTGGGAGGTATGAATTGCTTGCAGGAAAGAGAACAAAAGGGCCTTAGCTGCTGGGAGGAGGTGTGACTTCCTCCTGACAGGATGGCCTGGGGAGTTGTGGAAACCAACTGTACAAGCAATAATGAGGCAGCCCCTGTCACAGGCAGATGTAATGCACGTAGGCCTGTCCCTGCCATTGTCCAAGGGCCAGAGTGGCACCAATCCCGGTGCAGTTGCCCCATTTCCCTAAACACACCGTAGGGGTGTACCCAAAGCTCTGACCAAGGGAATAAAGATTCTACCATGTTGGATTTCGGCAGAGTAGGGCACTTTGGGATTGTTCAGAGCCAAACCCCAAGAAAATGATGTCCAAGTGGGCCAGGTTGCCTCTTGTGAAGTTTGTTTTTATTGATTAGGGAGTCACCCCAAAACACAAGCTAGTGCCAGGCATAAAAGTGCCATCCCCGACTACCTTCCTCAGAACACTATTGGACCTCTGGAAAACAGAAGGGGTGCACCTCTTGAACCAAAGGACTGGAACCCGAAGGACAGCCTGCTGTTTTACCTGTGGGGAGTAATCCCAAGGATTAGACCTGCTCCCACTTGAACCCAGGACAGACGAGTTTGACTCCAAGGGCTAGCTGGCTAGCCTCCTCTTAAGCTCCGGGACACAAATGTTGCAAGAAGCCTGTAACAAAGGACAGCCCAGCTGGCCAGGTACAACTGGATTTGCCATGGGCCCTGCTGCTGGCTTCAGGGAGATGGAGTCCTAACTCACCAAGTCGTGTCCAAAAGGTCCTGGGCCCTTGGCTGGTGTTAGATAGGGCTCTCCTCCCTTAAGACTGCTAAAAGTGAATATGTAGAAACCTTTTCTCAACTTTTACCTAAAAGAACCAGAGGCTACCACGGGGTATTGCTGCATTGCCAGTCGGATTGAACATGCTAGTTTGCCCCGCTGAAAGCAGCACAACTTCCAGAAAAAAGTCTTAGTCCCCCAGTGTGGAAGATTTCACCTGGACCAATGCAAAGGAGCAAACGCCATCATCGAACCTTCCATACATTCGGACCAGCAGTCCGCCTCACCAACGACAAAACTCCCCCAGAAAACAAGACTAAATAAGGATGTGACCTTTTAACCGGGACGAACCTGGTCCCTGTAACCAAGTCAACCAAAACTTCATCACAGTCAGCCATAACTTTTGGCCTTTAAGGCACTAGAAAACTTTGCAACTTCTAAAAATCATATCACCTAGATCCCCAATACAATTCTTGTTGGGATATTTTAGTCTATTACAATTTATACTATTTTTTATTAATTGGAGTGGAATATTTATTGATTTTTTTTATTTAACTGTTTTGGTATGGATAAATGCTTTATACTTGTTCCTTTGAGTTAAGCCGGAGTATTCTATGCCACAGCTACCTAGGCCTGAGAAAGGATTTACATTAAAGTAACCTAACTGGATCGCATATAGAAGAATGACAGTATTACTTTGAGGTCTCACAACCACCCCAACTAATAACATACTTTCTCACATACACATTCTAGTCTTAAATGAAAAGGCAATTTAGTTACACAAAAGATAGGTTCCAAAGTTATCTGCAAACATGTCTTAGAAATCTATAGTATCCCTCTGAAAGGGCAGCAGGAGGCTTCAAACCATCTCAATGTTCATCTTGCAAGCTCTGCAGGAATGTACATGCTACAGGTGAGGCCAGTCATGCTGGAATGCCTGCACGTATAGCACAAGAAGAAATGGGATATACAGACAAAAGCAACAATTACCTGGCTCAGACAAACGTTAAGTAGAGACTGTTTCATCCAGGTAACTTCATGCAGGACTCTGCTGAAGGGAAATATAGAAGAGGCACTTGACAAAAAGCAGACATCTGAGCGGCAAGTATTCAACACAGGGCAGAGAACAAGAATTCATTAAATGGGGGGTATTTGGTATGCCTTACAGTTGAAGCATTCCTAGGGAAATAAGCCAGTTCAATCCATTCTTCTCTTTGTATGCACAAGAAAAAAATTCTATTCCTAAAGTAGCAAACAATTTAGATATACAAAAGATACATCCATAAGCTACCTGTAAACATGTCCGAGAATTCTATAGTCTCCCACTGAAAGGGCAGAAGGAGGCTTCAAACCATCTCAATGTTAATCTTGCAAGCTCTGCAGGAATGCGCCGGGCTATGGATGAGCCCAGCCAAGCTGGTAGGCCTGCAACTACTGCTCCAGCGGGAATGGGGTATTTTAAGGAGAAAAACACCAATTACCTGGCCCAGACTAACGCTTAGTAGATACTTCTTCATCCAGGGAACTTCGTGGAGGTCTCTGCCGAAGTGAAGGACAGTACAGACATCAGAGCCTCTCGATAAGACATGCATTCTAAATACAGGAGAGAGAACAAGAACGTATTAAATTTCTAATTAAAAAGACACTAAAAGCTCGGGTGGTCCGTGCTACAAGCTGATATCAAGAGGATATTACAATTGTCCAGTTTCTCATTTGCTATGGTATCACATTCATCTCCGTAATCGTCATTTTGTGACATGGCAACAACTACGGCTCAGGTGATCAAAATCTAAATTCTATTTTGCACACTATTTAATGTCAGAACTCAGATTCCCTCTACTTGCCAAAAGCAATAAGTTTGATGATGCAGGGTAAGAACCCAGAACAATGTTTCAGGTGCTTTAAAGTATATTTGCAAAAAGGTTCCCTATAGGGATAGATTCATTCTATTAACTATATTGGGGACAATAGTGGGAATAGTCATTACTGCAGATCAACTTCATGATCAATGCTTATCTAATAGATCTATTTGAATGAATTACCTTTAAATTCTATTAGCAATCAGGTCCATGGGAAATACCAAAATTGCTCATTAGACTAATTTATTCACATAAATACACCACAGTAGGCATGAAACAGCAATTAATTCACATCATTGCACAGTACTTGCATTCAATTTAAATGGGAGTTGCCCGCACTATTCAATGTCAATAGTACACCCTGAGACTGTTCAATCAGTGTAACCATAAAAATTGCATCCCTTTACAGTCCCATATTTCTTTAAGGCTAATTCTTCTAGCTCAGTTTTCCTGAACGGAATCTCTTTGATAAATTGTGGATGTGTTATAGCCTACATCCTTAAGCCGCCTCAGAATGTTATACAAGAATGCGAAGTAATCTCCTCTTCACAAGGTCCTTGCATTGGGCGTGTCTCTCACTCAAAGAATTTTGTGAAGAGTATTGGGGGTCAAGCGCATTTACAAACCATCAAACCAAGTGCCAAACACCCACCCATATCCAGACAATGCCTCCGTGCTGCTTCACAGTCTAGATCAGAGCTACAATGTAGGGAGTTTGCAAAGTTAAGGATCGAATAGTTTACCTGTCGGTGTAGTTTTGCAGCTTGAAGACTTTCTGGATTCACTATGCTGTGCATTATTCCGCGGTCTAGTGGTTGGGTCTGGAATCGTAGTCTCGTAGTCTCTTTTCTGTTTTTTTTTTGTGTGTGTAGCCCAGGTGGGCGTCGACGCCCCACTATTTGGTGTCCTCCCGTGACGTCGGCGCGCTTCCTCCGGAAGCTCCCACCCTTGGGCGCCATCTTCGGATTCTTTTTGTGTCTTGTGCTTTTTTTGTTTATCCTTTTACCCCTTGAAGGTGTTTTCCATGTCTTAGTCCCCCTTTCCTCCTGCCTCATCTTTCTGGCGGAGGCGGGTGGGTTCGCTAGTGAATCCAGAAAGTCTTCAAGCTGCAAAACTACACCGACAGGTAAGAAACTATTCGTTTTGCAGCGTGAATCTTTCTGGATTCACTATGCTGTGCATATACTTTGTAGCGGTTTGCTATGTGTGTGGCGGCTGGGTGGAAGATGAGCGTTGGTTGTTGAATATATGTTGAAGCACTTTTTGACCTACTTGTGCTTCCTTGTTCATCTGTATATCCACGCAGTAGTGCTTCGTGAACGTGTGCATTGAAGCCCATGTTGCCTCCAGGCAAATGTCCTGGATGGGTGTATTTGCCAGGAAGGCGACTGTTGCTCCCTTTTTCCTGGTAGAGTGAGCTTGTGCTGCTCCTTGCAGTTCTTGACCTGCCTGTTTGTGGCAGTATTGAATTGTCTGTGCGATCCATCGTGCGATGGTATTTTTAGTCACTGGTCTGCCCAGGAAACCGCTTGCGAAGGACACAAAGAATTGCTTTGTTTTCCTACAATCTTTAGTCCTTTCGATGTAATGCATTACTGCTCTTCTGGCGTCCAGAGTGTGCAGTGCCCTCTCTGCGCTGTTGGATGGTTTTTGGAAGAAACTTGGAATTTGTATTGTTTGGCTTATGTGGAACTTGGACACCACCTTTGGCATGAAGTGTGGGTCTGTCCTCATTACCACCATGTCATTGTGAATCTGAATGTAGGGTTCTTTTAGTGTGAGCGCTTGCAATTCGCTCACCCTGCGTAGCGAGGTAATTGCTACCAGAAAGGCTGTTTTTATTGTGAGCATATGCAGAGAGGCCTTGTGAATGGGTTCAAAGGGTGCTTTCATAAGCTGTGTTAGAACCACATTGAGGTTCCATGCCAGCGGTGGCATCCTCTTTGTTGGGGCTATTCTCTTGGCCCCCTCTAGGAATCTTTTTACCACTTGAGATGTAAAGAAACTTTTCCCTGTTTCTCCTCTTGTATAGGCTACTATTGCTGCCAGGTGTACTCTTAGCGAGGTGCAGCTTAGATTACAATTTAGCAAGTGTGTTAAGTATTTTAGCACTGTGGATTCCCCGGTTATTCTCCTGTGGAGCTTTTCCTTGATGCACCATTGAGTGAATCTTTTCCATTTTGCTGCATAACATTTCCGTGTAGTGGGCCTCCTTGCTTCTCGCAGCACCGCCAGTGTGCTTTGGGGGAGCTTGAGGTGAGCGAACTCTAAGTCTTCAGGAGCCACGCTGCTAAGCTGAGGCTCTCTGGTTCTGGGTGGAGCATCCTTCCGTTTTGCATCGAGAGCAGGTCTCTTCTTTTTGTGAACTTGTGTGGTGGCCCCTGTGCCATTTCCACTATCTGTGAGAACCAGGACTGCCTGGCCCACTGTGGTGCCACCAGAATTAGCGTCATGTTGCTTGTTCTGCATTTGCTGAGCACCTTGTGTATCAGCGGTATCCGGGGAAAAGCGTAGGCAAATGTCTTTGACCAGCTCATCCATAGGGCATTTCCTTGGGATTGGTGGCCTGGCTGTCTGGATGCGAAGTATTGGCATTTTGCATTCTGGTGTGTTGCAAACAGGTCTATTTGTGGGGTCCCCCACTTCTTGAATAGCCTTTGCGTCTCCTGCGGGTTGAGCTCCCACTCGTGTGAGACTGATGTCGGTCTGCTGAGTCTGTCCGCTTCCACATTGTCCTTCCCTGGTAGATGTATCGCCAGGAGGTCTATTTGTAATGGTATAGCCCATTTCCATATCTGTTGCGCCAGATCTGACAGCGCCACTGATGGTGTTCCTCCCTGCTTGTTGATGTAGAACATTGTTGTGGTGTTGTCTGTTTGTACTAACACCCTTTGCCCGTACAGCTGTTTCTGGAACGCCTTTAGTGCAAGGAACACTGTCTTTAGTTCTAGGTAGTTGATGTGTTTGACGGCATCTGTTGGTGTCCATAAACCCCTTACTTTGAGCAGGTTCATGTGCGCTCCCCACCCCATTTGGGATGCGTCCGTTGTGTTGGTCACTGTCGGAGTTGGTGGTGTAAAAGGTTTTCCCCTTATGTTGTCCTTGTTCCACCATGCTATCTCTTCCTGCACTGCGTGCGTTACAACCACTAGATCTTCCCAACTCCCTGTTGTTGGAGCCATTCCTGGAATGGTCTCATGTGTAGTCGAAAATTGGGGACTAGGTGTATGCAGGACGCCACATCCCCAAGAGCTTGCTCACTGTCAGACGTCGCCCCTTCTGGTATTGGGGAGTCTCCTTCAGCATTGCGACTGTTCTCCTTTCGCTGGGGAACACTCTGCCCTGAATGGTGTCGATTTGTGCACCCATGTAAATCTTCATCTGTTCTGGTTCCAGCAAGGACTTCCCGTTGTGTATCGAGAAGCCTAGCTCCGTCAGCGTATGTGTGACCCGCTGAGCATGTAGTTTGCATTGGTTGTAGGAGTTCGCCTTTACCAACCAGTCGTCTAGGTAGGGGTATACACGTATTCCCTGTCTCCGCAGGTGTGCCGCTACGGCAGCGAGGCATTTTGTGAAGACCCTTGGTGCGGATTTTAGGCCGAAGGCTAGGGCCGTGAACTGGTAGTGCGTCTTGCTGATGGTAAATCTCAGTAGATGTTTGTGTTTTTGGTTCATGGGGATGTGTAGGTAGGCATCTTTGAGGTCTATTGTGGACATAAAATCCCCGTGCCTTATCTGAGGTATAACCTCCTGTAAGGTCGTCATCTCGAAATTTTGAGTTTTTATGTATTTGTTTAGGAACCGTAGGTCCAGTATGGGTCTTAACGTTTCGTCTACTTTTGGTACGAGGAAGTAGTTGGAGTACACTCCCTGTTTCTTTCCTTGTATGGTACCCTTTCTATGGCCTCCTTGTGGAGGAGTTCTTGTGCTTCCTGCCAAAGGAGTGATAGCTCTTCTGCTGAGCGCGTTTTGTTGGCTGGCCTCCTGTTTGGTGGCTTTTTTACCAGTTCTATACAGTAGCTGAACTGTATGATGTTGAGTATCCATTTGTCCGTTATTTTCTTCCACTCCTGGAAGAAGTGTTTCAGTCTGCCTCCTACTGGTGTAACATGATCGTTGATATTTAATTGTTCCTTGTGTCTTTTGTTGTGCCGCGTCACTAAGGATGTTGTGTGTGTGTGGGCACTTTTGGTACTGTGGAGTCACTGGGGCGGGTTGCTGCCCCCATCTTCTTGTCTGGCCTCGTCCGTTCGACCTCGAAAGGACTGGCCCCTCTGTTGGTTCTGCCAGCCTTGTTGTTGCTGACCTTGCTGCGCCTGGTTGCTTCCCTGATAGGCTAGCTGGAAGGCCTGGTGCGATGTTCCCGGTTGGCTCCCTCCTCTGCCATTTGGCCTTCGTGAGGGGGTGCCCCTTCTCATCCCTCTGAACTGCAATGCTCCCATGGACCTTGCAGTCTCGTTAAGCTTTTTCAGCTGTGTCAGCATCTCGTCCACTGGCGTGCCGAACAGCTTTTCCCCGTTGAAGGGTATATTCAGGATATTGTTCTGTACTTCGGGCTTGAACCCAGAGATCCTCAGCCAGGCATGCCTTCTTTCTGTTACTCCGATCATCATATGCCTGCTTGATGAGTCTGCTGCGTCCAAGGCCGACTTCAGGCAGGTGTTGGCCATGTTCTTGCCCTCCTCCACCAGGTGCGCTGCTCTCTGCTGGTGTTCGTTTGGGAGATGTTTGAGCAACTGCCCTACTTCTTCCCAATGTTGGTAGGCATGTCTATTTATTAGGGCATTAGAGTTGGCGATGCGCCAGTGAAGTGCCGCATTCCTCTCAATTTTCCTCCCTGTGAGGTCTATTCTTTTACTCTCCTTGTCTGGAGGTAGCCCTGAGTTCGTGGGGACGTTGGCCCTCTTCCTGGCTGTCGCTGTTATAATAGAGTCAGCTGGTACGGACCCCTGGATATATGCTGGGTCTTTAGAAGAGTGCTTGTACTTTTTCTGTCCTGGTGGTCACAGATCTGCAGGTTGATGGCTCCTTGAAAGCTTCCCTGCCTTGGTCCAGCACACCTGGGAGCATTGGAAGAAATTGGCTCCTAGTTTGGGTTGGCAGCAGTGTCTCCAAGAGAAAGCAAGCCTTTGGTTTTTCTTCCTCCATTTCCACCCTATAGGTTGCTGCAGCGTTCCTGACGACCATATTGTATATGCCAATGTCGTCTGGCGGCGAAGGCCTCGACGGATACGTCTCCACGGCCTCTTCCGGGTTTTCGGCGTCGAGGTCCTGCCAATCCAGGTCCTGAGCCTCCGAGGGTGTCGAACCAAATTGTGTCTGCTGGTCATCATCGCCCTCAGTGTAATACAGGCCCCTCTTCGTCCTGTTGCTCCGCCGGTTCGGGAGTATTCGGCGGCGTCGAGCTCCTCCTGGACTTCTGCTTCGACAACCGTCGAGGGCTTCGAAGGGATGGTGTATCTACTCATCCGTTCGTCGAAGTCCTTCCTCTGGAGGATACTGTTCATTTCGGCCTCGAGCCTTCTCTTCTTCCTTTCCATCTCGGCCGCTTGTTCGGCGTCAAGAGTTTCGGAGTTTCTCTTCGAGGTCGTGGATGTTGACGTCGAAGTTGCCTTCTGCTCTTTTCCCTTCGGCGTCGAGTGCGGCTTTTCGGAACCGTGCTTCGACGACTGGGGTGTGTCTAGAGCTTTCGCCGGCCG
Source organism: Calotriton arnoldi (assembly GCA_963921515.1). NCBI lineage: Eukaryota > Metazoa > Chordata > Amphibia > Caudata > Salamandridae > Calotriton > Calotriton arnoldi. The sequence goes on from CAWUFW010000280.1 coordinate 2,024,434, forward strand.
GGAGTCCTTATCGAAGGATCCGCTGGGCTGTTTGTCCGTGGATGCAACTGTGGTAGTAGATTGCTTCGACGCCAGTGCTCCTTTCGAGGACTTTGGCTCTGTTTTTCGAGAGTCTGTCGGGGTTTTTGGGGTCGGCGTCTTACCTCCTTCCTCGACATGTTATCGGTCTCTAAGATCGTGCAGTCATCAGGTCCCTCGGCGATGTTGTCCTCTTCTCCGCTGGAGAGGCCCAGGTCCCGAAGCGACGGAGGTTGTCCTTGCCCCTGCATGCTGTAGTTTGCTCTCCTCTGTCTGTCCCTCACTCTGAGGGTCTTGGGGGCGAATGCCGAGCAGGCGTTGCAGTCGTTACTTTGGTGGTCGATCGGCAGGCAGAGGTTGCAGACTGGATGCTGGTCCTTCTGCGTGAACTTGCGGTGGCAGTTACGGCAAAATTTGAATGGTGTCTTGTCCATTCCCGCGCTCAGGGAGCCCCGTGTGCGCATTCTCTGTCGGACGCCGAAGTTTTTCCTCCTTCTCACATACTTCGTCGTCCTGGTTCCATGTTCTTTGTCGTGTGATGAACTCCAATTTCTCTGTGTTTTTCCGCTTTTCTCCTCTTTTCTCCTTTTCAAAACTCTGGAGCTCCTCGTGACGATCCAGACCCAACGGCGGAAAAAAGAATCTGAAGATGGCTCCCAAGGGTGGGAGCTTCCGGAGGAAGCGCGCCGACGTCACGGGAGGACACCAAATGGTGGGGCGTCGACGCCCACCTGGGCTACACAAAAAAAGAAAAAAAAAAAGAGAAAAGAGACTACGATTCCGGACCCAAACACTAGACCGCGGAATAATGCACAGCATAGTGAATCCAGAAAGATTCACGCTGCAAAAATGCTAATTGCTCGAGTGACACCACCCAGCTAAATCTTGGGAGCCTGGCTTGCTTCCTCCACCTGTGTGTGTACTACTGGAGTCTACACACAGGTGACACAAAAGGGGAGGGGGTGGTGGTCAAACTATAAGAAGCAGAGTGTGACAAAAGGAAGTATCTAGGACCTGCCCAAGGTAACAAGAGCCCAACGTAGGCCAACCACGAAGGCCACTACTGTTAAAATTATAGGAATGTTTCACCTAAAGGAAACAATGGCAAGACAGTGAGCTACACAACCTGTTGTGGCTCGCTGCACAAGGAACATTACAAGTTTTAGCCCTTAACATATTTTTTTGTTACATGTCAACATAATGTCATAATATATTTAAAAACTAGATTTTCATCTCATCCTTACAAACGCAATGGAGAACTCCACAGCCTTTGATTGAGAAAGATCAGGCCTCAAACCATCTTTATTTAGATTACAAGCATTACAATGCAGTAGGCTATGAAGGAGCCCCGCCAAGCTATACTGACTACACACACGGTCCATAGAGGCTTGAGAGGTTATATGGAAATGTGCATTACACATTATCAGTTTATCGGTTTTGTAGCCACTTGTTGCTTTAAAAACCTTATCAGCCTGGTACTTCTTAATTTGAAAAGAGGTCTGCTGAAAAGAGCTTTCTGGGAAAAGTCTGCTATAGTTTCATAGATGTTAAGGAGCAATCCGAGTCTTGAATAGGTTAGTGGGGTCTAAATTTAGTATCCAAGCAGAACAGGGATAATAGACTGTCTTGCTAATTACTGGATTTAAAGACACCGCAGATTTCGGGCAATTCAAACACTGATTTACATGGTTGACCAGGCAATTAGACTGAGTGTTGCACCCAGTACCCACCCACCCTTACACCCCTGCTGAGTACAACAAAAAGGTGTAAGATTCCTACTAATCTGCCAAGTGGTAGAGACCGCTTGAGCAGCATGAAAAGCATGCCATCATCTGTGCAATTCTGCATTTAAGATGTATGTGGTTGCTTACACAACAACCTTTACCTCACACAAGCACATGTCAGAGAAATCTATATACCACGATGGACAGGAGTAGGCTTAAAACGACCTCCCTGGTAATCTTGCAAGCTCTACAGGAATGTACCAGAGAGAGAAATGTCGGATTATGATGACGATGTTATCAAATCATTGCTTGGCTCGCTTCAGAATCAAGTGGTCATAGAAGACATCAACATTTAACTAGTGAGCCATTTAAACAACAGATTAGTGTGTGCTTAATGTTAGGGAAATTGAAAGAGGGCTTCATCAAGACATAAGAAATTACAATTTAATACGTTTAAAGGTAGGCATCATGAATACTACTATGCATTCGAAAAAAGTTTGGTTTGATCTTCTCGAAGTGGGGAATAATTCGGGACATGCAACATGTGCGTCACTTTAGGACAGCAATACTACCTATTAAGAGTAAGCTGCTGAAACAGAATTCTAGAGTATCTCCCTTCCAACTTCAACAACTGAAGGAGGCCTTAACCCATTACAATGGGAATCTCACAACACCAATGTGAAGAGTCCAGTTTGCCGTGAATGTTCATAGAAATGTACAACTCTTAAATCCAAAAGGGGTTTACATTTTTACTACCAATAAGGTGCACACTACATTATTCCTTTTAAGTGTCCTCTGCTAAATAGAGCCTTACTGCAGACTCTGGATCTAGTGACAATCCAGAGCCTTCACCTCGATAGTTATTTGGGCACATCCTCAGTGAAAACAACTTTAGAACAGTAAGCTAATAAAGCAAATGGAACCAAATACTTTACACAAATACAGATTCTAAAATGTCTGTAGCAGGCACACGCTGCAGAAAGACCTTACCACTGTCAATTTTGTTGCACATTTGAAAATCTCAACTGCTCGGAGTGGTCATGGGGCTAAGCGGCGCTTTCTTAGACTTGCATTTAAGACCCTTCCCACACACAAAAAAAAAAAAACAACAAAAAAAAACACCTACTCCTAACTCACGACATCCTAACCTTTAGTCCTCTGACTTAATACTGATCTCTTACAGTCAACTTGCAATATCGAAAATATTACTTACCTGTAAGAATAGTTTTGCAGCCTAGACTCTTCTAGATTCACAAACTGCATATTCCGCCATCTAGTGGTTGGAGTCGGAAAGTGCTTTGTATATTTTTTTATTTGTTTTTGTGTTGGGAGGTTGCGAAATCTGATCCCTCTGGTGAGGCTACAACCCCCATCGTGTGTGTGCAGGCTCTCAGATTATTTTTTCCCCTTCTGCATTGCGATTTTGTCTGCTTGTTGAATAAGTGTAATATTGATTGCTTATAGGGCTGAGAGTGCAGGGACACTTGTTGATTTGTAAAAGGTGATATATATATACACACACACACTGAAAAAACCATAGGTTTCAGGCACGTTATAGTTAGAAATTAGCATTTAAAAAACCTTACAAATTCACTGAAAAAAACCATAGGTTTTAGGGACAGTTATAGTTAGTTGGACATTGCACTCGTACAAAACCCGTGAAATTCCCCGTTATAGTTAGTTCAGCCAACTATAACTCGCGCCCCCGCAATGCACTGCTGATGACGTCACATATTACATCACTCATGACATGGTCAGTGACATCACTGATGACTGTTTCTGTAAAGTTTAAATATGTTTAATATATATAGGGAAAGGCGTATTGAAGAATGAGTGGGTGTATAAGTGTCTGAATGGATGATTTACTAGGTGCGTGACTAACTCTATAAGTGAGTGATTAAACGTATCTTACTGAATGCATGGGTTAGTGACTAAACTGTGTGAATGTCTGTATCCGTCTGTCTGTTGCTGTGTAAGCGGCTGCATGGGTTTGTGAATAGCTACATGAGTGTCTATATGAGTTATTGATTGGTTGTCTGAGTATCTGTATGGGTGCCTGAGTGTTTGTGTGGGTGGGGTGTGTGACTGTGCATAGATGTGTGAGTGGGTGATTCACTAAGTGCATGGTTTCAAGAGTGCATCTGTGATGGACTGTATGGGTGTGTTAGTGAGTGAATGTATGTCCCAGTGGTACATGTGTGAGTAACTACATATGTGAAAGGCAGTATATATGTGTGTTGTAATATATAAATAGCTATAAGCGAGAGTGTGTGATTGTGAGAGTGACTGTATGGATGAGTGTGTGTGCTTGTATCAGTGATTGTATAAGAGCGTAAGAATGTGCTAGTATTTGTATGAGTAAGTGAGCTGGTGTGTGTATAACTGTATAGGTGAGTAAATGGAAGTGTGTTTAATTATTTGCATGACTGACTAGGTGTGTGAGTACCTCTATGGATGAGTGGCGGTGTTATAGGACCCCCTGAGCAGGCCTAGGGGGTCAGGGTGTTTCTACCCTGCCCCCTTTTTGCGTTTTACGCAGTTTTACTGGTTTCTTGTTCCTCGGTTCTACCGAGAAACAAGATGGCTGCCAACACTTCCTGGTTTGGAGTGTTGACAGCCTATTAGCATGCAGCTCGTGATCGGGAGGGTGCGCGGATCCACCGCGGCCATAGATATCGAAACTTTTATTTTGGATTTTCTCAGCAACTACTGAACGGATTTACACCATTTTTAAAAAGGGTGCTTTCTGAACCAAGCACTACCTTTTTGCCAAATTTGGTGTAATTCCGTTCAGCAGTTCGGGCTGTAGCCGTGGCTAAAATTTCCTATGGGAATTAACATGGAGAAAACACGTTTTGGGACCCCCCTTTTTTCTCGGCCCCCGCTTGATGAATCACCCCGAAACTTTCAAGACAGGAGCGCCCCACTAGTTTTGAAAATTTCGCGATGATTCGTCAAACGACGCCAAAGTTATTGGGAATAGAATGTTACGGATTTCCTATGGATAATAGGTCCTAACTATAACCATCTACTGGCAACCGCCAGTAGAAATATATATATATATATATATATACACACTGATATGTACATACATATATATGTATACATATATTTATTTTTATTTTATTTATTTATTTACTCGGCTATGTAGGTAGCTAGGTGTGCCCTTGTCCCAGAGGGGGAATCAGTTGATATAATAGGAGATATGCAGCCTAGTTGCTGCGGTGTTTAGTTTTTTTTTTTCTTCAATATATTACGTATGTAATATGGAAAAGGAGATGTATAGCTTTAGCTATTTGTTAGCCCTTGCAAGTACTTATGTAGGGACTATGTTTTGAGTTTTCCTTTTATTTACTTTGTTATCTATTTAGTTATTTCTTTATTTATTTTCTTTTTCCCCCTTCACAGGGGAGGAGGGAGGGTCGTATGTGAATCTAGAAGAGTCTAGGCTGCAAAACTATTCTTACAGGTAAGTAATATTTTCGTTTTGCAGCATAGACGTCTTCTAGATTCACAAACTGTGCATCGATTGCGTAGCGGTATTTTGTAATTGTGGAGGAGGGAGTAAAGTGTAGTTAATCCCCGTAGGATAATAAGAAACACAAATGGTGTAGAGTACCACTTGTTGTTTTGTGAGAGAACATGAGTTATGTTGTGGGTACCTAGTAGGTATCCATATGGCTTTCCTTTGAGGAAAGTACCCATATATGTACTCCCTTGTGTATATATCTGCATTTGTTTCAAATATTTTAGATGTGACCAGGAACAAAACCCTTGGATGTTTTATTGACATAGTTAAATTTTATAGGCCCATTCATCCTTGTGTAGGCTAACACCCGATTTGCTTGTTTTATTCTGTGAGTGCCATTTTTAATATGGTTTTTACCAACCACTAGCTCTTGTTTGTAGGTTTATTTATGTTTGATGCAATGGGCCGGTTTTTAATGCCTTATGTAGATACGGCTTAAGGGTTTTTTGAGGTGCCTGGCTGCTTTACGCGAGTACGTATTCTTTGTTTGATGCTCGCCTTGGTAGCAACAGCCAACTGTATGGGTATGCTGTTGACCTGTTGAAATTTGTTATTACCCTTCCGTGGTTATGGTATTGTAGAACATGGACGTTCTTACATGCTTATGCGTCCTGTTTATGTCCTCAGGAGACAATGGAGGGTAGAGGAAAGAAAGGCCTTACCCTATTATATGCCTTGTTTTTTTTCGTTTTTTTCTTAAGGTCCTGTTGACAGTTTTTTGGGGCAGTTTAGTTTGTACCTATAAACGTACCTTAAGCTATACCAGCTATATATCTAATGTATATGTATTTTGATGTAGAAGCACACCTAAGTGTGTGTTTATTTTCTCCTCATGAAGAATACTCCACCCATGTGGTATATCCCAAATGTTGACCTGTACAGGCAAGATGTTGTCATGGACATCGTCTGGCCCCTGGTTTCAATGAAGGTTACGGCCCTTTAAGTGTATTGTGCACAGTGGGCCTTTTGGCTAATTACTTGCGAATGGTGTCCCAATTTTTATTAGGCTAATGCCTGCTGTTATTGGTATTGAGCTCCCTTGTGATTACGCACAAGGGAGAGATACAGTAACATTTGAGTGTGCTGTGTGCAGACCTGGTGTAGTTCTTATCATGTAGTCAGGAAGCCTGAAGAACTGCGTCCTGTTTTGTGTCCATTTTGCCTTTATGGACGTTAATGGTAGTTGTAACGGAAACACAACCTGGTAAGGTGTGTGCTGCGTTTGCCTTCATACATTGTGATGAGTAGGAGGCCCTATCCGGTGGGCCAGATGAGAGGTATGTGTTCTTACATTATCCCCGTTAACCTGCTTTGCTATATGGTAGGCATATGCAACGTTTGAGGTATTGATTTGTTTGTGTTTTGTGTTACTGTGTGTAGGTGCTGCATGTGGTGGTAGGGTGTTACCCCCCTCACCGTATTTGGCGAATTTTATGGTCGCGGCCAACCTTAGTTTCCGGCCATATGGGATACCTCTGGAAGTCGCGGTTAACTCCCCTTGAAGAGTTGCCGGCTCCCTTATGGTGCCAAGATCAGTCTCCGTGGTAGGAGATGACTTCCACCTTTTGGGCTCGCCACGCCCATAGTGTGTGTGTGAGAGATGAGTGTGGTTGTGGTAAGCCCACCCATGTCGTGGTGATCAGACCATTTAGTGAAGCTGACTCACCTTTGTCATTGAAGCAAACATAATGTTGTGCTGCAAGTACATATTGCATTGGTGAAAGAAATGCTGTGTAGCGTGCGTAGATATGTACTTGTATTTTGGGGTTTGTAGTCTTGCTGATTGAGACTTAATTGCCCCTTAGTAGTAACAGTGCGTTGAAAGTATGTATAGTGTCATGTTTGCAGCACCGTCTGTTTCAGAAATTATATATGTTGTATATTTTACAGAGGCGCCATGCGTTGAGTGTTACTGGTAAGTGGAGCGTATATGCATGCATGCACCTATACATACGTACACCTCTACACATGTATGTGTATATATATATATATATATATATACACACATACATACACACACATATATATACACACACACACACACACACATACATATGAAAACTGTCCACACACCTACACTTCTATGTACCTATGCACATGCATATAATGTATGTGTATATATATATATATATATACACACACACACACACATACACACACAACCTATACATATATACCCCTCCTTTGATGTGCGTTATTATGTGGGAATGTATTCAAATGTTTGAGCTGTAATAAGGACTGACTGTATATATCTTGGGTGCATACCAATGCAACCCCAAATCTTTTCCTTTTACTCTGCCCTTTATGGGTGTAATTTTATAAAGGTGCATGGCTCTATCTATTTGTCTACATGTAGGCCCAGCCCCTGTATTTATGCGTGCAAGATTAAATGCTATTTGTTTTTGATCCCTTGTAGCAGGGATTAACATAGCCTTGCCACGTTAGAGTTTGTAGAGGCTCCGTAGGTAATGCTGCAATATTGCGCGCATTTGTACCTTGTGGTGTGAGGCACCTTTGTGATTCTGAATGTTGCAATGCTATGCAGCAAGATAATAATGTTTTTTAAAATGGCCGTAGTCACTGGTAAATGTTTGCATATTACCTGTGTTATTGTGCTATTCCTGGCCATCTGCTTTGTAGCTGGTTTGCTTATTACTTTGCCCCATTGTTGTAAGGCAGCTGTTTCATTTTGCAGTTGCGCGTGTTTGAGGCGCCACCATAGGTTATTTGTGAACTGCTGCTTTTTTAGTTAAAAGCTTAGCAGTGAACTGTATCTTTGCCTGCGTATTACTTTTGCCCCATTATTGTAAGGCAGCTGTTTTATTTTGCAGCTGCGCTAAAATTTGCCCTGGCACACGTGTTAATGCGTGTTTGAGGCAGCAGCATTGGTTATTTGTGACCTGTTGCTTTTTCAGTTAAATTTGAGCGGCTATAAGGAATGCCAAAGGTTGTGTTTTACCCTTGTTAGTGAGCGTTTTTGGGCCCTTGAGCGATGTTATAGTGGGAGCTATGTACTATATCTGATAGCCCTTGTACTAGGCAACAAACACTTCTACAGCATGAGCAAACTAGGAAAAAAAAAAAAAAAAAAAAAAGAAGGGCAGCCAACGTGACTGCTAGCAGTTGCGTCATTTTGTATGCGTGTGTAGGTCATGATGCATGAATGCTTTTTTCCCCTTATTTACTAATCCAAGACTGATCAGTAAGAAAAGAAAAGGATGAAAAGGAAGTAACACGAAAGGAAGGACTGGCACAAAAAAAGGCTACTTTTTTTGTATAGAGTATTGTGGGTGGGAACTGGGGAGCAACAGAAGTGTGGATTGGGGCAGCAACGCAGAGGGAGCCTAGGCATCTAGGCACAGAATACTGCAACAGTCATCACTAGATGTAGAGGCATCTATGAGGGAGAGAAGCTTCAACAAGCATTTGCAATGCAATCGGTCTCGCCTTTAGGACCTTATACGTATTTAGCAATGCAGCACATTAGCCTGGGTGCTGAAACATCTACTGTTCTTTAACATGGAGGGAAAATAAGTACCAAACTGCGTGACATGCCAGGTATGGGAACACATGGAGAGAAATATTGCCTTTCAGCGGGAAATGGTATAGTCCAAAGCTCTGCTTTTAATATAAAACAAGGGCCTTCGGTGGTCATATCACTGAAAATGCAAGATTTGAAAAAAATATGGTCTACGGGTGCTCGTGGAAGACCATTTCTACGGACAGGAATCTAGAGAATGCTAAAGTGATTCTGGTATTTTACTGACCTCTGCTGGTCGTTTTCTATCAAGAAAGTTAAATAGAGGCAGTTGAACAGAAAAAAAAAGTCCATAAGCGGAAGCAGACAAGTCCTAGGGCTGATCTCCAGAGCCCACAAAGTACATACACATATAAGTATATACTAAAGTATATACAAGAGGTCTTGAATGCTCGACCTAAAAGGATTTCTGGAACTAGGCATTGTGGAGAGGGGGCCAAGGCACTGCCCTCTATCCAAGGGGTTCCCTGCCAAATCCTTTTGCCACTTGACCCGTGTACCATGCTATCTATCCCAGTGCATGCATCTCAGCCCGTGGGGGTTTAATCTGTGGGCGTGGCTGACATGCTTCAGGTTGCAGATTCTTGAAAGATGACAAATAGAACATTAAATTGTGCGCTATGCTGAATTAAAAATAAAACACCTTCTGAGGTGGAGCGTGGCTCCAGATTATTACCCCGACAAAACAGTTCCATCCTGAACTTTCCATTTCAAAATTGTGTTCAGGTGTGCATGGCCCATTGGTTCGCTAGCACGCAGCCAAAACTACACCTCCCAGAATGCACTTGGCTGTTAAATGAAAGCCCACTACTGGAAACGAAGAGTCCTGGTTACAGGCGTCATCGGGTAAAAACACAAACTCACTGCCCTGTGCAAGGCGCCTGTGGTGTCCCCGCCGCAGACACTGCAAATACACAGGCCCCCCCCTTCTGCATCCCAGACAGAGGACAGGAAAGCAATCTGTAAGCCAGCGACTCCAGAGGCGCACACCGCTGTTTGCGGTCACGGCCGAGAAACGGGGGCTCCGGTGTGTTTTACACCATTTGGTGAGATGTTTTAAGTCATTTTATGTTTGAAGAGGTGGTGGCCTGGGAGCAACATTACCAACTTTGGAACCTAAATTCTAATGAACCCAAAATGTTTTGACTGGAAAAATCCCTTAATTTCCCTTTGCTTAAAAAATATGAAATGTAATTATGTAGTTCAAAACGTGTAAATGGCAAGCAACAGCGTAGCGGCTGTGCTGGTAGGACAACTTTAAACAAGAAGTGGCAAAGCCAAGAGGTCTGGCCTTGGCAAGTGTACAGTATTGTCTTTTTTAATTTTTGTTTTTGCAAACATGCAGTATACAATAAATAATAAAAACACTGGAAAACACTGGAAAAGTCAAAAGGAGTCCCGAAGCAGCCCAAACACACCAGCCTAGCACCGAAGTGCACTGCTTTCCATGTCTGTGGACGTGATGAGGAACAATGCATTAAATATAATTTCTCAACCGAAGACAAACATCTCCGAGATGTTCAATAATCATGGACGTTCTTCCCTGTTTGGGACTCGTCACGGTATACAGGTGACCTACTTTCAGCCTCATCACGCTCTTAAGTTCTCGTGTGACTGGCTAGAACAAGCATTTGCAATGCAATAGGTCTCGCATTTACGCGAGTTTAAGCTATTGGCATTGTAAATGACAATGCCTTTTATTTAGGTTTTAAAAACAAAAATAAAAGGCATTATTTGCAATGTCAATAGCTCAAACTC